>OZ029914.1:37517923-38225423 GCA_964023275.1 Norana najaformis | reverse complement strand
GCGATTTAATGCATTTTAAGAAAAAGAAAAACACGTAGCAACCGTAGAAAGGGAGTTTTTAACCATCTGGAGCTTTTTAGAATAAAAGAGAATATACCATATAGCATCGCATTTGCATGGTCTAATCGAAAACCAACAAGTGCACAAGCCACTGTTTTAAGCATGTCATCAGAATGACGTCAGAGAATGCCTGATGTAACGAAATGCCCTGATGTGGCAGAAACCAGACCTTGCAGATCGAAGATACGTGTGAAGTCATAGGAAGCGAGCTATCAGTGGTGATACATAGAATTTTAACTTTATCTAATAACGAGATCTTGATTCCTGCAAGGTCAATAAATGAATGTGAAAAGAAACATTGCATACGCCGATGAGTTGTGCATGCACCTACACACGCAACTACACACACATACACACATATATATACGAATAGGTTAACTCCTAATAACTGCAGATAAAACGCTGAGCAAGAATTTTAAGAGCCGTCGGGGCCATTGATGTTGTTGGGCCATTAGGCAGATGCCCAGTTTGCATGTTGGGAAATCCGGGTCTCTATAAAGTAGAAGAAAATAAAACAGAAACGCAGCTGAATGTTGCAAATATTAATAATATAAACTGTGAATTTGCAATCGGTTAGTAATAGGCCTATATTGTATTTTTCCAGATTACTTTGCCCGATCGATTTTTTATTCAGCAGATCCGTTAAGCGGAAGAAGGATGTTCCCTTTCGATAGAATACACACCTGCCTTGATGCCTGTGTTGTGAATTCCATCTGTGCCCGTGCATGTTGACATGAAAGATCGGTGTTGACCTGAAAATCCTGTCCCCCTTCTATCTCTAGTCTTCTGGCAACCGGACTTTGTTCTTGACATGTCATCTTGGAGCAACCCCACTGACTTGACGCAGAGCTCGTAAACAAGCTGGTGCTCTGCGCTTAGCATTTAAGTAGCGCTTCCGAAATTTCAGGTTTACGATTGTAATTGCGATTACGATAACAGTACTGGACATTTGAATGCGTCACCATAACGACACAATCTGAACTGCATGGGGTATCACGCACCCGGACACAACCAGTTCATCCTTGTTGACAGAGGCCTTCGCCCGCGTAATTACGTCATTAGTCAATGTATGTTCTTCTGCATGTACTGAAGATAATCTCGTTAGTGTGTGCTCTTGCACAGATACATTCATACCATTACAATTTAATTACAATCTAATAATCTGCAGATCATCTTGTAAGCGTGTAATCTTGCATGAGACACATTCATATCCATTACAATTTAATTACAATCTAATAATCTGCAAATCATCTTGTAAGCGTGTAATCTTGCATGAGACACATTCATATCCATTACAATTTAATTACAATCTAATAATCTGCAGATCATCTTGTAAGCGTGTAATCTTGCATGAGACACATTCATATCCATTACAATTTAATTACAATCTAATAATCTGCAAATCATCTTGTAAGCGTGTAATCTTGCGTGAGACACATTCATATCCATTACAATTTAATTGCAATCTCATTGAATTTGTAAGAATTTAAAAACTTTAATGATGAGTCTTATTTGTTCCTGTCATAAAATGAATAAGTAGCATATTGCAAGTTAAAATTATGTAGGATTCTAAATAGTTAGCATTCAAACAAAACATAAACAGGGTAATTAATTATTCATGATTTTTGCCGCCCTCCCAATACGATAAAAATGTTAACCTACAAGAATCGCCTGCAATACAGACTGCACACCTTTCCAGTATATAATGCTTTTTGAAAAGCGAAAGCTTCTGAAGAGATCATTACTATTTCTTTGCACAGTGAATAAGAAATACAGATTCCGTCTTTAACGCCACTTAGAGTAGGCAGAGTATTTTTGACGTGTCTAGCTTACTAACTAGATAGCTAGGTAGTTAACTAACTTACTCACTCACTGAATTAATTATTTACTACCTAATTAATTAGCTAATTAACAGACATGTTGGCACATTCAATCATCACCCTACGGAGTGAAACCGTGTGCTGCGAACGCTTCATTCCGTTGTCATCGTTCTTGATGTTCGACTGATCACGGACCACGAACTCTGAATGTGTCTACCATTGACGAGACACCTTAGTTTGGTTCTACGTGTGTGCGGGAGCTTGAGAAATCTGCAGCTTCTCGGGCACTATTCTTCTGCAGATGAAATTTCCTTTCTTACCGAAATGTATAATCATTTATCCCTTGGTTAAGTTCTATACCTGTGTTATCTCGCTCGCCAGTGGTTACTCTTCTAGTTATATGAGCATTGTTTATTTATTTATGTACTTATTGTACTTATTAAACGTGCAAGGTCACTAAATATGAATATTAGGTGCGATGCAAGTAGACCCTATACACGTACAATTTGTCCAGAGTCCTTGCTCGAAGTCCGTTAAGCAGGCTCGAACCACAATCCGTGGATTTCAGAACTAGCGCGCTACGGATTGGATCATCCTGAGGTAAGCTGTTTTTTATGATAAACTCTGATCTTAAGCATAAACCTCACTTAGTTGTACAGATGAGGTATACCCGGTTCCATGCTTAAGGATATTTAACAATGTATATATTTCGGTTACATGGAAATCGGTCCAATACTTCTGGATACCGACTTTAACTCTGGGTCTGTCATTCACCCTAGCAAAAGTTGAGACGCTTCAACCACATCATTTAGGCTAGCCTAGGCAGCGCTTTTGTGAAGTATTTAAAAGGCGCTATAATAAGTTTCTAGATTAATACATAGGCACATTATTCATGATAACGTTGAGCGCCTTCGAGTTTTACGTTTCTACATCCGATACATGTTGTTAAAGTATAGTAGGGTTATAAAATTTGTACGTAGTCCAATGGTGCTGGAGTTAAGAGGAAGAAACTTGTATTTTTGACTAGTCATATCAAATACAGATATAAAAATAATGTCGAGGGCGATAGAAATTGACATGGTGGATTTGCTTAACAAGGTCACAATGTAATGACATTTTTCTTCGATATTAATCTTTAATTACTTTTAGATTGGTCTAGCGACCACGTCAGGTAGAGAACGCAATTATTATGCAAACGAGTCTTTAGAATTAGTGTGAACGCCACGACACCAATCATTTAGTGCTTCACTGGGCGTATCGCAATAAGAGATTCATGCTGATTGTGGGGCACAGCATACCCGATTGGACAGAGCACTCGGCTTGCAACTTGGAGAGTACGAGTATGAGCCTCTCTTGAGATGGTTACTGTTCAGGGACCTTGATTAAGTCCTTCACTCACAAGTGCTCAGCGCCTCCGAATCAGATTATTAACCTTGCGCGCGTAATGAATGCTAAAATAAATAAATAAATAAAGGCAACATGCGATACAGTATCTGCATCTGCACGCGAACAGTACTGTTGTTCTACAATAATTAGTATCAGATGATCATTGGTAATAAATCATAGTTCTTTGTACCAGGAAGTTAGGCTAAACAGGCATAGGCTGTAAATGTATGTGGGAGGCAATTTAACAGCTATATAGCTGCCATAGTCGGTTCTCGGTAATGGTATATACTTTTTGGCTGGATAGTTGCATTGTTAGAACAAAATTGTCAGCTCTAAGTAGTTAAATGACTGCTAGTTATTCATTAGTATAACAGTTGAGATCTCTTCATTTTAGAAATTGTGTTTCTGTAAAGAAGTTCTAATCCTGACGATGGCATTTAATGAAAAGATACTTCTTTATTCAGCCGTGATCGTACTTACTATATTTATTGGTATGATGCATGCGCAAAGTAAGTGACACAAAGTACTATATTAAACTTGTTAAGTAGTTAGCTAATGTGCTTCAGATAATTATCAGACGCTAAGAAAAAGGGTCACATCTATTTAGCTTTCGACTTTATTAAATTCAGTTCAATGACACCTGATCATTAATTTGATTATTTATTATATTAATTATTAATTTACAACGGTGGCATGTTTTATGCGAATGTTGGATGGCAGAGCTAGTGGTCATTTACTATGTAACAACGTTTACAGAAATCTGTTGTCCGTGGATGCTTCAGAAAAGTTAACGCAGCCGTTGCCTCACATTGCACAGCTTTTTAACTGGCTTAGGGGGAACATTGACAACCTCATGATTTCAATTAGATGTTTATATCCACTAAAACTTCCGATGTTTTTCTCAAAATTCCATGCTCTCCTTCAAACCCTTACTTTCAGTAATTGTTCCATATTATTTTAATTAGCTAGCTTTCAAAAATTTGTAACTATGCTATGTTATTTTGGTTGCAATACGGTGAGGCAAAAATCTTGAAATTCACTTTGAAACATTGTCTTACATACTATGTATTCGACCTTTGATGTAGGGCGTACTAAAATTACATTGCAGATTTGAGTTAGTGAATAATTAAATTGTTTTGAATTGTTACAATAGGCGTCTTGAAAAACGTTGCAGGCTTGAGAGAATATTGGAAGAAAGCAATTATAGTATAGCTCCGGGTAAGCCTATAGCACGGGGATAGAGTAAATTCTAGTGAACTCGTTAATGAAGTTCCGTGTGAACAATGTGCCTACACTTTAGGCAGTAAATGTTACAGCAGGATGCTGAGGTTTAGTCGTGCAGGCGGGCAGACGCACTCTTCATAAATCCTGTAAGATGACCTGTTGGAAATGAACCAAAGGGCTTCAGACACCACGCATGGCATGAGTGTGTACCCTAAATTTACTTAGGTACGCAGAGTTAGCAGATGAATGTACGTAGTCCAATGACGCTGTAGTTAAGACGAAGAGACAACTGATGCGATACAATTAGTTTTTCTCTGATTAGAGCCACTCAGAATGGCAGGATTCTGTAATCTACATTCTGTTGAATCGAGATTCGACATAGATAAACTCTAATGTGGTCGTTTGAGTAGATTAGATTATATAGTCGTCGAGTATCTCTAGAAGTCGTAACGCTCTAGCTCAATGTAATGTAGCTCAGGCGAAATCTATTATGAATTCGAAACATACTAGTATTCAGAAAATGAATAGAATATAATCTAGTGACTTCTATCGATCCGTTTTCATAATGCCCGCGGCATCAGTCGATGGTCGCTTCAAGTCAGAATCGCATTAAAAAATAATCGGTTGGAGAAGTTAGGTCAAAATCCCATAGGCCAGAGAAACCAGAAGCCAAACTACAGTGGATAAGCAAACTGAAAGAAATGAATCTTTAGTTCAAACCTGAATAGCATCAAGGTATTGAGAGAACAAACTGAACTGGACAGCGAATTCCAAATCTTTATACCAGTCACCGAGAGTATACAACACTTTTCGGGTACGGGGCAAAGCAATAGTTACAGTGTCCATTGATAGAATGCAATATCTATTTGTGTTAGCGGTGACCATTAAAAGTAAATAGTTTGACTGACTTGAATGTAGTACTTTGTGAACTACAAGACAGATTTCGAAATAAATTCTTTGAATAGAAGTTGCCTATATTCATTCAATCTGATATTATTATCAATATTTTTTCTTTATTTTCAATATTTTCCTGGGTTAATTTGAATAGTCAAAACATTTTCAAATAATCTTATTCTAAAAACCAAATATGAATCATGTATTTGACAACTGACTTGCATGATGCTTTATATTCTACCAAAACAATGCTTCCAACTACAAACCAGGTGAAAGAAACAGAACACTTTTTAACAGCTTCGGTCACTGTATTATGCTAGAACACGCTTGAAACAACTTAGAGTTTTCTTGTGTGCAGATGATCTGCATATCGGGCAACGCAGCATCTTCAATCAATTCTATCCATCGCTAGTCTTGTTTTCACGCCTCATAACATCTCCAGACATACATCTCCTTTGATGACCTCGGGCCAGTTCTTCCTTTCCTTCTTTTTTCTTCTGGAATCAAATTGATCAGTGTTTTGGTCTTCTATGTTTTGCTATGCAAACCACATTCCCCATCTTTCTAAATCTTCACGTCCTAATAGTACTACAACTAGGTACTATCTAAATGAAGAGTTTTCTGCAACTGCTACTTTTACAACAAAGCCTAATCCGTTTTACTCCCTTATCTTGTTTTCTACTTCACCTTTTACTTCATCTCAGTTTTTACAACCACGAAGATATCCACTGTTTCTATAACTACCAAGCCTGGAATTGTGAACGTTTCTTGGAAGTCTAACCATGTATTTTGTGCTAGACGATAACAGTTTTAAGCAAATGGTTCATTGTTATAAAATAGACGACTAATTCTGTATGCATACACAGGTATCACAAATTTTCAACATGAAAAAGTCGCCGTAAGGTGCAAAACACCTAGCTCACAATTACTATGACCCCAATTTGACTTTAAAATGTTTGACCACTCAGGAATTTCTACCAAAATGTGTTCACAATTCAAATGAATCGTGTTGAGTAGAACGCATGCACAGTGCAAGGCATAAATTGGTCGCTTATCTGCAGTGTAACTAAATAAGACCACTTTGAACATTTTAAGATGTATCAATTTATTCAAAATTTTAAATATATATGTATTTTATTTTGTATTCTTACTTTAGCCTCCACAACTACAAGAACCTCGACAAAGTCTACAACTTCTAACCCTGGTAAACAATTCATTACAGTGCAACTTCCCTCATAATCATTTAGCCCCTCAGCAAAACATGAAGGAATGGACCATTTACAATCAATAGCTGATCAAATCGCTCGACGCTTTTTAATAGAACTAAAAAAATAAATGCATCACAGACATTATAACAGTTGTACATGTTTTTATTCACTTTCTTTTACTTTAGGTTCCACAACCACGAAGATCTCTACCGTTTCTAAAACTACTAGGCCTCGTAAGTGCTTGTTACAAAGCTACTCTTCTATTTGGTGTTAGACGATCACATATTTTAGGCACAGTTGTTTGTGATAAAATTTACGACTAACTCCATGTCTGCTCACAGGAATATCAAGAATTTTCAAAATGGCAAAGTCGTCGTCAGGCACAGAACGTTTGGCTAACCATAATTTGCCAGCTCAACTTGACTCTAAATTGTTTTACCACTCAAGTAGTTATTATTACTGTTAAGATATTTAGCATTCACAAAGTCACTCGGAAATGAATCTGGGTCAGTCAGTAAAACAGTTTGACATCCAGCTGTTTAAAAGCATGTGAGAAAAAATAAGTTTTCGAGCTTTTCTTTTAAGGAAGAAAAAGAGCTCGAGGTTGAAGACACATAGTAGTCGGTTCCATTTCTTCGGGGCATCATTGCGAAATGCAGGAGAGCCCAGGACAGTTCTGCATCGTGGCTCAGCCAAAAGACCCCACACGAAGATCATAGCCTGCGGGGAGGATTGTTAGGAGATATTAAAGATTGAGGGCATGTAGGAGTGTTTATAGAAGGGTAAGGTAAGTTAGATCTTATCCGGAATTCCACAGGAAGCCAATGCAGCTGGTTTACTAGGGCTAAAGAATTAGTGCGAGCAGATGTATAGAGCACCATACAAGCCAGAGCTTACTAGATACGTTGATGCCTTCTGAATACAAGTATTATATACCGGCAAAAAGAGAGATGGCATAATCAAGGAGAGCGCTGGCAAGAGAACAGGTTATATGCTTTGTGACACATTTTTGGTCAAAGCTGACCTGATGTGCTGTAATGCCATGATATGATAAAAAAAGATTTGCAGAGGTTTTTATGTGGGGGTCAAATGTGAGATTGTTGTCTTGAATTATCACAAGTATTTTGAAAGTGTTTAATAGAGGTTAGTTAAGTCAGCAGTGGAATGAGAAGGAAGAGATCGCAGGCGCTGACGTGAGCCAAACATCAATACCTCAGAATTATGTGCGTTAATGTCCAAACCGTTGAAAGGTCATATATGATTTTATTTACTTTATTTTACATTAGCATCCTCGACTACCAGGATCTCTACCGTTTCTACAACTACTAGGCCTCGTAAGTGTTTGTTACAAGGCTATTCTTGTATTTTTATTAGACAATTGCATAGTTCTAGGAAAACAATAAAAATAAAAGGCAGATTCTGTGCCTATACTCAAAGGTATCAAGAATTTTCAAAATGAAAAAAGTCGTCATAAGGAGCAATAACGTTTGGTTCACCATTATTATGGGTCTAATTTGACTTTAAAATATCTGACCATTCGTGTGGTACTAACCAAATGTATTTACAATTAAAATGTACTTACGGTCGAGGAAAATACTGGCAGAGTGAAATATGTGAAATCGTGGTTTATCTACAGTGTAACTAAATAAGATTATATTGGACAATTTGGAAGTAATCAGTTTATCTAAAATTTAAAATATAAATGTATTTTATCTATATATTTTTACTCTAGCCTCCACAACCACAAGGATCTCGACTAATGCTTCACCTTCTAAGCCTGGTAAGCATTTTATTACACTAGATCATTGTCTAAAATCATAAAATACAAGTAAACGTTAAAATGTAAAGTAAAACAAATATATTTTAAATATAAATTATATTAAAGTAATTTTTGGCACGAGAAGTGATCATGTATGTTTGCTTTACTTGCAAACTATGCTTAATTACCGTTGCATTTAATGAAATATATGCTTCACCGAAAATGCATATATATATATATATATCGACCAGTTCCATTAGTTTGTGGTTTACCAGTACTGGTGATAGTTCCTGAACAATATAATTTTATGCAGGAACGGAATAACTTGGATAACAAACACATTCAGAGTCTCACACTTTTTATAGAACTAGGGAAATAAATCCATGACAGACAATTTAACTGTCGTTTATATTTTGCTTCACTTTCTTTTATGTTAGCTTCCACAACCACGAAGATCCCTACCATTTCTACAACTATTAGGCCTCGTAAGTGCTTATTATAAGGCAAATCTTCCAGTATTTTATGTTAGCCGATCACATAGTTCTAGGTAAGGAATTGCTGGCCATAAAATAAACGTCTAGTTCTATATCTCCACACAAAAGTATGAAGAATTTTTAAAAAGACGAAGTCGTCGCAAGGCACAAAACGGTTGGTTCATCAGTTATGCAAGCCCAGTTTGACATTAAAATGTGTTACCACTCACGTAGGTCTACATAAATGTGTTTAGTACTAAAATTAGTGCAGAGTCGAGTAGAATGCGTGCAAAGTGCAAAACGTGGTGGTTGATTACCAACAGTTTCATTAAATAATACTACTTTGAACAATTTCAGAGGTACCAATGTATCTATCCATTTAAAGGTATTTCTCCTATTTTTATATTCTTAATTCAGCCTCCACAACCACAAGGACTTCGACTAAAGCTTCAACTTCTAAGCCTGGTAAGCATTTCATTATTATTGTATAACTTTGTTCAAAATCAGAAACAAAATAAAATTTTAAAACGTTAAATTAAAAAATACATTTTAAATGGAAATTTAAAGCTAAAGGATGCAAGAAACGATTGTTCACCTATATTTGCTATATTTTTTAATTTGAAGGAAAAAGCGAAAAAACAAACTGAACCTACTTACCGTTGCATACAATAATATACTAATCATCAAAATGCATCTATATCGATCAATCCCATTTGTTTTTGGTCTATCCGTACTGGTGACAGTTCCTTAGGAAAGTACACAGGAACAGAAAATTTTGGATGACAAACACTTCCAGGATCTGGCACTTTTCATAGAACTATGAAATTAAATGCATCGCGGTTAATATAACAACACTTTTAAAGTATGACCCTTATTACAGAACTATGCAATTAAATGCATCACGGCTTATAATAAGAGTTGTATTGGTATTTTTCAATTTCTTTCATGTTAGCGTCCTCGACCACCAAGATTTCTACCGTTTCTACAACTGCTAGGCCTCGTAAGTGTTCCTTCGTTACAAGGCTAATCTCGTATTTTGTTAGACGAATGCACAGTTGTTTGCCTTAAAATAAAGGCTAACTATATGCCTGTAAGGAGTGAGGAGCAGAGGAAGGCCGAGAAAGAAGTGGATAGACAATGTACTACAGGACATAAAAGCCCGAGGATGGGAAATGCGAGAGGCGATAGACCTGGCCAGGGACCGACCGAAATGGAGAAGTTTTGTTAGAGCCTCATCGTCGGTGAAAACTTGACGGAGGAGAAAAAGAAGAAGAAAAGATATGCCTGTACTCAGAGGTATCAAGAATTTTCAAACTAACAGTGTCGTCGTAAGGCCCAGAAACGTTTTGTTCACCATTACTGCAAGCCCAAATTTACTTTAAAATGTGACCTTTGGCGTGGTTCTAAATAAATGTATTTACAATTAAAATGTACTTACGGTCGAGGAGAATACTTGCAGAGTGCAACATGTGAAATTATCGTTTATCTACAGTGTAACTAAATACATTTAAGACTGCATTGGACATGTTAAGTTTATGAAAAAATGTAAAATTTAAAATATATATGTTATTTTATTAATGTATTTTAAATTTAGCTACCATAACCACAAAGACCTCGACTAAAGTTTCAACTTCTAAGCCTGGTAAGCATTTCATTACTGCATCCAAAATCATAAACAAAATAAACATTGAAAAAGTAAAATAAAATGGATACATTTAAAATGCAATTTAATGTAAAATAGTACACGAATATTGATCACGTATGTTTGTTATTTTTTGAACTGATAGGATCAACGCAAAAACAACGCCGCTGCAATCAATTGAATATGCATCATCCAAAATGCTTCTATATCGTTTAGTTCCAGTTGTTTGTGCTCTACCTATATGGTGTGTGTTCTACAGCAATATGCGCAAGAACATAGTAGTTTGAGTAATAAAACCTTTTTACAGAACTTTACAAATAAATGCATAATAGACAATATACCAGTTGAGTATGTTTTCTTCTTCTTTGACAATAGCGTCCTCGACCACAAAGATCTCTACTGTTTCTACAACTACTAGGCCTCGTAAGTGTTTCTTACAAGGCTAATCCCGTATTTTGTGTTATACAATTGCATAGTTTAGGTAAACAATTGTTTCCCGTAAAATAAACGTCTAATTCTATAAGTGTACTCAGACGTATCAAGAATTTTCAAAATGGCAGAGTCGATGTAAGGCGCAGAAAGGTTTGGATCATCATTGCTTAGGCCCAACTTGATTTTTAAATGTTAGACCAATCATGTAATTCTAACTAAAAGTGTTTACAATTAAAATGTATTTAAATTCGAGTGGAATGCATGAAGAGTGCAACACGTGAAATCGTCGTTTATCTTCAGCGTTACTTAATTAGATAATATTGGACAATTTAAAAGGTATCGATTTGTCTAAAACTTGAAATATATGAATTTTATCTATATGTTAGCATCCACAACCACAGGGACCTCTACTAAAGCTTCAACTTCTAAACCCCGTAAGCATTTCATTATTATAAAACTTTACCCAAATCACATACGAAATAAATGTTTGAAAGAGTAAAAGTACATTTAAATACATTTTAAATGTAAATGTAAAGTAAAAAATTACACGAACATTGATAATATGTGTATGTTAGCGGTATTTTTAATTGATCGAATCACCGCAAAAATAACTTGACCTACTTCACGTTGCATTCATTAAAATATATTTTCTTCATCGGAAGTGTATCTCTGTGGTTCCATTTCTTTGTGGTCTATCCGTACTGATGTTAGTTCCTCAGCAATATACGCTGGAACAGAATAGTTTGGATAACAAATACTTTCAGGGTCTGACACATTTTACAAAACTATGCAAATAAATTCATCACATACAGTATAACAGTTGTACGTATATGTTTTGATTCATTTTCCTTTGAGTTAGCGTCCTCAACCACGAAGATATCTGTCGTTTCTACAACTACTAGGCCTAGTAAGTGTTCGTTACAAGACTAATCTTGTATTTTTTTTAGACATTCACACGGTTCTAGGCAAACAATTGTTTGGCTTTAAAATAAACTCAAAGTCTGTGTCTGTACTCACTAGTATCAAGAATTTTCAAAATGACAAAGTCGTCGTAAGGCACAAAAACGTTTGGTTCACCATTACTGGAAGCCTAACTTGACTTTAAAATGATTGCCCATTCGAGTAGTTCTAATTAAATTTGATTACAATTAAAATGAATGTAAAATAGAGTAGAATACTTGCAGAGTGCAACACGAGAAATGGTCGCTTATCTACAGTGTGAGTAAATAAGACTACACTGAACTATTTAAAAGTTACCAATTTATCTAAAATGTAAAATATTTATGTATTTTATGTGTATATTTTTACTTTAGCCTCCACAACCACGAGGACCTTGACTAATTCCACAACTTCTAAACCTGGTTAGCATATCATATTTGTATAACTTTGTTCAAAATGAAAAGATACGAGTATACGTTAAATCAGTAAATTTTAAAATAAATTTAAAATTTAAAAGTTTAGGTTTACAGGTTTCTCGCCTTGTCCTAAATTGGTACTGTACCTTACTGGGTCCCAGCACTGAGTCTTTTTGTATAACTGGTAAATTGTTCGTCTATTGCTTTGTTGAAATCTGGTTTCCCACAGGGTCCTGTGCTTGATCCTCTTTTGCTTACAGTATGCAGCACGACATTAGGAGCAATGCTGGACAATCATTCACCAATCATCGCTAGGATATAATTTTTATACTGATACCCAAATTTTCAATCGTTTGACAGTTTATGTTATCACTTGCCTGTGCATCTGCTGTCCACTGCCTTTTGAGGAGGTGCAGTCTATGGTGGCGGCTAATAAGCGTCTACTTACCCGGTGGAAACTAATTTTTTGCTACTGAGCATTCCACTGCAACTTAAGAAGTGTGAATGGCTTAATTCTTTAAAACTAGGTGACGCAGTGGTTGATGTGGTTGATACTGCTCGTTACTTGAGCGTTGTGTTTACTCTATTGTGCGTCTTACCGATTATGTAATTGGTTTTTGTAAGTAGTTGTTCATATTCGTGACATAAGCAGAATTAGGCATTATGTGACTATGTCTTCAAGGATATTTATGGCGAACCCATAGGTCTCTAGTCGCTTGATTATTGTAACTCGCTTCCTACCGGTATCACTAAATCAGACATGCAGAAACGTCTAAGAGTTCAAAACTCTTTGAATAGAGCCATAACTACTAATATGTATTTAAATATTTGCAGGGAATTTCTGTTGAGCAAAGAATTATTTTTAATTTGAACTGCGACCAACCACAATACCTATAGTCAGTTCCTATTCGTCAAACGTATTAGTATTCAACCAGGTCATCTTAATGCCTTTCTCTTGTTATTCCAAAAACGAAACTGTTCTTTGAATGAGCTTTTTTGGTTGGTAGACTTATATTTTGAAGATCTCCATCTCCATCGGTGCGTTATGCTCTGTCTCTTGTGCCATTTCGGTCTCAATATTAGACTCGCCATTTTCATGTGGCTTACCTGCCGTTGGCTGCCTCTCAGTTACTGTGGACTGACTTTCTGATTATGGACCTGGCTGCTGCTTAAATAAGGAGTGCTATCGACTGATGCCTTTTGCATCAAACACTAGCGTTATAGAAGTTTCTAATTACTAATAACAATAACAACAATTCGGGTGCAGTAGCAAACTATAATTGTATAAATGACAATTGCAATCAGCAACATTGTCAAAAGCACTGTTAACTGAAACATTTATGGTAATATAAAATTAACAAGTGCTTAAGTATATGTTTTCTAACTTTAGTTTCTACTACGACGTTCTCGATCTCTGCGACAACTACTAAGACCTCGACCACTTCGACAACTACTACTCCCGGTAAACATTTTACCAAATCACATATAGTCTGAATTCAACTCTTAATCCAGATGTTATTTAGCTAGCCTTAGATTTTTTCAAGTATGTAATAAATGTATGTACGCATATATTTCCTCATGTATTTTGAGGTATCACTGATTAATTGCAATATTTTAAAACCCACTTTTAAAAACGTTTTTGCAATAAATGAAGTTCAAAATGCAAACGGATTTGGGGTTTCTACATTCCGTTTTCAGCATCTACCTTCGTGATGATTACAGACATCAATTCACCTAATGAAACTGATAAAAATTCTAATACACGTTTATTACATTGTAAATCCGATGTCACATACCTTAATTAGTAGCCATACACTGTTCATGACTGGATTTCATGTTTCGTAATTCTAAATGCATTTAATTTTTAGTTTTTATACTTGACTATAACAATACCTGATTACATTAATGCTCTGATAATTAGTCAGCGCGACAAATTTGCATTTACATTCGCAAAATTATGACGCTTTCTCGAGCTAATTTTATACTGAAATGACCTGGAATTACTTCGACTTTTCTTCTGTATTTATTTCTGCAACACGATTTACATAAATAAAGCATTAGATAATGTAATGAATGAAAGTGTTATGTAATACTGTATAGCCGTGTAAGAAGTCAAGTTAGCTTTGAATTCATTTGCTTCTCTAATTGTACTGTATCGTCATAATAGAGCGAGGCTATACATGTGTCTGACGTTCAAGTGTTTTGTTTCAGTAACTATCTACGAGATAACCACAAGAACCTGCGCCAGGAATGAAAAGGGTAACCTTTCATTATTGCATACTCTAATCGCAGTTTGCATTCAAAAGTAGATTATGCATTCTATTCAGCTATCCCTAATGCTGTAACAAATTGTACGTACAGCTTTGAACAATAATCTTCGAAACGCAGCAAATCATAGCCACTATAAAATCCGTTACCTTTGGGCGGATGATCGTCTCTTTTAGTCGAGTAAACGAACGATCTCTGACAAAAAAGGTTGCTCATTGGAAATATTTAGAGGAAAGTTACACTTATCTGCGAGATGGAGAAACTTTTCTTTAAGCAAAGCTGAGCCTTAATCAGATATTTTAAATAACCAATGCATTGTGCTATAAAATTGAAGAGTCATTATAACATCCTTGTTTAACACGCAACAGCTCTCAAAGAATTGGCTCGGTGTATTTTGGGTTTTGCCGCGAGATCCGAAAAATAATTACGTTCACCTTTTCATTGATATTCGTTAAAACTGAATATCCAAATTTACATCAATTAATATTGACTTACAACGCCAAACGTTATCTATAGCATCAGTTTTAGATCCTTAATTATATTAGCCAACTGCTATATTAATATTAAATCCGTCTGTTATGCAGATGTCGACTTCATTGTGGTCACAGTATCTTTGGCGATCTGCGTCCTTGGCTATATCATACTGACTACATTTTGTATAATCCGGCGATGCAGACGAGCATCTTCAGCAAAAGGTAGAGTTTCTAGGGGCTGTTCAGCTGACTAGTTAAAAACCTTTAAGAGGTTTTGAACATACGGCATTAACTTTGTTCATGCACATCACGAAGACACTTCTTTGGTATTGGTAGAATGTAGCTAGTAGTTACACTATCATCATCATCCCCATCATTATCATCATCATCATCACCACTACCCCATCGTCGTCATCAACATCATCATCACAATCACCATCGTCACCATCGTCGTTATCGTCGTCGTCATCATCATTATTATTTTATTATTATTGCTATAATTATTATGATTATTTAGAAACTTCTATAGCGCTGGTGTTTAATGCATAGGGCATCAACCAGTGGCGCATTAAAAATGGCGTTACATTACACATGGTGTCAACTATCAACTCTAAACGGTAATCCGTTGGTTGGGCTCTACTTGCGGGAAACCGGCCATGAGTTACTTTACTGGTTTTCTGAGCATAGTTTTCTTATTGATAAAGTTTTTGTTGGTGAACTCTAACTCATTTATATTAGCATAAACAGCGACACTTGTCAGGCGCATTTTATCTTAAAGAGGCACTAATTAAATTTATGACTACAATTATAATTACAATTACACTTTAAGGTATCTCGAAGTAACAGACAGTTTCAATGAAGAGCGTCGACTAAAATTTAGGTTCAAGTTTCAAGACGGGATCAATTGTGTACTAATTGTAGATAATGAAACGATAGAAGACACGATGAAAATGAATGATTATACTTCGACTCCTGCTGTATCTACCCCTACCTATGAAACTAGAACTATGTATGAAAATCTTCCACTGCAAACACGTCAATCAGGGAATTGCGAAGACGATGCAAATCCATATCAACAACTGAACAACGTTGACCGTCCTTCTAACATCTATGACACCCTAAATAAGCAAACGATGACAAGAATTAGCTGTACCTAACCGTCGTCAAGGCTTTATGTAAATTGTAAATACGACTTTAAAATTTAAATCTTGCACAGCACGACGAACATTTATAGAAATTTTTGTGTGTAGAAAGAAGATCGTTGAAGCGTTCAAATGAAACCGATGATGCAATGCCATAATGATTGCCATACAGCAGAAGAATGACTATAAATATTTCAATTTAATTCTTTACAACATACTTTGCTTTAAAGTGGAAGCATATTAGTGAACATGTTATTTTTCATATATGTTGCACACGGCTTTATAAACTAAGTCTGTTTAATGACACAGATTGAATAAATGTGCATGCATTCATTCAGAGCATTTATGTAGCGCCGTTCAAAGTAGTGTACCCAGAGGCTGGTAGTTCCTGCAAAAGAGAGCAATTCTCAACTGTTGGCGAAAGTGTAGCAAGTATTCCTCGTAGAAGGCCATTCCACGTAGAGGGCCCAACCACCGAGAAGGCCGAGGTTCTACTGTTGTAGTGCGACAAAAAACAATTTCACCTTCGGTCAGAAACTGGATATGGGGCAACAAAACTCGCGCAAGTAGGAAGGCGCAACCTCCAACTGACATCGATAGACCCATACTGAAAACTGAAATTCGATGCTCTACAAAGTCGAAAGCAAGGCTTTATATGTCTACATTATGCATATCATTCGACACATCGTCTAACTTGGAAATGCAACCAACAAGCTTTGCAGCCGCATGAAAAGCACGCACTCAAGCCTCCCAACGCTCCCCAAAGGGAAGCCCGCACAGATGACAATGCAGTAGTCAATCTTGCTGTTAATGAAAGCATGGACAAGAGCAATTGCAGCGCTGGATGAAATTGAACAATAAATATCTATCAGCCGGTGCAGCTGATAAAATTGTGCGCGACAGACATGCTCAATAAGTTATTGGTCCAGAACAACCTCAGGATTATGAACGGAAGTAAAGAAAACAAACTGAGGGAATTTGATAGCTATGGTCCAAAAGTTCAATTTACTCAGCTGTTGCCTATTCCCTAGCCATATAAACTGCATTTTGGATGCATATTAATATACTAATTAAGGTGCAGATGGTTCGATGACATCAGATCTCCAAGCGCCACCAGTAAGTGGTAGCCCAGCAGGATTAAGTAGACCAACAGACAGAGCAGCAGGGACCCCCCTGCAAAAGCTTCGAAGCCTATCATGGCATGTAAGGTATGTCCATAATTGGAGGTCATATTTTTGTTTTGCCCGATGAATACTGATTGGGACCTGGTCGCTGGTGAAATGTACCAACACACAGGTTTGGAAGTCCAGCTGTGCCTAATCTTGATTTAGCACTGCACATTAAATCTTTGACCTTGTAAAGATTTAAATCACCATATGTATCTCCACTCCATTTTATGATCGTGATTTTGATGAGCGTGACAGACTACGCTGGTTCGTATTAAATTTGTTGATTTGCCCGATGAAAACTGATCGGAACCTGGCCTCTGCTCAAATGTACCAACACACAGGTGTGGAAGTACAGCTGTGCCTAATCGGAAGGTATTATTCTGCTATGCAAAATTGATCACTTTAATAAATATGTAATGAAAGTCTCTTGTATACAGCGAGAGCCTACTTAGGCAAATAGCGGCGTTATGAAGATCAAGTCTCTTACACATAAGCAGCTAAGTGGCTGTAAGTTGGCTTGAGGGTGAATACCCTACATTATTATATTAATGCTGTAGACGAGAATGTTTCTTCGCTAAAAATCGTTGAAGTGATCGCAGTGCTGGCTTAATCTTTTAACAGGTATTTCTGTAGGCCTATTTAAAGCATTATTAAACAATCGGGTTTTATCGTTGAAAGTGCATGTTAGGACTGCTAGTGCTGTTTGTAATATTAATCGCACATTTTAAAATGGCCTCAGGGACGTTTCTCGGAGGTACAACTTAAAATAAGTTTAAGACGAAAAACAGCGGTTGCCTTCCATGGTTCTGCTGCACATATATGCACCTTAACACCTTTTGCTCCATTTGATTTGATACTAACGGATATTAACAGATATTAATTATAAACTGTTCTGAATGTTTCGGTCCATTTAGAATATCTTAAGTTGTTTGGTTGTCGTTGTATCTTGACATTATTTTATTGATAGCTTTAAGATTAGGTTCATCCTTCCAGATCTGCTTTTTTGTATTCCATGAGAGAGATTTCTTGTAGACATACCTTTGATTGAATAACCGCTGAAGCAGAAGACATGAAAGTACAGTAATTTTTCTATTAGGAAGTCATTTGATTAAATATAGGCGGTGTTAATAAAATAGCCTTCTAACCTGTACATTTTGCCCAGAATCGATTTATTGTAATATAATATCTAATGCATGTTGCTAGGAATGGCGAGTTTTTGCGTACAAACACCGCTATCACCATCAGTACAGTTTGATGCCAGCATGGGTTGTGAAGTACGCGGCAAGATTGCGATGTCCTAATCGTGTATTTAGATCCTTAAGGTTCGTTCACTGCCAGCTCAAGCGCCTTCCCTACGTCCAACTATGATATAGTTTCTACTACCACCAGTTACGATAAGAGGTTTCTCGTCCAGTGCGCATTGTTCAGTTTTCATCGTTTATTTCAGATTGTCATTCATCAGATACAATAGTCTTTCGTGATGCGAACGTGGTTCTAGTTCAGTCAGAGTACATTACGGAGCGAGCAAAGAGCATAGCCTACGACAAACTTTAAGATCTAATTCTTCCCATAATGATTGCTGCAGCGCCAGTGACGCTGGACCCTTTAAGAGACTACATTTCAACAGCTTCTAGCTCTGAGAACGAACTCTGAGTTCGACCGTATTCTGTCGCGTCCAGAGCTCGACTGACTTCTCTGGCGTCTAACCCTGACTCTAATATGGATCACGTCTGAGCAATCTTTAGCATAGCGACACGTGTTAGAATCTTATTGGTCAATAATTATACAATTACCCCTGGGTGCTCAATCTGAAGCGACGCTTGCAATCTCCCTGTCTGCGATCTACAGCTTACTCAGCGCGGTCTGTCTGCGTATCTCTACCCCACTGGCTTTCTGTATCCGTGCCTCTATGGGCTGCATCCGCTCTGTGTGGCCGGTTGACTCACTTGTAGAGTTATTTAAGTTTCCCTCTTTCCGTCTGAACAAAGTAATCAATCAGACGCCCTACTCGCTACTCCGTTGGCACGACTGGGCGTTGGCATCAGTTGATATTTCTGCGCTAGCTGTACCCTCTCTTCATCCAAAAACTTCAACAACAACTAAACTGAGTACGATAGGCTAGTAATCTACTACGACAATTACTAATTTTACATACTTGCGTACGTACTTAAATTAACTGGGTTATACAACTATGACACCGATAAACCTAACACCAGTTAACGAAGTTGTATCTGTAAATTTCTCAAGTTTCATTATCTCGTATTATCTTTTAGAATTTAATTTTCAACGACAACAATGACCGACAAGATATTCTTCTACTTGACATTGTTTCTCCTCGGGACTGTTTGTAAGGTGAAGGCGCAAAGTGAGTTCTATGCGACTACCATAACATATAATCAGTAATATGTTCCTTTGCATCTGTTCAGTTAGATGCTAAGGAAATTAAACAACAAAAGCAACATTTGTATTTTGTTAGTTTTCATCACTCAAAATGATCAATTCTAAAGGCAATATCTTCACCTATTTCTTTCATTCGGACGGTTCTAGGCATATCTACTCTTTCTTTTTCATTCTAAATATATCTTTGAATTCCACTGTTTTAAATATTTCATAAAATTAACGAAAAGTTAGCAAATGCATACAATTCATATTCATGCCACAGAATTATGACAGTTCTGCGCTCCATTTTATATCCATCCTTACACGACGCTCAGTGGAGCGAACACAGAATGCATATATAGTTGCATGAGGACACTCTTGGAACGTGTTTTAATGATCTGTAAAAAACGCCGCTCACATGACTAATTAACTTATCTAAATTAATTAGACTTACATAGGTTGACCTGTGTCGAAGGAAACAGTACATATATTAAATGGCACTTTTAAGTTAATTCATAACAATCTTATCATCTTCTACAGAGCCAATATGTGTTTGAATAGGTTGCGGAGGATACTACTACTACTACGGGAATTATGGTGTTTTGCAGTCTCCAAACTACCCTTATGCCTACAATAGCTACTGTTATTGTACTTACATGATTTCGCTTTCAGCCACCAGTTCAATACTGTTAACTTTTGAGACCTTTGAACTGGATAGGTATTCATCTACTGGAGATTCTGTGACAGTGAGTATTTGGCTTTAACTGAGTATTTGAAATCATTATTCAATTGCTGATGACAAGCTAAAACATAACTCTTTCCAAAGAAAAATGTCACACCATGCACTTTTCCAAGACATGCAGAACTTCTTTTCAAAAGCTTTTGGTAAAATTCGTCAACTGACCGTATGGAAAACATGCAGGCGGTGGTATAACTGCAGACTCGCTGTTTTGCACGATAGTTTAACGACATGCTTTGGCATCAAAGGCCGTTGACATCGCTCTCCTCCTTTATCCAAACATGGGACTGGCTCTACCCGAGTTGCATGGGTGTTCCATTTAATAGAGCGCCTCTGAGTAGGTTCTCTGGCTATACAAATTTTCAATTGCAATTACAATAAAGACGGAATAAGCAATTCCTCCATCTCATCTCATCTCGTCTATTTATTCTATTCCTGGAGTTTCTATAGCGCCCCTTTCTTAATACATAACGGATCAATCGACGGTCGATTCTAAGCAAAACTACATTCTAGTAACCACGTTCCTGTACCTCAGGAGATCCAAAATCCACAGAGGCCAAAACCATGCTACGGAATGTAATCAAGATGACGACGAAGGTTTTTCAATAACATGATTTAGACAGACTGATGTCAAACATTTAAGCTACTGCTAAGCACTGCACGATCACTGTACTTACTCTGGCCTCCGCCTGATCACTGTATGTTTGAAGCGTTGTTACAGATGCCAGTACTAAAACGTTGATTGCATATTGTCTTTTAAAACAGATCAGTTGTGTGAGCAACAGTAGCTTCAATCAAGTAACATATTACTGGAATAGTGTTGCTACTCCAATATCGATCCCTTGGTGCAGTTATGCGCAAATATCTTTTCGATCAGATTGGTATAACTCCTTTTCAGTGAGAGGTTTCAGAATTCTGTATCAAGTTAGCACCGTTGGTAAGCAACAATAATTTTCGTGTACCGATAATTAGACAAAAATAACTTGTCACTTATCATTCATCATGGAAAATCTTTGCAAGGCACTTTCTCAGAGCAATTGCCGACTTCACTAAAAGAAAAACAGCGATTACTGATTATGTTTGGTATCTTTAAAGTTTAGTATCGTACTTACTTCAACGCGAACAATAAAACCTGTAGTTGTCTTACCTGCTTTTGCTTGAGTTAAATAAAAAAATGAGATCGATTCATTTCAATAATAAGTCCCTCTAACCCTGTGTCATCCTAATGCTGTTTCCTCTAATATATTCAGCCTTTTCTTTTCTTTTTGGTTACTATGATACATTTTATTGTCGGTTTCTGCGATGTATTCATCCAACTTCAGTTTTTCTATGCTTTTGCTTATTTATATTCCATGCTGGAGACTTTTTAATGGGAGTAGACTGGCAATTTACTAATTATGCGCGTTGTGCCAAAAATTCTTTACATAATAAAGTTCCTCTTGTTTAAAATATTTTGGTATTTGCAGACTGTGGTAAAACTGTGTACACCGGAACAACTGGAAATATTACGTCACCAAATTTCCCTCAATCCTATAATAACAACGAGAACTGCACACATTTAATATGGGCGTCACAACCAAGTTCAATTTCTTTGAATTTTGAATCATTTAGCTTGGAATGGGGCACTTCAACATGCTCATTAGATTGGGTGCAGGTGAGGATTTTGTATAAAAAGTTTCATAATAATTTTTTTCGCAACAATTAGGCTACCAGCTGCACAGTCTATGGATCAGATACAAACTCCGTTATGCGATGCTTTAATTAAACGAATGAATAAACAAATGAATGAATGCGGTATCGACAGTAATTCAATTCTATTCTATACATTTTTCATGCTCTCAGTCTGTGAACTTGACCCTGGCCCATGTTGCTTACGAAGTCTCAAACTTAAATCTTCGTCATTTTTAGCTTTCCTTATCTCTATCTACTAAATTATTTCTTCGTCTCGGAAAAAGGCACTTACATGTCCTCGCTCTTTGTCCTAACTATAGGGCTAGCGTTTTTCCTATTTAATATGCTAAAGAATATGGTCCACACTCGGCTCTACTCCTATGAACCTGTAAACAACCAATTTAGGCGATTTGATTTTACGGAAACAGCCGTCCGGAATGTCTATAATGGCCATGGTCATGCCGCTGGCAACGGATATGCAACTGCTTTAATGCTCCTTGATTTCTCTGCTGCTTTTGATTGTGTGGATAACCTTATACTCCTTAAAGTTTTGCAGCAGTACTTCGCTATCTCCTGCACCTTCCTCGGTTGCTTTGTCTCCCAACTCTTTGATCGTATACAGGACGTTTGATTTGGCTGTCCCATGTCATCTATTTGATGTGCTTTTGTTGTCCAAAAAGGTCCAGTCTTAAGGCCTTTGCTGTTCATCCTCTATGCTTCTGCATTGTCGGCTATTGTCTCTCGTTATGGTGTAAATCCTCCTTTATGCCCTACGATACCCAACTTTATGTATGCTTCTAGCTAAATGAAGTCGCAGATGCTACCTTGAGACTTCCTACCTCAATGTATAGCATCATGCAATGGAGTCTGTCTATGCGACTCAAACTTAACTCGTACAGTACTGAGATCATGTGGTCTGATGATTCCTCTAAGCTCCTATAGTGCATTTACATCTCAATCTCTGCTTTCTCCATTTTGCTCTACCCGTCCTGTACTCTTCCGAACGTGTGAGTCGTGCTCGTCTCGACACTCTAAAACCGCACATAGCTAATACTTCTCGAACATGTTTATTTCACCACAGAAGGATCCGACAGCCTGGTCTTATTCTGGATTCAGTATCGCTGAAAACACTAATACACAGCCTTAATCCGACGAGATTCGACTATACTGCAAGTCTATGCTGAATGTTTGTTTGACTGCACCCTGCTTCCTCTAACTAGAGTCCTCCATAGACTGCACAACTGTTTTTGAACTGTTTTAACGAGACCATTTCACCCATGCTTTTCGTCCTCTATAGTGGCTTCCTGTATTTGAGCATCCCGTTTCAAGCTGGCACTTCTTGTGTCCAAAATGCTTGCAATCGTCTGCCACACTATCTGTTATCCTTGGTTATATCCCATAGCTCTGCTGAAAGGAAGATTCTCTTTTCAATCAGCATGTTTTTCCTGGTGCATGCTCTGTCTTTGGCCGATGTACATTCACAGTTTTTGGTCCCTCCATCTCGAACTGTACCTTCTCAAATTTACTACTCTTATCAAAAGAAAAAACTATCTCTTTCGGCTAGACTGAAAAAATGCCTTTTCCAGTAAGTTTATCTTGCATAATGTTTCCTGTAGCCTGGCTTTAATGTGCACTTCTGAAATTTGTAAGGGTGTATTATTTTGTAAGAGTGTATTTTCAAATTTATTAATTTATGTATTTTCAGTGGTAAAGTAATCTCGTATTTCATTCATCATATATTTCATTCATCATATAATATGCTTTATTGTAATTCTGAAATACAGATCATTTGCGATAGCACTAACTACACGCTACCGAAATATTGTGGTTCAACTCTTCCACCGCCGGTTGTCATTGAGAACTGCAATCAAGTTCTGGTTTGGTTTCATGCCGATCACACTGCCCCTTCCAGTGGATTCAGTCTTCAGTATTTCGTTACTCCAAACGGTATATAATTTTATAAAAATATACGCTTCACCTCGATTCTGCACTGACTTTATCTTTATTTATCTGTATGTTTTGTCTTTGGTAGGAGATCAGCGAGTATTGTCAAAGTGATGATTGTGCCATTGTAATTCAGCCGACTGTTTTCCCCTGTATCAGACCATCCGCCTGGAACAATCTTCCTCTACCTTGTGTATAAAAGTTAGGGCAGACCGTAAAGTAGGCTATATATGTTTCTTAAGGTATTAAGCATGCATACATATGCACATCTCACTTATGCATAAATACACCTATACATATATAATACACACATACATAACATTTAAGTGCATACATACATATATAGTAGTCTAAACATTTACTATTGCGCCATTTTAGTAAATACCCCTACGCATGCATCCATGCATGAATTCATATTTTTTTAGAAATACTTACATACATATACATATATCTGCTTATATACGTATGTACATATACGTGCAGATTTTAGCAGTGTTCTTAAAGGCACTTTTAAAGTATTTAGATATAATGACGCGATTGTTCATTCAAAGTTTATATACAAGTATTGGTTTATATATAATAGGTAGATACTGAACAACTTTTTTATAGACTCAACTCAGTTTTGTGGCAATAATACACCAAATATTATTGTGAAAAGGTTGCAGTTAAAGCCTGAATGTGCATGATAAAATAATACACGTGCTACTTGTAAAAAGGGCAAATATTAAACGCAAATAGCTTCAACACTTTACTGCTGGTGCAGATGACCATTGGAAATAGTGGTCAGTAATAATTTAATACTACATTTCTCGCGATGGTCTAGTGGCTAGATTCCTAGACTGTCAATCCAATGGTGGGGGTTTTAAATCCCCGCATGGGCAGAAAGATGTAACGAGATTTCTGCTAAAGTTGCACCACTAACGAATTCAGCTGTGAAACGAATACACTGATCATACAATGTGGGTGGCAATATCAGACGGCGTGGGAGAGGACTCGCCACCTGTCCACATATGCCGAGGCAAAACAGCCAAATTTGTTAATATATTATACCATGGGATGCCTCGAGGGATTAACATAAGGTAATCCTCTCGTTGTTGTTATTGTTGTTGTTGTTCTTCATCATCATCATCATCATCATCACGACCCGCATCATCATAGTCATGTCATCATCATTATCATAATAATAATCATCATCTCATCATCATCATCATCTACTTCTTCTTCTTCTGCATCTTCCTCTTCTTTGTCTTCTATTTATGTTATTACATTAGATTATTTAACTTTGCGATAATACCTATTTATATGATTACATTTGAACTTATCATGTCAGGATGTGGTCAGACAAACTATACGGGTACATCTGGAATGATCACTTCTCCAAATTATCCACAGAGATTCAGAAACATAACCTGCTTTTACTACCTCTTTCCCTTAGGCCAAGTAACCTTTACTTTTGTTTCTTTCGACCTTGAGCCTTTCGTCGACAACACAAATGGAGATTATGTCCAGGTAAGCATGTTCTGCTGTCTGTAGATTAGAGGTGAGTCGCTTTAAGCTATACGCTACCGATATTGCGATATCGTCACAGAAAAACCGAAACCGATGCCGATTCGACTTTGAAAAAGTGCCGACATACCGAGAATTTGAATCAATGCTGACTTCAAAAACCTATTTCGATCCTGCACTGCTGTAGAATACTAAATCGCACTAAAGATATGGCCCTTATGGCGTATTAAGTTTAGTTGTCTCGTTATTTTCAGTTGAACATATTAAGGATATTATCAAACATTGTCCGGCTTCTAAAACAGATTATTGATGTAGTACATTTTTCTAGTAAATATCGTGTGCGCGAATTCGTACATATTCTTACACAACTTTATTAATGTCGTTATAACGATGCACAATGAATCAAGCGATAGCGTCTCAGTATCTGTCCGATTTCCAATCAATTTCACAGGGTCACTTCGGTGAGACAGAGAGGCTGTCGAATGAAGATAGCACGTTCAGACGGGCAAGTCTTGATAAGAAATCGAAATAACAGCAAATACTGAACTAGATCATTTAATAAATTCGGGACTATCGCTCTCCCGTCATTTTTTAATAGTTTCACGAGTAGATAATTAATCGTACAAGCTTGTAGCATAATAATGAGTCTAAGGAGTAAGCTTTTTGATGGGAATGTATGTCCAGTAAACAGTTACTCAAACTTTGAAGTAGTTACATGCTCCAGTGATATCCGTTGTAAAGTTTGAGCACAGAGTAATAAGATTATACTTTTGAAGTAGTGGTGAAATCCGTGGAATTATCAAAGCGATGGGTTTCCTATCATTTCGAGGAAAGAACTTTAAACGTTTAATAACACGTACCACCTTCACAAAAATCGTCAACAATCGATTACTAAATGTACTCTACCCTTGAAAACATAGGCCGGGTTTGGGATTCCAGCTTGCAACTAAAGAGAGTGCTTTCCAAGTGTGGGCCAGTGTGCTCTAGTAGATTCTCATCGCTCAGTCCTCAGCATGTTGAACAATTAGTACTTGAGTGTAACATTTGCCGGACGACGAATAAGCCGAGTCGAACTTATTGGGCAAATACTGGACAATATTGTATACTGTAGGCCTGCCTTGAGAAAACGATTATCCAGGGCACAGTTTCTGGATCCAGAGCTCAGGGAAGATAAAAAAATGACATTGATTCTTACATAAACAAAGTCAAGTCAATTTCACCAACGATACTGAATAATCGTTCGACCAAGTTATTATAAGAGACTGAAGCAGATTGCACAAAATTGTCCGTGGTGCAGCTCGAGGAGTGATGAAGACAAGACACAATAAGGCCTCGTATTAACCTAACGATGGCATTTTATTAAGCTGCATCATTCCTGATGAGGTGCCACGTTTAGAACTACATACATCGTAAGAACTGGTTATCGCCGTTGGACACAAAACACAACTTTAATATTTGACATATAATAAAAAAAATTTTAAACAACACTGCTTAGTGTACAGCTGCAAACTGTACCCTTCGCAACAGCAGAGTCGGACTATTAATTTAAAGGATAAGGAACATATACAAATCCGAAAGAGGTACCGATATCGCGATATTTAAGACACTGAAACCAATGCCAAACCGACTGTGAAAAATACGGTGAAATTACGAAGACTCGATACTGACTGAAAAGCCTATTTCGATCCAGCTCTACTACGAATCAGAAAAGATATGGACCTGATTCTTATAGCGCATTAAATTTTAGCTGTCTCGTTGGTTACAGAAACTGGGAACTTTAAGAATCCATAGCTGTTGTCTGCATGTTTTTTACAAACCTTGTCCAGCGTTTAGAACATATTGTTGATGTAGTTCAATTTTCTAGTAAATATAATTTGACCGAATTCTTATATATTTTTATATATTCTTATACGATTTTATTAGCGCTGTTATATTAACGCATCCACTATCGATCCGTATTCCCCTCAGTTCCACAAGATTACTCCAGTGAGACAAAAAGGCTGTTGAATGAGGATAAGCACGTTCAAACATGTAAGTCATAAGAAGAAATCGAAATAATAGCAAATACTCATCTAGTTCATTTCGGAGACTTGACATAAACGCTCTTCTGCCAGTTTTAAGTTTCACGACCAGAATTAGTCAAACAGATAAGCTTGTAACATAATGATGTGTCTAAAGAATAAAGTTTTAAATGGGATTGCATTGTCTTGTCAAATAAAGCAACTGCTGCAATAATTACATGAAATGTAGCCCCTATGCATGAAATGCATACAATGACACCCAATGTAAAGTTTGACCAGAGGGTAATGTGATTATACCTTGAAATGGTGGTAATATTGGTCGAATTAACAATGCATTTTTTTGCCTATCATTCCAGATAAAGTACTTTAGACAACTCATACCACCTTCATGAAAATCGTCGACAACAAACCAGTACAGTAGCCTACCAACGAAAACATATGCGCTGTGTCGCCAAGTTATAGCGTTAAGAATAAGAACATCTACCAATTAACAGCAATACCAAACAAATGTTCTGATATATGTTCTGGATTCAGCTCTCAAGTTCGTGATTGTATTTCAGATTACTTGCGTTGGTAATCCGCTTTACGATACACAGACCTTTCGCGGAAATACCCTACCTTCGCCCATAACATTCACTTCATGCAGCTTGGTTCGCATATACTTCTATGGAAATAACGTGCCATATGGTACCGGATTCCAGCTTCAATATCGGGTCAATATTTCAGGTAAATCTGTGAAAATCTTCCACAATTCTGACAAATATTTCATTTATTTATTATTTATTTATTATAAATTGCTACCAGTAGTTTATAAATGAATTTATGCTATTCATAATATAGTAGTTAAAGCAGTTAACAACTTTACCCCAGCTGCAGCTATTTGTTACAAAAACGTTTCTACATGGTACCAACAACTTCAATCTGGGTAAAAGTTACGCCTAGGTTTCCAGGATAGTATGAAGAGTTTTGCATAATGTTGTTTGAGTTTTTGATGTTTTCCATGCCGGACCGACTGCATGGAACAGTCTTCCTGACAATGTGACGAATGCCCTTCCCTAGACACATTCAAGTCACGACTCAAGACACATCTTTTTAGGATATCTTATGACTGTAGTTGATATTTGAACCCATCTACAGCGCCCTTTTCTCAGGCCTCGGCTGTGCTACGGCGCTACAAAAATTATCTTATTATTATTATTATTACCTTTTCTTTGACCTCTCTTTTCATACCATTCCATTGGCGAAAGCATAATAGAAGACCTCCATTGTTTGTAGAGGAACGACCGATGGATCGGCCGATGTCGTAGTGATTTATATGTCTGTGTACCTTCCTGTTTATTTGTTTTTTGTCTTTATATCTTCCTCCATCTATCTTAATCTTTCGAGTCTAATCCAGTATTATGATGTTTATAGCGTCGTTGTAATAATGAACAAGGTGTCAATCGAAGGGTCGCTTAAAGCAAAACCGTAGTAAAATCGTAACCTATCGGGGAAGCCTGGTCGATATCCGAGATAACAGAGAAACTAAAAGTCAAGCTATGGTGGTAAGCAAGTTAAACACACGAGTCTTACGTTTAAACCTGAAGGACTTTAACGAACTGATAGAACTCAAAGAACTGATTAGTGAATTTCAAAACTTCGGACCATCCACAAAGAAAGACCGACAGCACAACTTGTCCTCGTGCGAGGCACAGCAGGAGCCAAATTGTCAGCTGAACGAGTGCAAGATGTGACGGCGTGTCGGTATGAGAGTTAAGCAAAGGGCAGGAATAGGTTGGCGGCTTTAAGTGTAATGCCTTGTGAACTGTACGGCAAATTTTAAGCTGGATTTGATGCTCGATAGTTAGACAGTGAAATGAGCTCTATGAGGATGTACTATATATGCTGATATTTATAGGTCTTTTTCATGGCTCTAACCAGAGCGACATATAAAACTCTTGTTGATTCTTTATGCGAAATGTCGCCATCATTGATTTAAATCATCGTTTTATTGCAGTTCTACATGCATCCTTGCGATGCCACACTTTCTCCGCCGTTTTAGTTTAACTTCTAGCAGCTATGCTATTTTGTGCTCAACCATAGACGACTATGACATTCATGCTAAAAGTTTCCCAGATTACGCTTTTATTATACTAAGTCTTGTGCCGTTATTCACTGTTTAGTTGCCAATGGTGGCATAACAGAGAAGCCGCGGAATGTCGCTGCATACGTTGGCACCCGAGTACAACTGAACTGCACAAGTAATATAACTGGTTACCTTCCAAGTTGGACTCTGAGCAAAGATGGGACGGATGAAAATGTCACAGTCATAGCATCTTTTTGTGACATCAACTCAGGCTATAGATCACGGTACTCTGTTATATCGGTTGGACGAGGCGTTTGCAATCTAGTTATAAGAAACGCTACTCTTGCCCAGGCCGGCGTCTACACATGCACCGATGTCAGTCAGGCTTTCTTCAGTTCAATTGTCTCAGTTATTGGCAAGTATTCATTTTTATCAGAGTCATACATAACGCATTTTAAATCTAAAAGAGCTAAGTGAAGAGAAACAGCTGAAAATACAGATATTGCAAGATATAGAAGCACAAATATTGTACATGTTGCAAAAAAATTCCAGTGATTATTAGCACATGATAATCGTAATCGTAAGTGCGCATTTATAACGAACCTCAAAGAAAACTCCTCACACGTGCTTCAGACTTGAGTACAGAAGACCACAATCATAGAATGGTATTCAAACGCTGGCAAAATAGAGGCAGAGAAAGTACAACAAGCTCATGTTGCAGGTTGCACGGCATTCCAAAAATAAACTGTCACGGCGTAGCTACCATGTTGCACTCTGGAAGTACGGGACTGAGCAACAATCAGATCACAGGAGAGGACGGACTGGAACTGATAAATAAGATTCTGCACTACCTGTGGAAGATCTTGAGAGATTTACAAATTGGGACGGATTTAGAATTTGATCGGATGTTTCTGACAAACATGCAACGCTCTGAAAAGGAGACATGTGTAGAGTATCTTGAGTTATGTCGAGACAAGAATTTGTAGGATTATTTGGTTGAAAGATTGTGTGGAGATGGTAAGCGGATTGAACAGAATGTTCCGATTGTAAGTAATTTGCGAAATTTGGGAAACTGTTGTGAGCTATAGTTGAGTTGATCAAACTGCATGAACTTTCACTGAACTTTCAGTATGCAATGTTTTTGTAGAAGTGGTGCCCTCTGTAGTCAAACAGCCAGAGGTGGTCAAAGGAGACATTCTTTCGTTTCAATATTTTGTAAAATACGCCAGCTCTGTGATACCGGCACCGACTCCGCCAATGATCTTTCAATGGAATTCGACTGGAAAAACCGTCGTTTCTTCTGTTATCCGACCAGATGTCGTTAACTCTTCTCTTAATGTCACAGCTGAACCTCAGATTGTTCCATCGTATGGATTTACATTGAAATTTTCTGCTCCTGTCAATAGTACCAATTTTGCGGCCAATGCTCCGACATTCTTGTACTCTAGATACTCAACATCATACACCGTATTATGTAAGCGCACAACAACAAAATCGCTTTAGAAAATAATCGCCAAATGTCCGGGAATTACTAAAAGATTTAACTCGCTACTTCTTGCTTCATTAATCTTCGCTGAAGTTAACAAATCTATAGCGTTTTATAAATTTGTAGAATCTTGCCATTTACATTTATCACAGATTGGCCAGAGGCAAGCAATATGACGATAACCGGCGATATTAATGGCTACATTGCCTATAATGGATTACTTCGGTGCAATGTCTCCTCCAACCCTCCTTCCAGGTACCGATGGCTAGATCAGACTTCTGGCATCTCCACAAACGGATCGACTGTTTATGTGACACACAGCGGAACGTACACTTGTAATGCATCTAATGTCATCCGACGAAAAACCTACTCGTCCTCAAAGGCAATTACTGTAAACGGTAAGATACACCCCCAAAATCATATATGAAAACTGGTTTCCATTGCATTTATTAGAAATTCGACATAATTGAGCAGACTAGTTTTAAGTCTAGCATCACTTGCTCGTCCATGTCTATGTTAATACAATTTCAAGTAAACAGGTAAGGACATATTCATTTGTCTCCTCTCCTAAATACACCTACTGTATTACTGTATTACCTACTGTTACTCGCTTTAAATTGTCTTTTTTATACCAAGAATTATGAAGAGAATTAAGTACATTGGTTCTTGTTTTCGCGGAAAAAATTCATCTTAAAAGGGAATTTAATTTCTCTACTAGGTAAACTAACTATTAGGGTGGCCCTAATTTTCTCATATTCTGGTTCCTGGCAGCTGTGGTTTCCAAAGCAGCTAGGAATGACCTGTCGCTCCTGCAGCAACTTGATGCCTACCCTGATCGCGATATCAGTGCAGCTACTTCACGCAAGCTAGTCGGTCGCCTATGGTACCTTTCAGAGGATTTGATCCTTCTCAGCTTCTTTTATGGGCAGGTGGATTTGACCACAAAACGGGCCATGCTGCAAGCATTAACAGAAAAAGAAGGAACGAACGACCCATTGAAACGCATAGAAGTGGACTTGGCGACGGTACAACGGAAGACTTTTATAGATTTCGTGAGAAGGTGGAGCAGAAATGTATTTGGAACGCTGGGCTTGTCTGTTGGTTTCCTAACCAAAGACCCTGATACATGGAACAGTATGGATGATTTCAAGGCTGCAGAGGCATTCATCTGCACACTAGCAGTCACCAACGATCATGCAGAGCGAGGGGTCGCCTTGATCCAAGACACGGCACAGAGTGAAGAACAGTTGTAGTGTGCGCTGCGAGAAAATTAACGTTACTTAGGAAACCTTATAAGCATACTGCGACCGTCATATATACGCAGACATTCTGAAGAATGTAGATAATCACTCAAATTTCATATCGTAACGGTTAATTTCACTGCATTACCATGGTTATATAGAAGTTGTTATTACTTGTTCAAAATATCAGCATTTTCTTCACAAGTTACAAGTATTGCTGAAATATTGGACCAATCAGACTGTCATTTAAGACATTTAAAAATATATACTGTTTCGTTTATTTCCATTTAGTTTTTTCCCAAACCACTACACCTGCTGAGCCTGGTAAGTATTTTATTAAAATGCAATGGTTTTTTGTATCTCATATCCGATATTATTACCTACTGTTACTCGTTTTAAAAAGTTTCTCTCCAAAATAGGCTAGGGAATAAAATTAATGTAATGGTAGCTTATCTAAAACTTGGGGCTTTTTATTAATGTAACAATTTCAGATATTACGAATTATTGTCGATGCAAATGAGACAAAAATTACACGCCTGAGTCAAATGCATTAAAGACAGTTTTTCATATACTTCATGGAAGTTGTACTGTAATTCTATTATAACAATTTAATTTTAATGTAATTATAATAATTTTTAATCAATTTAATTTAAATTTATTATACTACAACCTCGTAATATATGAAGCAATGGGAGAAGCATGATGATTATCGAAATATAGCATTGTAAGCAGAATTATAGTTCGACCATTCTAAACTATGAATTGTTCACAATTGCGCAATTTTTTAAATTACATGCGTTGCAAAGAATTGAGCCAAACGCAAGTTATGACATTGCAGGTATATTATTGCTTCATCTTTCTGAATTTAGTTTCTTCTGCCAGGAACTTATTCACTACTACACCTAAGCTGCCTGGTGAGTATATTTTTACACTACCTCAGTCATGTCAGATGTAAGCATTAGTTATAAATTATGCTTACATATTTTAGGCGCTTTCTATCCATGGTCTAAGAATCAGAAGAAACTTTAGCTACTGAAACGATGGCGAGTATTTTTGGGAAAACAATAGGAATTACGTCACTTAAGAAAATACATTTATCAATGTTGGATCTAAAAGCTGGAATCGCCTTTCTCTAAAACTGCGACTCGAGCTCTTCAGTTTTTGTCCATTCCACAGTTTCGCAAGCGCCTGAACTCGGAATTATTTGACAGTGATCTCACTGTTTTAGTTGGGAGCGCCCCAAATGAGTTTATTCTTGAAATGGCACTTTATAAATGTTGTATTACAATTACAATGACAATTCAATTTATTACATGTGAGGTCGCGGAAACATTAGAAAGGGAAAGCAATTGGAATTAAGCATCTGAAGCCAAAATATTTTAAAACAGTCGTAGTTTAATATACTTCATTTGTCTTATTCTGCAAAAACATAATATAGTTCCCTAACGTTTAAAGCAAATGAAGAACGATAATGTTTGTAGAAGCATCAGCATTTAACAAAAACTTTTACAAAACCTTTTATGGCTCGTTCTTCAAAATATCGAAATTTCTTTAAAAAATACAAGATTAATGAAATATAAACTGAAATGACAGTTAAGACAATTCGGATATAATTTGGCTTTTCTGCATTCAGTTTCTTATCCTACCACGACCTCGATCAGCGATGGATCTACTGAACATGGTATTTATTTTATTGCAATACAATAACTGTTATTTTGCATCGTATTTGGTATGATTACCTCTTCGTACGCATTTTAAACATTTTCTCTTATATTTAGTACACACTTAATTTACCTAAAGATGGAAAATTTTTTTATTAATATAAAAAGTTCAGATAACACGAATTATTGTCGATGGCAAATGAGGAAAAATTACACGTCTCGGTCAAATACATTAAAGACAGTCAAAAGTTTTTCCACATGCTTCATGTGTGTTTTGCTGCAATTCAGATATACCAATATAATTATAATACAACCCATTAATGTTTAAAGCAATATGAGGATTTTAATGTAAGTTTTATAATGCAGCTTTCTAACAGTTCAGTCTATAGATTATCATTCGGTAATGAATGTAGTTGTTTGCAAAGAGTATAACGTTAATATTTATTTAATGTACATATGTATATATGCACCTATGTAGTCATGCATGTATTGCCTATCTATGTTGTGTATATGAGTGCATGTAAATTATTAATTCATTAGCAACTACTATGGCGCCGGTGTCTAGTGCATGAGGCATCAGTCAGTGACGAAATATGTGTGTATTTATGCGATTATGCATGTCTGTTTCTCTCAAAAGCTATTTTTAGCATGACGAATGTTTCTTCTTTGAATAGTTTAATATCGTCTGCATCAGTGGTAAATCCCTGAAGGACTAGGTAAAATTAAATAATCTGTATTTCATTTAGAGGAATCATTATTATTCAAGAATAGTTGCATACTTAATTTTTTAAATTCACACGTAATATGCGAACACGTATATTCGCTACATGTATAATGCGTTCTGCCTTTTTAGTTTCTGAGACAAGAATGACCACAATCGCAAGAATACGTACTGATCCTGGTAAATACTTTTTATTATTATAAGACTTCTATCGTTTAGTTGAATAATGAGCACAGAAATAGTATATTAAGCACACCTTTTATCCGGAAATGTTGCGGTAATCAATTTTGATGTGGCAAATACAATAATGTCGAATGGTACTTCAAATTCAGGAATAAAATATAGTACAACAACCATGCATATGAATCATATGAATTCACATTACCATAATTTATAGGCACATTTATAAATGGCTGTGGCATAGAATTTTCAGTCAGGTAATCATAGGTAGGATGGGACTGAGTTTAATGAGAATCTACATTATTGATATGGATTGCTTTTGAGTTACTGGCTTTTGTACCGTTGTCAGAAAATGTTTATCTTTTGTTTTTCTAGATTGCACATATTTAGCATACGCTGTTTATTTAACCCACTTTACCCTGGTGGTATCATTAGAGGTCAATGTAGCAGGATTGTACCCTGGTATCATTAGAGGTCAATGTAGCAGGATTGTTGTGGCAACATTCGACGAGATCTGCTAAATGTCGATTGATTTCTATGTATCGAGACCCATAATTGTGGAAATGAACTCAGGCTATATAATTGCTGAGTTTTCAAACGAGTCAAAATGTGCTTAAACAACAATGTCTGTTATATCAACCACTGAAGTTAATTGTAATAGAATTAATTTTTGTGTACGTGCTATTTCTTTAGTTTCGCCTACCAAGATGACTTCGAAGACTATCACTCTATTGTTTGAGATGCAACATATGTGTTGTAAATTCATTTGAAATTAAAAATATCCAACACAATTTGGCTAAAAATCATTACAAATTAGCAATTGGTAATGTTTTAAAAGAATGCCTTTTCAAATAAACGAGAATGACGTTGGTTAATAGATTTCTTTGGCGAGTAGGTCGCTTTTACTGCATTTCTTCAGATCTATTATACAAATATATCAAGCATCAAACTACAGTATCTTATTTTCTGAGTTAGGATATCAGCAAATGCACAGATAAATGAGTCGGTGTATATTTAAATTCGTATTTCTCTGTAAGTTTGTTCTAACACTCCCAAGACCATCGACAATCATATATCTATTAAAACAGTAAATACCTACAATGCGGTAGCGTCGGCTACCACAGAAAGCCGAATCTTTTCTTATGTCCGTGTAAATGCGTTGATGAATGAATTTGAAGGTTAATGTAATGCCTTGCATTTTTACCCTTAAGTGAGAGATATAACAATGAAAAATGGTTGTCTAACTGTTCTAGAGAGGTTATTTACATGTGTCGAAAATTTCATCGGGACTCTCCTTGGTTATTATAAAAGATAAGAAACAGTCCACCCCGAGATTTCTGCTCTGAAGCAGCGTTATTTAAACGACAAGAATAACTTTATTATAAATTCATTTGTTTTCTTTAGATTTTGGCACAACGTTGATGACAATCAGCAATACTCGCTGTTGGAACGGTAAACATTTCAATATCGTATTAGACAACTATTCACTTCTGGTGTTAGTTGTTGGTAATACAAGTAATGGCGCCGGTAGTCTGACTTACGTCTAGTTATGTCACTTAAAAGGTGTAGTCCAGCATAAACACTTACTAAAGAAATTACATTTGTATTTTGGTATTTTTCTGTCTAATCATGTATAAGAGTTAAAATTTAATTTTTCATTCTTTTCTTATAAAGAAAAAATTCCATTTTAATGTTCCTAATATGTTAGATCATTGTGTTGAACCACTCGTAGAAAGGATAAATTTTTCCGTGCTTCAAAAGATACTTCGTTTAGCAATTAACCTACTTTATAAATACCAACATTTTAGACTTTTTACACAATGACGCTTACAGGATTTTTGAGCATATACCCAGCAAACAAAATAAATTGTGGCCCTTACTTTCATACATTGCAATTGCAACTCTGATATTTGAGTAAGTAATATATCCCTGCATTCTAAAATGTTCAAATATTTTTGTTTTTGCTTTGATCTACAATTTTAGCCTCGAAATAGAGTTATGTAGTTAAATTCTTGAAATTGATTTTATTGTTTGTAGATAGCGCGGTAATCGCGCCAATTGTGCTTTTGCTGATCTGCGTCATAGGTTACATTGTTCTAGCAATCTACTGCTTCATACAGCGATCCAGAGTGAAGTCAAACTCATCGCAAAAAGGTATTTAATCCGTGTGTCTAAAATGTTTAGTACGTAATCTAACCAGCATCACTGTATCGACTTGTTATTTAACCGTATTTCTAGTTGTAAAGATCCATGAATTGCAGTTTACTACACGTAACTTAACAGACCTATCAACCTGATGCATTTAAGTGGAGCAAACACTAGTAGACCCCTTATTTAATGTTTATAGTTTCACAGACTAAGCCATACGAAGTGCGGTGTATAAGGGAACATTAATTGCCGTTTTACTGCAGATAATCAGCTATGCAGTGAAAATATTTCCATCAACGAGACGAAATATTCGAACGCATACACAAACCGATTGGCTGAAAACGCTGATGTGTGTGAGAACATCCCGACTTAAGTTATTCCATCGGGAATTTCCACGAATGCAAAAGAAATCGATTCAAGTAACTAGGGCTATCTGAATCCCGATGCCGCGAATCTGTCATCTGCAACAGCCTAACTGTGTCAAGAGCTTAAATTCTGATCTACACAAAACCGTCGATAAACTTGAACTGAAATTTCTCAACATGTAATTTGAGCGAAATATGGATGATTAATGTGTTCCTTGATTAAGCAACGTCACTGACGTGGATTTGACACTAAATCGGTGTTAGCTTACATTCTATATTGCTTGACTATATGAGCAAACTGTTTTTTTTTGTTATGGCTATTGAGGTACGGCAAAAACGTGGATTTTATCTTAAAATTAACAAGTTTTGAATAACCGTCATAATACACTCCGCTTTTTCTATGCAGTTTTTACCAATAAAGCTATAACTTACAACCTAGATATGTGACTAAATTCTGTAAAATCTGGCATAGAAATTATTCCATCTTGCAATAAACGACATAGACATGCAATGCCGTACTTACAAGCATTTTACTTATCTAAATGGCTCAGCCTTGATTTACATAGCGGCTTCAATTTAATTAGTAAAAGATAAAACTCAGCGTCTCCTGGGCAACCCATATACTGTTCTTTTTATATTACCTAATAGCTAAGCTTACTTAGCCAATTACCAGATATTTCTTTAATAAATAAGTTTAAACTGAACAACCTTGTCTTTATAGCCAGTACAGTGGAGCGCAATCTAATGCATTCTTATCTGATCTGATCCTCTCTGGCCTGCTTTGATCTTGTCTGATTTTTTTCGAATTGTTCTTCAAGTAGTTGAACCGTTGAATTGCGCCAAATGAGTCGAATTCAGTTTAGGGTAAGTTTAACTTTATAATTTTCAAGCATCCATCACTGGATGTACTGAAATTCAGAATATAGATTCTGAGCGGAAAGATTGCAACTTCAACTACTGAAACACATATACGGCCTAACCTTTATTTTGGTAATGCTATTGTCACTTAGACAAAAACTGAAAAACGTTATCGTATGAGATTCCCACGGCAGCAGGCAAGTCTTTATTTATGTGCACAGGGCCGAATAGATTATACCTAATTACTTAATAAGAAATATAGCTACTTACTTACCAGCTCATTTATTTAACTTACATTTTAATTAAATACTTACATACTTTCTTATTTCTTACTTACTTCACTACGTAACAACTTGCCTGGATAGACCTATAACTAGGGGTTCCAGCATTTATAACATAGCCCTAATATAATATAACCCTTTCCCCTACGCATCGTCCTGTTTCATCGTTTATTCTATTGTCATTCAGCATACGAATGTCTTTCTGATACAATGTCTGTCCTAACGCAAGCTTGTTTCTAGTTCATTCGAATTACGTTACAGATGCAATGAGGCCGTTAGCATACTACGAACTTAAGATTTAATTCTACCCATAACGATTACTGCTTTCTACCTCTGAGAGTGAACACACTCTCTCTCTGTCAGAGTAAACTTCGACTGCACTCTGTGGCGCCTGATCCCCGACTCCCTAAGATAGATCCTGTATGCGGAATCTTTTGCTTAGAATTATGTTTTAGAATTTTATTGGTCAATATTTATAGAATTACCCATGGCTACCAAATGGATTGGACGATGGTGTTCTCTTTGTCTAAAATATTAGCTCTCCTTCTGAGTTTTCCTCTCTCTGTTTCTGTCTTGCCAGTTTGGTCTCTGCAAGTACGTTGTCCTGCCTTCGTTGTCTGCGTCTTTCGCTCGTTATTTCTCTCTTTGAATCTTTGAATCTGTCCGTTTCTACATCTACCAGTCTGTCTTTATGTATCTCTGACTCTGGTTCTGCATTAGCTCTCCGGATGGTGAATCATTCGTCAGTTAATTAAGATTCTATCCTTCTGTCTGAACGAAGCGGTCGATCATTCGCTGTCCTCCTTACATCGCTGGCACGGCCTGATGTAAAGCAGATGTTGGTATCAGTTTCCTGCATTAGCTGTTCTCTCTTCCTCCTTACCTCCAACAACGAGTAACCGAGTGAATTTGAAAATCTACTACAAGAGTTTACTTACTTTCATACTTGCATACTTGCTTAAATTACCTCGGTTACAGATCTTCAGGAGATTATGTTGTGGTAAGTGATAATTAATGATAAAATCTTTTATGAAATTTACCGTAGGCGTGATGTTGCACGTAGTAGATCACAAACAGTAAAAGTACATCAGACCGGGACTGAGAAGACGCTCACAAAGTCAAGAAACTCGGTTTAATATTGCATTTGGACTGGAAATGCTAAGTAGTTTGGTGGAAATTGCATGGTTTTATCACAAGTAGTAAAAATGTACAACTTTTTAACATGTTCATCGTCGCGCAAAAACTCTAGAAAAATCGCGAGCTCAAATAAATTTTAGATGTCTGCGTGTTCGAAATTAAAACATTTGTAGAATTACACCAGCATTGCTTCCAATGGAACGCAGTCACGGGCCATAGAACACAGCGGCGTTGTGGTGATGAGGCGTTTGAATAATTTGCATGGCAGAGGCGCTATACAAATTTCAAATTACATTTCAAATTACAACGGCAAAACTGTTTTAGTTGTTGATGTTCAGTTTTCGGGCTGAAGTTTAAGAGTTTTATTAAGGGTTTCATTGAAACTTATCTTAAATGGTAGTTATTTGTCTCCTTTGTTGACCATTGATGTTTCTACATCCACAATTAAGTACGTTGTGGAAACTAAGATATGATTTTTTGCTGATGATACTCAATTTACATTCTTTTCACTCTTCTGTGTGTCTGTTCACCACTGCCTTTGGAGAGGTGCAGTCTTGGTTGGCGGTTATTAAACTTCTAGTAAACTATGGAAAACGGAAATTTTGGTAGAGAGCGCTCTACAGCAACTTAAGAAGTTCGAATAGCTTAAATCGTTAAAACTTGGTATCGCACTGGTTGAGTTGACTGGCACTTCACGTGGCTTGAGCTTAGTTTTTTTTTTTTGTATTATGATGCGTCTTACCGTCTATGTAAAGAGTTTCTGTAAATCATCATACATGTATATTCGTAACAAACGCAGAATTAGGCGTCACGCGTCTATTCTTCAAGGATATTTTCTGTCGTACCCAATGGTCTCTATTATTCAACTAGGTAAGCTGGATGACTTTCTCGTGTTGTTCGGAAACAAAAATTGTTATTGGAGAACGAGCTTTTCCGATTGCTGGACATAAATTTTGGAATTCTCTGCGTCCATTGTGCGTTGTGATCAGACTCTTATGTCATTTCGATATCAACAAAAGACTCGCAGTTTTCATTTGGCCTATCTGCCGTAGTCTGCCTCTCTGTTGCAGTGGGCAGACTTTCTGGATATTGACCTGATTACGGCTTGAATTAAAAGCGCCATCGGCGGATGTCTTTTGCATTAAACACTGGCGTTATAGAAATTTTTTTATTAATAACAATAACAATAATCGGAAGTTCAATAGCAAACATTAATTGAATGCGAGACAATTAAAATCAACAATAATGTCAATGTACTGCTAACTGAAAAATTTCTGTTAATAAACAGTAAACTGTGACAAGTATTTAAGTATATGTTTCCTAACTGTTGTTTCTACTACGGCGGTCTGAATCTCTGTAACGACTAATAAGATCTCAACCATTTCTACAACTACTAATACTGGTAAATATTTTACCAAATAATATAATGTCTGTATTCTCCTCTTAATCTAGACATGATTTAGCTAAGTTTAGATTTTTTCAACTAATAAAATAAATGTTTATAGAGCTATACTTTCTCGTATATATGGAGCTCTCACTGAATAATTGCAATATTTTAAAGCTCAATATATTTAAGATATTTCGAAAAGACTTTACATGGATTAATCTTGATATACAAAGCCAAATATCACGGTATAAGTTTTAATGTACTTAATATTATAGTAGGCAAAAATAGTACAGATATTAAGTCCATCTATTATGTAGATGTCGTCTTCATTGTGGTCACAGTGTCTTCGACGATCTGCGTTCTAGGCTATATCATACTGACTACATTTTATATAATCCGGTTATGCAGACGAACATCTTCAGCAAAAGGCAGAGTTTCTGTTCAGCTGACTCTTCATAAACCTTTAAGAAGTTTAGAACATATTGCATTAACTTTGTGCATATATCTCAAGCAGACACTTCATCTGGTTTGATGGAATGTAGTTAGTAGCTACACTATCACCATCATCGTCGTCGTCGTCGTCGTTATCATCATCATAATCATCAACAACAGCAACATCATAGGAACTTCCATGGCGCTGGTATATAATGCATCAAGCAATGGCTCACTAAAGATGGCGTTACATTACACATGGTGTCAACTAGCAATTCTGGATGGGAATCCGTTCCTTGGCCTCTACGTGTGTGGGGAAGCCGGCCATTAGTGACTTTCAGGTTATCTGAGCATAGTTTGCTTATTGATAAACTTTGTTGTTGGTCAGCTCTTCTAATTCATTTAGATTAGCATAACCAGCGACACTTGTTAGGCGTATTTTATCTTGAAGTGGCACTGATTAAATTCATGACTACAATTATAGTTACACTTTAAGATATCTCGAAGAAACAGACAATTCCAATGAAGAGCGTCGACCTTAAAATTAGGTTCAAGGTTCAAAACTGGTTCAGTTGTGTACTTATTGTAGATAATGAAATGATGGAGGACATGCTGAACATGAATGATTACACTTCGACCCCTGTTGTTTCTACCCCTACGCATGAATCTTGATCTGCATATGAAAATCTGATATTTCTCGTTGCTGGAACTCTAAACACTAGTCTCATTATTCGTTAGCCTGTCTACCTGATTAACCAATAGATTTCGATTCGAAATTGAACCTTACACACTCTTTGGTCATTTATCGCGCAGAAAACTTGATTCTCTTGGCTGCTAAAGAAGTGCTGTTACAGTTACAATTAAAATGACTACCTCTATAAGTTTATATTTATTACTATTATTATTATTATAAATAATAATGATATTATTATTATTTATCAACTTCAGTAGCGCAGGTGTCCGATGCACCTAATGTATAACGTCAAATACAACGCTTCAACCGATGGCGCATCGAAATCAAGCCACAGTAAGGCCAATAGCCAAAGAGTCAGTAATTTAGCCTCACGTGCATGGGTGTTAAGGCTGCTTCACTGTTCCAGAATTGCGGTAGTAAGATAAAAAGTTGGGGTTATGTATAAATGAGTTTAACAATAAAGCCTTTAAAAGATTGCAGTGCCTCAAACTAAAAACTGGTAAATCTATTCTAATCTAATCTAATGATTTCTATAGCGCCGTTGTCATAGTGCACAAGGTATCAATCGATTGTCGCTTCAAGTGAAATCGTAATCAAAATCATAATCCATTGCAGACGCCAGACGGAATTTCAATAAATCAAAGAAACCAGAAGGTAGGCTGCGGTTGGTATGCAAGGTGAAGCAGACAAGTCTTACGTCTCGACCTTAATAACGTTATAACATTGACAGAGCGAGCAGAACTGGGCAGTCAATTCCTAAGGCTTGGACCAACTACAGAGAAGGCTAAATAACTTAACATCGTCCTCGTATGAGGCGCAACAAGAGCGACAGGGCAATATTTGTTGGTATGACGGGTGGGCATTGACATAGATAGGTCGTCTCATTTAAATGTAGTATTCTGTGAACTAAAACTGATTTTAAACTGGATTCAATTCCCAATGGGCAACCAGTGTAATGAATGCAATATTGGGTTATACGATCATATTTGAGGGTCCTTTTTATGGCTCTGGCCATAGTTTTGAACCATGTAATTTATTCAGATCTTTTTTAGTAATGCCAATGAGAAGTGAGTTTCATTAATCAGCAATCAGACTCGACCTTAATTCGACACTTTCCATAAAAGTCCGTATACTGAGAGCGTACTTGTTTCAGTTCAGGACGATTTGGCATTTCTGGCCTAGGTTCAGCATCTCTGACAACATTGGTATTAGGAATATACTTGCAGGGTAATACTACACCTGAAGTTTTTAATATTTTGGTCACTCTGCTTTGTTTCTTTAGACAAAATTCAGGCGATATTCTGAACGCCTACGTCTCCTAATCTCTTGCCGAGATTATATCACACCTGCCACCCGTACTCTACACTGACTTTTTATACGAGTAAATTTGTTTCAAGCGGGAATTCCGAATGAATAAAGCACGTGGAAGGCACTTGCCAACCAACCCATCTTGATTGTATCTAAAAGCGCTGTTAAAGGACTGCCTTCTCTTCAAAGCATAAACTGTGTTGGTAATCCTACATGTCTTGTCTTTGACCGGAGCTAACGCAAACAATTTTGTCCCGTCTTTCGGAATTTTCTGCCTCCTAATGTTCGCAATTCTACAACTGAGCCTAAGTTTTACTCGATACTGAAAACTTACCTACACTATTCTTCAGTTGGTTTATAATTTTCTTCCAAACGAGCTCTATAGTGTATCTCTGAGCTTTTGTAAATGAGCATTATTAAATTGTTATTATTCAGAGATCGTTGAGAACTGACAGACGCAGGTCATACTCAAAATCTGATAGACATTAACTTATACATCGGTGAAAAATGTGTTGATACTGTATGACTGCTGGAATAAACTAATAACTAGAATGAGAAAGAGTGTAAATTGTCGTATTGCATCACCAAAAGGGACTCCTAAAACTACCTATACGTTCTTGAAAAAAAGAAATGCAAAATGCTTAATTAACCCTGTGTTAGAAACTGAGTACGACGCGATATCGGTTATGTTAGAGTGGTAACATATACTTACCACAACTAAGTGAGACATCTTCACCATGGCCGCAGTCATGCACGCCCCACCCACGATGAATGCACTGCTGTAGTCCACTTTCTGTTCCATTGCATCTCACATCATCCAACCATATTGCACCTGTTCCACCTCCGTAACGATTGTCAATCATTGCACCGACGTAACTGATTTCAAATACAAAATGAAAAGACGTCCAATGAAAATAGCAAAAGAAAGCTCTTGTCACAATACATATAAATTACACGCAACATTAAGCTTTATCTCGGAAAGAGTCATGCACCAAGCTACACGACTGTGTCTTAGACAATCTTACCGAGACGAAATCACAACTGCTCTTCGTTCTCTGCACTGAATTTCTATGTCTGAGCGTATCCGCTTCAATTTGGCACTCCTCCTCTATAAACCACGTGAGTCATCCGCCGTCCTACTCATCATCTCTCGTTGTATTCTGTAATGCTTTCAAAAGCGATCCTCTTTCCGATCAGCATCTTCTGGAAAGTATGTTTTTCTTGGTACACGTCTTGCCCCACCATTTAGAGCTCTCTCTTCCTCATGTCAGCGACTCTCTGACTGAGACTATCTTTCAGTGTGAACTGGAAGCTTACCTCTTCCAGTCTGTGTATATTTGATGTTTTCTGTTGCCGGCTTCAGTGGTCACTTTTGACCTTGCAATTTGAGTTGTATTGTAATGATCATAATGTAAGGTTTCAGTTGTTTAGCAGCACTAAGAGATCTTTCATAGCATGGTCGATGCACCTTTGCAGAAAGTCTCCCTTACCAACAATTACATGGATTATCATCCTGCAGCAAGTATCGCGTCTTTGTAAACTTTGTTGAATAATAAAAGCAACCAATATTCTATATATGGACGTCTATCAACCTGAGAACTGAATTTCTTTGTAAGTAAACTCAAAAATACTCCTATTCATCCGTTCTGATCCACACTGAAGTAGTGAGATGATACAGTACAATTCGAGCCAGTAACATGCACCTACTAGCGATCAATTATACGAACAGGAATGCATACCCAAATCCGAGACTGGCACATGCCACTCTTGCGCTGACATCCGTAAAGTGGTCATTACACACTGTTCCCCAGATTCCTGAATAGTAGATCTCCAGACGTCCTTCCTTTGAATTGCTACCGAAAGGATTGATTAATCGCACGGCAAAGTCTTGAGTGTCTCCTACAAAGGCAAATATTTACCTTTATTAGAAGAGCATAATGAATCTCTTCCGAAATCTCTTTTCCTTAGATATTTTTACTACCTGTGATCTCGTGGTTGAATCACATATTCGTAGTTCCTCCAATTTTTTGCAAGGATTCCAAATATTTTATCCCCAATACTAAAAATAATTTTATAATCGATGCGGATACTAACTGAATTTTTTCAACTAATCTTACCACATCTTATCGAGACATCTTCCCTGTGATCGCAATTATGAACACCTAAGGAGCTTCGTGAACACATATCGATACTATGCTCAGTTCCACTGCAGATGACGTCATCCAACCAGATTTGGCCAGTTCCACTGCCATGACGATTACTGATAAATGTTCCAGTATATCTAGTTTCACAAACAAAAACCAGTAAGCAGCTACTTTCCACAACACTACATGCACTAGAAGAATGTTCCAGTAGAAATGTTCAACACAAGAGAATAAACGATGGTCTCGAACTGCTATGCGTAAGCGCAGCTACTGCAGATCTGCGCGGGTGACAACAGTAAGCGAACTGGTTCATTTGATATTGGAACACTTAGTACCATGAAGTATGCTGCTGAGGTCCCGACAGCTTAATCCCGTCCCAGTCGAAGGATCATGAATGCTATTTGTCGCGCAACACGTAGAGTTATTCACATAAATTCTAAAATGTGCGGGAATTTAGGCATGTGAACCTTATTTTGACATTATGTAGCACAGATTAGAGCTGGTACAACCAGAACATCGGCCGGCCTGTACGGTTGGAAGTGCCGTAAGCAAGAAGCTTCAGGATGAAAGAATGAACAAAGATAACTGCAGCATTAAGCGACAGGTAGCACCGGATCACCAATATCTCAATCAGCTGGTAGAAGCAGAATCTTCAGGCAAAATTCATGTGATCGGTCATAGGTGGTTCGCCATCCAGACGAATAACGATTTGTCAATTCTAATCAAGATTGTGACTTTATCGATTCTTCATCAGTCGTTGAACTCGCCTGGCGTGTACAGGATTCAACCGAAGCAGACTAGAAGACTTGCTTGTATTTCGGCCACGATAGCCCGCGTATATAGACGACACATAGGGCAAGTGCGTCAGATTGATGGCCAGAACAGCACAATTGAATGTCATCGGCATAGGTCATACTGGTTGACCCGCGTTCTTAGAACAGTGATAATCTGAGTCAGGCATGGTGCGTACATGATGCAAAGAAGAGGTCGAAAACTAAGTTCTGTGGAACATCGAACAGAACTTGTTTCGAAGCCGTGCAGTCAGAGATCATTGCATCGTCACTGTCCTTGTATCTAGGAAGGAATACAGTCAGCCAAGACTTGACCACCAATTCCCTACGATGCTAAGCCGCTTACGGTGCTAAACCGTGTGAGTAGGATCTCGTGGTCGACCGTATCATATACTATTAGTTACATCAACGTGACACAGATTTTTTGGGATCACAGGTGCCCGAGGCGAGTCTGAGCAAGACTGTTTCTCTAAAATGCCCCTCTCTGAAACGGGATTGTATTCTCAGCATTTGGGTACTTTGCTTTTAAAGAGCATAACATATGTCGAGCAACACCTTTACTAAATAACTTTTGCTAAAATGTACGGTTTGAGAATTGTCTGTAGCTGGTGACATTATCAAGATCTATTTCAGCCTCTATTCCAGCTGACAGGAACATTTTTTCAGCGACGAATTGTAGAGCTGTACCAGTAAAGGGACAGCTCGTTAATGAATTACGGCCTACATTTATAGTATCAATTAAATGAAAATTACTACTGGAAATTAATGATCATATCAATAAATAAGCAAGTATTTAACGAATGAATCAAATTATTTGAAATACCCGAAACCGAGGCTAGCACAAGCTACTTTTGCATTGGTATCTGTGAAGCCATCGTTGCAAACGGTTCCCCATTCACCGCCGTAATAGATTTCTAAGCGTCCCTCTTCTGGATTGTTAGCCGCAGATAGTGAATTGACAAGTCTTGTCGTTATTCCTGTACGATGAAATAGACGTAGAGATATTGAACAGTAAAGCAAATACAATTCGTATGTGATAATATTATTGAACAAAATTTACTTTTGAAATATTGCATAAGTAAGCTACACTCCATATCGCCTGAGACACAAGGTTAATAGGCCTACATTAATGTTTTACCATGAATCTTCGAGAATCTTTCACATACGATTCAAATTTGTAACAAAGCTATCTGATCTACATCATTATGACGCCAAAAACACGATGGATTTGACATGTTACGAATATGCTGAGCATGTTATGTAAATTAAAAAGTCATTTATTTGGATAATTGAATAGGCCAAATTGATCTCTATATATGTACTGGTATCCAATTCATTGCCTCTGTATATGTGCGCCGCTTGTTTTGTGATGTCTTTTAGGTCAGGATGAAAATCTCATCCTTCGAATTTCTTATCTCCATCTCCCATCTTCCTGCCTCAGAGGCCTTAGTGATCTTAACTGCATGACTCTGTCCAGTTGATTATTATATTAGAACGACAGTTTGTTTAGAACGACCAGTGATAGATGTCTTGTGCAATACGACAACGGCGCTATAGAAATTTGTGGATTAAATTCGAATTAGATTTAAAACTGGTCAGAACGTTGTATTTATTTCATTTATTTTTGCATTTTAATTTTGAATATTCTTGTTCGATTTAGGCTGCACTCTGCATCATCGAGAGTTTTATCAATTAGAATCTGGAAAGAATACTTAAAAATAATTAACCTCATGACTTCTAGAAAATTGAGTGATTTTCTTTCGTATGTTTGAAAATTTTGCAATTCATTAAACCAGTGTATAAAATAGTTAAGCAACTGCACTTGTGGCGAGTCGTTGCCAGTTTAGCTTGGCTGAGTTGGTAGCCTGAGTTGGTATATAGGCTGAGTTGGTATATAGTAATTGGTAGGCTGAGTTGGTAGGCTCAGTTGGTATGTAGGCTTAGCTTGGCCTGTAGGCTCAGTTGGCAGGCTGAGTTGGAATATAGGCTTAGCTTGTGGGGCATGTATATCTGCGGTTCGCCAAAGGAAAAACAGAGACAGACGAGAGGGTTAAAAGTGTAGCTGAAGTAGTAGTCGCGTAGTAGCGTGTTTGACTCTGAGTCCGCCGTAGTGAAGAACTCTTTAGGGGTGTACTGTGAACAGGATTGTCTTTTTGTTTAATTTGGATCTTTGTTTGAATTAAATGCGAATAAATAAAGTACTCTTCGTTGTTTGCATTCAAGAAGAAGCCTCTCGCTAGACTTAGGGGAGCCGCAAAATGTACTTGTGGGTGACACCTGCTGAGTCGGCAGAAAACCTCGACGACGTCACACACTGTCGACAAGTTATTAGTTCAGCATAAAACGTTTTACAAAATCTCAGATTCAATTAAAGTCCAGATCCACTAGTAAGCACGTCCCATTTTTGTTCTCGTGTCCAATGACAACATAAAAAGCATGAATTGAAACCAAAACATAGTAATTTAAAGTGAATTGGTTAGTTGCTTTGATTTCAGAAAAATTAAAATAAAGTTACCAATAGCTAGTAAAACATTTCGCTTTCAGTACACAGTTGCATTGACGTGCTGGTTGTCTGTATTAAAAACATACTGGAATAAAGTACTTGCCACAACTAATTGAGACGTCTTCAGTGTGAGTGCAGTCGTGTACTTCCCATAGAGAATGTGTGCATTCGACGATGCTTTGTTCAGTACCAGCACATACGACGTCTTTCAACAAGATTTTGCCAGTTCCAGAGCCATGACGTTTACCGATAAACGTACCAATGTGTCTAACTCACCAAATTAAATATACATAAGCATACAGTTGCAAACTTTAAACAGGCCTACGTTATATAATGAAATAAAGAAGTCACTCTCCGATCAAGCTTTCACGATAGATAGGCCCAACACAAATAAAAATAGTGTAGGCCTGGAAAGAGTCAAGTTTTACCAGGTTAAATATTCTTTGTTAAGTCTATAACTATTTGAATTGTGTCTTTTTCTATCGTTGCTAATCTTCTCTCTGTGATCGTAAAGAACTTGCACAAACTCAATTTGAAGGGCACCATTACCTAATAAACAGTGTGAGATTCTGTCTAAGGAAAGCATGAAAACTTGCAAGAATAACACAAACACGTTTAAATTTCAACTAATATAGATCCTCATTAAAATGTTATTTTCTTTATATTTTTTATGCCTTTGGTGTGTCATTTGGACACGATTACATCCTACACCACATGGTTTACAAAGTCAGTTTAACATAAAAACTTGCTTAATGTCGAGCTAATTAAAAACCCAGAGGTCTCACGCTAATAATTAATTTGCTTATTAACTGTTCATGACACCAATTCACTCCATACATCATAATGGCCTTATCTCAATATCTGAATTAGCATAGGATAACACGCGTTTTAAGTGATTCAGGAGATATTTAACCTCTGTTGAAACCACTGCAAATTACCGTGAATGAATGCTCAATAACCACATCACCCTAGCTTCCTTTTAAAAGGTCGATATTGTCCGCTGCGACATAACTATAACGTAAACCATTTTACAAGTCTACAACGCTTGCACTGAAGAATTTCTGCCCTGAAGTCTCTCGCTTGTTTAAAAATTATTTTTATATAAGGCCTTGGGTCACCTTGTTTGGTGCTAAGTCGAAGCAAATTTTTCCGCTTCACCGCCTCCATTCCATTGATAATCTTACAAGCTTTGTTCAGGTCTCCTCTGCTCCTCTTCCACTTGTTGTTAACCTGCATTGTTTCAACCTTACTTCATATCTCCGAATCTTATAATCCCAAGTCATTTTGACAGCTCTCCTCAGCGTTCTCTCTGTTATTTCTATGTCTGTTTCAGATATGGAAACCATATTCGGATGAAGTATTCCAACTATGGCTTCCTTAATGATTTATGCAACATCAGTATTATATAATTATTTCTGCTAGCTCTACTGTTCTTTTGATCATGCCTAAGGCACATTTGGCATTTTTGCTGTATCAGCACATTGTCATGAAGTTTTTGCACTCTTTTGTTTAATTACTCCTAAATCCCTTTCTTCCTCATTCGCTTTAGATATTTTGCCTCTCACTTCAGATGAAAACTTATTCTCTTCTTCACATGCGTCACTGAACTTCTTTCTACCTTTCCAGTTACCATTTGAAAATTCTTCTTAGGCCACCTCGCAGTGTCTCCGCCTCTTCTTCATCAATTATTGCTATGCATAGTTTCGTATCACCCTTAAACTTAGATATTTTAGATAGCATCCCAACAAGAGCGCCCCTCTGTGTTGGAATCTTTCTTAACGTAACATCGACGAGTCATCGGGTTGTTGACTTCTATTTGTTTGACTGCCGGCCGCCCGGCTTTTTCTTTTTAGATAATGTGTTATATATTTCTTACCTTTGCAAAAATACGCTTTAGAATTTTAATAAATTTGATTTGCTTAGACCGACTGTCCTCTCATATTATAATACCCTTCCACCAATAATATTATTGTAATATATTATTGTATTATTAATATTATTGTAAGCTTCCTCTTTATAATTATTTTCATCTTATATGCATTATATGAATTTTATCAAGAAATTATCACGAAGAAATAAAGCCAAAATACTGATTTACCCAAAGCCAAGACTAGCACAAGCCACTCTTGCGCTGTCATTCGTGAAGCCATCATCACACACCGTTCCCCATGATCCAGAGTAATAAATCTCTAAACGCCCTTCTCTCGGATTGTTGATGTGGGAAAGCGAATTAACTAGTCTTACTGCAAAATTCTGAGCACTTCCTGAAAAGTTAACATGACCAAATTTTACACAAATTATCTTGAAGAATGCAGATAACCTCTAACCTACAAATCATATTAAATAAAAATGGACACTGTTTAAAAGTTAAGGAATAATAATCAGCCAAAACTATTTCTTCTTAGACGCAGCTAATTCAAAGTCGAGCAATTTAAACCAAATCGTTGAGTCTCGTTGGATGTTGTTCTGATTCGAAATTGAGTTCAAAGGTTGGATAGCTGTAATGCATGGACTATATCCTTCAATTTCACGACCTCACTCCGTAAATTCTATATAGACTATTATAGAGGTGTGCAAGCAAGTCTTAATCTTTACCTTTACCTAAAGGTTACAAAAGACAAAACCTCAGGCGTTTTTCTTTATTTTTTATGGTAGGTATGAAAAAGATTTCTATAGGCGCTCGATTAAATTAGGGTACACAATACGCAAATTCCAGGTATGCTGAAGATCAATTTGAATTTTTTCAGTTGATATCAATATGTTTCGTTGAGAATATGCCACTAACCGCATCTTACTGCCACATCTTCGTTATGATTGCAATTATGCACTCCCCAAGGGCGATGTGTGCACTTGTCGATACTCTGCTCAGGGCCACTACATACTACGTCATCCAACCAGATCTTCCCAGTTCCGGCTCCACACTCACTGCTGCCGATGATTGTCCCCACATAGCTGATTTAAGGAAACATTTACAAAAAATGAGAGATCAGCGATTTTTTATCATATGTACTGTCTTAATATCTATAATTATGAATATATAAAGTAGTTTTATATATGGTATTGTTAATGTATATGTACAGTTTTTCAGAATCTACCTGCAAGTTTTATTACCAATTAAAATGCAAATGCCGCATAAACTTGGGGTGTATCAAACGTTCAATCTTGGAGTGCCTATTATCAACTGCCTCCCTATAGATGCAGGCATTTCACAGTTAAGTACCACCTTCTACCCTATAAAGAAGCTACGAATTATAGATTTCCTTTAGCTTGTGGATTAAAACGTCGAAAATGGAATCCCGGACACAGAGGCGAAAACCAATCGAGTTACTATATGACGAACAAGTGACCTGTAATATTTTCTAATAGGTAAAAGTAAAAAAAGACTTTAAAAACTCAGCAAATAGTTGTGAAGACTACTTTTACTACATGTTTAACATAATGAATAGATTTGTGGTACTTGAAGCAGGCTACACAGTACTAAACAGATAAATATTGTCGTCTGTAAAACGACAGTAACAATTCATAAAATATAAGGCTTGCGTAAAACTATAATAAATTTGTTAATTAATTTACCCATAGCCGAGGCTGGCGCAAACTACTTTAGCAGCGACATTTGTAAATCCGTCATCACAAACTGTGCCCCAGACTCCAGCAAAATAGATCTCAAGCCGTCCCTCCATTGGATTTCCACTGGAGTCCTGTGAATTGATCAGTCGTACAGCATAATCTTCAGTATCATCTAAAATTGTGCAGAAAGTAAGCCTATTAACAATCACACTTTTAAAGGAAACCTAATTTAGTTGCAAAATTCGACTATCAACAATATTTAGGTCTGGAATTGTGTGTATGATAAGTCTACAACATCATCAGCTTGATATTACATGTAGCCGAGGATTCAAAAGCAACTCTTATCAAAGACTTGCCGTTGCGTATCTTTTGTGTACCTCGTATTCACAGTACAAGCGTGTTTTCTCGACTACAGCAAGTTGTATAGAAAATTCGCGAAAGAGCAACTGTATGACTTACACAATAATTCTGACATCATGACTAATTAATTTGTGGCTCTTTTTTAGCACTGAACGAATACGCTGTTTCGGATGACGCTTGGGAAGTTTAAACTCGGGTGGAGCTAACGTAGACTACCAGACATGCGCAAGGTTTTATATTTTTCCTACACATGTCCGTATATAAAATTTGTATAGGAAAACATGCCGGGATTTGTTCAGACAAAATTTGATTGCTTAGTAGCATAAATCGTGCATATGTAGTAAGTTGAAGCTAGACTGCAATTGATGAGGGTTACTGTGATCAGCGTGAAATGGAGAAATTGTATACTAATGTATGATAGCTGATATCCTTGTTGAGAAGAAAATCAATACATGTCGAAAACAAGGCAGTTTGTGATTTTATGCTGGAATAAAAGTAGGCTACGTAATACATGATATTATAAGTAAGGAATTGAAGTGCTGCCTAATGGATAGGTGCACTGATATGCACTAATGCAACTAACCGCACTTAATTGAAACAGTCTCGCCATAGTTGCAGTCATGCGAACCCCAGGGACGATGAGCACACTCGCCGATGTTTAGTTCAGTTCCGCTGCAGATGACGTCATCCAACCATATTTTACCTTTTCCAGTTCCATAACGATTTCCAATGAATTTACCGGTATATCTAACAACAGCGAAATACTGCATGTATTGGGTCGACTATTGCCTTGTGGCATCACAAACTTAATCTTTTGCCGCAAAGCTGCTCCATCAAGTTAGGGTCACAATAAATTTTCCCCTCCAATATCAGCACTCAGCGAATATTCAGCGAATGATCTTTGAAAGTTAGTTCAATTTGTTTAGCCGTTGGTTTCTTCACAACATTCGAAAATATAGTTAACATTAAGCTTTTCAGCTTGTAAAACAATCACTGGCTTTTCTCATTCGGACTGCTTGATATGTCTTTTCACAACATCGATTTCATGGGGTTTGTATTTTGAATTAAACTGAGACATAACAATTAAAAGCAATTAAAATAACATTAAAGAAAACTTTAAAATAATAAGTTGAAAGATTATTAGAATTGTTGAGATAGAAAAATATAAAAATACAGAAGTCAAAATGCCACTTACCCAAAGCCGAGACTGGCACACGCCACTCTTGCGCTGATGTGCGTGAAGCCGTCATCACAAACAACTCCCCATACTCCAGAATAATAGATTTCCAATTGACCTTCCACTGCATTTGGCTCGTTAGCGACTAAATTGATTAGCCGTATGGAAAACTCTGAAATATCTCCTAAAGACACCATATCAACAGTATTAAAATATTATCGTCTAATATAAACTGTAATAAAAACTTTTAAAGCTAAATTAGTAAAATGTTTAAGATCTTTAGAGCCTAAAATACCGGCCTTCAGTCATCTTATCATCATACCACTCGGTAGCTCCCTAATTTACTGCCCAGTTCAGTTCGTTCTGCCAAGTCTTTAATGTCATTCAGGTATAAACTAAAGACAGTATTCTTCAACGATTTGTGAATTTTGACTGCGATTTTGACTTGAAGCATCCATCGCTTGGGCATTATAACTGCGCTATCAAAGTCTCTGGAATAGATTAGATATCTTAATACTTTGCTGACTCCACATCACCCTCCTAGATTCTTGCGCTATTCTGATAATGGTTTGTTGCGAGAACCTAGGTTCAGGACAATTGTAGGATCACGCGTCTTAACCTTCTGCGACCCTCGTATTTGATATCGTCTACCACAAAAGGCCAGACTTATCAACTGGCTATCATCCTTTAAATCATTTGTTGAGACTTACTATTTTACCTTGGCTTTGCTTGACTCTTGGTTCCTAACGAACATATATCTGCGCTTCAGATTCAGATTTAGTGACAATGAATGCGTAATAAGTGTTTAAATAAATAAATAAATAAATAAACATTTCTGGTGATTCAATATTCTAACGAGATGAATAGAATAAGTCTGGATCATTTTACTATGTGAACATGTGGATATTTTGGTTTATTTTAAAGAATGAAAGGGAACTTGTAATGATACACCAAGCTTCTTTAAAAAAGAACTAATTTTGTGAAGGTAGTTTTACAATATTTTGTCAATATTATTTTAAAGCAGAATAAAAATAGCGACATAAGCTTAAAAGCTGAAGAGATAAGTTGACCATAAACACTGAGATGTGGGATTCCGTTGTCGGATTAATTCTTGATGACTACGTTGCAATACGGGCCATATCATGCTAGTTTTTGGTATGAGTCTCCGAAAAGAGGGATATGGTATGACTTTACAATATAAGCTAAAGAAATAGAAACGAGGTTAAAATTAATGCATGCAAGTTGAAAGATAACTCACCACATCTAACTGAGACATCTTCGCCATGACCACAGTTGTGAGTTCCCCAAGTGTTGTGCGGGCATATCTGAATGCCCGATTCGGTGCCAGTACAGCTTACATCGTCCAACCATATTTGGCCAGTTCCGTTGACATGACGATTTCCAATTAATATTCCACTGTACCTGTAGAAAATAAAAGAGCGACACTGTAACGAACTCGTGCTCTCGTGATTTTTAAATCGTTTTAAGATTGCACGCCGCTAGCTTTAACTTTGTCATAGTAGACATTGTTATGAATATATATAATATATATAAATACACCTCAGGATGACTATTTATATGGCATCTTTAGGAATTTCACAATAATATTTATACAACGCTTTTTTATATCTTCACTCACTGCGCAGACGCGACAGAACCTTAATGCGATAATAAGAAGACATTATTATGACACTATATGTATGTGTATAAATATGTGTATATCACCTTTAAAAGGTTTTCACTCACTGCCACGCGTCAAAGACACTTAAGTAATAAATGCAACCAATATCTGATTATTATCAAACCATAATAAGTTTAAAACTAAACCACCGTTATTGAGATGATGTCCAAGCTAACGTTATTCATCATCATCGGCAGAGCAGAATAAAATAGTAAGACCAGATCTGGTCTGTTCAATTCAATGATCACAAAGTTTGATACAGTGTCATAATTTGGCTTTAGATATTTCCAAACTATATATATCTATAACACTATATTTCCAAATTATCTGTCTGAAACAATATTTGAAACATCACATGCGAAAAAATTAACAGCTTGTTATTGCTCTTTTTAAAATTTAACTTAAATTTCGTAACTCAATCTGAAGCAAAGATTTTAGGCTCTAAAATTATTTCTCATTTTTGAGGGTCTGCTGGTATTTTTTATTTAATTAGAGCAGTTATTCAGCTCAAGAAATCAACAAACTTAAGGCGCCAAAAATTAATTTAGAGCCATTTTATTTTAAACAATTGTAAATTTTAATGAATATATTAAACGAAAGTTACCCGAAGCCGAGACTCGCACACGCAACCCTCGCACTGGCATCTGTAAAGCTGTCATCACAAACAGTGCCCCATACTCCAGAGTAGTAGATTTCAATTCTGCCTTCCACAGGCGTTGAAACGTCAGCCAGTGTGTTGACAAGTCGCAAAGTATACTCCGGAGTATTTCCTAAATGGTTATCAGGCGCAACTTACAGTGCGAATTAACAAAAAAGCATATGAACATGTCAGTCCAAAACTCAAAGGCATAGGCCAACACCAAGACGAGGTACACAAAATATTCGTCAACATCATCAGCAGCAGAGGCAACATCATGACCACCGCCATTATTTTCATCAACTATATGATGGAGTGGTAATCTTTATCATAGCAACAAGAAAATGGTCTCACCGCATCTGATTGAGACATCTTCGTTATGGCTGCAGTCATTTTCTCCCCATGAATTATGCGCACATCTGTCGAAGCCAAGTTCAGTTCCGGTGCAAATGACGTTATCCAACCAGATCCGACCAATTCCACTTCCATGGCGATTGCCGATGAATTCACCGATGTTTCTGAAGTGATGCACAGTTAAGAAATATAACAAAATGTTCTTCGTGATAATAATCAGTTTCGACAGTTTTACTAGATTTTGTTAAGCTAAATGAGTCGTGGGAACGGCTCACGCAAAAGCCTAATGCAGGTATAGCTTAATGCAATATTGTGACATACTTGATGTCTTTACCAAAATGTTTTATCACAGTGAATCGGTATTAGAACTGACCCAGGACTTAATGAAACTTGCAATATTGAGATCCAGATTTTGCATAATAGGGTCTAGATAAGAAATGTCCTAAACACTATAGCCTATAGCAAAATATACCAGAAACAGAGTTCTAGATGAGACACCTTTATATATGTAAGTTTTAAAACTCCGAGAAAAACAGTAACTATATAACTTACACAATAACTAAATACTAACTCTCTCAGTTCTGTCATTTATTTGTATATTAGACCTTTAAAACATCCAATGGGTTCATTTTTATGTTTAAGAGAGTGCTGCATTTGTTGTTAAACTTTTGGCTTTACACTGAAAAGTTCATTGCGAAAGCTTAGCCCAGCCATTGTATTAAATGGCAAAAGTTGCAGCTTTTTCTTCAAACAGGCGAAGCAAAATTTATTCAAATGCTTTGTTTTATACTGTTTATTGTTCAGATGCTCTCAAACATTTACTTAATTGACGTCAAACTCCATGTATGACTGTGAAAAAATCTCCAAATCGCTTCTCAGTCGAGGTACATGAAAATCGTAACTAATAAGTGGTCGAAATCTTTGAAACATACACACTGATATTTATTTTCGTTTAGAACTTTTATCACGTTTCCAAGAATCAGATATCTTATTCCCCTTAAATTGGTGTTCTGTTACTACGACCGACTGTGATGTTATGATTTTAACACGTTAGGCCTACATATAACGCTAGGAAGGTGAAATTAACAGAATCTCATTGAAAAGAAATGAAGATTTTTCGCTCTTCTTATAGGAGCCTCTCAGGGACTCATTTGAAAGCAATATATGTAGCTCATAATTTTAGACCTTCTACAAACAATTTGGAAAGCCGCGCAGAGTATTTGATAATTATAAATAGTGAGTGACATTGAAAGAGGTAATGTCAATAAAACACAAGTGATGCAAAGAAAATTTAATGTAGCCTTATTATTTAGAGATAGCTAGCAGCTTACTCTGTGCTTGTTCGTAAGTTAAAAAATATTATGTGTAGAATTACCCAAAACCCAGGCTTCTACATGCCACTCCAGCGCTTATATTTGTAAAACTATCATCGCAAACAGTCCCCCATTCTCCACCGTAATATATCTCTAATCTTCCTTCTTCTGAACTGGTCACAGAGGATAACGAATTGACGAGTCTTGGAATTGCTCCTAACATATGAAAGACATAACACAGAAAATGGTTGGTATCGTACATACAGCAATAGTATTTTTGAAACAGCGAATTTAAACCTAGCACGAATCATAGAGACATTCAGAGAGTCATAAGAAAGGGGTCATAATCTGCATATATAAATTAAATAAAAGACCTTTGAAAACGAGGAGATGCGTTTTGACACTAAATAGATGTGGATTTTAATGTCAGTTATAATTTATTTATTCAGCTAGATGCACCGCTACACTTAATTATAGCCTTATAGACTTTATCGTCCAATGGATTTTCAACTATAACTTCCCCGGTTTGTGTTTGTGAGAAACTTGTCTGAATTCAAGTAATTTATTGTATACCAATTACGGTAGGAATAGTTAATTCTATTGGCCACCTGGCCCCAAGGACTAGAGAAAATAAAAACTTGCAATTATCTGAATTTCCCGTCAAAATCCTGTTGGCTTTGCTCTTCAGTATACATTACACTGGTCAACATAGAAATCGTTACTGAGTGGAAAAGGCCCTAATGTGTAGCATCTTGGTGTGCTGAACACGAATATAACCATAAAAATTTTTATTGGCTCTCGTTTTGAAAATATTTCATATAGTTCATTTTTTATGTTTCACCATGTAAATTTATGCAGTAGGACTGCGACAATATCCTAAATAAGTCTAGAATGATGTAATATTCCCCGTATCATTGCATAATCCCATCATGGACACATCATGCACAGTTGATTACGTCATTTTTTGATGCAATGTAAAACTACAGCCAGTCGGCTGCTGACGTAAGATGACGTCAGCAGTGTACTATATAAAGCGAGTCGGAACGGTTGAGCATTTACAATATTACAGACTTTGTGCGAGACAGTTTAAGTTACTGTTTTATAAAACTATTATTACTTTATCCATTTAGATACAATACAGAACAGTAATGCCTCGGAAGTGCGTAAATACTGTGGACAACTTTTGTTACATTTGTGGGGAAGTGACATTTGCCAACCAGAAGAAAAGTATCACTTATCAAGTCAAGAAGGCATATCATGCTTACTTCGAATGCAAGGTTGGTGACCAAGACAAGCCATGGGCCCCGCATATATGCTGTGCTACATGTACAACACAGCTTTCACAGTGGTTGAATGGCAAAAGACCATCAATGCCGTTTGCAGTTCCCATGGTGTGGAGAGAGCAAAACAACCACGTAGATGACTGTTACTTCTGCTTGGTTCCTCCTCTTTCCGGTGGAATAACGAAGCAAAAGAAGTCGACAATAGTCTACCCAAACATTCCGTCAGCATTGAGACCAGTTCCACATGGTGATGGATTTCCTATTCCAGAACCTCCAGCAGAATATATTTTCCTTGATTCATCTGATGAGGACAAGGGTGAGCCGACATGTTCTTCTCCTGGTCCGTCAGCGTGCAGTGATCCCGATTTTCACTGTGGTGCATCATCAACCCCACACAGAATAACACAGGAAGAACTAAATGACCTTGTTCGTGATTTGGACTTATCCAAAAACAAGGCAGAATTGCTAGGATCAAGACTCCAACAATGGAATCTTCTAGAAGAAGATGTCACAATTACTTCATATAGAAAGCGCCATCAGCAGTTGGAACCTTTCTTTATGAAGGAAGGTAATCTGGTATTCTGTTCCAATATTGACGACCTCATGAATGCCTTACAGATCACTCATGACCCACAAGAATGGAGACTCTTTGTAGACTCTTCAACACTGAGCCTTAAGGCTGTGCTTTTGCACAATGGAAACCGTCTTCCATCTATTCCATTAGCGCATGCTGTCCACATGAAAGAGACATACGATAACCTAAAACAGCTACTGCATTCCATTGACTATAACAGGTACAAATGGCACCTGTGTGGTGATTTGAAGGTAGTTGCCATTTTAATGGGACTGCAGCAAGGATATACAAAATATATGTGTTTCTTGTGTGAGTGGGATAGCCGAGCAAGAGAGTTGCACTACGTGCGGAAGGAATGGACTCCCAGACAAAACATGTCAGTTGGACAGAAGAATATCCAGCACCCAGCTCTGGTCGAGGCTCACAAAATCCTACTACCACCCCTTCACATCAAACTAGGTTTGGTGAAGAACTTCGTGAAAGCCATGGACCGCACTTCGCCAGCTTTCCGATACCTGCATGAAAAATTCCCTCGACTCAGCGAAGCAAAGATTAAAGAGGGAGTTTTTGTGTATCCTCAGATTAGAGAACTCTTCAAAGATGACCGCTTCAACAACTTGCTGGAGGGTGATGCGAAACAAGCATGGAATGCTTTTCGTCTAGTGTCTACAGACTTTCTGGGGAATGTTAGGGCAGAAAACTACAAGGAACTAGTAGAAGACATGCTCAAGCAGTACCAGAAATTTCGCTGCAATATGTCTCTGAAGATGCATTTCCTTCATTCCCATCTGGATTTCTTCCCTGACAACTGTGGTATGGTTAGTGACGAACATGGCGAACGTTTTCATCAAGATATCGCAACAATGGAGCAAAGGTACCAGGGAAAATGGTCCACTACAATGTTGGCTGACTACTGCTGGACACTCCGCAGAGATGCTTCCGAACAGCTGTACAAGAGACAGGCAAAAAAAATCTAAGAACTAGACTATGACCTGGTTTTTACAAATATTAACTGTAAGTGTATCACTATTGGCATGCATTGTGCGATATAAAATTACTTCATTTCAGATTACAAAAAAACTAGAGCCAATTCGGCATTTTCACTGTCATATTCGTGTTCAGCACATACAAATTGATAAGAACTGACTAATTTCATTTCAGTAACATGACTTTTGTAAAAATTTGTTGTCCAGTAATTATTAGAATAGTCTCAGCTTAAAAGCTTTTTCTTTAACATCAGCCTATAACTTTTGAAACATGTGATAGCAGAGCTTGATGCTCTGTTAAAAAGAAAGAACTATGTTGCAGCTTATTTTGATTAACATAAAAGGTCATATAGAACCAAAATGCTACCATACCACAACTAATCGATGCATCTTTGGCATGGCTACAGTCGTGTGAACCCCAAGCGTTATGCGGGCATCTGTCGATGCTTTGTTCAGTTCCAACACATTCGACGTTATCTAACCAGATCTGGCCAGTTCCACTGCCATGACGGTTGTTGATTACTGTACCAACATATCTAATTGAACAAGATGGACACGAAGTTAAGCATTTAAGTTAAGTTAATAGACTGAGATTTATGTATGAAATATTGTGGTTAAATGACTTAACCACAATATTTCATACACAAATCTTAATCTATTAACATCATAACAGACAATGGCAAACATTGAACTATAGTCAACCGTAAAATTTAATCTCAATCCTTAACTCAATACTCAGAGCTTTGACAGGATTAATCCACAAACAGTTTTTTCTGTCCTATCAAAATGATATCCTAGAAAGCGATCTAATTTAATTTTGATGCGCCATTGGATTATGCTCTGTGTTTATTACTACTGCTTCAATGTATAAACATGCGTGTACCAGGACACTCAATTTAGCGCTTTTAAGTATCTTACAAAAGCACTGCACCCATAATTATCTAACTGAACTAAACAAGTGAGTTTTGGTTAGATGGCGCTAGGCTGCATATTTACACCCACCATGACTATCTCTTGGAAATGTTATTATTCTTTACCTGAGGTAAGTGTAAGCCTAGTTATCCCTCAGGAGATGAATAATTATCCGGAGACTGTTATAATAATAATAATATTATTATTATTACTACTACTACTACTACTACTACTACTACTACTACTACTACTACTATTGCATGAACATATACTGTAGCAATGCATACAATTTTACTTAAAACATGGTGCGAATCGTATAGATGCAATTATACAATGGACATTCGTAGGATATTCCCTTTTCAGCCTTGGTTTGCTTGGCTAGCGACCTGCTCTTCAGCTGTCTTGGCTACTGCAACTCTCTTCTTATTGGGATTTAAAAGCATAAGATGATGAAACTTCAAAGAATCCAGAAACGTCTTGGATAGAGCTATCTCTAAAATTTTAGAATACGAACGTATATCACCGATCATTCAAGCCATGGCTGTCCACAGGAAAGGGAATAACTTTCATGACCGCCCTAGTCGTCTACAGGGTATACGATTCTATATTTCACTATCGTCAACCTAGCCATTCCCAAGACACGTCTCTCCTGGACTATGTTCTCTGACTGTTTTAATTTGATTATTTAGTGGACAAGGACAGCTCTTGATGAGCAAGCCTTTTCTGTCGCCTGCTGTTGATTCTGGATTTCTCTTCCGGCAAACGTTAGCTCTGCAAAATCTGTGTTGGCCTTCACAACTCGACTAAAACTCATCTACTCCTTGACTCATTTCCTTCGTAGGCTATTTCCGCATCTCCCAGATTTCCTTTCTGGATTCTGCCCGGACTCACACTGAAATTTGGAATTCACTCTGATTCTGCTGAGCAGCGACCATCAACTGATGTCTTTAAAGTCATTACAATGACACCATAGAAAGTATTATGGAAGTTGTACAGCCTATCTTCAAAAATGTACATGCCCTGCCATATTTAACTTGAACCACAACGCTTTGATGAGCAGTAACAAAACATCATGTATTAAGCTAACTGTAGAACGTGCATAACTTCTCTCTAGTGACTCGCTGTCATTGTATTTTAATCTGTAAGAAATTGCTATCAGCTTGTAGTTAAATCTAAAATCCAGGTTACGGTAGGAAAATCCGAAAATCCAAAATCACGAAACTTTAGGCTAGTAATAAGCTTACTTGTTGCTTGATCGTAATAAAATGAATCGATTTTTGACGTAAGGTAGCGTCTCATTTTTACAAATAAGCGTCAGTGGTTTAGACTAGGAAACCACTCGTAAACAACAAAGAATAAAGCAAGCTGCAGAAACATACGAAACATAAATATAACTGAACTTGCCCAAAACCCAGACTGGCGCAAACAACTTTGGCGCTGCTGTTGGTGAAGCCGTCATCGCAGACAGTGCCCCAGTATCCATTGTAGAAGATTTCCAATCTTCCTTCCATTGGATTGGTGACAGGAGAGAGCGAATTGACAAGTCGGATGGCAGAAGCGACAGAAGTTCCTGAAAGAACATCACCCTATTGCATGCGAAGTGTTGGTGCGCAGTCATTTCATCAAACAATTAAAGTCTATGTACGTTGCTTAAAATAATCCACCTAAGAGCATGAAATTTTGTCATCAGTTGATTTAGTTGTATTTTGCTCTTAAGGTAACAAAAACATTCGATTTCTCCATTTACAAGAAGATTATTTCCTTTTCCATTAATGAAATATCTCTATGCAGACGTTATATTTCAGTGATGTGCAAAATATTTTATGAAGTTTTCTGAAAATACAGAATAAAATACAATTTTGAAAATATTTTTTGAAAAAACTTTTATATTCTTCCAAATAATTTTATGCAGTAACTACTTAAACATTGTATTTTATTAGGTTGTTCAATGTAATTAATTACTGCTTTGTTTTAAACTTGTTTCAGGTCATTTCATAAGTTTGACATCTAAGTGACAGTTACATTGCGAAGCTTTAACTTTTCACTTTTGACAATTGCGACGTAATTCGCCTCATAGATCTTTGAACTATCAAGAAGGAAATTCCAAACTTTGTTTTAGCTGTGCATGGTTTGACATTAATTTTGTAGACGTCATAGAGTCTTACTAGTATACTAGTATACTCTTTAGTAATACTCAGCTCAGTTGAAACTTTAAGACTGCTCATTAAAACTGGCAAATAGTTAAATTTTAGTAGGCCTAACTGACTTAGTAGCACATGGATAAAATTACCTGATGATCTTTCTGTATCTGCTAAAGATCCCTCACAAAAAACTGAACCCGAACTCTGCTTGTCCACTGTTGACATTTGGTTCGCTTTAATGCCCTTAAGATCAACCCTAATAAGTCAAAGATAATTCGTTTCACAACCCATCAGCGTATGAATTCTTTCTCTTAACATTCATCTGTCGACCTTGCAGGAACTAAAATCCTATTATCTGACAAAATTAAAATTCTCGGTGTCACCATGGATACCTTGCTCATCATTACTTCACACGTATCTTCTATTTGCAGGCAGGTCTTGTTTCTAGCATATCAGGACATTTCGTCAAATCAGGCATTCTCTGAATGATGACTTGACTAAAACTGAATTTTGTGCACTTGCTGGTTGCAGACTCTACTAATGTGACCTTTATGGTATGTCGTCTTTCAAGCTAAGAAAGCCCAAGAGGGTACATAACTCTCTGTCTATTTCTGTTACTTGTTCTTCTTGAACTGAATTAGATTGCCTTCGTATATTTTAATGGCTTCTATAGTTGAGTAGCGTATAAAGTTTAAGATTGCATGCTTCAAATGAATAAATAATAATAAAATAGCTGGTCTAAAAGTTTTTTAAACTTTAGGTGTTTGCTGCTTTATCCTGTCTTATAATGGGCTATCCACTATGCACCATGTGATCCTTTGTGCTTGCTATAAGTAAATCAGCAAATGATGAAGTTAAACTTCACAACATTTAAACTAAAACAAGAAAAAGTTTCAATGTTTGTGAGAACCCATACTGCAGTAGTGTCACTTAGGCTACAAGTTAGGTTAGAACAGTACAATGGTCTAAGTAAAAAACAAGTGAAATGGTATAAGTGAAATATTGAAAAGTGACTTTAAACGAGTGAGAAAACTAAGCAGACTTGCCCAGGTGGCACCACATCAGTCAATCCTGGTGCTAAAAAGCATGGACAGAAGTAACTGCAACACTGGATGAAAGTGAAAGAGAAATGACTGGCGCATTTGATAAATGCATGCACGACAGAAAAGATTTACTTGATAAGAAAGAGAGAGAGAGAGAATGTGTGTTGCTCGAAGACAACCGAAAAATTTGCGAGAGGAAGTAGAGAAGAAACAACGAGGGAAGTCAGCAGCTATGCTCAAAGAGTCTGTTTTACTCTTTTTACTTATTTTACTGCTTATTACCCAGCCATATAAACTGCGCTTTGAATGCAGTGAGCCGCAACTGATTGGACGACATCCAAGCCTGTAGGGCCCTCATAACCGTTTGCATTGTAATAATTGCAGTAAGGGCATCAGTTGCCCGGCAATGCAGATAAGCCTGAATATCATCAGCATACATCTGGCTCAGAACACATTTGAAGGCTAGGGCAGCTGCAATTTGTGCAATGCACAAGATGTGGAGCAGTTGGGCCAAGAACTGAACCCTGCGTCAGGCCGATGGGAGTGGCAGCCCAGCGAGGTCGACTAAACCCAAACTCAGTGCCAAAAGAAGCCAAGCCAGTCAAACGGCTTGCCAGATATACCGAATGAGATGGATAATCGGCGAATAAGAATATCGTGATCGACCTTGCCATGGGCCGCACTAACATAAAACAGAACCAAAAGGGTAACCTGGACCCTAGCCATGGCGTGATGTATATACGAAAGCAGGCGAACCAATAGGAAGGATTCTGAAAAGTGGTTTTTCCTAAAACCTGACTGATTGACCTGGGTCATATTGTTAGAATGCACAAGCAGTATGATTTCATAAACATGTTTTAAAAATAAGTTTTGACGAGAATGTTACTTTAGATACAAGTTGGTAATTGACCATATCGCCAGGATTGAGTCACATGCAGCAGATATGAAGCCCACATGTAGGACATATAAAGCACATATAGGAATATTGTCATAAGGGCTTCATTTGTCCTGCATATGATGTTGCTGTTGGGGTTAACAGTACACTAAATATGTTTTGATGCCGATCAGCAAAGGTTTTATCACCAGCGCTAAACTATACTGCAATTAGGAGACAATCACTGCTAATGATGCTGCACGTCTCTCTCAAACTTTCAATTTAGCTGCGGTATCATTGTCAGTATGTCTGTGGAAGCAAATCAAGAGCCAGACAAAGAGTAACACCGCTTCAGTACAAGACTTTTAAACAACGCTGGGCTCAGCTGATTTTACCTGGCTATGCCAATCATTCTGCCATTCGAGAATGAGCTGTTTGTAGAATTGCAACTTTATTTTGGATAAACATGTCACATACTCTCTACCTATAAATCATTTTGTGAAAAGTATCTCAACAATTGTTCTAATTTCTCGAAGTATTTCATATCAAATCATTTTGGAAATACTAAATTAAAATACTTCAGTGAAGTATTTTAATCAACAAATAAATACTATTTTGGAGTTGGCGCTTTTGATTAATGTATTGTAATTGTAATCTGACATTTATAAAGCGCCACTTCAAGAATAGACTCATCAGAAGCGCTCCCGACCCGAACCAGCGAGACCACTGGCAAATAATACAGACTTCAGGCGCTTGCGAAACTGCGGAAGAGACAAACTGAGGAATACTAGCCGGAGCTCTCGGGAAATCAAACCAATGTATGCACGACAGTGAAGATTTACATGATCAGATAGATAGATAGATAGATAGATAGATAGATAGATAGATAGATAGATAGATAGATAGATAGATAGATAGATAGACAGACAGATAGATAGACAGACAGACAGACAGGCAGAAAAAAGACAGACAGGAAGACAGAAAAAAGACAGACAGAAAAAAGACTGACTGACAGACAGAGAGTTATTGGTCAAGGACAACCCAAAGATTGCGAATGGAAGTAAAGAAAAAGCGAGGGAAGTTAGCAGCTATGGTCAAAGAGTCTACACTCAGGTGCTGCCTATTGCATTGAAGAGCAGCCGGTTGGATTATATCCAAGTTTCTAGCACCTCATAGCCCGCTGCATTATAGCCATTGCAGCCGACATCGGATAAGTCTGAATATCATCAGCAAATAGCTGGCTCAGACCACATTTTCAGGCCAAGACAGCTCCTATATCTGCATTGTCCAAGAATTAGAGCAGTTGGGTCAAGAATAGAGCTCTGCGACAGGCTAAAGAAGGTAGCAGCCCAGCGGGGTCGAGTAGATCCAAACAGTGCTGGACGTGCGCTCATGCAAAACGGAGCCAAGGCAGTCAAGCGGCTTGCCAGATATGCCGAATGAGATGGATAAACGGCGAATACCAATGTCTTGTTCAACCGTGTCAAATGCCGCACTAACGTCAGACAAAGCCGAAAGGGTAACCTGGTCCTTATAAATGGCGTCATGCATATCCGAAAGCAGTGTAATTAGGAGACAGTCACTGCTAATGATGCTGCATGTCTCTCTCAAGCTTCCAATTTAGGTATCTTTGTCAGTCTGTCTATGAAAGCAAATCAAGTGGCAGACATACAGTAGCATCGCTGCAGTACGAGACTTTAAACAACGCTGGGCTAAGCCGATTTTGCTCGGCTATGCCAATCATTATGCCATTCTTAAGAATAAATTAAATTCATCGAAATAGTTTATATGAAAGTATTTTGAAAATACTAAAATAAAATACTCCAGAGAAGTATTTTAAAATACAACGAAGGTTGTCTGAAGAATTATTTAAATTTATCGAAATACTTCATATAAAAGTATTTCGAAAATACTAAAATAAAATACCCAGAGAAGTATTTTAAAATATAAATAAAATACTGCTGTGTATTTTCAAAATAAAAATACTATTTCCAAAATAGTAATTTGCATAGTATTAGTTGTCTTATACATAACCGTGCATACATGAACGGGATGAAAAATTATAATTGTGTGGCTCTTGGATACGTGAGACATCGGTACACTTATTGGAAACAGAAACCATTTCCCAAAGCGCTTTTGATTATCATACCTTCAAAGAGCAGGTATACTTCAGAATCTTAAGAAGTGAAAAATAAAGCTCAGTGCATGAACAGTAACATGGAAAACATACATAGATCGAGAAAAGTTGGAAGATTATTGGCATTTTTATAACAATACTACCACAGCTGATTGAGACATCCTCTCCGTGGTTGCAATTGTGTGAACCCCAAGCCCTGTGCCGACATCTGTCGATTCCATATTCGTTTCCATTACAGCTGACTTCATCCAACCAGATTTTACCGGTTCCACTGCCGTGACGATGGCCGATGAATGCACCGAAGTAACTGGTGCATTAAAACAGTGACATACTGCACATTTTAAGAATAAGAATTAAGGACACAAATCAGCTAGATAATTTTTTTTATAAACAGACTTTTTCTTACAACATGAAATAAAATAGACGCAATAATTAAAATGAAACAAAATAAATGAATTAACACTGACACATTTAAAACCTTAATACTGGTCACCAACCCCAGCAACAAGGTTGAAAGTTATGACCTTTAATTGTTATTGCTTACTTGTGCTATTTAAATTCTTGCTTCTCGTGATAATGGGTCTATTTTGAGCTAACAAAAAACAGCTATTTAAGTAGATAATGGCTTTAACTCAGTTCTTTGGCACACTTTTTAAAAAACATTATTCTTCTCATCTTCATTCACATTTTTCTTCTTGTCGTAAGTATGCACATGGATATTGTCTAGACCAAATAGTTGGAAAAACTTTCAAAATATATAAAAGTATTAAGTTTTTAGTAGCTTTCATTTTCCTTTCTCTCTCATAGCCCAATACTTAAAGTTGTATATCTTAATGCCAAGCGCCTTGAGTTAGCTATAATATGCATAGGCCTGGGTTGCCACAGAAGTTAAAACATAACTAAGAAGGGCAACTGTGTTTATGCTGGGTGCCGATGAAGAGGATAATCTGAACCCTTTTACACTGTTCTTGAACGAAAATATTTTAAATATGAGCCTCTTGCTTTAATATATGTATTTCAAGTCAAACAGTAAGAATTTCAGACTGACAGAAGGCTGAGAAACTATGCTTAACTAAGATATACTCCCGTTAACATTTTGCTGCGCTATCGTAGTATCCTGAGATTAGGCTATTTTATAGTTTTGTAATTACTTGACGTATATTAATATTTGCAAAAAACACGTTCTGATTCTATCTGGTCATGTAATGGTTAGTACTTTAAGCTATTGCTGTCCTGACAAACGTAATGAAATTTATGACCTGTAAACTAAGAAACATAAAATTTTAGTTGTATTGAATTCACACAATCTAATCTGGCTATTAACCGAGTATTTCTATAATCTACTGAGTCGTAGTTTTCAAAGTTTTGTTGTGTCTAACTGAATCTAAATAAAATTGTCATTGATGCCGCTGTAACGACGCAGTCATATTGTTGTTAACATAAGCCTATTCTCTCCCAAACAATAAGCTCAGGGCACATCTGAGAAAGTTTCTCAAGTGCCATATTACTTGCCTATTACATTATAATCAAATGTTCGATGTTTTAAAGATGCTATGATACTTGCCTAATACATTTCATTAAATTAATTGATAAAGTGCAGTCACCCGAAACCGAGACTGGCACATGCCACTCTGGCACTGGCGTTTGTGAATCCGTCATCGCAGACAGTTCCCCAGATTCCGTTGTAATAGATCTCCAATCGTCCTTCCATTGGATTGCTATCAGAAGAACGCGAATTCATCAGTCGAACGGTGAAATCTCTATGGATTTCTGCAAAATATTTTTATATATGAATAGCCTTGAAAGTTTTGACTTATTGCGAACCTGAAAAAGTCAATATAATAAGCAAAAGTAAGTTAATACACAGTAGAATGGCGTTTGCTGAAGGGTAACAAATCGTAGCATATTTAATGAATGTCTGATGTAAATTAAATAAACAATGAATTATTATTACATAATTGCCCAATTATTATTATATCATTAGAAAAAGTATTTTAACTATGCGAAAAATTTAATTGGCTTGTGATATTCCAAGTACACGGAGGAGCATAAAAGAATTGCTGTGATAGGTCCATGTTTTTGGAATAGGTCGCATATCAACTACGACAAAAGCTTTTTGACCTTTGTTTGGATTTTCCATCAGCGTTTGATCGTGGTGTGTTATCAGGCCGGGAATGAGCGCCTCTGATAAGTTTCTCTTGAAGAGACGATTCAAATTTGAGATTGCAGTTGCTAAGTACAATTACATAGATGGTGTAGCGTCTTTTGCAACAAAGCAATTGAAAGAGTTTTAATGTGCATTATAACACCTAGGTGCACTTGCCTCGCTAGGGAAATGTATTTTTTCACAGTTCCCACCCACCTTGTGCTGATGTTATATTGTTCTGTAACGCCAGCGACAAAAGCATGAATACATAAACAATACGTCCTTTCGTAGCCGTCATTTCAGTGCTTCAGCTGAGAAACACAAACAAAACAGCGTATATTACTTTAGTATTATTCCAAAAGAACATTCATCTCAACCTACCACGTCTCTTGATCTTTTTTCTTTTATCCAACATTAACTTCCTAGTAGCTCACATAACACAGTTTGGGGGTACTTACTGCACCACACTTTATTCAACTGTCAGAAGCGAAGTATATTAGACGTATAATATGTCCAATGTATTTATGTGCGTCTGTCTAGTCACATGATTGTCGCACTGCCGTACTCGGGCGGTGCCAGTCCTAAGCTTGGATGAAGGAGAAGGGAGACGCTAATCATCTTCGTTATGACACAGCGACGTTAAACAGAAACTACTACTCATATGACTGCCAACATGATGGTATTCAGCACTCTGAAACAGGGTTTGTAAAGCAAAACTCTTGTGGACCAGAAATGAAAGATGCGATTAATTCGGAGATAATGAAAGCAGTGCTGAGGTTTCATGTCAAAAGAGGCGGGCATCCCGCTGTACATAGCGTTGAATAGCTGGTTACATTTTAACTCGAGTCTCCTACTTTGAACATATTTAATTAATGATGGTTATCTGTGTCATTTCCTCATTCAGAATACTGCTAAGTACACCGAGTACAACATTTACTAAATTACACATTTGTGCGCAACTTAAGTTGGATAACATTATAGACAATTTTGATTATATGATCTTCGTTTTAAGCCGGCAGTAATTTTCTAGTAGTTTTCATAACATGGTTTGCCGACGCTTAAGGCCCCCCAAATTATTCAACTGTCACAAGCAAAGTATATCAGATTTATTATAGGTCTAATGTACTGGTATGTGTCGGCCTAATCATATGATTGCCGAACATGATGGTACTCGGCATTATGAAGCAGAATGTGTAACGGAAAATCCGTGTGGATCAGATGTTAACGATGATAGCATTCAGAGATGATGATTGACAGCAGTAGTGAGGTTTCAAGTAACAAGCAGGGCAAGACATCCTGCTCTGCCTAGTGTTGAGACATGTGATTAGCTGATTTGCACTAACTCTACAACTCGCTAAAGGTTATGCATTTAGTTAAGATTAATAATAAGCGGTTGTCCTAGCTTCCTACTTCAAAAAATTTAATTAATTTGAAATTATAATAAGTTGTCCAAGCTTTCAACTTAAGAAACTTCTATGATGGCCTGTGTCTCTTCCTGATTCGGAGCACCCTTAAGTAAACCGAATACAACATTTACACTGTAACACAATTGTACTCGGCTCAAGTTGGATAATATTATAGACAATTTTGAAAATACTAGCATTACATCTCCCAATGATTGTTTGTTTCGTAGATTAAATACTTCTACAATATGTATTGTCTGCAAATTAAAAACGTTAGAAAAGTAACGCATTGCCAAAAGTCAAATGCACTCAAAAAACGTCGGGTTTCACTAGGCCTTATATTTGTTCATAAATATAGGCCCATGAATCTCTAAAACTTTTATCTTTCATCTGTATCGCACATGAGAAAACCGCCTATAACCTAATACAAATGTGCACAAGGCGAATTATCAGCTCAAGATATATCAACTAAAATATGACATTTACGATATTTAGAGCAAAACTAATACTAAAACATAATCAAAACAAATTATAACAAACAAACACACAAAACTAGCTTAACTATTGGAAATTGAGCTAAAAAAGTACGCAAATGTCTCAAAAAAAATACAAACTAGTCAGTACAAGCATATCAGAAGGCAAACTATTCCAAAAGTCCGGGCCAATACATTTAATAGACAACAATCTGGTATTTGTGCGGGCCAATCCTCGACAGTACCTGTCTTCAGACTTAGTGAAATAGGTATGATGTCCAAGATAAGTTAGAAAATAATCATTAAAAGAAGTAGGAAGTAGATGGTGATCATATCGATACATAAAGTCATAAATTTGCAATTTGCTAATACAATAAACTTTGAAAATATTCATCTCAACAAAACATTGATCAGTGCTAGAATAAGATGATGATCATGTAGTAACTCGTACTGCACAATTTTGTAGTATAGTCGATCTCTTTAATCAAGAGATTTAAGACTAATTTAATTTAAGACTATTCACGACAGTAATACGAAAAGACTTCGCTATATTACCCTTGCCAATTTTGCTTATATCAGTTTTAAACTCATATAACTTGATCACGAGTCTAAAGTGGTCTGGATTGTGATTAGACCATGTGGCATATCATTTCAACCTCTTCAGCGTAGGTTCAGATTCTGTGTTCTACAATCAATCACCTCGATATGGCTAAAACAGTGACAGGTGCTCTTGTTGGTTCTCGATACACTATGTAAATGCAGTATTATACGGTATATCCTCTGTTTTAAGGTAAAAAAGCTATAGATGGTTCATTCTGATGCAAGTTTGACAATGTTTAGCAGACTTGTTCACTAACACTTTTCTGCAACATTTCGCAGCTGTTTTCTCAATTGCATCCACAAAACGCAAGTTATTAATCTGTTCTCCTTGTACAAAAATTCCGGTTCCATTGACTTGGATGTTCTCCATAACTCCTTCCAAGTATATGAAACTGCATCCCCTTGCCTTGTGCATATTATGACTGCAAATCATTCTGCGATTTTTCGTCCAATTTTCAGTGCAGACTGATCTTTCCCCGATATTCTGCAAAATCTGTATCAATTTATTTCTTATTCTATATGATCTCAGTAGAATCCTGTTTGATGGAATCAAAGGCCTTTTGAAATTCCACAAAACAATAATATACAAGTCTGATTTTTCCTTAAGTGTTTGCAGATTATTATATATTGGGAATGGAAAGATGGCATGCAGAAAGCAAACACGCTGCATTAACGTTTGCCTGAATTTCGGAAAAAGTTGCAAACACGTGTGTGTGTTGGTTGGTTGTAGAATAAGTCGTCTTTCCATTAATGAGGCTTGTATTTATGCGTTTCCATGTTCACCGAGCTCGGGAAAGACCCAAGATGACATGGTTCGATAACTTCAAGTCGTGGACTGAATTATCGTTCAACCAGTTATTAAGCAGACAAGGGACAGAAGCAGATGCCACAGAACTGTCCGTGGTGGAGCCACGCCTCGGCTCAAGGACGGTTGAAGACAAGACAAGACAATGTTCACTTGGTACAAAACGCGGTCAATCTACAGTGTACGCACAAAAAGGTATAATGTGCGCTGCATTGTATTTACATTAACTGGAGCTAGACATGTAACTTTGTAACTTTGTGACGCTAGTTAGACGTAGATATATATATATATATATATATATATATATATATATATATATATATATATATATATATATATATATATATATATATATACATATACGTAGGTTCATGAAATTGTTAGTATCTGCATATACCAGCAAGTTAGGGCATAAAGATACTAATATTATACACGGGGATAACTAATCAATACGCGTCGCACATAACCTGGAATACCATATTTAAAGCCATCTAAAGAAATTTGAAATAGCAGTCGACCCTTCTGGTTTGATGCTGATGTTTAACCCAGAGACTATCAGTGTAACAAATTTTTATTTATTTTTTGTTCCTGAGTAGTAAGTGTCATCTCCTAATTGTTTATGCCTCAAAAGTATAGAAAATGAAACTTTGCTTTTATGACCAGGACAGTGATATTTTAAAATTTACCTACTTATCAGAACATTCAAGATGAATTCAGTGCTGAATAAACGGAGTAACTGCTAGAACTTTCTAGAACTTTCAACAATACTCTGGAACATACGAGAACCTTCTGGAACTTTCCAGAAATATAAATAGCAGTATAAATACAGTGGCCTTTAGCCCACCAGCTCAGTTTAGTTGTAGCAGCCTAAGTCGATACATATCTGAGATGACACCAAGAGGCTGCAGGCATCCAGCAGACGCATTTTGCTATGTCTGCGGCCAATTTCTCAAGATAAGAGCGAAAATGTTCTCCGTGGAAACATCTGCTAACACGTGTGAAGCCTACAAGGCGTATTTCGGCATGCCTGTCGGGGATCAAGACAAACGCTGGGCACCCCATTTCACCTGCGAGCACTGCAAAAAACGGTGGAGGGTAAGATAGACAACTGATACTCGCTTATATAGCGACATTATATGTTATAAGAGTTTGAAATGTTGTAATTTCACAATTTTTGAAAATTTTCAATGTTATTGAACAAATGCATGACATATGAAATATGTTGCGAGAATGTTTTACACATTAGTCATGGGTGAAATACATTTATTTTGTTATGATCACAATTTCATTTTGTTCTTCTGCAAGATTGCATAAAGGGAAAACAGAGTCATGAAGTTTGCTATCCCAATAATTTGGCGAGAACCCACTGACCACTCAAGCAATTGCTACTTTTGTATGGTGGATCCTTCCAAACGTCGGACTGGCAAGAATGCATCTGTTATCACGTATCCGGACTTTCCTTTATAAATCGCACCGGTGCCACACTGCCCTGAGCTTCCCTTATCCACTCCAGCAGCAGTATTCAGAAGAGAGCAATAAGTCAGAGAGTGAGGAAGACGTTGAAGATCTAGATTACAATTTCCGAGTTGATGAGAGAAACCCATACTATCTCAGCCAAAAAGCATCGACTTGATCAGAAATCTTGGTCACACTAAGTCCAATGCCGAGCTTTCTACGTCTAGGATCAAGCAATGAAAATTGTTGGATGAAAGCGTGCAAGTTGCAGATTAGAGGAAGTGTCCCCAGGCTTTTTGCAGCTTCTGCACCAGTCAAGATGGGCTCTGCTTCTGCCACCAATGTGACCAATCTGTTCGAGGCAATTGGAATCGACTGTAACTCTCCAGCGAGTGAAGTCTCTTCATTGACAGCTCATCTAAGAGCCTCAAAGCCGTGCTGCTTCATAACAGGAACAAGTACCCAACTCTTCCTCTGGCTCACTCGGTGCACTTCAAAGAGGATTACAACAGCATCAAGAGCTTACTAGACTAATGGAAGTATGATAAGTACGGCTGGGAGGTCATCAGAGACTTCAAAATGGTAGCATTCCTGTTTCAGTTTCAGCGATGAACGCTTTGAAGAACGATTCGACAATTTGGTTTCCCTCCATCCGTCCTGAAGGCGAGCAGTTACATACTGTTCCTTCTGGTTCACCAAGGCGCCAAGTGTTGTATAGATGCTTGCCTAGTATTTTTTGAGGTAGTTCATCACTATACACTGAACACCGTTACTGTTATTCATAAAGCCCCACTCGGCAAGCTTCTTCAAGTTTGGAACATATATGACAGCATTGGTGTTAATAGTTATTGTTTAAAAAGTGGACACTTACCGATGATAATACAAAGTTTTTCGACTTTGAAGATAACCAATTTTCTGCACTCAATAATATCGCCTCTAGATTTCAGGAAGTTTATGCACCTGTGCTAAAGTGAATGCAATAATTGTAAACAGCAGTTGGAATAATTATGCCAAAACACCAACCAGACGTAGTAATTAAACAAGTTATCATTATCATATACGGCTTACAGCTGAAAGTAAGATTTCTCAAAGAATCCCCAGTGTCAAAGTTGCCCCACATTACCTTATTACTCTGCCAAAATTCAGAAATAAAATAAACGTTAGAAAGAAATTTAAAAAATAAATTGAAAACGTAAATTTAAAGTAAAATAATACACCAATATTGATCACGTATGTTTGCAATATTTTTGAACTGACTGAATCAGCGAAAAATTAATTAGACCCACTTATTTGTGTTAGAAGATCAGGTTGTTTTAAGCAAACAATTGTCTGGCATAAAATAAACGTCTTATTGTATGTCGACACACACAGGTATAAAATATTTTAAAAATAGCAGTCACCGTAAGGCACAGAAACCTTTGGTTCACCATAGCTGCAAGTCCAAGTTGATTTCGAAATGTTTGACCCGTCATGTAGTGCTAACTGAAAGCGTTACAATTAAAATGTTATTACGGCCGAGTGGAATGCACGCAGAGTGCAACACGCGTGGAAGAGTCGTTTCTCTAAAGTATCATTTAAAAGACTTCATTGGACTATCTAAAAGGTATCAGTTTATCTAAACTTTGAAATATCTGTAGTTTCTCTATATATTATTACTTTTGCCTCCACAAACAGCAGGACCTCGACTAAAGCTTCAACTTCTAAGCCTGTTAAGCATTTTATGGAACTGCAACTTTGTTTAATATCAGGAAGTGCAATTAAACGTGTGAAGAGGAAAATTAAACAATTACATTTTTGATGTATATTTAAATTGAAATTACGCACGAGCATTGATCAGTTGTGTTCTTGTATTTTTGAATTGATTAGATCAGCGAAATATGAACTAGACCTACTCGCGTTACATTAAATAAAATATTTACACTTAATAGAAAATGCGTCTGTATTGATCAGTTCTATTTGTGTGTGTTCTAGCCGTACTGGTGTTAGTTCTTCATTAGTATATAAACGAAGAGAATATTTTAGATAACAAACATTTTCAGAGCCTGTCAGTGGTTTAGAAATATGCAAAAAATGCATCACAGACAACATGACAGTGGTGTGTGTTTTTATTTACTTTCTTCTACTTGCCGTAGTCAAGGCTTTAAGTAAATTGTAAATATGGTTTTAAATGAAATCCTACACAGCACGACAGAAATCTATGGATTTTACGTGTGGAAGATAGTTTAGGCGTTCAAATGAAACCGGTGACACAATGGCGTTATGGTTGCTATGCAGTAAAAGAGTAGCTACAGATATTTGATTTTAATTCTTTAGAACATTCTTTGCTTCAAAATGGAAACATGTTATTTGTAAACATATTATTGTCATAAATGTGACACATGGTTTCATAAACTAAGTCTGTGTATTAACACATACTGAATAAACGTGCATTCATTCAATCAGAGCATTTGTATGGCACCCCTTTGAGTAGTAAACTCAGAGGCGCCCCAGCCCAGCTCAGGCAAAGATAACAGTTTTCAGCTGTTGGTTAAAGTGTATCCAGAATTCCTCATTGAAGCACACGCAGATTAAGAGGGAGGCCATTTCACGTAGAGAAGCCATTTCACCGAGAAGGCGCGTTGTGGCTGTGCGTGCAAAAGGAACAACAATTTCGCCTCGAAGATTTCCGCGTCCAGCCAAACTGGAAACAGATAACAAAATTCATGCAAATAGGAAGGCTTATCCCTCAACTGACATCGCCAGACACACACAGAAATCTTCAATACGATGCGTTGCGAAACCGGAAGCCAATGAAGTACATCACGCATATAATGCGACACATAGTCAAACTTGGAAATGCCACCAACAAGCCTTGCAGCAGGACGATACACGCGGTTAAGCTGCCCAATGCGCCCCAAAGGCAGGCTCACAATACAGTAGTCTATCTTGCTGCTTGTAAAAGCCATGGACAAGGGTATCTGCAGCACGGGATGAAATTCAACCTGAAATAACTCTCAGTTTGCGCAGTTGATAAAAGCATGTGCCACAGACAAGATTTACCTGCGCAGAGAGAGGGAGTTTTTGGTCTTGAACAACCCCACGATGGCGAATGGAAGTAGAGAACAAAGTGAGGGAAGTCAATAGCTATGGTCGAATAGTTTATTTCACTCAGCTACTGCCTATTGCCTAGCCATATAAACTGCGTTTTGGATGGATTAAGAGCAGACGGTTGGAGGATATCCAACCTCCAAGTGCCACTATAGACCGCTGCATTGTAGCCACTACAGCAAGGGCATCAGATGCCGAGCAATGCACGTAACAGTCATCAATAGCGTGCCCCCTCTGGAGCTTTGCCGTTTCCACAATTCTCTGCACATAAGCCAGAATATCATTAGCATGTAGTTGACCCTAAGCAACGCTGTAGGCTAAGGCAGCTGCAAAGTAGGCAGTGTACAAGATGTAGAGCAGTGGGTCAAAAACAGAGCCCTATGGTATAGGCCAACGGGGAGTGTCAGCCCATGTAGGTTATGTCTGTAATTAGTGGTCATATTTTGTTTTGACTGCTGAAAACTGATTGGGACCTGGCCACAGCTGAAAAGTACCGACACCCTGGTATGAAAATCTAGCTGTGCCTAGTCTGGATTGATTATTATTGCACATTAAATCTTGAAACTTTGTATAAAGCTGACGCACAATATGTGTCTCCACTCAATGTGAAGTACAACCCATGTTTATCTCCATGATCATGATTGTGATGCGTGCGTCATACTACGCTGGGTTGTATTACACTTGTTGCTGGGCGATGTGAAAATGTTCTCTTACATGAATATTCATGTTAGAGTTGCATGAGACCCGGCAGGTGAATGGTATACGACATAGCTTCCTAGTCAACTGGGTCCATCGAAAACTACTTAATGCAATGAAAGCCTAATAAATGCAGCGAGAGCCTGCTTAGGCAAATAGCGGCGTTATGGCGATGGAGTGTTTTCCGTGTTAGTAGCTAAGTGGCTATAAGTTGACTTACTCTGATAAATCCTACATTATTGGGTTAACGCTGTTGACGAGGATGTTACTTTGCTGAAAATCGTGCCAATAATCCGAGGCATTTTAACAGGTATTTCTGAAATGAACGTATTATTTAACAATCTAGTCTTTTCCTTGTCAGTAAATGCTAATATTGTTTGATCAGTCTGTAGGCCTTTTCGTAATCGTACATTTATAAATGGTCTTAGGAACGCTTCTCAGAGGTACCATTTACATCCCATGATTCGTCGTTCAGCCAATGGACACATAACGTGAATGAACAAATGCTTATTTATTTGCTAACTTAAAGCGATTCTCTTATGTGATATCTTTCGTTGCCAGAACTCTAAACAGTAGCTGCTTTTGTCGTCAGCCTGTCCCATAGATAATCACTGGCTCGAAGTTGAACCTGATTAAATCTTTGTCCAAATGATTTATCGCGAGGAAAAGCTTTTGGCTTCCGAAGAAGTGCTAAGTTTACCGTTGCGATTAAAAATGACTACCCTTTATAAGTTTAGTAAATTAGTGGCTAGTAAGCAATGGAAGTTTTAGGTGTATGTAACAATGATACACAAAGTATGTCTGTGGATGCATATTTAGCTGTATATGTAGCATCTTTCAGAACAATGCAAATCTTTTTAGTGAAAACTATGGAACTGCAGCTATTTTGCTAGATAGATTATTTGCATCTCTGCCTCGTGTGCCTGTCTTTCGTTGGTGCCATAAGCTGCTCCTCGATCATTTTGATTTCAGCGTGGAAAATTAAGTGGACAACTACATTCAACAGAAACAATTACAAATAATAGTTGTTTCAGCTGAATGCAATGTTACTAAGGCTACTTCCGATGCAGGGGTTCGTCACAGAAACTCCTTAAAGGCAAAACCTAATGATGAAAAGAGTGGTTGCCTGCATGGTTCTGCTGCACATAAAAGCATCTTGGCACCTTTTCTCATTTGGATTAATATTTCAGTTGCAATTTCTGTTAATTATAAAATGTTCTAAATATTTCGGTCAAGTTGGAATATAATGATTTATTTGTTCGTCATCGTATTTTCATATTATTTTATTGATAGCTCTAGAATGAGACTCGTCCGTTCAGATCTGTTTTTTGTATCCTACGGCAGAGATATCTTGTATACTGTTATTGTCGGATTCAATAAATAAACGAAGCAATGAATGAATAAACATGTATTCTAAATATATCACAACTTTCTAAGCGAACTAATAATATTTTAACCACTAGCTTAACAATAGACCAACAGAACCCGGAGCAGGGGCCGGTCCCGAAGCTGAATAAGAAGAACCCCATTTAGAGCCTCATCAAGTACGACGTTTCACCAGAGTAAAATAGTATTGAGGTAATCTATGGGTAGGCCCAAAATTCGCAGTTTCGCCGCTGGTTTCAACGAGCTTTAAACTTTCATATTATGAGCTTAGAAGGTACTTAATTTATATTGTTTAAGTTTATCAGAAAAGCAGCATACTTATACCCTAACAAAATTAGGCTATTTGAGCAACTGATGTAGTGAATTTTAGGGACATTGCTGAGCATTCCATATGAACGCCGTATGTCCAGCCATTCCACCTGAGTAGTGAATACCACACCGGCGTTGTTGCATAAATAAGAAAACGTGAGCACTGCACAAAATATATACTAAACAAAAGTCTGTGTGACAACTAAAATTTGCTACTAAATGACCAGCAGGTTAGCAATCCTTAGTATCGGCCTTTGACTCTAAGGTGTGTCAGACAAGAAAGTACACCAACGTTTTAAAATTAATCGGAACATTTGAGTATTACGAGCACATGAAATACGAACACTTTTCGTCATGAGTGGTGTGCAATATAAAATATAGCTTGAAGGAGGATAATTTATAAGTGTGATAGTAGTATAACACCAATTTGTGATTTATTAAAGATTTGCTGAGGACTTTATTAGCACAGGTCTACAGTACAAGTGCCACTTGTTATTGTTTAAAGTTCCTTCTAATGTTCATAAAGTAGCCTTGTAAACTGTACATTTCTCGCATAATCACTTTTGTGCGCATAAAATGTTGTGAATGCTTCGTTTCAGTTTGAAAATCTTAAATTGTTTGTTAAATTGTTTGTTACTCATTGTATTTATATATCGTTTTATAGACAGCTCTAAGATACGGCTCGTACTTTTAAATATGTTTTTTTTATCAAACTGAATTGCTGAAAGTTTCTATCACCAACAGTTGTGTGGATGGCTTTAAATAAGTTATAACATGGAGAAAAGTTAAATTTATCCTCTGCTGTATTCTCGGCTACGTCCTCTGCTACCAAAGAGTTTTCAGTAAATTCATGGCCTTCTTGCAGATAAAATTTCTGGGGGTAAAGCTGAAATTTGTTGGTTACTTAGTATGTGAAAAATTTCTTCATCCCAGTCCTTCACTTCCTGTCTGAGACTACTGTTGAAGGTCTGTCGTAGTTGTCAATTACTGGAGTTTAATACTTGAGAATCACAACTAAACAATTTTACAAAATGCAAAGTCTGACTTATAACACGCTCACAACTATTTTCATCTGTCAACTCTTACAGAGATTCGCAGACTCAATTTCTTCACATATAAAATCTCTCTTCTTGACATCATTCCTATATCTCTCTTGAAGTTTGAGATATTTTGTGCCTTGACGTTCTGGGCTCAACCATTACATCAATGATAATCAATTTTCCATTGCATTATAACCTCTCCCATCTGAGTATAATCTCATGCCGTAGTTCAACTTCTGCTAAAGAAACATTATCTCGCACCCGTCGACTTTTCTAATTACAGATCCATCTGAACTTTGAATTTTGTATATAAAACATTTGAACTGGTAGTTTGAATTGTATGCAAACTCCCCTATCTTCCAACTTCTTAATATACCACTTTCAGTCTGCATACTCTACATATAAGTTTCATTCATCAGAGTCAGCCCTTCTCGTTGTTCATCATGACATGTGTTCTATAGATAAGGATGGGGTGACAGCACTTGTTCTTCTCGATTTTTCTGTTGCTTTTGACACAGTGAACCACTCTATCTTTTTGCTTCATTCCCATCACGGGTTCGGAGTTTCTTGTCCCGGACTACATTGGTTTCTACTAATCTCAATCCAGGCACTTAAAGTCAGTATAATATATAAATGGTAATTATTCATCTAGTGCTTTGTTGACATGTGGCGTCCCGCAAGGTTCAGTGCCTGGTCCTTATATTTACACAACACATCACTAGGCATATGACTTGATAATCATTCACAAGGATATCATTTGCGGACGTGCAGTTTTGGATGGCGGGTAATAAATTTCTCGTTGACCCCTCAAAAACTTAATTTCTACATCGGGGTACTCTGCAGCAACATAAGAAGTTCGAATAGCGTAATTTTTTTAAACTGGGTGACCCACTTGTGAAGTTAGTTGATACTGCCCTTAACTTGGGCGTTGTTTTTGATTCTACTGTGTCTCTCATCGTTTATCGAAATGGACTTATAAGTCGTCATACTTGTATAATCGTGACATACGCAGAATTACGCGTTATGTCTTCATCTCCTCAAGGATATTTCTGAGAAACGCATTGGTCCCCAAACGCCTCTGTTGCTGTAATTTGTCAAAGAGACTAGTGCTATAAATAATCCGCCAAAATATGAGCACATAACCTATGTGCTAAAATATCTGCACTGGATTCTATTCAGCAAATATATTTGTTTTAAATTAGGGGTTATGGTTTATAAAAACTGAAATCTAGTCAAACTGAAACAAATTCCTATGAGGCTCATGTCTATAATCGTGAACGAAATGACACAAGCAAGTAAAATAAACGAGTTGGTAAATAGGTAACTATGTTTCCTAGAAAGCAGTAAGGTATAATCTGTTTTGTGCATATTCACTTACTCATAAATTACATATTCATTTACAAATTCCCTTACTCATAAATAACGATTCGCCTATTACTTCGCGGTTCTTGTACAGTAACGCCTCTGAATATTTTCTCTAAGCGACGATAACCAATTTGCGCAAACATTGCAATAGCATGTTATAAAATTCAGTTGCCTGGCCTCAATACTATGTAATAATTTCCTAGTTGCTGTTATGGGAAAAGCATAAAAGTCTTAATCGATAACAATCAGAATGGGAATGACAAATCCTCTCTGCTGATCAACCTTCATGGCCTAGAATTGAGGAAGACAGCTCATGACGGTACATATGTCTAGGCTTTAGGAACAAGAAATATTCTGATTCATTTATTAGTAATGCGGTTGAGTTTTCCCGTTAACTATTGCGCTTATATGTATACAGTGCCTTTCAAGAGCATCCATAAGGTCGTGCACAAATAGCACACTAACTGCTGAGGGACAACAAGGCTCAACCTCCCTTAATTTCGCTGTGTATTATAAATGAGTCAAAATATAAGGCTATGTGGTTAAATTTTCTTTCGCTGTTAGTGTAGATTTTAAAATGCTTAAATCTTGATTTGTGGAACACTTGAGATACTAAATATATCTGCATGTGTTAAAGGAAAGCTTTATGAGACTGAAAAATTGATAAAGTGCAAAAACTTAAATATTGTGAAGTGCCCCAGTATAGGGCATCATTATTTTATATTGATAACAATTTATGGTTAACGCAATGATAAAGACTACATTAGCTAAAGTAGGCTGTTTCTACACGCTCCTCAATCAAGCCAATGGCTCTTTAAAACTAAAAAACTTTCAACCAGGAAGTTAGTCTATTATATGCAGTATCATATAGTTGTAAGAACCCGAATAGTTCATATAACTGTGCAATTAAATTAAATGTGGCTGGCTTGTGGTATATGTGCAATGGGTCGTGCCCCGCTGATAGTGTACTTTGACTTCAGTAGAACTCGTTCAAATCAATATAATCAAGTAGCTGTTTTTGTAACTTTCTCTTCTGAGTATATATCGATGCAAAATATTAACATTTATTACAACGAGGTAGTTTTAAGCATTAGTAGGCCTACAGTGTCTGATTGAATTTGAGTTTATGTCGTATTCCGACATAGGGTTGAACAATAAAATCCACGATTTGGTGTCAGGTTTCAAGAAATAGTTTCTCCAATTAGAAGCGGCGCAGAAATTTCTTTGAGAACAAGTGACATTATTGTTTAGATTGTCTTTCTTGAAAGGATGAAGTCTTGCAATCTAAACAGAATCATGTCACTGTGAAAACTGCTCTAAAGCATTTACGCTCTGACAGTAGCATCTATTCACCTTAACTTTCTCGTTTCATGTTTTCAGAATTTTCTTCCGAACGATGGCATTCGATAAATGGACACTGCTTTATTCGGCTTTGTTTCTTTTTGTCTGTATTATTGGTGATATCGAGGCTCAAAGTGAGTTACACCAGTTAATCCATTTGCCTGTATTTTAAAAGGCTTACGATGTTCGATATAATGAAGACTAACTGGAGCATATCGTGAATATAAACTATTAAGTTTTCAATCAGTCTAATTGAGGTTCATCTTCCCTCGTTCATTTCGTGCTAAATATGCTTCAGCTAGCTTATGAGAAAAAATATCCTTGTGGTTAGCTTGCTGGATTATCAACCAAGAGGTCAGAGGTTCAAATCCCAGCTAGGGCAGAAAGATGTTTCGAGAATTCTGCTCACCTTACTTGGTGAACTTAGCTATAAAATGAGAACACCGTTTGTACGCTGCTGTTGGGAAGACTGGGCGGCGAGGGAGAGGACTGGCCCTGCGTTCTCATACACCGAGGGTAAGAGATTGAAATTGCCAACACTTTCTACCCATGACTGCCTCTCGGGGTTACTGAAGGGGCCTCTCTTTTTCTTCAAGGAGGTCTATTTAGCCTTATGGTTAATTTCTTTTGAAGTAGTGTTAGTTCAACTTTCTAAATTATAATTGTACTAATATTTATTTATTTATTAAGCGACACTATTTATGTTTAAACGCATCAGCCGGTGGCGCTGAAGAATTGTGCGTGAAGACCTAGCTCAAGTTCTTTTCACAGCTACCGATGACGGTGTTTGTTCAATAGATTGCGGAGGCACATACACAGCGAATTACGGTGTCTTCATGTCTCCAAACTACCCGAATATTTATAACCTCAATTATGGGTGTAATTACATGATTTCGCCTTCAACCAAGAGTTCTATAACGTTAAATTTTGAGACTTTTGAACTGGACCGATCTTCTTACGATTATGTCGCGGTAAGTGCTAATTTATGATACACTTTTGTCTGAAGTTTACCGTTGACGTGATTTTGTAAGCAGCAAATCACAGAACACTGATTCAGTACTTTATGACCGTTACTGATAAAAAACCTTCACATACTCGGGAAAATTGAAAAACGGTTAAATGCTGCATTTGATTGCGATGAAGGTGCTAAATAATACGGTAGAATCCATACATTTTTATCACGAATAGTAAAAAAGCACAACTACTTAATATGTACATCTCCGCTCGAAAACTCTCAAAAAATAGCGAGTTAAAGCTTACCTAAAATTTAGATGTCTGTATAATATAAATTAAATACATTTTTATTAGCAAAATCAGCTATGCAAAATTGAGTTAAAATTATTTTTCCATTTGAGTGATATATTTTACATATCTGTGAAAATTATGAACTGAAGTATTTTGCACTTATATTGTGCAAAAAGTCCTTCTGAGTCGATTCCTCTCATATTAGTTAGCCGCCTTTGGGGAGGTTTTCCATAACACGGTCACAAATAATCCCGTAGCTTATTTTGTGCTGCAAAAGCTCCATAGAATGTCACATGAAACAAAATGTAGTAATATTCTTTTAATTTATTTACCTTTTTCACTTTTTAAGGTTAATCGGACGCCGACCCGCATAAGTTAGAACAACAAAATTGATTTAGAACTTTAGAACCATCCTCTTTGATATTGTTCTTTCCTGCCTTCATTTTGCTAAATATATATTTTATCACTTCGTTTTCAAAATGAATTATTCAGTATTTTATTTTTATATAGATCAGCTGTGCAAGCAACAGTACCTACAGCCAAAAAATGTATGACTGGGATAATAACGTTCCACCGATATCGATTCCATGGTGCAACTCTGGACGATTGTACTTTTATTCCGATAATATCCACAGATATAACACAAGAGGTTTCAGAGTTCAGTATCAAGTTAGCACCATAGGTAAGCGACAGAAATTTGCTTATAATACACACATACGCATAATATACTCGTAGGAGGAACTTAGAAGGTGCTATGTTAATTGTCATACACACATAAATGCATACACATGCATACCCACATACACACACGCATACATACATACATACATATACACACATAAATACACAAAAACACACATATATACATATATACATCCACTCTACATATACGTTCGCTCCGCAGAGTCTCGTTTGCACTGCACAGGCTGTTCGGCTTTAGATAGCGACCAAAAAAGCATATATTTCTTGACTCGTTTCCGTGCCTCCTCGGATTTTGCTCTTGGCTTATTACCTGACTCACCACGGAAATTGATATGCACACGGACTTTGTTTAGCAGCGACCCTCGACTGATGCTTAGCACACACTAATACAGTGGCGCCATTTACGTTTTTAGAGTATTATCAATATTACGCACATACACTTGCATACACACATGCTTACGACTTAGCAAAAAATACATGTAGTTTCACGCCTGTTCACATGCTGATCGACATCAATAAAATTTACTACCACCAGCTTTGACAGACCCTTCTGTCTCTCTATTTTCATTTCGCAAACAAATTGAAGACATCTTTCTCCAGCTACCCGCGCTATTTAGGTTAACTCATAACTGCTGTGGAAACGCAGGTCAACCACTGTACTTTTGACATTCAACTTTGTTTGTCGTCCTTCTGTAAACGGAATAGTGTGGCAGAAGTACAGACACACAGGAAGGTGCATCAGATGGATGTCTGCAAAACGTTTAAGCTGAAGACGAGGCACATAATGACTAGGCTACACGCTATGTGCGGGCAAAAGACTGATGAAGACTTGTTAACGATTCCCAGACTTAAATCAGCAATTCGTTGTCCGCGATCTGGAGGTCCTTCTGATGAAAACATTCATCTATCACTACTCGTGTGATCTTCTTCTGCAGATCCTATTTGCATTATTGTGGGACACAGTTGCTGATTGATTAGATCGTTCAGCTTTTAACGCAGAAAGTATGGGTTCGAGACTCCCCTGATACTGTTACTGTGTAGAGTCCTTGAGCAAGTCCTTCGCTTACCATTGCTCATCGCCATTGATTGATGAATATTCATTAGAGAGTGGCGCTTAATAAATGCAGAAACAATAATCATAATAAAGTATGTTCCAGTCACAGGTTATACGGCGCAATCTGCTGCTTAACGCCGCACTGGCCCTCGCCTATTCGTTCACCGTGTTGGGATTTGATTACTGCAACTCCGTCCTTGCAAGGCGACCAGCAACTCTAATCCTTCCTTAAATATGTTAGGCCAACATGCCTAAGTTGTCAATTACACTGGCCAACAGAAAAAATTTTTTTTCTTGTTGCCTTCGGTTTTAGACCTGTTCTTGGGGTAATTTTGGGCGCTGATTCAGAAAATGTCATTGGATTGAGTGCATCAGGTCTAGTTTCTGAGATATCGTCGATTTTGTAAAGAAAACCCAGTCCACTCTTTAAACGATGTCTTTGACAAAACTAAAATGTCATAATAAGCTTTATTTATGGCTAATTATAATTCTTGCTGATTCATATAATGCCTACATCCTTATAATGTAAAATCAGCATATCTTGCCGCGTGCTGAGATATTGCTGATTCAACGAAATAACTATTCCGTAGCCTACAGCTTACTCAGCACTAAATTCATGGCCTCATTTAGAATTTATTTGTGCTTATACAGCGTTTCATGGTTTCGAACTATGTAACTAGATTATGCTGAAGTCAGCATTTATAGCCTATATTAACCGCCTCCTGAAAGCTAGAGCAGCCGCAGTCGTCTTAGGGCATATTAAGAGTTGGTCGCAAGAACAATCTGTGAATGTGAGCATTAAATAACTACATGTTCTTACTATTTTTTAGGTTAGTCACTTAATTCCTCAGATGCGAACATCCTTAAGGTTATGGCTACTTCCAGACGGAGCTGCATTAACCATCCAGACATATTCTGCTACATTTGTGGGGAATACACACTAAAAGCAAACAGGAAACCGATTTCTGAGTTTGTAAAAAGAGCATATGTAGGTTATTTTGGTGTCAAACTTGGAGATCAAGATAAGCAATGGGCTCCTCATACAGTATGCAAAACTTGTATTGAACAATTGCGCCACTGGACAACTGGAAAGAGAAGCTGCCTGAAATTTGGTGTACCGATGGTTTGGAGGGAACAGATAAACCACTTCGACGACTGTTACTTTTGTATGGTTAATATCATAGGCATCAATCGAAATAATCGTCACAAGTTGTCTTACCCTGATATACCTTCAGCCAGGAGACCTGTTCCGCATTCGGATATTGTACCAGTTCCACCTTTTCGCGAACTACCTCAGCTCTCAGACGATGACACTTGCATGTCCAATATCGGACAAGATGATGAAAGTGAAGAAAGTGGGGGCAGTGACAGTGATTTCCAATCAACTTCACACAGTGAACGTTTTGACCAAAAAGAGTTGAGTGATCTGATCAGGGACTTAAATCTTTCCAAAGAGTCCTCTGAATTGCTTGCGTCCAGACTAAAGGAAAAGAATGCACTTCAGCCTGGAACGAAAATTACAATTTATAGAAACAGAGAAAAGGATTTGCTGCCATTCTTTACCGAAGACAACAACCTAGTATTCTGTAATGACATCAGCAACTTATTGAAGAAAATTGGTCTGTCGGATTACAGCCCAGATGAGTGGTGTCTTTTTATCGACAGTTCAAAACGTAGTCTGAAATGTGTGCTTTTAAATAACGGCAACAAATTTGGTTCTATTCCAATCGGTCACTCCACCAGGATGAAAGAAGAGTACAATGCCATCTCTTTAGTACTGGAAAAGATAAAATACAAAGAACATCAATGGGTAATTTGTGTAGACTTGAAGATGGTAAATTTCCTCCTTGGTCAACAAAGTGGCTACACAAAGTATCCCTGCTTTTTGTGTCTTTGGGACAGTAGAGCCAAGCATAAACATTGGACAAGAAAAGATTGGCCTTCGAGGAAAGACATGGTGGTTGGAGCTCAAATTGTAATCAAGGAATCTTTGGTGGCACGAGATAGGATCATACTGCCACCACTACATATAAAGCTAGACCTGATGAAACAATTTGTCAGGGCTTTGAATAAAGAAGGTTCATGCTTCGAATACATAGTACACAAGTTACCAGGAATTACAATGGAAAAATTGAAGGCTGGAATCTTCGATGGTCCACAGATCAGGCAACTTATGAATGACCCACTTTTCATACCATCAATGAATGAAATCGAATCTTGTGCCTGGTCTTTCTTTGTTCTTGTAACTAAAAATTTTCTTGGCAACAAGAAGGCAGACAATTATGCACAACTAGTAGAGGATATGCTTCTTCATTTCAACAAGCTTGGCTGCAACATGAGCATTAAAGTCCATTATCTCCACAGTCACTTAGATCGCTTTCCAGAGAATCTTGGTGACTTCAGCGAAGAGCAAGGTGAAAGATTTCACCAAGACATCAAAACAATGGAAAATCGATATCAAGGAAGATGGGATGCACACATGATGGCAGACTATTGCTGGAATATTATGCGCGATTGTTCCGGCAGATGCCACACTCGGAAATCGTACAAAAGGAGCTTCTTCGGTGTCGAATGACTTGAAATTTTTATAACAGACTTGTTCTGTTTGGTATCATATAAGTACAGTTTCAGGTACTACCATTTTCTTTTAAGTATTTGTATTATTATGTTTATTTAGTGTATCACATAATAAATTGAGCACTACATAATTATAGCTATAGCCTTATGTTTTATGGGCGAGCAGAGGCAAGGACTGGTATATGGCATAATGTTCTATATCTCGAAAACTAGACCTGCTGGGAGAAAACTGGTGCCTTTTCTGGAATCAGCAGGTCAAATATACCCAGAAACAGTTCTAACATTTGAGGCAACAAATTATGTGTTGGCCAGTGTTATTTTAGAATAATTGCGAGAAACATTGCATAGGCCTCCTGCTGCGGACCGAATCCTTCTGTTGAGATGGTGCCACTCGGAATAAATCAGACAGCTGCTTATTCCGGCATCGTGTTAGCAGGGTCGGCCATTGTTGCATATCGCTCACTGTAGATCCCCACTTCCGTTAAGTCGAACCCATCGTGCTCTGCCCTGTGGTGAACCGTTCTCTTTGAACAGTCTTCCATTGCATGTACATTTGACTCTGGTAAACATTTGTTGACCATTTCATTTTTAGGCTACATAAGTTGCATTTGTTTAGATAAGTTAAACAGCCATGTGGGAGGCTTTGGGAGTTTCTCAACAGTCACTTTATTAAATGCCTTGATATATGGATACATTTTGAACCGATAATCTATATAAAATTATATCTTATCATCATGTCTTGTTAGATGAATTTAATCAGTTTTTCTTTTTACCAAAGCATTATTACTTTTATTGAGACCGGAATTAATAAGCAAGTTATGTAACCCCTTTGTCTAAGTTCATGCAAGCTAAAATGAGATTTGAAATAATAAAATCAGAGTGTTAGTAATACGAAGCAGTATTCGAAAGTTGCGTAGGTTGGACAGGTACCTAGAATAATTGCCAATGCATGGTTTAAATCCGACTGAATTAGATTTTCATTTTAGTGCTAAACATGGTTTAATGATTATTTTGAATTGGTTGTCCAAAAGAATTTGCAGTTCAAACTATAGTTACTTTTTGCAGGCTGTGGTAATACCGTATTTACCGCATCATCTGGATTTATTTCGTCGCCAAACTACCCTAATAATTACAACAACGATGAAAATTGTACTTATTCAATTTGGGCAACACAGCCAAGTTCATTCACGCTGACTTTCCAAGCATTTAGTTTGGAATCGAGTTGCCAACGTGACTGGGTTCAGGTGAGAAGTTGAATAACATTTCACTATCGGTGAGATGTATTTAGATATATTATATTAAAATATAATTACTTTCATGAGTAAAGGATCTCTTTATCACAAATCAAACGCCTCAGGTCGAATGTAAAAGTCCGTTGAATGCAATTATGATATATTTATATGATAAAGAGCGCTAATCTATGACATCATTTGATTATAGTTATACCTTAGTCATATATGCTACTTGAAGATTATATGCTTCAATTATTGTTTTGTGTAGATCAGGTGCGATAATACCAGCTACGTATTACCAAGATACTGCGGTTCAACTCTTCCAAAGCCAGCTTACATCAAAAATTGCAACAAAGTGTTGATATGGTTCCATACAGATGCGTCAAATGTCTTCAGCGGATTTAATCTTCAGTATTCCGTTGCTCCAATCGGTAACTAATTAACCATGCACTGTTGCGATGATATAACACACATTCGTTGTCTGCAGTTATTCCTCCAGATCTTAAGTATCATTCCATTTCTTTCATATTACAATGTGAATTTAACATATAGCTAATCTAAAGTAGTGCAGGAAATTGGTCTGAAAGGGTTGGCTTAGGTATCTAATGTTGAAGTGAGCCACATGGGCAATGAGTAGACTTCTGCGCAACAATTGTTGTACGCGATTCGGCTGTCTGCAACAGTATATGTCCAGATTTTATTGCAAACACTTCCACGTTAGTGTAGAAAAATCAACTAAACAAAGATGTTGACAAAATGGTCAACGCATTTATCAAAATAATAGTTCTGAATGTTCTGAATTTGATTTTTCAGGCACTTTGGGATTTTACTAAAATACCCAATACTTCAGACTGAACTTTATATCACACATTTCAGACTTCCCAACTCACTATCATTGTTTAAATAATTTTTCAAGACCCACTATGTTAATGTTGCCTTTCCATGACTCCCTCTTAGTCCCTATCAATTCATTGTCACATCAAACTAAGATTTACTGACTGCGTTATGCAGCAAATGCTTGAAGTAAAATAAAATAAATAAAATACTGCTGCATGTGAGAAAAAACATCATAAATGTACACTACCAAATAATTATGTATCATTATGTTAGGATGTGGTAAGTCAGTTTACGCTGGTTTATCCGGAGTGATCACGTCTCCAAATTATCCTAAAAAGTACAGCTGGACGAGCTGCTACTACTACATCTACCCTGTCAGCTTTGTGGCCTTGGATTTTCAGGCATTTGACCTCGAACCTTTCATCGACGGCTCCTACGGAGATTTTGTCCGGGTTTGTCTTTACGCTTGATGTAAATAGTTGTTATTTAGTTCTTTATTCATCTATCTATTATTTATGTATTAACATAATTATGTATATCTTGGCGTTTGATGTAAATAGTTGTTTATTTAGTTGTTCATTTATTCGTCTATTTATTTATTATTAATGTAGTAACATATGTATGTGTTCATTTAATCCCGAAGGAATATGCTTCAAAGGAGTTAGACGCTTGATATGCGTTCGATGAATTCTAGTCTCAGTAATGGCAACTTGTAGCGATGGCCACCCGCAAAGCGCAGTCCAAGAGTTACAAGCCCTTCCAAGTATCAGTATTGTTGCTGCCAGAAAGGTGCAGGTGTTTTTTCCATTTACCTTCAAATTCCTCAAATCCGATCACCAGAGTCGAATTGTTTGTACGCTTGTCTCTGAAGCCCTATCCATGTTCTTCTCTTCTCTTGTTTCTGAAAGCTCTTTTCCGAAGTTGATATGGCAGCCAATGAACGAGGTCTTACTCTTCGACAACTGCTACATGTTTCCAAACTCTTTATCACACTCTTCTCTAGCCGAAGGTTATTGCGTTTCATCTCAGACAAGATCTTGACTGTCAGACTCAAGTTTTTGCACCAGCACAATGTTGGCTGGTCCAAAGCTTGGGAATTCACTTTCCAGTTTTTGCGTTCTGTCAGTTCTTTATTGTCGTCGAGGTCTTAACTTAAGACTCATGTTTCAGATTGCTCACCCGCCGAGTTAAAGTATTTGGATGAGCGTTCATCCTAAGCGGAAGCCTGCATCCATATTTGCAAACCTGTTTGCTGGTTTTGGTGCAGAAGTGATTCAATTCAATCATTATCCGGTTTAGGTGGTTGTCTCAAACACTAGGACTACCGTTGAACGATTGAACGACGTTATGCCGGCGTGCAAAGCTGTGATCCAAAACACATATCAAGCCGTTCACTCCTTTCTGTCAGTTGTTTTTATATCATTCAGGTCTAAACTAAAGACACGTCTCTTTCAACTTGTTTACACGCCGCAGCCTGATTTCTGGTTTTTCTGGCCTATCGGAATTCGACCGGGTTCCTCGAAAGGATTATGATTTTAGTTGCGATCTTGACTTGAAGCGACCATCGACTGAGGCCTCGGGCATTTTTATAAGGCGCTATAAATGTCTTAAGATTATGTTAAAATAGATACCCAACTCAACAAATTACATACGACAAAAACGCCATTCATCATTTATAAGAATATATTGTGTAGGTTTCTTTTAGGGTTTCTAGCTTGTGTCGTGCGCTCATGGTTTCAGATTGACTGCGTTACTGACTCCAGTTCTGGCTCTCTAGTCTATCGCGGAGACTCCTTACCACCATTGGTTTCGTATACAACGTGCAGCCGTGTCCGCTTATACTTCTTTGCCAACTCTGCGCTCGCTGGAACTGGATTCAAAGTGCAATACAAAGTCAGTCCATTAGGTAAACCTTTAAATTACTTCAAAAATTTTTGCTTAAATTCAGAATTCTGCTATATATTAAATTCGGTGTTCAGCTGTTTCCTGTAAAAATGGATATTTTTATATGTTTATATTCAGCAATGCTTACGAATAGGATGCACAAGAAGTGGTGTCAATATTTTCTTTCTTTATTATTGCGTTAATTATTAGCAAGACAGTTCTAGAATGTCAGCCTGGCTGTTAAGTCACAGCCTCAGTTTCCGGGACAGCCTTTTAAAATCGCACGACGGATTGTATCAGCCAAAGCTTCAACAGGTCTAACAAGTTCAGATTACAGCATTGAATTTACAACTAGGCCGGAAGGTACGGTGCATGTAGCAAGCAGACGGCTTAGCAACACAACCAATAACAATGTAATAAACTCCTAAAATATGTATTGCCACCTTGCGCGGGCCGCAAGCAATATACCCTCAAAGCGGCGACTTTTAAGGAGAGCGCGCATAACTGTCTACTTATAGAGCACAATTTTCGCAAGCGCAAGATTATTTAAATGACAAGCAAAATTTGTATTAAGATAGAGTGGATGAACGAATACACCAATAGTTATCTGCCGTAATGTTAATACAGAGCAAACCGTTGTGTTAAGGTAGGTCTAACTTTTTACATTTCATGAGAATTCCGACGACGTTGTTTGCAATGCATGCATGAAAAGCTCATGGCGATTTCATCAATGGCAAACGATGAGACAAATAGAATTTGGATTATTTAAAGCGACATCTGACACCAAAATTCATGACGTTTTCTTTACGAATCCTCGATTTATATAAAAGAGGTATTTTCAAGATGCTAAAGGAATCAAGCATGCAGCTTTTTATTGCCTAATAGACGCAATTGGCAATAAATCAGCCTCAGGCATGTGTATGGTCATTGGCAATCGCGCAAAAAGGCGAAGAAAGGTCACCCAAATGTGAACAATGGGAGAGGATATAATTATGTCAAAAATGCAGACGGTCCGCATCTAAATTTTACGTATTTGGTTACATAACTCAGTACAGCCTGTGCCTAAAGCACTAACGTCTGACTGAAGGGTAGTGTAATCATATACATCGCGCATTTACTATTTATATTCTGTTGCAAGACACTATTCAGCTGAATACGAATAAATTAATGAAAGCCCTATTCGGATTCGAAAACAATCGGATACGAATACTCAGTAAAGCTCTCCTGATGAGGAATTTGGAATAGCAGTCTAAAGTCAAAGTTCTGTTTCAGTGCATCAGGTCGTCTTGCTTTATCTATATGAGACTTATGATAATGAAGGAATTAACATTTTATTTTTCTTATCGTTATATTTTAGCCTGTATTTAAACAAGCTCTATACATACTTTTGCGCCAAGCTTGTCTTTTTTACTCTTGTAAACAGTTGCTATGTCATTTGTAGTTTCCTACAGCACCATAACAAACAAACCAATTAACATCGCCGCATACGTTGGCACCCGAGTACAGCTGAATTGCACAAGTAATGCAACCGGTTACCTTCCAAGTTGGACTCTGAGCAGAGATGGAACGGATGAAAATACCACAGTCATTGCATCTTTCTGTGCCGTCAACCCTGGATATACATCCCAGTACTCTGTTGTGAAAGGAGGACAAGGAGTCTGCAGCTTAGTGATAACAAGTGCAAGTCTGGCCCAAGCCGGCGTCTACACCTGCATTGATGTCAGCCTTGCATCATTTAGTTCAATTGTCTCAGTTATTGGCAAGTATACACTTTTATCAGGGTCATAAACCCCGCATTCTTTCATCCAAAAGAACTAAGTGGAGAGAAGCAGCTCTAAAACGCAAGCATACAATCAAGACGAAAACGTAGGTAATGCAAGCAATTTTAGTGATTTTTAGTAAATAACGATAGCGGTAGAAACAAACAGTGAATTCACATTTATATAGCGCCTCTTCGCGAAATCTCCTCAGGTGCTTCAGACATGACAACACATGAGCACGATCAATTGAATAGTCTTCAAAAGCTGGTGAAATACAGGCAGAGAAAGGAGAACAAGCTCACGTTGCAGATTGCATGGCATTCCAGAGTGAGGATCCTATCAACAGCGTTGCTACCTTGTTGCAACGTAGAAATACGGGACTGAGCAATAATCAGATCACCGTGCACTGCAAAGCGAGAGATGACAATGAATTGCATAGCTCATTGAGGCATGATGGGGAACAAAATTTAATTTTTGGTACTGGGCACTCAGCAGCAACTTAAGAAGTTTGAATGGCTTAAATCTTTAAAACTGGTTAAGTTAGCTTGTTCTGCGCATACACTAGGTGCTGTTTCTGATTCTATTATGTCTCCCACTGATTATGTAAATGCTATTTGTAAATCATCATACATGTAAATTTGTGTCGTATGCAGAATTAGGCTTCATGTCCCCGTGTTTTAAGGATATCTTTGGCTAAAGCATTGGTCTCCAGTCGTCTTGATTGCTGTAACTCGCTTCTTACTGGTATCACAAAGTCGAACATGCAGAAACTCCAACAACTTTTGAACCCTTTGGCAAGACCCATGACTGTTACGTCTAAATATGATCACGTATCCCCTTTTCTTAGATCTTTGTATTGACTTCCTGTTCAGCAATGGATTTGTTTATAAAAGGTTAATAGTTTATAGCACATCGAACTCTGACGAGCCATAATACTTAAAATAAAATCAGCCCTCATTCTCCAGACCTATCATTATTCAAGCAGGTTATATTTTTTATCTTTCTTTGCTTATGCCAAAAACTAGAACCATTGTGCTTGGACTTTTCAATTGTTAGACCTAAAATATGGAACTCTCTTCCTTCGTCAGTTCGTTCTGCTCAGACTCTTATGTCATTTCAGCCGAAATTTAAGACTTACCCTTTTCAGTTGGCCTATCAACCATATGCTGGCATTCTTTTAAGCGGACTGACATTTTGGATATCATTTGGCAACAATATGATTTTGTTGCGCTATCGGTTGACAAATTGTGTATTAGACACCGCTGATATAGCATTTTCATATTACATATAGGGTAAAGCTGTCTTAAAAGCAGTCAGTGGTTGAACGATGTTGCGGTTATTAATAGGGTAAGTGATCGCATTCTTGTGGCGAATAAGTCAAGAATTGATCAAATAACTGTGTTAGCGAAAATGCATTGTCATTTTTATTGCGACTCATAGGTTTCAATTTTTTATACGAAACTGCACGAAACTGTTACTTCGAGTTCAAAAATACGACATAAGATAGCTGAGTGTTCTAAATTGTTGATCTAACTTCGTGTAAAAACTGATGAAACTACATTTTTTACACGAATTTTCACTAAATTTTCAGCATGCAATCTTTTGTAGAAGTGGTGTCCCCTGCATACCAACAGCCGGAGGTGGTCAAAGGAGACGTGCTTTTGTTTCAATATGTTGTAAACTTCGCCAGCTCTGTCGTACCGGCACCCACTACACCGATGTTAATTCAGTGGAATTCGGCTGGAAAAACTGTCGTTTCTTCCGTCGTCAGCCAACCAGATATCGTTGTCTCTTCTCTTAACGTCACAGCTGAACCAGAGGTTGTTCCATCGTATGGATTCACTGTATACTTTTCTGCTCCACTCAACAGAAACGATTACGCGGTCAATGCTCCGACATTCAAGTACCATGAAAATTCAACACCATACACCGTATTGTGTAAGCATTCACCCAGCCAACTAAATTATAAAATATTTTCAGCCTCTATATATTGCGGATAGAAATATCAGACGAAAAAAGTCCGAACTATTCACCAGACATCATATGCCAAACAGATGAAAGTGAAGTTTCTGACACTTCATACCAATGACCTGCCTCTCGATTTTAGCTCTAATAAACTATCTTCTGTTTTTCTTTTAATATGACATAACTTCATACTTCACTATTCTTTACTATGGTTCAAAAATGTATAACATTTTGTCTATCTTGGCAATTTTGCCCTCGCTTGCTATTTATCACAGATAGGCCGGAGGAAAGCAATATGACTATAACCGGCGATATTGGTGGTTACATTGCCTACAGTGGATCACTTCAGTGCAATGTCTCCTCCAACCCTCCTTCCAGTTACCGATGGCTAGATCACTCTTCTGGCATTTCCACAGATGGATCGACGGTTTATGTTACACACAGCGGAACGTACACTTGCAATGCGTCTAACGTCATCCGAAACAACATCTTCTGGTCCTCAAAGTCAATTAATGTATCCAGTAAGAAACATAAAAATTATAATACAACTGCCTTTTATTACATTTAATAGAAATTCTACATAAATAAACAGACTAGTTTTCAGTGTAGCGTCTGCTTCTCTAAATAAATTTCTTTCTGCAATGAACTATGAGGAGGATTAAGTACATTAGTATATTTCTTGTTTCCTTGAAATCAAAAATTCATCCTTAAAAGTAAATTAGTTTTCTGCTAGGTAAGCTATCAATTCAAGCAACACAAAGAAATAAATTTTCAAGGCAACATCTGTCCTATCTTAAAACTTAAAAATGCGACAGTCTTTGTACCCAGGTAATCTGACGAATGTAGTAATTATTCGAATTTCAAATCGTAATGAGTAATTTCACTGCATTACCATGGTATCACAGAAGTTGTCTGTCGACAGCATTACAGCATTTATTCAAAGGTTACGAGTATTACTGAAACATTAGACTAATTCGAATGTAATATTTAAGACATTTAAGTATATGTTCTGTCTCTTTGTTTGAATTCGGTTTCCTCACCTACCACGACCTCAGCCACTAAGCCAAGTAAGTACTTCAAAATAAAATAACTGCTATTATTCCTCATATCTGATATAATTATCTATTCTTACGTATATTAAACAGTTTATCTCCACAACAGCCTAAAACAAACTTACTATAAACTTAAGTGACCTAAAGATGAAGACTTTTCTATTAATGTGATGCAGCATCATTTCAACGGCAATGCATTCGTTTGTTGTCTTTAGATCTTAACCCAACGTTGATAGTAATCAACGGAAAATATTGTTGGGCTGCTAATTAAATATGTCAGCCTATAAGACAACTTCTCACATTTGGCTTTAAATGCTGGCAATATGAATAATGGCACTTGAAGTCTAGATTAGATATGTTACTTACAAGATGCTGTCCGGCACAAACTTATACTGAAGAAATTACAATTATAGTAGCAAGCTCGACTCTTTAATCATATGTAAGAATTACAGTTTAATTTTCCATTCTTTTCTTCTTAAGAGTTAATTGTATTTTAAACGTGCCTAAAATATGTAAAAGGAGAATAATTTTGAACTCTTAAAATGTTAGATCATTGTACACGTAGACCGTACACAATTTTGCGTGTTTAAAGTGTTATTCCATTTATCAGTTAACCAAATTTATAAATTTCAAAATGCAACATTACTTCAGAATGACGCTTAAGCGATTGTTGAACATGCACACATTTCCAACAGACTAACTACATTTTGGCCTTACGCTCATGCATCACAATTCCAACTAAGATATTTTAGAAATATACCACTGTATTCTAAACTCCCTAAATATTTTTATTTTTACTTTGATTAACAATTTTAGCCTCGAAACAGTGTTGTGCAGTTTACTTCCTGAAAATATTTTCATTGTATGTAGATATCGCGGTAATCGTGCTAAGTGCGCTTTTGGCGGCCTGCATCGTTGGATACATCGTTCTAGCAACATATTATTTCGTACACCGATTCAGAGTAAAGCCACCCTCACCACAAAACGGTATTTTATTAATCTTTTTGTCTAAAAATGTGTCTAAAATGTCCGTGCGTGATCTTACTTACCTCAATTTATGGACATTATTTAACCTTATTATCACTAGCTATAAAGGACGATGAATTGCAGTTTACTATTGGAACTTCATATCAAACTGATGCACTGCTGAGCAGTTAGTTTCAACGACTTACCCACTTGCAATGCATAATACTTTAAAATAATATTTTCCTTTTTCGCAGACTAACCCATACGGTGAATAAGGGATTATTATTGCGTTTTTACTGCAGGTAATCGGCATTCCTCTGATAACAATGTTATCAGCGAGCCGAGATCTTCAAACGAATACACATCGGCTGTGCATCGCCCTGATGTGTATCAAAATATTCCAATTCAAGTTATTCAGTTGGGATCTTCCACAAAGGCAGAAGAAAACGATTCAAATTGCTATGCCCAACTGAACCACGCATACCAGGAACCAGCCACCTACGCTAGTCTAACTAAGCCTCGAGCTTAAATCCTTACCTACACCTAACCGTCGACAAGGCTGAACTGCAAGTTTTCCAACAAGTGTAATTTGAGCAAAATATGGATGATTAGTTCGCTTGTTATTTGCGCATACGAGGCAATGTCATTGATGTGGATCCAAAACTGACTAGGTGTTAACTTAAAGTTCTTCATTTTGTTGATTGACAAAGACATCAAACTAGATTTTATTATCACAGCGAAACGTGGTTTATCTTAAAATTAGCACAGTTGTTAATACCCTCTTTGGTGGTGTACTTTTTGCCCCAATGGAGGTCTAGCTTGCGACATAGACATGTGATTGAGTTTTATAAAGTCTGGGGTAGAAAATATCCCAATTTACAGTGAGGACCTAAAGTTGCAATGCCAAACCTACAAGTAATGGGCCTAAGTGGCTTAGCCTTGTTTTCCAAAAACGGATTGAATTTGTACAGCTAAAGATGGTTTCTGCTAGGCAACCTATATACAGTTCTTTTCAGAGTATCCCTTACATAATCGCTGAGCTTACTTAACCAGTTACCAGATATTTCCTCCATAAACAGATTATATATGAACAGTCTTGTCTTTATCAGTCAGGACAATCTAACACAATCTAGTACATTTTTGTTTGACGACTGATTCCCTCTGGTCTGCTTCGATCTGATATGATTTGATCTTCAATTAGTTGAAACGGTGAGGTGCGCCAAATAAGATCACTTTCGTTTAGGGTTATTTTAACAATAATTATTTTATAATTTACTAGCATCCATCACTGGATATAATAAAAATTCAGTAGATAGTTTCTGGGCGGAATGATTGCAACTTCAACTACTTAAACGCAAATTTATGCTAGCGATTGAAGTTCCACTCGATGGCTAGACTAACTTACGTATAGCACTCCTTTATCTACTGGTTGGCACTTCATACATACTGTGCAGGGAAATTAAGTTTCATGAAATTAAATGGCTTCCAGTGTAACAATAAAAAGTTATTCCTGATTTGACATTCACAGATGGGCTTTTATAAAGCCAGGAGTGAATGAGCTTAAACATCTAAACTTATCAACATCAGAAAATTAAACCTTGGGGTCAGAAGTAAGAGGTTAAAATCTATTTGGCCCTGCCACATTTCCGAATGAAGTGATTGTGGCCCGCTGCTTCTACCGTTCTAGGCCCTAATTATCCAAATTATAGAGCCGTAAAGCAAGAAGAGAGAAATAGACTACTACTAAGTATAGCAGTTTCATAAAAACAGGTATTGTCTTTTTATTGTAAAGCATCTGTCACGGTGCAGATAAATTCTTGTCTAGAGTACGCCACAAAGAAATAGAAGAATTTGGAAATTCAGACGACAGGAATTAGTAGATTCAATTAGGTCACTAGTTTGCGGAATCTCTCACATTGTCTCCTAAAGTCTGCGCGATAAAAAGATCATCTGGATAGCCGCCATAATTTTTTAGACGACTGCACAGCACTCTCGCTGCAGCAATATAAGAATTATATCATGGCTGTGATGTGCTTACCACGAAATAAAGGAAAACACCCTGCAGTTTCATATCGGCCCACAGCTAAATAATACTGAAGATTCATCTGTTGCGTAGTCCAACCTTTTTATTACGACAAAGTTCTCAAGCTCTGCCACAAACGCTACCCTACCACAAAGACCTCGATCACTTCTATAACTGCAAAGCTAATCAATTGTGTTGTAAATTTGAAAAATCGCATAAAAAGCTTTGTTAAACATGCAACAGCTCTCTATATGTATCGGCATAATTTGGGTCATGCCGCGAGATCCGGAAATGTCAATACGGCCACTTTTCAATGATATTCATTAAAACTGAATATCAGACTTTACATATATTAATCTTTGATTTACAACGCCAAATATTATAGGCATAAGTTTTCATATCCTTAATTATGTTAGCCAATACCGTTATTGATATAAAGTCCGTCAGTTATGTAGATGTCGTCTTCAGTGTGGTCACAGAATCTTTGGCAATCTGCGTTCTTCGCTATATCATACTGACTACATTTAGTATAATCCGGCTATGCAGAAGAACATCTTCAGCAAAAGGTAGAGTTTCTAGTGGCTGTTCCGATGATTCTTTATACACCTTTAAGAGGTTTAGAACATATTGCCTTAATCTTGTGAATGCACCTCACGCAGACGCTCCTTTGGGGTTGATAAAATGCATTTACACTATTATTATTATTATTATTATTTAGCAATTTCTGTGGCGCCGGTGTCAACATATCGCCCAGCAAAATAATATTACATTTCACATGATGTCAACTATCAGCTATGAATAGAAATCCGTTCCTTGGGGTATACGTGCGTGCAGAAACCAGCCATTAGTGACTTTTCTAGATATCTGAGCATAGTTTTATTAATTATATCAACGTTTTTTGTTGGTGAACTTTAAGCCATTTAGATTACGGTATATAGAACGCCACTCGTTAGGCCATTTTCTCTTGAAGAGACTCTATACACATATATAACTACAATTATAATTACAAGTATATTTTAAAATATTTTGGAAATACAAACAATTCCAAAGAAGACTTTCAGCTAAGATTTTGATGCAAGATTCAAGACGGGCTTGATTAAGTACTTATTGTAGATAAGGAAATTATGCAAGACACGGTGAACATGAACGATAACACTTGGAAGCCTGCTGTATCTAGTATCTAGACCTACGTTTCGAAGACGATGCAAATCCATATCAACATCTGAGCCACGTTTACCGCCTTCTATCATCATCATCTTCTTCTTCTTCTTCGAGTCCTCTGCTACTTGGCAGGTTCAAACGTTCAATGGCGCCATACCTGACGTTGTTGGGCCTCCTCCTTCTGTTTACCATATCCGAACCATCATCTAGTCTAGTAGCATTTGTCTAGGTCTTCCTCTTCGTTTCTTTCCTTCCATTCTTTCCTCTATGATATTTCTCAGAAGGAATCATCTCCCAGTATGTGTCGAATCCATTTCATCTGTCTCGTTCTTATTGTAGTCATCAGAGATCTTTTCTTCTCCACCTGTTGAAGCACCTCTTCACTTGTTTTATATTCTTCTATCGTCTCTGACACCCTCAATAAGCAAGCACTGTCAAGAAGTAGCTATACCTAACCGCTGTCAAGACTTTAAGCAAATTCAACAGGTGGAAGAGAAAAGATCTCTGATGGCTACAATAAGAAAGAGTAAGTTGTAAATTTAGTTTTAAAATGAAATCATGCGCATCAGGACAAAAATCTTTAAGTATTTTTACGTGCAAAAGATCTTTGAAACGTTCAAATTAAACCAGTGATGCAATGCCATTATGATTGCCATGCGTTAAATGTGACTAAATTTAGGATATTTCAATTAAATTCTTCAGAATATTCTTTGCTTCAAACTGCAAATGAGCCAAATCTGCTTTTGCATACATTTTCTTTTTCATAAATGTGAGTAGCTCTATTGACTTGTTTGTTTATTAACCTAGACTGAAAAGTGTTCATGTAAGGTAGGTCCGTAATTAAAGGTCATTTTTGTTTTGACCACTAAAAGGTGATTGGGACCTGAGCGCTGCTGAAAATTAATGTACCGGCAGGTTTGAAAGTTTAGCTGTGTCTACATTTATTATTGCACATTACTTCTTGAAACTTTGTAGAAATTTGACGCACCATGTGTATCTCCACTAAAGTTGAGGTACAATCCATGTTTTCCTTTGTGATCGTTATTCGATGAGTGTGTCGAACTATGCTGGTTTATATTACATTTCTTGTTTGGCGATGCGAAAATGATTGCTTACAATATTGTAGCATGAGACCCTAAAGGTGAGTGGTATTCGGCATAGCGCTCTTGTCAGCTAAGCCCTTTGAAAGCCTACTCAATGTAAAGAAAGCTTTTTTATGCAACGAGAGCCTGAATAAGCAAATAGCGGCGTTATGGCAATTTAGTGCTTTATGTGCTAGTAGCTGAGGTACAATAAGTTGGCTTACGTTTTAGTAACCTACATGTTTATGTTAATGCTGAAGACAAGAATGTTAGTTTGTCGAAAGCCGTTGAAATGATCGCAGAGTTAGCTCAATCTTCTAAAAGGTATTTCTCTGTTGAACGCATTCTTTAACAATCTTGACTTTTACATTGACAGTGTATGTTAGGACTGTTTACGCAGTTTGTAGCCGTAATCATACATTTATAAGTAGTCTCGGGAACCCTTCTCGGTGTTCCACATATCCACTTTCAGTATACCCCACGATTCTTCGTCCAGTCAATAGAAATATAAAGCGGTTGACCAAATGCTTACTTACTTGCGATTTTTCTTATCTTATATCTCTCGTAGCCAGAACTATATTCTTCGTTTCATTCGTCATCCTGTCCACCTGCCTAACTCAAAGATTTTCACTGGAATTTGAACTTGACTCACTCTTTGCCCATTTTCTTTTTCCTTTTGTGCCCACCCTCTTTATCGAGTGGAAAAGCTGGTTCTCTCGACCGCTGTTGGCTGTTAAAGAAGTTGTAAGTTTACCGTGACAATTAAAAATGACTACCTTTCATAAGTTTATTATTATTATTGTTATTATTATTATTATTACGAAAAGTTTTTATTGTTATTATTATTATTATTATTACGAAAAGTTTTAACGCGAGCAAAAAGTTTTAACACAGAAATGCGAATCTGAGGCGTGGTTAGCCATTCGCTAGATATCCAGATTTCTGATAACAAGTGAGAAATAGTGAGTTTTCAGGCGTTTCATGAAGGAAAAAAAGGCAAACAAGTTTTGAAGTAAAATTGGTGGTCGGTTCCATTCCTTCGTGGCAGCAGCGTTGAACGCACGAGAGAAAGAAGGTTTGCAGAGGTTTGTTGTGTGTGGTCGAAATGTGATATGGGTGTACAAATTACCCCAAGTGTTTCACAGCGTTTGATACAGGAAAGCTAGGTCAGTGCTGGAGTGAGAAGAAAGCAGTGTGTGAACCAAACATGATCGTCTCAGATTTATTTGAGTTTTATAATCAAACCATTGAAGTAGTTAGTAAGTGAAATTTTAGATGCATATAACAATGATGCACAAGTAATGTATGTATGTGCTTATTTGGCTATATATGTAGCTCCTTTTAGAGCATCATAAAGGTTTTTGTACAAATACATGTAAGTGAAATCCATCTAGTGACATCGTTTATTTGCACCTCTACCTCCTGGACCTCTCTTCTGTGAGTTTTACAAACTGCATCTCAGACACTCTGATTCCACATTGGAAAAAAGCCTACATTCAGCAGAAAAAATTACTCGTAATATTATGCTACTATTGATGCAGGGACTGGTCGCAGTAACAGCTTTAGTGGAAATAACGGAAAGTAGTGGTTGCTTGCCATGGTTTTGCAGCAAATACAACACCTTAACACCTTTTGTTCCATTTGGATTGCAATTTCAGTAGCATTTTCCGTTAATTATAAAATGTTCTAAATGTTACGGTCCAGTTAGAATAATTTGTTCATCGCTGCAATATCATATCATTTTTAGATATCTCTAAGAATCGTTCTCCCTTTCGGGTCTGCTTTTTGTATACCATGACGGTGATATCTTGTACACTGTTATTGCCGGATTCAATAAAAAAAACTAAACAATTAATGAATTAATATGTATTCTAAATATATCGCGTCTTTCTATGTGGACTAATAATATTTTAGCCAGCATATATGGGCCAGCATATTAACGTCGTGTCCTCGTGTTCCGCTTGGATAGTGAATACCACCCTGGCTCTGTTGCATACACTAGATAAAGTGAGAATTCCAAAAATATATGTATGTTTTTGTAATGTCAAAGATAACTGTATGTATCAAGTAAACTTTGGCACTAATGGCCAGCAGGTTAGCAATGTTCAGTGTCGGCAATCGGCTTTAAGGTGTGTCAAAGTAGGAAGTAGGCGAAAGATTTAGAGTTAAACAAGGACAAAGAGTGGCAATAAACACATGAAATACAAACACTATTCGAAGCGTGAGATGTTCAATGAATAAGAGATTGAAGGGGTTAAGTGCATTTATAAGTGTAACAGTCATAAAAATACCAAACTGCCCTTTAAGGTAGAGCTGCTATTACTCTATTAGGCTATTTGTACAAGTCATATATATTGCAAAATTTAGGGACATTGGGAACATTTCATATAAACGTTGTGTCTAGACATTCCCCTTGAGCAGTGAATACCATCCAAGCGTTGTTACATATTACCAGGTAAAGTGATGACTCCACAAAATATATAAATACTTCAGTAAAATAAAAGAAAACTGTAACAACTGACGTTAGCGACTAAATGGACAGCAGGTTAGCAATCTTGAGTTTACGGTGTGTCAAAGTAGGAAGTTGACCAAAAGTTTAAAGTTAAACGAGGACATTGATTGGTAACTAAGACACGAAATACAAACACTTCGTCGCGTGAGATATTCAATGACTAACAGATTTAAGGGATAAGTGCATTTATAAGTGTGGCAGTCGTAAAAATATCAAACAGCTATTACTCTATTAGGCTATTTGTGCAAGTCATTTAGGGATATTGTGAAGCATTTCATAAAAAGGTCGTGCCTAGACAATTCTCTTGGGCAGTGAATACCGCCCTAGGGTTGTTACATATACCAGGTAAAGTGATCACTCCACAAAACATATAAATATTTTTGTAATATCAAAGAAAACTCTATCTTAGAACTAATATTTTCGACTAAATTCCAAATATATATATATATGTTTTTGTAATGTCAAAGATAACTGTATGTATCAAGTAAACTTTGCGACTAAATGGCCAGGAGGTCAGCAATCTTTAGTGTCGGCCATTGATTGATCAGGAAATAGACTGTTACTGAATACATCAAACACAAACATTGTTCGTTGTGTATGATGTGCAATGAATAATTTATATCTTAAAGGGGAATAAATGCATTTATTAGTGTAATATTTATAAAAATATCAAGCTGTCTTTTAACAGAGACCTGCTGAGAACTTGAGTAGCACAGGCTTACAAGTGTCACATAGTATAACATTCCTTTAATGTTTATAAAATAGCATTGTAAAATGTACATTTGACGCATAGTCAGTTAATTCTAAAGTAAGTTTTAATGAACGTTTGTGTGGTTGTGCATACATATGCTTCTGCCATCAGCAGTAAAATTTGATACCAGAATGGGTTGTGAAGTACGCGGCGTGTTTGCGATGCCATGATCCTGTATTGAGAACCTTAAGATTCGTCCATTACCAACTCAAGGACCTACAACTAAGAGACAGAGAAACTTAACGGTAGTTAACAAAGATGCATCTAGACATCTCTCAACTTTCTTTATCCCGTGTTACCATTTTAGAATTTAATTTTCGACGATAGCAATGATCGACAAGAAACTCTTGTGCTTGGCGCTGTTTCTCATCGGGAATGTTTGTAAGCTGAAGGTGCAAAGTGAGTTATATGAGATATCAGTGCATTTTCAATCATTAATGTGTTCCTTTGTATCTGCTGAGTTAGAGGCTAAGGAATTCATACAAAAACAGCAAAACTTGTATTTTACTTGTTTTTATATGCCAAAATGATCTATTTTAAAGCCAACATCTTTCCCTATTTCTTTCAATCGGACAGCTGTAGGCATATGTATTCTTTCTTTTCATGCTAAATGTATCTTTGAATTTCAATGTCTTAAATATTTATAAAATTAATTTTTAAAAATTGGCAAACGCATATAATTCATATGTATCTCACATCATCATGTCTATTCTATGCAATATTTTAAAACTGTCTTTATACATTGCTCATTGAAGCCAGCATTGAATGCATGTGTGATTGTGTCAAGATTGTATCAAAACACTTTTATAGCGTCTTTTTTCTCTTAAAAGCTCTTCGCACATGACTAAATAACTGATATAAATATTAAACAGATTGAGCTGCGTCGAACGAAACGGTACTTATGCTAAATGGCACTTTTTAGTGAACTTGTAACAATTTTATCATCTGCTACAGAGTCAATATGTGCTTTGAATAGGTTGCGGAGAAACCTACTACTACTACGGGAATTATGGTGTTTTCAAGTCTCCAAACTACCCTAATGTCTACGATGCTATTTGTCAATGTACTTATGTGATTTCGCCTTCAACCATCAGTTCTATACTGTTAACTTTTGAGACCTTTGAACTGGACAGGTATTCATCTACCGGAGATTACGTGACAGTGAGTACTTAGCTTTAGCTGATTATTTGAGTTCATTATTCAATTGCGGATGACAAGCTAAAACATAACTCTTTCCAAAGAAAAATGTCACACTATGCACTTTCCAGGACATGCAGAACTTCTGTTCAAAAGCTTTTGATCAAATTTGACAAATGACCTGAGGCAAGACATTCAGGCAGTGCATTAAGTAATTGCACTGTAGTTGCATGGGCGTTCCATTTAGAATGAAATAAAAAATCCTCTACCTCAATATATCTCACCTCATCTATTCTATTCTATTATGGGAGTTTTTATAGGCCGTTTCATCTACATATATTATTTTTTGATCAAGAAGGAAATTTTGAACTGAAAACTGTTGTTTTAATGCCGTACTCTTGGTAACAGGACAATAACCCCCTGGACAATTACCCCCCGGACAATTACCCCCGGACAATTACCCCCCTGGACAATTACCCCCCGGACAATTACCCCCATGCAAATAACCCCCCGGACAATTACCCCCCTAAACAGTAAAGAGTAGACATGAAAGACACAATTCATAAAGACATACAATTATTAGACAACTGGGCACAGAGTAGACATGAAAGAATTACCAAACATCAAAAACTAATTATTATACAATTATCAGACAATTGGGCCCAGACTAGACGTGAAAGAATTACCAAACATCAAAAACTAATTATTACAACTGGGCACAGAGTAGAAGTCTTCAGTCGAACGTCGGCAGTTTTCATCCAACCATTTGGAAGTTCATTGGATTTATTCAAAGAGAGCAATCATTACAGCAAGTTCACTGCAGCCAATTTCTGGCTGGTCACCCATCACAACCTCCAAGGAAGAAGTATGCTGACTCCAATACACGGATTTTGACCATCATTAGCAACTACAATGAGCGCAATGTTCTTGACTATCTACGTGGAATAGCTCACAACCTTTCCTTTTAAGTTCAATAAACTAATAAACAATAAACAGCATTTTCTGTTACACATTTAATTTCATGCTGTAACGTTACATGGTTCTCCAATATATGTCTAATAAATTAATATATAAACTGTATGATTAATATACATTATTTGTATATTTATATAATTAATATATAAGTGTAGGGGTAATTGTCCGGGGGGTTATTTGCATGGGGGTAATTGTCTGGGGGGTAATTGTCCGGGGGGTAATTGTCCAGGGGGGTAATTGTCCGGGGGTAATTGTCCGGGGGGTAATTGTCCAGGGGGTTATTGTCCTAGAACCGTACTCTTTCCTTTCACGCTATCTCTACTCTAGTCCACGCCCTCATTTGCGCCAGGGTTTACTCTGGTAACGCAATCTTTACCGGCCTATCTCTAGCCAACATTGCTAAGCTGCAATCTGTGCTTAACTCTGCTGCTCGTCTCATAGGGGGCATTCCAAAATATGGTCACATCTCGTCTCATATTCGTGACACTCTTCACTGGATCCCCGTCCAGCAGCATGTCCACTTTAATATCCTCTCCCTCATGGGCAATTGTGTTGTTGGTTCTGCTCCTCTTTACCTCATTCACTTCTGCACTTTGGTCTCCTCGTTGCCGGGCCGTAGCTCCCTTCGCTCGGCCACTCAAGATCTTCTGTTTGTCCCTCGCATGCGTACCGCTGCAGCCCAGTCCAGAAGCTTTGCCTACGTTGGTCCCACTTGCTGGAATCGTCTCCCTCGAGAATTGCGACTTGAGCTCCTTTCTCTCCCCCTCTCAGTGTTCCGCAGGCGCCTGAAGACTGTACTGTTTAACAGTGATTTTACACCGGGTCGGAAGCATCTCTGTTGAGTTTATCCTCTGAGAGGCTCTTTATAAATCTCAAATTACAATTACAATTACAACTACAAATGCATTTATTTTAAAAAGGGAACAACGCTTATTTGTAGTAAGCATTGCTTTAGTTAGCAATAAATTGATCAGTTTAAGTGAGTCACATTAGAACCTTTTTATGTTGTATAACGTAGAAGCGACATCTTGTGATTACATCACACTCCGTTTCTTAGAGAAATGGCAAGTAAAGATGTGGAAAAAGAATTGAAGGATCTGAGGAAGCGCGTAGCCAACTACAAACAAAACTTAAGGCTGTCCTCCCTTGCTTATGGACAGCTTAAAGAAGATAATGAACAACTTAATATTCAGATGAAAACAGTGACAAAGAGAACACAACGAAACTGGAAGAGCTTGAACAGGAACGCTATTCACTTCAAATGAAATTGAAGAAAGAAGCTAAAATGACTGACAGTTATATAGAAGAGATTAAGATGTCCATTATGAGGCAACAACAAGCAGTCATCTAAAAATGGAAATGGATCATTGTAATAAAGTTGACAGACTTAACAAAAGATCAGCAGCCTGCAGTCTGACTTTGACCAGAGTCATCATTCTGAAGTGCAGCTTTCACGTGAGAAGGGAAAGCTGCAGAAGCTGGTAAATCAGCTCCAGGAAGAGCTGGAGTCACGGTCAAACCTTTAGGCTTAGCTGACGTTTGAGACTGCTGGTCTGTTTCTTAAGTCCATCAAATTTATTACGTTGATCGGTTTCCATTTTTTAGTTACTGTTTGTTGTTGCCTCATTATGGACAACATAATGCTTTCAATCTCTGATTCAGGCAAGTTAAACAAATTTGGTTCAGCCAAAATCATTTGGTGTTTCAAAGCCGTCAAAGAAAGTGACCATGTCAAGCGATGTCCGGATCATCGATGGACTGACTAACGAGATCACTTACTGAAGCAGAAGGGATGAGGAGTCCACCAAGAAATCAGAAACAGTTGGCACAATACAAAATAAAGGAAGGCAGATACAGAATCGATTTGTTTTTGTGTCATCTGAGGCTGAACTGATTTCAAAAGATAACTCTAAGATGGAGTATTATGTCAGCAAAAAATTCATTTTGCTGGATGGTGTTAAATTTATAACTGTATACCATGGTTACCGTAAATTTATCTTAATCAAAATTTTACTAATGCTTTATAGTTTTAGATTTGGTAAAAATTATCTCATTTTTATTTATTATTTAAAAAGTTTTGTTAGTTATCTGCGTGAGATACAAACAATTGAAGGGCTCTAAATGGTTGTTTGATTTTGGTTTAATAGAGTGTCTTCCGGGCCTCAGATTCAGGTGTACTGATACTTCGCGCGTTATAAGTGCTTTAAATAATAAAAAAAAATAAAAATAAACACATAAGGCATCAATTGACGATCGCTTTTAAGCAAAATCAAATAACCATAACCCTTTGCAGAGGAGATCCAGGAATCCAGGGAGACAAAAACCATGCTGCGGAATATAATGATGTTACCAATATTGGTTTCCCAATCAAATACTTTAGACAGGCTGATATCAAATACATTGAACTGCTGTTGTATTAACCCCAGCCTGACCACTCATGTAAGCACTATCGTAGATGGCAATGCAAATACATTGACTGCATATTGTCTTTTAAACAGATCAGTTGTGCGAGCAACAGTAGCTTCAATCAAATAACATATTACTGGAATAGTGTTGCTACTCCAATATCGATCCCTTGGTGCAGTTCTGGACGAATATATTTTCGATCAGATTCCTATAATTCCTATTCAGTGAGAGGTTTCAGAATTCAGTATCAAGTTAGCACCATAGGTAAGCAACAATAATTTTGTGTACCGATAATTAGACAAAGATAACAACAATTCAGGTCTTTGATCTTATCATTCATCTGCGACAAATTTATGGAAAGTCTTTCTAAGGCACTTTCTCAGAGCAATTACTGACTTCACTAAAAGGAAAACAATGATTACTGTTTATGTTTGGCTTCTTTTAAGCCTAGTATCTTACTTGCTTCAACGCGAGCAATAAAACTTTGAGTTGTCTTACCTGTTTTTTGTTCAAAAATCGTGATATCGATTGCTTTTAATGATGATTCCCTCTAAATCTTTTTCATCCTAATGTGTAAGCTCACTCTTGTTTAGCTTTTTCCTGTTTTTTGTGTGACTTCGACACATTTTGTAGTGCCCTTCTGTAGATTCTTCATCTGTATTCCGTTCTTACATGTCCTGCCTTGTATACCTGGAGAATTATACTAAGTATGCATGTTATGCCATATACACTGTACCTAGTAAAGTCATTCTTATTGAGAATATTTCGGTATTTGTAGGCTGCGGTAACACTTTGTACACAGGAACATCTGGAACTATTACGTCACCAAATTATCCTCAATCCTACAATAACAACGAAAACTGCACAAATTTAATATGGGCGTCACAACCAAGTTCTAATGCTTTGAATTTTCAACCATTAAATTTTAGCTTGGAACAGTGCGGTTCGACATGCCATTGTGATTGGGTGCAGGTGAGGATTTTGTATAGAAAATTTATAATTATATTTTGCATCAGTTAGACTAACAGTTGCACTACTATAGGACAATTGCAAACTTTATTATCCGATAGTCTGAATGACCGAATGCATAGGTAACTACAGTAATTCAATTCCATTATATACACCTTACATACCCTTTATGTGTGAACTGGCCCCCTTCCACGTTGAATCTAAAAGGCCCCCCTTCCACGTTGAATTTAAAATCTCAGCCTCAAATATGATATTTTCCTAGCTTTTCTTATTAATCGTTCTCTCTCTGGTAACTCTTCCTCTCAGAAGAGGACAGTTATACGTCCTTGTCTCAAAAAGAGTGATCACGATTCAACTCTTAGTACTAACCACAGGCCTAATGCAGCCGTTGGGTATCTCTGGTACGTTCTTTAATTGGTTTTTGTCTCACAACTCTCTAAACGTACTAAGCACGACTGCATTGGCTAACTTATATCATGCATCTCTGCTCTGCTTAGTTTCACTAGCTTCACTATTAAGGTCCCTGTTGTTCGTTCTCTATACCTATGCGCTGGTAGCCATTGATTGTCGTCATGGCACAAAATCCACTTTTACCCAATTCCATGTACATCTCGGGCTATATAAGGTCGCAAATGCTATCAACACACTTCGTGCCTCAATGGATGGCATAAGGCAATGGGTCTGTTTCTGCGCCTCAAACTTAACCCCGTCAAATCTGAGCACATCTGGTTTGACCATTCATCCAAGCTCTTAAAGTCATCATGCAATTGGGTCTTCCAGCTTTTTGCTTTTTCATCAAATTCTCTTCGGGACATTGGAGTCATACTCGACTCAACACTCTAAGAGCCCAAATAGTTGCAACCTCTCGAACGTATTTGTTTCACCTCAAAAGGATCCGATAGCCTCGCTTTACTCTAGATTCAGCATCGCTGAAAACACTATTACACAGCCTCATTCGAACGAGACTCGACTACTGTAGTTCTATTGCTGTATGGTGTCCTGATCGCACACTGCATCCTCTAACTAGAATCGTGCACCAACTGTAGTTTGAACACTCTTAACAAGACCATTTCACACCAGCTTTTTTATTTCTACAGTGGCTTTCTGTATTTGAGCGTCTCCGTTTTAAGCTGCCACTTCTTGTGTACAAAGCACGTGGAATCACCTGCCACCCCTACCTAACATCCGTGGTTATGTTATGTAGATCTGCTAAAAGGCGATCCACTCTTCAATCAGCAAGCTGTTTCTGGTACATGTTTTGTCTGTGGTCGGCGTGCATTCACAGCTGTTGGTTCCTCCATCGAGAACTCTTCCTTCGACATTCGCGACTCTCTTCCCAATATTACCCTTTGCTTCAAACCTCTTCCAGTCTGCTTGTGGTTCATAATGTTTCCAGTTGCCCGGCTTCAATATGCGACTCTGAAATGTGAAAAAGAGTATATTATCAAATTACAATTGTATTATACTGCATAATACTCATCACGATTTCTTTTCGTATATGATATGATTTACTCTAATTCTGTAATACAGATCAGGTGCGATAACACTGGCTACACGCTACCAAATTACTGTGATTCAACTATTCCAAGGCAGGTTATCATTAAGAACTGCAATCAACTTATGATTTGGTTTCATACCGATGGATCAGCCGTTTCTAGTGGATTTAGTCTTCAGTATATCGTTACTCCAAAAGGTAAATTATTTAATGAAAATATAATCACCACGATTCTGCACTTTGCCATTTTTTTATCTTTTTTTGTAAGAAACATCGGACGACTTTTTTGCTTCTTGAACACTCTTGGGTGGATCTTATAGAATTTGGGCTGCTGTTCACCAAATTTTCCTATCACGTAGGGTCTAACTTTTTTTGGAATCGCCTATTTTTGTGATTTCCTTTCACATTTTCAGTCTACTAATATGTTCCCCACAAAGTAAGTTGTATTCTTTAGTCCAGACATGCCTGGGCATGCACTCAGTGCAGGTGGCACAACGTGCAATGGAAATGCTATCGCTCAGGCATGCCTGGGTATAACTGAGTATGCTTAGGACTGATGCTGGCAGGACAAGCTAGAAAAGCAGCTCGCATATACAGATGCTATGCATTACTTTGATATCAGTTTGTACGTATGTTGATGCACATGTTCTACACGCAAAGATAACACAGTATGCGCACTTAACAATAGCATCTATTATCTACAGGACGATTCCTTACAAGCAGAAATGTCTCGTCAATGTCGCAACAGCCGCGATACATTCTGTTACATTTGTGGTGAGCATACGCTTAAGCCTCAAAGACGCAGCATGTCTGCATTTATTAAGAAAGCGTATGAATACTACTTCGGTTGTAAAACTGGTGATCAAGATAAACCCTGGTCTTCTTACATTTGCTGTGTAACATGTGATGTCGATCTGAGAGTCTGGTTCCGAGGAAATCGGAAGTCATTGTCGTTCGCAGTTCCGATGATATGGCGAGAACAGTAAGATCACGTGATGGACTGTTACTTTTGTCTCACCAGTGTCTGTGGTTGTTCTGCTAAAAATAAGGAATCTATTGAATACCTCAATCTGCCTTTGTCCATGAGACCAGTGCCGCCTGACGATAGTTTGCCAGTGCCAAAGCCAACAGAAATTTGGAGTTTAGATGAGGCAGACGAAGATGCTACAATGCACAAGCCAGACGTGGAAAACGACGTTGGTCTAGATTTTGAACCATTTATTTCCGGTCAGCCTCATTTGATAACAAAGTCACAGTTAAATGACCTGGTCAGAGACTTCGGTTTGTGAAAAACAAAAGCAGAACTACTTGGTTCAAGACTGTAATGATAGGGTTTGCTGTCGCCAGGTAGGAAAATTTCTGTCTTTCGGACCCGCCAAGCAGATATATGAGAAATTTCTTTGCGCAGGTTGACAACCTCTGTTTCTGCACTGTCACCGATGGGTTGTGATGGGTTGTTCACGGCTTTGGGTTGTGAGCATTACCCGCAACAATGGCATCTTTTTATAGATTCGTCACTGTTAAGCCTCAAAGCTGTCTTGTTACACAGTGGAAATGTTCACCCTTCAATACCTATTGGCTATATCTACGAAAACATGCATGCATACATACATACACATACATGCATGCATGCATACATAAATACATACATACATACATACATACATACATAAATACATACATATCGTCATACTTAGTAATCTAGGCAATTAGTATAATTCCACTTTGGTACTTACGCCCATGCATCCATGTATACTTACACGCATAAAATATTTTTTAATATATATATATAAATATATGCGCGTACATGTCAGCGTACATACACGTGCATATTCAGCAACGTTTAAGAAAACGCTCAAAAAGTATTAAAAATTTAATGACGCGCATCTGCATTCCAAGTTTTTATGGAAGGTATTAATTTATATGAAATGGGCAGATATTTAACAAATTTTATGTAGACAAAATCATGTTTGTGACAAGAAAACATCAAATATTTATGTAACAAGGTCGCAGTTAAAGAATGACAGTTCACGCAGTGCATTAGAGATGCTGCGTGCAAAAACTTTAATATTAAGCGTCTGTAGTTTTTAATACTACTAATAATAGAAGGTTACGTTATCTTATTACATGGGCTGCGCGATAGCCTAGTGGTTAGCTTGCTAGACTGTCAATCCAATGGCCAGGAGTTCAAATTCTAGCAAGGCAGAAGGATGTTTAGGAGATTTCTGCTAATGGACCACTACCGAATTCAGCTATAAAGCGAGTACAGTGACCGCACATTGTAGGTGGCAAGATTAGGCGGCGAAGGAGAGGACTGGCCACCTGCCCTCATATACCCAGGAAAAAAAGTTAAATATGTTAATACTTCATGTCAATGGATGCCTATCCTCATTGTCTTAAGTGACTGCTCTTCTTCTTCATCATCATCTTCTTCTTCTTCTCCTCCTCCTTCTCCTCCTCCTTCTTCTTCTTGCTCTTCTTGTCTTTGTTTTTCTTGTTCTTGTTCTTGATCGTGTTCTTGTTCTTGTTTTTGTTTTTGTTCTTGTTCTTCTTGTTCTTCTTGTTCTTTTTTCTTCTTGTTCTTGTTCTTCTTCTTCATCATCTTCATCTTCTTCTTCTGCTTATCTTAATTCATTAGTAATTCATGGTAACTTTGCAATAATGATTAATTATATGATTACATTTGAACTTACAGTGTCAGGATGTGGTCAGTCAAACTATACGGGTTTATCTGGATTGATCACTTCTCCAAATTATCCAATGAGCTTCAGAAACATACACTGCTATTACTACCTGCATCCCGTAAGCTCAGTAACCTTGACTTTTCTTTCGTCGACCTTGAGTCTTTCGTCGACTACTCATCTGGAGATTATGTCGAGGTAAGTATGTTCCTCTATCTGTAAATTATTGGTGGGTAGGTTTTAAACATACTATACCAAAATTACGATATTTTCACAAAAAACCCAAAGCGAAAAATCAAAAAATTCAGTATACACAGAATGCAAGTTTCAAATTACTATTTCCCTCACGGATATACACATATTGTTCGTTCACTAAACATAATTTAACACTGTTAAAAGTTTTAAAGTTGATTGATAACACTTGTGTCATAGTAATGTCCATCTCTATGTTAGACAGGAGTAAATCACGTACTACGTAGTGGAAGTTTTGGCATCGTGCACTGCATTTGGGTAGAAGATAGCAATCCGTTCCAATTGAATATGGGCCCCCAACCAGTCAAAATTCTAAATTTGGCCCAGGTTGCAATAAGCCGAGTTTGGGAAATCCAGCCACATATGTGACTAGTGAGAGTGTTTTCCAGGTGTGGGCCAGTATGCTCTAGTAGATTATCATTGTTTAGTACACAGTGCATTGAACAATTACATGTAGTATTTGAGTGTAAAAGTTTCCGAAATCAAAGTTGCTGGGCAAGGGCAGCACAATATTGCATACCGTAGGCCATGTATTAACTTAGCGAAACAGTATATATGCAAAATGGTAATTTTTTTAGTGAACTTGCAACAATTTCAACACCTGTTACAGAATCAGTGTGTATTTACACTGCATTGAGCTGCTTCATGCCTGATGAGGCGTCACGTGCAGCACTATAAACTATATACCGTCCACGGTGACCTTGAATGGCGTGGCAGGCATTCAAACGAGCAGCAGCGGTGAACGATCTCGCCCGATCAATTCATTGCAAAATGAACAGGGTCAAGGCTATACGATCGCTATATAAAAACGTGTGCATTTACATTAATAAAAACTTTTAAGAACTGATTATCACAGCTGAACTTAAATGCAACTTCAATATTTCACATTTAGGTCTAATACAATTTTGTTACAATAAAACACCACTGCTCAATGTTCAGCTCCAAATTGTACACCCCACAACAGCAGAGACGGACTAGTAATTTAAAAGATAAGCAATACATAAACATCGAAACCGTTACTAACATCGCGATATTCAAATAACCAAAACCGATGCCAAACCGACTTTGAAAAGATGACGAGAAAATACCAGGAATCATTGCCGACTCAAAACCGATCTTGATCCAGCTCTACCTTCATGGCCCTGATTCATGTAGCGTATTAAGTTTTGTTGTCTCCTTGTTTTCAGAAACTGAGCACTTTAAAGTTCCAAAGGCTCTTGTCTGCATTGTCTCCAAACATTATCCAGCATTTAAAATAGATCATTGATGCAGTGCAGTTTTCTAGTAAACACAGTGCGCGCGAATTCTTATGTATTCTTATACAACTTTATTAACGCCGTTTTAATAATGCATCAAGAGATGGCGTTCCAATATCTATCTGTATTCTACTCTATTACACAAGGTCACTTCAACAAGACAGAGATAGTCTGTCGATTACATAGGCACTTTCAGACCAATAACTCCTAGGAAAAAACGAAATGACAGAAAATGCTGAGCTAGCTCATTTCAGAAAATTTGCACAAACGCTCTCCTACCTGTTTTAATAGTTTCACGAATAGATTTAGTCAATCAGATGAGCCTGTGACGTAACGATGTATCTGAGGAGCGAACTTTTTGATGAGAGTGCATTATTCTGTTAACAATTACTCAACTTTTTTAATAATTACGAGCTCCAATGAAACCCAATGTAAACTTTGAGCACAGGCCAGCATTATTATACTTTGAAGTATTGGTAATATCTGTCAAATTATCAAAGCGATGGTTGCATATCGTTCCGGATAAAGCATTTTAAGCGTTCAACAACACACCACCTTCGTGAAAATCGTCAATAACCAATTAGTAAATGTATCGTACCCACTAAAATAATTATATGCGCTGTGTCGCCAAATTATAGCGTTAGATCATCTACCAATAAACAGAAATGCCAGACAAGAGTGATATTTCTTGGACTCGGTTTGAGAGTTTGTGTTCGTATTTCAGATTGGTTGCTATGACAGTGGGAGTTATGGTACAAACGCCTTTCGCGGAAATACACTACCTTCACCCATAAGATTCACTTCATGCAGGCTGGTTCGCGTATTACTGTATGCAAATAACGTGCCATCTGGAACCGGATTCCAACTTCAATACCAAGTCAGTGCTTTAGGTAAATCTGTCCAAATCTTCCACAATTCTGACATACGTTTCATTCTTTTATTAAAAGTAGCCTGGGAGCAGTTTACAAATGAATTGATACTATTCAATTTTTAGTAGCTTAAAACAGTTAACGACTTTAAACCAACTGCAACAATTTGCAACAACAGTTTCTACATGATACTAACAATTTCAATCAAGGTAAAAGTTATGCCTACGTTTTCAGAACAGTATGACAGTTTTGCATAAAGTCCCTTGTTTGAGTTCTTTATGTCTTCCATGCAGCTTTACTTTTTTACATCTGTGTTCATTCCATTCCACTGAGGAATGTATAGCCGAGAACCACGACTTCTTTTAGCGTCACGATCGGTGGATCGGCCGTTGTCGCAGTTATCTATAATATTATGTCTATCTGTCTACCTGTATTTCTGTATGTCTTTCTTTTTTAATTCCTCGGTCTTATTATATCGAGTCTAGTCTAGTATAATGATTTCCGTAGCCTCATTGCCATAATGCACAAGCAATCAATTGATTGCCGTTAAAGTAAAACTATACTAAAAATTGTAATTGGTTGGAGAAGCCCGGTCGATATTCAATATATAGGCAAGAGATGCTAATAGTCAAGCTATGATGGGTGAGCAATTTAAAACACATCAATCTACGTTTAAACTTGAAGGACATTGACGAACTGATAGAACTCAAAGAACTGGTCAAGGAATTTCAAAGTTTCGGATCATACACCTAGAAAACCCGACAGCACAACTTGTCCTGAGGCGAGGCACAAGAGGAATCAAATTGTCTGTTGATTGAATACAATATGCTTTTGCGTGTTGATATGAGGGGTTGGAATAAGTTTTTGGTTCTTTAAGTATAATGCCTTGTGTATTACATGGAAATAACATCCTAGTGTAGTTAGCAATATGTATAAGTCTTGCTAGTTCTGCATGTTACATGTCGCAGTCGGTGGTATTAATCATCGTTTTAGTGTAGTTGTACATGCACCCTTACGATGCCACACGTTTTGTTTTAACTTCCAGCAGCCATGATATTTTGTGTTCAAGTATAGACAGCAATAATAATCATGCTAACAGTTTATGAGGCTACACTTAGATTAGACTACATTTTATGCCTCTTTCCAATGTTTAGTTGCCGATGGCGGCATAATAGTTAAACCACTGAACGTCGCCGCACACGTTGGCACCGGAGTACAACTGGACTGCACAAGTAATGCAACCAGTTACCTTCCAAGTTGGACTCTGAGCAAAGATGGAACGGATGAAAATACCACTGCTATCGCATCTTACTGTGTCGTCAACTCTGGATATACATCACAGTATTCGGTTATATCAGGACAAGGCGTTTGCAATCTAGTGATAACAAATGCTACTCTGGCTCAGGCCGGCGTCTACACATGCATCGATGTCAGTCTGGCTTCTTTTAGTGCAATCGTCTCAGTTATTGGCAAGTATATTTTTGTATATAAGTCTTGTATATAAGTATTAATCGTAAATGCACATTTATTTAGCACCTCTTTAAGAAAACTCTTCACACGTGTTTCAGACCTGTGTGCAAAAGATCTTGAGAGATTTACAAGCGGGGAAAGATTTAGAAGTTGATTAAATTAATCCGACTAATGTGCATCGCTTTGAATGGAGGTATGCTTAAAGTGTCCTGATTTCTCTGTCGAGAGCAAAAATTTCAAGAATAACATGGCAAAACGATAAAGGGAAGATGAGCGGATCGAATAGAATGTTGCGATTGTAAGTATTTTTGCAATAAACTGGACTATCTAGAGTCAGTTACAGCTGAGCTAAACAGTTCGCCCTAAATTGATTTGCTACTTATCTCAATCCACCTACTCAATCAATGTATTTCAGTGGTAATTATTCGTCTAGGGATTTTGTTGACATGTGTGTCGTCCCGCATGGCTCCGTTGTTGGTCCTGTTTTGTTTACATTATACGTCACACCATTCGGTACATCACTTGGTAGTCATTCAATAGGATATCATTCCCATGCGGACAATACTCAAATTTTCATTTTGTTTGACAATATGTTTTATCAATTATCTTTGCATCTGTCTGTCCCCTACCCTTAAGGAGGTGCAATCGTGGCTTAGATCTGTTAAACTGGATGACGCACTGGTTGAGTTGGCTGATACTGCTCGTACCTTAGGTGCTGTTTTTCGTTTTACTTTCTTTCACCGGTTTTTATATAAATGCTAGTTTATAAATCATCATACATTTACATTTGTGAGATACCCAGAATTAGGCGTTATCTCCCCATGTCTTCAAGGATATCTGTCAGGCGTCGTCTCTTCGTACTGCTTCTACATGACTAACACTAGCTAGTAGTCATAGCCAAAAGTCAGGCGACCTATTATATTTTGAAAATAGCACAGTCATTCTAGGCAGCAGTTAGTCATATACAGCAATGTAAGCTACACGGTGGTTTCAAATAAAACCATCCTCTTTTAAAAGGTATCTGACAATACCTTTGGCAAATAATTGTCTCACGTCTGGCTACTGTAAATCGCTTCTTGTTGGTATCGCAAAGTGAAACATGCATAAACTTCAGAGTTCAGAACTCCTTGGCTAGAGCCATAACTATTACATCAAATCATGAGCATATAACTCCTGTTCTTAAATCCTAACACTGTCTTCCTGTTCAGCAAAGGATTTATTTCAAACTGGAGCTTGTACTGTATAAAACACTGAACTTTAGCCAAGCACAATACTTAAAATCAGTTCTCATTCCTCAGACCTATCTTTATTCAACCAGGTCATATGATTATCTTTCTCTGGGTGTGCCAGCAACTAGAACTATTCTGATTGGACGAGCTTTACAGCTGCTATACCTACATTTTGGAACTGTCTTTCTGCATCTATGAGTTATGTCCAGAAAAGAGTCTGGACGTAACGCACGTATGCAGGAAGACAGTTTCAATTCTTTTTAGTCAAAATTTAGGGCTTATGTTTTTTTCAGTTGACTTATTCTCTATAAGCTGCCTCTCTTTAAGCGGACTGACTTCATGGATATTGATCTGACAACAGCTTGATTTTGTTGTGCCATCGGTTGATAAATTTAATGTGAAGCTGTTTTAAAAGCAACCACTGGTTAAACGACGTTGTTGGTTATTAATAAGGTAGGTGATAGCATTATTGTAGAGAGTAAGTCAAGATTTGTTCAAATAATTATTTGTTCTAGCGAAAATTTCTTGTCAATTTTATTGCAACTGATATTATTTAATTTTTATTCGAACAAGTAACACGAAACTGTTATTTCAAATTCATAAATACGACATAAGATAGCCGAATATTCTAAATTTTTGTCTAACTTGTGTAAAAACTGTTGAAATTACATTTGACACGAATTTTCACTAAAAGTTCAGCATGCAATATTTTGTAGAAGTGGTGCCCTTGGTACAAAAACAGCCAGAGGTGGTTAAAGGAGACTCGCTTTGGTTTCAATATACTGTAAAATTCGCCAGCTCTGTCGTACCGGCACCGACGCTACCGATGCTCTTTGGTTGGAATTCGGCTGGAAAAAGTGTCGTTTCTTCTGGTATCCGCCTGCCAGATATCGTTATCTCTGTTATCAGAGTCACAGCTGAACCTGAGATTGTTCCCTCGTATGGATTCGCTGTATTCTTTACAGCTCCACACAGTATTACCGATTACGCCGCCAATGCTCCCACATTTACGTACCTTGGAAACTCAACACCATATACCGTATTGTGTAAGCGTTTTCTACCAACAAAATCACTGTTCTCTTCAGAAAATGATCGCCAAATGTCCGGGAATTAATAAAAGGTTTAATCGGTTACTGTGGAACAGTGTCATTTTTTGTGTCTCTCCGGCAGCCTGCGATCTTCGAGTACGAGTCTTTTGGCTGAGCCACGATGTAGAACTGTCCCTGCTTTTGTGCATTCCACGCCGCTATCTAAAAGAAGAACCGACTATCAACTTCTCTTAGAAGCTCAAAACTTCTTGCAACAGATTAAACCTTATTGGCTACCAATGGCTCTCAATGACTCTCAAATATTTGGATATCTTACTTCACTATTACCTTGAGGTCGACTTACTGCAGTTGCATTTCTATGTGATTTCCGGTTCATTGCAATTTTTAGTAACAATATTTGCAATATTTGAGTTCTAATTGTGAAATTAATAAGCCTAATGAGCCTGTAAAACAAAAAACTCTGCATTTCACAAACAGTTTTTAGATGCCAAAGCAAACCAATTCATTCGTCGTTGGGTCTTTGCAATATACAAACGATGAACATCCTTTCGTATGTCAAGTGGCGGGATAGTCTGGTGTCTAAACTGCTTGACTGTTTCCAGAGGTCAAGAGATCGACTCTTGGCTCGGGTAGCGCAAGAATTGAATACTTATCTTCCGCTAGCAAATCCTACTAGCCAACTGAGTTATAAAGCGGAAATAGAAAGATCAGACAAAGGAAAGAACTTTCCACCTTGCATCATATGCTATAGAGTTGAAAGTGAAGTCCCTGGCACATCACACCAATTAGCTGCCTCTCGACGTTAGCTTTCAGAAACTGTCATTTTCTTTCCTTCTTTTAATGGAACACAGCTTCTTGCTTCGTTATTCTTTGTCATGATTTTAAAAAAATTATAACTGGCTCTTTTTATTTGTCACAGATTGGCCAGAGACAAGTAATATGACGATAACAGGCGATATTGGTGGTTACATTGCCTATAATGGATTACTTCAATGCATTGTCTCCTCCAACCCTCCTTCCAGTTACCGATGGCTAGATCACACTTCTGGCATTTCCACAGAAGGATCGACGGTTGATGTTACACACAATGGAACATACACTTGCAATGCGTCTAATATAATCCGAAACATAACCTACTGGTCCTCAAAGTCTATTACAGTATACAGTAAGACACACGAACTTATCATAAAACTAGCGGATTTTATTTTATTGAGTACTAATTCAACATAAAATAAATAGACGAGTTTTAAGCCTATTATCACTTGCTCGCCAAGATCATAATGGTAATGCACTTTCAGTTAGAAGATACGAACCTATTTGTTTACCTGGTCTCCTAAATAAATTTACTTCTTTCAAGAACTGCGACGAGGATTAAGAACATTATCATATTTTTTGTTTCCTTGTAAACATAAATTCATCCTAAAAAGTAAATTAGTCTTTTACTAGATAAACTATGCAAAACTCTTGATTCATCACAAAAAACGCATTTTCAAGGCAAAACCTGTCTATCTTAAACTTAATAATGCGACAGTCGTGTATACCCAGGCAATCTGAGGAAAGTAGATAATCACTCGAATTTAAAATCTTAATGGCTAAATTCCCTGCATTACCATGGTTGTATGACAGTTGTCATGTTGAGCCATTACTTGTTCAAAATAGCAGCATTTTCTTCACAAGTTACAAGACTAATCCGAATGTCATTTAAGACATTTAAATAGTATGTTTTGTTTCCTTTGTTTGAATTTAGTTTCTTCTTTTCCTCTAATCACCACTACACCTAATGAGCCTGGTAAGTATTTTGTTGCATAACATTAGTCATATCCGATGTTATAACCTATGCTTGCATATTTTATCCAAAGCTTTAGAATCAAGATAAACTTAAGCTGGTAAATTTCTGAAGAACTGGGCAAACTTAGATACCCTGTGTTTCAATTAGGGGAGTCTTTATTATTAAAGAAAAGGTGCATACTGTACACTGTGTTTTACCTTCACACTAATGTATGCCTGTGTGTAGTTGCTACAAATATTTCGAGCGTTCTGCCTCAGAACTATTTCCATCACTTAAACATGCAGTACCCTCCGACTTATTATATTTGAGACATTATTATATTTGCTCCATAAATTATGTTAACCGCAATTTTTACTGCATAAAAAGTGTGCTTAATAAGCAATATATTTATGCAGAAAAATTGCGGTTAACATAATTTATGGAGTATATTTTCAATTTTTGCTTTGAACAACCATTTTAGCTTCGAAACAGTGTTATGAAGTTTAATTTCTGAAAATGCTTTTTTAGATATCGCGGTAATCGTGCTAAGTGCGCTTTTGGCGGCCTGCGTCATTGGATACATCGTTCTAGCAATATATTACTTGATACAACGAGTTAGAGTGAAGTCGAACTCATCACAAGACGGTAATTTTTTTAATATGCATGTCAAAAAATGTCATCGACGTGTTTAACCAGCATTACTGTATCTACATATTATCTGACCTTATTATCACTAGTTGTAAAAGATTTTGTATTACAGTCTACTTCTTGGAACTTAATATTAAACTGATGCACTACTGAGTAGTTTGCTTCAACTATTTACCCACTTACAAATAGGCCTGCAGTGAATAATGGCGCATTATTGCTTTTTTACTGCAGATAATCATCGTTCCACTGAAAATAATGCTGTCAGCGAGACGAGGTCTTCGAACGAATACGAACACACATCGGCTGTACGCCATTCCGCATATGAAAATATTCCGATTCAAGTTATTCGACCGGAATCTTCCACGAAGCCAGAAGAAAATGGTTCAACTAACTACGAACATCTGAATCCCGCAATGCGGGAATCGATCATCTACGATAGTCTAAATGAGCAACCAGCTTAACTTCTGGCCTACACTTAACCGTCGACAAATATGCACTGGAATATTTCAGAAAAGTGTAATTTGAGCAAAATACGGATGATTCGTTTGCTCCTTATACGCAATTGACTAGGCAAAGTTATAGATGTGCAACCAAACAATTACTGCGTTAGGTGAAAGTTCTTCACTTTGTTGACTGCCTAAAATCCAAATGGTTGCTAACGTTACTTCTTGGGAGACGGTAAAATCATGGTTTATCTTAAAATTAATACAGTTGTGAATACCCGCTTTGGATATGTACTTTTTGTCCCAATAACGGTCGCTTTGGCTGTAATTAATTTATAATTTCAAAACATCCATCACTGGATATAATAAAATTGAGTAGATAGTTTTAAAGTGGAATAATTGCGACTTAAACTATTGAAACCCATGTAGGGCCTCACGTTTATTTGGGTATCATCATCATCATCATCATCATCAGAAATCTACAGTAAGAGAATGTGACAAAATGTTAAGAGAAGAGGTCTGAAAATGCATTCCAAAGGAACATCTTAGCTGTAATTACTTTCCGTAGTAAAGGTTTACGTTAACCAGCAGAGTTCCAGTCTATGGCCAGACTAACATGCGTATAGCACTCTCTCGTCTACTGGTTGGTACTTTAGACATACTTACTAGGCATGTGTCGTTAAAGCCCTTGTGCTTGGGATCTAGGTCCTAGACACCCAAATTATAGGGCCGTAAAACAAGAAGAGAGAAATAGGCTACTACTAAGTATAGCAGTCTTATAAAAACAGTTAGTGTCTTTTTCAGTGTAAAACATCCATCAAGGTACAGATATATTTTTGTCTAGAGTACGCCATAAAGAAGTTGAAGAATTTGGAAATCCAGACTAGATAAATTGGTAGATTTAAGTTAAGGTAACCAGTTTGCGAAATCTCTGACACTGTCTCTTAAATTCTACGCTGGATCCTACCATAATGTTTTGAGGCGACTGCTCAGCATTTCTGAGGAATGCATAAATTATACCATGGCTGTGATGTGCGTATCACGGATTAAAGTAAAACATCCTGTTATTTTACTTAGCAGACAGCGATACACCGATAACAACAGTGTTTTACAGCATTTCTTGATATGTTGGAATGGTTTGACATGAAACAGCTCATTACCTTTCCAACACATTACAAAGGTCATAGCCTGGATGTCCTGAAAGTTCTAAAATGAAATCGTGCACAGCTCCACAAAAATCTTTAGATATTTTTACTTGTAAGTAAGACATTTGTTAACACGCCATGTGTCCACCGGCTGGGCGAGGAATCGTAGGCGTGTAGAGGCTTGTTGAAAGGTTCAAATAAAGCCAGTGATGCAATGCCATGCTATACGGTAATTGTGACCATGACCATTTGAATTAAATATTTCTCCGAGCATTCTTCGCTTCAAAGTGCAAAAGAGTCAAACCTGATTTACAAAACGTATTTTTTTGTCATAAATGTCACGAAAAGCTTTATAAACTATGTAACAAAACATATTCTACGCATCATCTGTGTATTAACCTAAACTGAATAACTGTATAATTTAGCTCTAATATGCATGTATGTATGCACTTATGCACGTATGCGTAATTGTATCTAGCTATTTATATAGCACCTGTTAAGATATATGCTGGTGGTTCACTTATGATTGCCTTTTGAATTAGTACATGATTTCTAGTAGAAGTAGTTCCAATGTTTAACGACATCTTGTTGCATCAAAGACCGTTGACGTCGCCCTCCTGCTTGATACAGGCTTGGGACTGGCACTGCCTGACCAAAGGCAGTGGCGGAGTTCAACACGATTCCTAAATAAGTGGCGAATTTTTAAGAAGCCATGTAATGCTTCGAATATGCCTTAAATCTCTACATTACCACATTACCCAAGGGTACTTTATTTATATTTAAAGTTCATCAGAAAAGCAGCACTTTTAAGCCATTCTTTAAAATTTTTATATTGAGAATTTTAGAGATATTGTAAAATGAGTATAACTCTTTTCAATACACCGGGTGAAGCAGGCGCTGCACAATGCATGCAGATTGAAATAATTTTGTAACGTCGTTCAAGCCTCTTTGAAAAATCGAAACTGTGCAAGAAACTTGCCAGTTTGTCATACAGGCCGTTGAAAGTTTCTTAATGAATCAGGACTTAGAGTGTTATGAAGCGCATTAAAGGCAGACTTTCATCTTGTGAATATGCAATAAATAACAACTTGAAGAGGGTTAAGTGCATATACGGCGCAGCAGTTCTATATAGTATAGTCCCATATAGTTCCAAGACTACTGATTCATTTGTGTAAATAACTGCCCGTAAAACAAAGCTTTGGTTTGTACACCGCTGTAGCAGAAGACAGAAAAGAACACAGAGTTTTCTATCAAAAGTTAGGCCTAAAAAATACTGACCTTGGCTGATGTTTGAGTAGCGTATCTTGGTCATATTGCCTTTTCATAGAGACCCACCGTGAGATTAACTGATGTTAGCATACATCCATACATCATTTGGAGTTTCAAGTCTCGCTCTTTTCTGGGTATTTTCTTATCTTAACGATCGTTCTCAACGAGTTGCAATAAACTCATCTCGCTCGGATCCTGTTGCCTGTCATTCAGGTAGGCCTATGTCTCAGGGTTCAATCCTTGGGCCTCTTATGTTTTAAATCTTTATTCGCCTGCTTGTCGCATTGCTCAGATGCATGTTACTGTACAATGGCCCAGCAATGATACTCAACTCTACGTTGTTCGATCTGCTGAAGATTCCTCAGCTAAAACTAAGTCGAACTCTGCTAGTCCTTTCCTCTAATTCTGCTTTAATAACCTTGTATTCAACCCATCTAAGGTATGGGCCTAAAACAGTTGCTGGTGCACTTGTTGGTTCTCGATTAGACTATTCAAATGCAGTGTAAGATGGTATATCCTCTTGTAATCGAAAAAAGCTCAAGAGGGTTCAAAACTCTCTTTCTAGAGTTGGTACATCTTCTTACTCATCAACTGCATTAGATCTCCTTTGTGAACTTCACTGGCTTCCTGTTGAATGACATATTATTAAATTGAAGATTGCATGCCTAGCCTTTAAGTATCAGGACACCGGCCTTCCATAATACCCTAATACATTGCTGATATCATATCGCCCATCTAGATTCTTGCTTTCTACTTATATTGGTTTGTTGCAAGAACATAGGTGCAGGACAATTGTAGAATCATGTGCCTTGAGCTGCTATGCTTCTCATATTTGGAATCGTCTACCATAAAACGCTTTAATGCAATACTTGATTGTAACAGAAAAGTAATTATAATTGATATTAAGGTTCAATAATGTGTAATTGTAATTTAATTGAATTTTGATGCTGTAAATGACCCAAGCCCGGTTCATACTCAAGGAAATATCTAACTAATTTTGCTTTAAACTGTGGAATTCTTCGTATATGCACCTTTGCAATCATGCAATTTATTGAATGCCAGCGTGGTATGTGAAGGAAACGAAAACTTTTGCGAGGCGCTAGACTCGTATGCAGCCCAATGTCGATATAAATTGAAATATGTGACTTCTCTATGTCCAACTATGGTACACTAGAATCTATTTTACTATCTTCCAGCTATGGCACATTAGAATCTATTTTACTATCGCAGTTAAAGAAGATGCATCTGTAAATTTCCTAACTTTCACTGTCTCGTTTTACATTTTCAAAATGTAATTTTCACCGATAGCCTAGCAATGACCGACCATACATTCCTATGCTCGACGCTGTTTCTCCTCGGCATTGTTATTTGTAAGATGAATGCGCAAAGTGAGTCATACACGATTACTTCAGATACATGAAGTGTTCCTTAGCAATTGCAAAGTTAGCTGCAAAGTAACTACAAAAAATAATATATATATATATAGAGAGAGAGATTTTGTTTTCATATGCCATAAGATTATTTATTTTAAAGATAACGTCTATACTTGTTTCAGTTGGAAGGTCCTTTCTTTTCATGTGAAATATATCTTTAAACTCCATTGCATTATATTTCTATAAAATCAATCAATTAGCAAACGAATGAAAGCTATATTTTTAGGACGCTCGTTAGAACTAACTCTGAATGAATGCATGTTTATATCAATACACTTAGTATGACGTCTTTTAAGATTCTATGAAAAGCTTTAAGCACGTGGCTATCTAACTGATCTGAATATGTGAGACATAAGACAGGCTGGAATTGTATGTCAACCTCAGTCGAGCGAAATAGAACATACTACATTGAATATTGAATATCGAGTCTGGGATTACCTCTTGTCAAATATGGCGACTTCGACCTTTTAAGGTTATGGTTATTTAGCTTCAACGCACGATTCACTTACAATGCATATTACTTTAAAAATAGAACCAACACTACTTGTCAATATTTCTGAACGTTTTGCAAATAATCATAAAGAAATGTGATGCATGACAAGCGTATTGTTTCGTGCTTGCTGCAGGTAATTAAAGAGTAAGTCCTTCACTCACAACTGATGCTTAGTCATTAGATAATGGCATTTAATAAATACTGAAATAACGATATTAATAAGAAATAATTCACCTGAAAATATGGATATCAGAGAGACTAGGTCTATGAACGACTACGTAAACACACTGTACATAGTAGATCCATTTGTGTATCACAATATTCCGATAGGAGATCTTCGATCGGGGTCTTCCTCGAAGACACAAGAAACGATTCAAATCACTACGATCATCTGAATCCCGCATTCCGTGAATCTGCTGTCTACGACAGCCTAACTGAGCCACCAGCTTGAAGCGTGACATTCACCTAGTCCTCGACAAGTTGCATGGGAATATTTCCAAGTATAATTTGAACCTTGGAACAAATTATAAAGAACTGCGTTGCTTCTTACTCTCAAGTGATCAGACAAGATAATTTATATGGAATCAAATTTTACTCTGTGTTTGCTTAACGTTTTTACTGAATAATATTGAAACTGTTTTTATGGTTAATTTTTCGGAAGACAAAAAAAATCCTAGTTACCTTAAAATTAACATTATTGTGAATACCTGCCAGTCCAACTGATTACTTTGTGTCCCAATTTAGCTGTTATTTGTGTTCAAGACATATAATTCACGTCTGGCGTATGAAATGTCCCACTATACTGCGACGTTACACAGATACAACATTGTTAATTGCTTAATTGCTTCTTAGTGGAATAGCCATGTTTGCACAGCGACTTGAATTTGTATAGTGATATATGATTTATAGTTTATGCTAGGCGGCTGTAGATTTATCTTCTGCATAGAAACAGTAACGTTATCGCTGAGTTTACTTACTCAATTACCTGATATGTCTTCTATAAATTAGTCAGTAAGGCGGCCTAGTCTTTATCGATCCAGGTAATCTAATAAAATCTAATATAACATGGTCTGATATGACCCTTCTAGTCTGGTCTGATATGAAGTGGTCTCAATTTGTCTGTTCAAGTATTTTAATTGCTGAGGTGCGCCGAACAAGATACATTCTATTTAACTAGATTTAACCGCAATAATTTATAATTTGCTCAAATCCATGGCTGAATGGTATCAAATACAGTAGAAATTTATTGGTGGAAGGGTTACAACTTGAATTATTGAAGCATGTAAAGGGCCAAGCCTGTAGTTTACAGTTGAAATTTATGGGTGGAAGGGTTACAACTTGAACTATTGAAACAGATACAGGACCAAGCCTGTAGTAGGGTATCGTCAACACATAAAGGATGACACAAGAATTGTTACTAGGAAGGAAATCTAACAGGATGTTGTAAAATGTAAGGAATAGAGTTTTGAGCAACAAACCCCTACGAACACCGCCGTTGTAAATACTGTTTGCAACCGAGTTTGCTGACCAATACAGCTCCCTCCACTCGATGTCAGACGAGCATAAAAGACGTGTAAAAGTCTGCAGGCTAGTTTACATCTTATCCGGAATTTCACAGGAGGTAAGTGCAGCTGGCTTAATAGGGTTAAGGAATGTATGCGAGGAGATGCACGGAGCACCAAACAAGGCAGAGAATTTTGGATGTGTTGATACTTTTTGAGTTCGAGATTTGAGATACCTGTGAAAACCGAGTCGGCATAATCAAGGCGAGAGCAGACTACAGAACAAGCTACAGTTTGTGCCATGTCTTTGTTAAGAGCAGACCTGATGTAAGGTAATGTCCTGATATGATAGAAACAAGATTTGCATAGGTTTGTTATGTGAGGTCGAAATGTGAGACTGATGTCCAGAATGACCCAAAGTGCTTTGAGCATGTTTGATAGCGGAACAGCAGTGCCAGGTAGGTCAGTACTTGAATTTAAGGGACAAAACGTAGACTCTGGCTTGAGTCAATCATGGTCGCCTAGGTTTTATCTGGGCTTATGGTCAACCCGTTGAAACAATACCACACATGAATAGAAGAGAGGCACTCTTCAAGTTTTACCTTGCCTGGCTGATCAGTGAGTGACAGAGCAATGTAAAGCCATCGACTGCAGAATGCTGTAACTGGATTCCAAAGTGGTTAGTTAATCTAACCTCATCTATTCTTATTTCATCTAATGACTTCTGTAGCGCCAATATCATACTGCATAAAGCATCAATCGATGGCAAAGTATTATTCAAAATCATAATCCGTTTGAGAAGCCCGGTCGAAATCCAGTAGGTTAGAGAAACCATTACACCTGTATAGGCAACTATAGTCTAGGATTATCTAATCTATTAGATGTAAAATGTAAATGTACATATAAAGTCTATAGCGTCACAGTGATAGAGGATGCCAATAGACGATTGTTGCTACTTGAATTAGAGAGGAAGAGCGCAGTCATGGAACAGCGCGGTTGAAAAGCTAATCTTAGCATAAAAAAGAGAGACACCCAACGCAGTAAATGCTTATCCTGATAACGTAATAGTATTCGTTGGAAATACCCGCACTTGATCGGTTTCATGCTTCCGTTTGCAATTACATCGTATAAAAGTACTCTTCTAAATCTTGACTTAGGCATGTATTTGATTTATGGTGTATAAAACTTACTCAGGAAAAACGTCAGCATAAAAATGCAATGGCTTAGTTACAAGAGATATAGGCTTGGTGTTCGCAACACTTAGTAGTATGCATTTTACTTTGGTGAAAATCGGTTAGATTATCGTTGAGGTAGCTTAGATTCTTACCAACTGTGATTTTGTAAATTCTTTACATAACAGCTAATGACTCCAGTGTAGCTTATATATCAAAAACTGCATTTTAGGACGAAATATACAATTGCTGCTAATTTGTAAGGCAAGTAAGTAGTTTAGTAAGAAGTTGAGAAAGTGAATTAAGTATGTTGGTAGATAAATCAGTCAGTCAATTAGCTGGTCGGTCAGTCAGTAAGTATAATTTGTTTGGTTCTATGATCATAATTAACGACTCGGCTTTGCCTCATGGAACTCATACAGTACCGCCCCAGAATACTTTCTCTAAGCTAAGATAACCAAATTTTTCGATACAATACAATAATATGATATAAAATTCAGTTGCCTGGCATCCTTACAATATAGTAATTTTCTAGTTAATGCTATGGAAAAAATAAAATAAGTCTTAATCGATAACAATCAGAATGAGAAATGACAAATCTTCTCAACCGATGAAACTTCGCGTCGTAGAAGCGAGGAAGGCAGCCCAGGATTGTACACATGTTTAGGTCTTTGGAAGAATAAATATCCTAATTCCTTTATTAGTAATATTGGTGAGTTTTTCTCAGTTAGCCATAATGTTTATATTTATACAGCGCCTTTTAAGAACATCTACAAGGTCGAGCACAGATAGTATGCTAGCTTTTGTGGGACAGCCAAGCCTCAACCACTCGTCTCTAGTAATTTACCAAGTGTGTTGTAAATGAGTCAAATAATACGATAGTTCAATTTTCTTTTGATGCATTTGTAATTCTTAAAATGCTTAAACTTTGATCTGTGGAACAGGTTTGATTCTGAATATATCTGCGTGCGTTAGAGGATAAGGCGTATGAGACAGTAGTAACAAGTGCAAAAGGGCTTACGAAGTGACGCAAAAGGGGCATCATTATTATATACAGTGAAAACTCGCAGTTATTTTCGACATCCTCTTCAAGCAAGCAAACAACAATATAAATATAAACAAGTTCCAATCAGGAAGTAAGTCTATTATATTTATATATAGGTATGGATTTTAGATCCCGTATAGTTCGGTAGACATGCCGCGGATCATGCCTTGTTGAGAGTACACTTTGGCTTCCGTAGAACTCATGCGAAGCAACATAATCAAGTACTAGGTGTTTTCTTCTCTTTTAGTTTATATATTGTTGAAGTATAAAGACCTTTATTGCAAAGTTTGAAGCACAGGTAGGCCTACAATGTCTATTTGATATAAAGTTCTTGTATTTTCCTGCATTAGCCCTATACAACCAAATCCACAACTTCGTGTCAAATTTCAAGAAATGTTTTCGCTGTTGAAAGGCCACAAAATTGACTATTTTTTACCTTGCCTTTCTCTAAAGAATGAATTTTTGGAATGTAAACAAAATCATATTACTGCGCGAGCTCTTATAAAACATTTAAGCTTTTACAATAGCATCTATTCATTTTAACTTTCTCGTTGTATGATTTCAGAATTTTCTTCTGAACGATGGCATTCAATAAATGGACACTGCCCTATTTGGCTTTGTTCCTTTTTGTCTCTAGTATTGGTAATGTCAAAGCTCAAGGTGAGTTATACCAGTTAAGCTCTATGTCAATATTTTAAACGCCTGATGTTATTCAATATAAAATAGTTCCGAGCTCGCAGACGCTGATTAAATTAAAAAAACTGGGACATATCATCAGTGTAAATTCTTTAGGCTTTTATCAGACAAATTAAGGTTCATCTTTCCTCATTCATTTTCTTCTAAATATGCTTCAGCAAAAACTAACGAGAAAGAATTCATGTTGGTATCAAAGAATAAGCGTTAGCCTTGTGGCTAGCATGATTGGTTTTGACCAAGAGTTTAGAGGTTCAAACCCCCGCGAGATTATTGCTCATCTTGCTCCTCTGGCGTACTCAGCTATAAAACGAGAACATCGATCGCATGCTGTTTGTGGGAAGATTGGGCGGTGAGGGAGAGGAATGGCTATGCGTCCTCATATACCGAGGCTAAGAAAATGAAGTTGGTAACAATTTATACAAATTACTGCCTCGGGGTTTACTTAAGCGACTGCTCTGTTTCAAAGAGTTCTGTTTAACCGTGCGGTTGCTTCCATTTTAAGTAGTTTTTGTTCAACTTTATAAAGTATTATTATACTATAATTTCTTTATTTATTAAGCGCCACTATCTATTTACAAAAGTATCAATCGATGGCGCTGAGCGATTGGGTATGAAGGTCTTGTTCAAGGTCTTTACATAAAGACGGATGACTGTGTTTATTCAATAGGTTGCGGAGGCACATACACCGAGAATTACGGTGTCTTCATGTCTCCAAACTACCCGAACGTTTATGACCTCAGTTCGGAGTGTACTTACATGATTTTGCTTTCAACCAACAGTTCGATAACGTTAAATTTTGAGACTTTTGAACTGGACAGATCTGTATATGATTATGTCGCGGTAAGTGCTAATTTATGATAAACTCTTTCCTAAAGTTTACCGTTGTCGTGACGTTGCAAGCAGAAGATAACAGAACACTGATCCAGGGCTTTGTGACCGTGTCTGAGAAGACCTTCCCATAGTCAGAATAAGTTTATTATTGCATTTGATTAGGCTGGACGTGCTAAATAATTTGAAACCGCATGTTCTTATCACAAACAGAAAGTGCACGACTATTTATTATATTACATATCCGGGCGAAAACTCTAAAGAAATCATGAGTTAAAGCTAATCTGTGTATGATTTGTGTGTGATATAAATTAAATATATATATATATATATATATTACTAGCTAAATTTTTTATGTTGCGTGGAGTTAAAATTTGACCATTTGAGTGTATGTATTGTACATCTCTGTTAAAATTATGAACAGAAGCAATTCACACTAATTTTATACTTTACGGCCTTCTGAACCGATTTCTCACACATTAATTTAATCGACTTAGACAGAGTTTTCTGTGGCATGGTTACATAATCCCATTTCTAGCAATGACGTGGAATATAAACGAGACGATTGCTTTGCATCGTAGAAAATCAATTCCTATGTCTATATTTTGTGGCTTATTTTGTTATTATAAGTCTCATAAAATGTCAAGTGAGACCCATTATAGTCAGCTACGCCTATGCCTAATTTACTGAACTGAACCTTCACATTAAAAGATCAGCAGACGACGACCTGTACTAGAACAACAATCGGCTTAGAAGTTTCTCATTAAAAGATATTCAGACTCATCCGCTTTAGTGTTCTTTCCTACCTTCATTCTGCTATATATCTTTTATCATTACAGTTACGTATTGAATTATACAGTATTCTATTTTACATAGGTCAACTGCACAAGCAATAGTAACTATATTGAACAAAAACATACATGGAATCATTACGCTAGGCCGATATCGATTCCTTGGTGCAGCTCTGGGCGATTGTACTTTTATTCCGATAATATCCGCAGTTACAAAACAAGAGGTTTCAGAGTTCAGTATCAAGCTGATACCATAGGTAAGCGACATAAATTTGCTTTAAATATTGCATACATGCATATGATATACTATTAGGAGGTACTTAAAGGTTCTATGCTAAGTGTCAAGATACATACATGGATACATTGCAAACATGCATGCATGCATACATACATGCATACATACATATATACATACATAGATACATACATATATACATACATATATATACATACATATATATACATACATATATATACATACACATACGCTTACATGCTTACATGCACACATGCATACACACAACCATTCATGCATACACATATACATAATACATACAGATAAACATACATACATACATACTTATTCCGACATCGAGTTAGCCGGAACTGATCTAAACAAAACGATGAACTTCGCTCACTGTATGTGCCGTCCTTTCGCACATCACATCGTGCCTTGCCCTGTGTTGCACCTTTACCTCTGAACAATCTTCTAGTGCTCGTATATTTGATTCTGCTAAACATTTGCCGAATATTATTAGCCCACTTAAGTTATATTACTTTAGATCAGTTAAACAGCAATGTGCGCAGCGCCTTTAAGAGTTAATTAACAGGCACTTTATCACTTGATTTGATATGCGGATACATTATGAAGCGATAACCTGCATAAAATAACATCTTTACGTTATATAATGTCGGCTGAATTTCATCCATTTTTCTTTTACAAAAATATTTTAACTTTTATTGAGTCCAATATTGATAAGCAGGTTTTGTAATGACCCTTTTGCTTAGTTCATGCAAGTTTAAATGCGACTTTAAATAATAAAATCAGAGTTTGAAAAAAAGCAGGTTAGAGTTGCTTAGATTGGAGAGGTAGCTAAAATAATTGCGTGGGATTTAAACCCCACCGAAGTAGATTTTTATTTTGGTGCTATATATGAGGGTTGAATGGTTATCCTGAATTGGCTCTTTATAAGAAGTTGCTGTTGAAACTATGGTTACTGTTTGCAGGCTGTGGTAACACCGTATTTGCCACATCGTCTGGAACAATTTCATCGCCGAACTACCCTAATAATTACAACAACAACGAGAATTGTACTTATTCAATTTGGTCATCACAGACAAGTACATTTACGTTGAGTTTCCAAACATTTCGTTTGGAATCGGATTGCGAACGTGACTGGGTCCAGGTGAGGAATTGAATAATAATTCGTTATCGGTGAGATGTAGACATATTATATTAAAATATGATTACTTTCATGTAAAGGCATTTTTGTCAGAACCTTAACATGACATGCCGCCGAGACTGTGATAAAATGCAAGAGTCCGTTGTAATGCAGTTATAGAATATTGTAAGTTAAAGGACACTTACCTACAAGATCAATTTACTATAGTTGTACTTTGATCATATAATTATGCAATGTGGAGATTACAAGCTTAAATAAATATTTTGTACAGATTAGATGCGACAATTCCAGCTATGTACTACCAAGATACTGCGGTTCAACTCTTCCAAAGCCAGCTTACATTAAGAATTGCAATAAAGTGTTGATATGGTTCCATACAGATACTTCAAATGTTTTCGGCGGATTTAGACTTCAGTATTCCGTTACTTCAGACGGTAACACTGTATACTATGCTAGCGCTATTTTAAAGATATAATACTCATTCGCTGTGCATTTATTCATTCAGACCTAATGTACCTTTTCATTTCTTTCATATTTCAGCATGAATTTGACTCATAACTATTGCGAAAAGAGTTCTACTCTCTAAAATAGCATAGAGAATCGTTCTAAAAGTGTGGACTTAGGCTCAGGTACTACGTAATGTGGAGGTCTGACTCACCGGCAATAATTGTTGAACACGACTTGGCTATTTACACTTGTGTATGTCTATACTTTATTGCAAAAACATCCACAGTAGTGTTGAAAAACGTTAACAATAAATGTAGTCAAAATAGTCGACACATTTTTTAACACCGTAGTTCTAAAATGATCTGAATTTGATTGTTGAGGCCCTTTGGAATTTGAATAAAATAGACACTACTTTAAACTGAACTTAATGTTCTTAACTTTAGACTTGCCAACTACTTATCATCATTTGTCAAGACTCATTTATCTATTTTAATCTAATGAAATAAACTTCTATAGCGCCGTTATTATAATGCCCAAGGAATCAATCGATGGTGCTTTCAAGTCAAAATCGCAATCCAAAATTATATCCCATTGAAGAAGCCGGGTCGAATTCCGATAGGTTAGAGAACCCTGAAGTTAGGCTACGGTTGGTAAGCAAGTTGAAGCAGATGAGTCTTAAGTTTAGACATGAATTACATCACAGAACTGACAGAATTAAAAGAATTCCAAAGCTGTGGACCAGCAAGCGAGAACTCTCTAGTGCCCAACACTGTTCTGGTACGAGGGACAACAATTTTACTCTTGCCTTTCCATGACTCTGTCCTGGTCCCTGTCGATAATTTATTCGCACAAAGATTTACTGGATTTGCGCTACATGGCAAATGCTCTAAGTAAAACAAGTAAATAAATAAACAAGTAAAATACAGCTGTATTGAAAGATGTGAGAAATACATTATAGGTGCCCACTACCAAATAATTTTGTATCATTTTGTTAGGATACGGCAAATTAAACTACGCTGGTTTAACCGGAGTGATCACTTCTCCAAATTATCCTCAAAAGTACAGGGGTATTGACCGCCACTACTACATCTACCCTGTCAGCTCAGTGGCCTTGGCTTTTCAGTCATTTGATCTCGAACCTTTCATTGACGGCTCATACGGAGATTTTGTCAGGGTTTGTCTTCTCGGTTTTTTAAAATCATGTTTGGTGCAAATATAGACCTTTATTTAGTTATTCGTTTATTTATGTAGTGTTTATGTATTAATGCATGAATATGCATGTTTTCGTGTAATTCGGAAGGAATATGCTTAAAAGAAGTTAGAGAGAGGTTTTATCTGCGTTTGATGAATTCAAGTCTCAGTAATGGCGTCTTGTAGTAATGAATACCCGCAAAACGGATTCCAAGAGTTACAAGATGCCTTTTCATGCCCAGAAATTGATACTGCCAGGAAGGTGTTGCCATTTACCTTTCCATCTTCTCAAATTTAGGGTCAATTGTCGAATTGTTCGTAAACTTGTCTCAGTAGCCATAGCCACGTATATGTCTTGTAGCTGGTGCTCTTATTCGAGGTTAGTATGGCAGTCTAGGACTTACTTCGCGACAAATACAGTATATTGCCGTACTCTTCTGAGACAAGATCTCGGCTGTCAGACTCAAGTTTTCACACCAGCACACTATGGGACTCTTGGTCCAAAGCTTTGAAATTCACTGTCTAGTTCTGTGCTTACTGGGATTTGATTCATGATATTGAAGCCTAAAGGTAAGACTCGTATATTTAAAACTGACAGGCATATACCGTGGATTGCACTGAAGGCGTGCCAACTGCATCAGCAAGCATCCAGTGATGAGACTGAAGGGTAGATGTGATATGATCATAATAATTTTTGCCGGGAAGGGTGTGGCTGCAGCATTCTTGACCTTCCACAACGTTCAGTAGTAACGACTGGTGAGAGTAAGAGAATTTGGATCTCTGTTTTCAAACCTGTTTGCTGGCTTTAGTGCCGAAGTTGATCAATTCGATCATTGTCGAATTTAGTTGGATTTCTCAAACACTATGACTACCGTTGAACGACGTTATCTTGGTCTGCAAAGCTGTAACCCAAAACCACATACGCAACTCACAAAAACTACATACAACCACAAGCACCTCATTCATCCTTTATCAGAATATGGTTTCATGTAAGGTTTCTAGATTGTGGCGTGCGCTCATGGTTTCAGATTGAATGCGGCACTAACTCGAGTTATGGCTCTCAAGCCTATCTCGGAAATTCTTTACCACCCTTAGTTTCCTTTACAATGTGCAGTCGAGTTCAATTACGCTTCTTTGCCAACAATGCACTCTCTGGAACTGGATTTAAAGTCAAATACCAAGTCAACCCATTAGGTAAGCCTTCAAATTACTTCAAATTTTGTTGCCCTAATATTGCCGCACATTTAATTCTATGATCAACTGATTCTTGTCATAATGGATATTATTATATGCTTACATTCAGTAATTCTTATGAGCAGCATAAACTAGAAATGGTTTAAATTACTTGGTTTCTTTATTATTACGGTAATTAGTAGCAAGACAGTTCACGAATGTGAGCCAGGCTATTCAATCACAGCCTGAGTTGCGGTTAGCCTATTAAAGTTGTACGACGAATTGCAACAGTCCATACTTCAACGCGTCTTGGAAGTCCAGATTACAGAAACAAGTGTTTACAATACTCCGGAAGTTAGGGTGTGCGTGATTTGCAGACTATTCACCAAATGGCCAATAATTAAGTCATAAACTCTTGAAATATAACATCTTATTGTTACCTTGCACGGGCTGCAATGTTCACTCTAAACTGCGCGTTCGAGAATTTTGAGGATAGCGCGTAAATAGACGTGTCTGCTATCTATTTTCCCGAACTATTTTCTTCTACAGCACAAGTTTAGTAAGCGTCCATTTTCATTTTGGTCAAAGTTAAATTTAACTCCGTGTTGCAGCTTCTGGAATACTTTGCTACCATATTCCGAATGCCAAAGTTTTTATGCCCCAGGTTGTGAAAGCATCCAGCATGTGAGCTAACTTAAGTATGTGAGATATGCTCCAAGATAGTCAGTTTCATCTGGTCCACATAATAAATATGACCATAGCACGGTGCACGCTCTATGTTCTACGAACTATAACCTGAGTGCGATGGATGGTCCATGATACAGAGATCTAACACTGTCAGATACCTCCAGAAATTTGTCACATGTACTTCATTCTGTCATATTACTCGGGCTGTAGTGTAAGTAGTACTTTGTTTTATAATACACTCATTGTTAGTCAGCAGTTCTTTCTTTAGTTTGATAGCCTAGTGTACTGTACCTGGGCAACAAGTTTTCACCATCCACGTTCAAAAGTTTGTGATTGAAAATAAAATGTCAAAGCAAAAATTAACCAACAGAAAAAAATTTGGCTAGGAAAAGAGCGTATATTAAGAAAGTATATATAAAAAACTGAACTGCCATAACTGAGCACAGAGCGAACCATTATGTGAAAGGAAGTTTTTACATTTCACAAGACTTCAGACGACGTTGTTTGAAATGCATGTATGATAGCCAAAGTTCATGGCGATTTCATCACTGGCAAACGGTGAGACGAATAGAAGTTGAATTATTTAAAACGATAACTAGCATACAAAAATTCATGTCGATTCTGTTAAGAAACGTCGGTGTAGGGTTTGGCTCATCGCTAAATTATGGTCTAGGTCAGCTAATCTTAGACTCGCTGGCGCTTTTGAAGTGGTATCCTCGAGTCAGGCTGGTAATTTACTATGACGACTACTTCTAGCCTTCATACTTGCGTACTCACAATTAAATTACCTCGGTTATAGTACCTCGATGGAGAGCAGAAATCCACAAAGCGGGGTGGGATTTGCAATTCCTGTTTAGTTACAGTGGTTAAAGCGTTCGTGAGGATGCAGGTTCGCATACAGATCGTCGCTTATTTTAAAGATTTGAATCTCGGGCTACCATGTGGACCGTAAATAGCGTGGCTCACATTGAAACTGGCAGCGATGGTAAAGGATCTCACTCGATTTATTAACTGAAAATTGAGCACGGTTATCATACAAGGTCGAGGTCAAACGTGTACGTTTACATCTGCATTTAATGCCACATGCGGTCAAGGGGAAAGACGAAAGTAGGATATTTTTGGCAGACGTAAAGTAAAGGTTGACCTCAAAGCCATACAGGTCGACTTCAATGACAAACGAGATGCAATCTAACAATTATATTATAAGCCTAAGCTTAAGTTACCCTAAGTCTTTTACTTTTTACACAATGCGATAGTTAAGGCCTAATAAATCTTGCATGGATTACAGCACAGGTTCCAAATGTTGGACACGCGCCAGGTCAGTACCGGCATGGCGAGAAAACTTAAAGGGAGCACTGGCCGGAAAACAAACCAGCTTACAGCTTCGTCAGTTATTATGGAATACTTCTACACTGGGACTCGCCAATCCATTAAACATAATACCAATATTTTTTCAACCTTTAATTTACCCTAATATTGTTCAGTTTTAAGAAACTTTAAACACTTTAAGAAAAAACAATCGATAGTGCCACGAAAATAAAACCAGTAGTCAAAATGAATTCTTTTGCAGTGTAAACCAGAAATGACTTTGGAGCCATTTATATGGCGCATTTACTGTTCTTATCTGTTGCAAGGCGCTATTAAGCTGAACACGAATGAACTAATGAACACTGTTCGAATCCGATACGAATCGATTATAAATATTCGGTACATCTGTCCTCTTGAGGAATTTGAATTCTAGGCTATCGTCAATGTTCTGTTTTAAAGTATCAGTTTGTCTTGCTGATATTTTGAGTTTTCTTATCGTCATGTTATAGCCTGCTTTTAAACAAGCTCTGATCACAATTTTCCTACAAGCTTACGTTTGTTACTATTCTGATCAGCTGCTGTGTACTTTGTAGTTCCCTATAGCGCCATAACAAATAAGCCAATTAACATCGCCACGTACGTTGGCACCCGGATGCAGCTGGGCTGCACAAGTAATGCAACTGGCTACCTTCCAAGTTGGACTCTGAGCAGAGATGGAACGGATGAAAATACAACAGTCATTGCATCTTTCTGTGTCGTCAACTCTGGATATACATCACAGTACTCTGTTGTGAAAGGAGGACAAGGAGTCTGCAACTTAGTGATAACAAGTGCAAGTCTGGCCCAAGCCGGCGTCTACACGTGCATTGATGTCAGCCTTGCATCATTTAGTTCAGTCGTCTCAGTTATTGGCAAGTGAACAATTATGTTTTTGTAAATGGTACAGGTTACCCTTGATCATTTTGTTTCATTAATCTCTCGTAATGTCCGTTTCAGTTTTATTTCTATTTTTTGAACCGTTTATTGAACACCACAAAAGAGAAACAATTGATATTACAGTCACTCAAGGAGAGAAAAAATCATTAATAGGCTTCCAAAGGTGAAACCAAAGCACAATAAGTCCCGCTTACAGGGTCGTCTAATTTCTTAGACAAATTTCAAGACAGTACATTTAACATGTTACATGTTATATCCGTTTTTTGCCATGTAAGTTCATTGTTACATAAAAAAGAATTTTTTACAATAAAACACCCAATAAAAACACACAAAGTGGTGAGCAATTAACACTAAACTTAATTATATTGCACTATAAATTGTTTTAGTGCACAAACTAAGAAACAGAAAGAGTGAATAAAAACAAAAATAAAACAAAACAAAACATAACCACTGGTACAATGTCTGTCTGTGTCAAAACTGCATGTTAATGAGATGATGTTGTATGCATTTATTATATTGATGCACAGTGGGTACATGTTTAAGCACAGATGGTAAGGAATTCCATATGGTTGGTCCAGCGTATAACAGAGAAAATTGTCGTGTGTTAGTACAAGCAAATTCCTTACATAAGTTTCCTGAGGATCTTGTATAATGGGTATAACATCTGATACATGGAAAAAGTAATCAATAAAGGGCGACTGAAGCAGTTTGTTAATAAATCGGTACATAAACACACTAGTTTGCACCTTAGTATCAAGTGTTAATACTTCCAGGTTGCTAAAAAGTTGACCCTGAACTGGTGCGTGCAGGTAGTCTACTGATTGTGCGTATAGCACGCTTCTGCAGAGTAATCCGGCATTTTTCAGTAATTTTCAATTATTTATTTTTAATCCAATTTGCAGAAACCTCAGTGAAAATGTTGGGTCATTTTTTGGTGACAAAAGGATATTAAATAAAATGTGTTTTTGTTTGATGGTTGTATATTTTTTGTACTTCCATTCATACATATACTGTACATTAAATCTGTATTGTACAAATAATATTTACAAGCGTAGTTTTAGACGATGTTATCACCAATGAGCTACATATGAATAATTATATAAATGCAAACTATGATTAAGATTTTATGCAATTAAAAAGCAAAACAAACTATCGGTATATTATGTAATTATGTAGAGGTGGTTTCCTCAGTCAGCAAAGAGCCAGAGGTGGTCAAAGGAGACATACTAACGTTTCAATATTCTGTGATATTTAATGGTTCTGTTGCACCGGCCCCCATTCTGCCGATGCTCTATTATTGGAATTCCACCGGCAAATCAGTTGTCATTTCTAACATTGCGCTACCAAATATCGTCATCTCGTCCATCAACGTCACGGCTGAACCTGAACAGGTTCCATCCTACGGATTCATGGTTACCTTTTCTGCTCCAGTGAATCATGAAGATTACGCAACGAATGCTCCAGCATACATTTACTCAAGATATTTCACATCCTACGATGTTTTGTGTAAGTGCATTCTAATTTTTAATCTTGAAGAACCACCTACAGAAACAGGCCAGTACCAAATCTGCAATCTGATTAAAGTTAAGATAGTGACAGAAACGTCTAAGGCAGGAAACACTTATAAGATCATTAATAGTTATTGTATCTAGATCACGTTTCTTTCTTGGAGGTAAGATGTTTCGGATTTCAGCTACATGTAGAGTCGTTGTTGCCAGAAACTAAACGCAAGGGTAGTGGAGTTTCGGTAAACGGCTGTCGCAGAACAGATTTGCGAGAAACTCATTTGAATATGATAATATGAGACTGTCACATCTGTAATATAATAGTTTACGTTTTACGGATACGAATTGACCAAAAGAAAGAAATATTAATTCCTTAAAAAATATCAGTTATAGAAAAATTCAACTGCACTTAAATTTAAGTATAATTAGCAAAGCCTAATAGTGACAAAATTTGATGCTCACAGTTCAAGAAAAAGAAAATTACAGTTTTCAGTTGCACTTTAAATGAATAACATTGTGCGAGACCGACAATCTGTGAAACCTAACTGGAGACATTTCTCATGAACAATCGTTTGCACCACTGTTGGTAAAGAGTAATAATATAGTTGTAAACAGCTGCTCATTAAACGTATAAAACTTACAGTATTGTGTCTTTGTATTTGTAAACCACAGCTTTTATTTTAAAACAGATTGGCCGGAGGAAAAAAACATGACTATAACCGGTGACACCAATGATTACATGGCGTATAATGGATTGCTTCAATGCAGTGTCTCCTCCAATCCTCCTCCCAATTACCGTTGGTTAGATCAAACTTCTGGCAACTCTACAGACGGATCGACTGTTTATGTTACACACAGCGGAATGTACACTTGCAATGCGTCTAATGTTATCCGAGGCAAAACCTACTGGTCCTCAAAGTCGATCACTGTCTCTAGTAAGTTGCATAATAAAACTATTCCTGCCTGAATCGCATACATCACGGATGCTATTTACACAGTATGTTAGGTTTGTTCATGGGAATACGCCTTTCTTTTACTCCTCTTATTTGGTGCTTAACTGAAAACAAAATCGGTGAGGTTGCTAGGGTCATTTTCAGCACGAGTTAAAATCTATAGATAGACAGACAGGTAGACAGGCAGACGGTTATACGCAAATGCCTTTTAAATACACATTTTCAGTACAATTATCCAGTACTAAAGTTATTCCGACAATATTTGTTTATTAAAATGAAAAGCACTTTAATCACATCAGTCTAAAATCACTAACAGTTGGATAATAATGATAGCTGCCACATACCCTATTTACATTATTATATTTAATTATGCTGAATCAAGTCTCGAATAAACTCCATATTTTCACTGATAATTTGTTTTGTTTTCAGTTCCTACCACAACGAAGAACCCATTCAACATTTCATCTAATGACTCGGGTGAATTAGCAACTTCATAAACCTATTTGCTAACTATGCGTCAAATAGATATACGAATGTCACCAGTTTTTCGTCGCCTACTGTAAGATGGCCTTATGTATGGCCTACTGAAGTGGCCTTACCTGATCTAATTTAAGCCGATCAAAAAATCATATGTGATATCCTTGATCTACTCTGATCTAACACGATCTAATGTAACTTTCGCCTATTCTGATATGACTTGAACTTATTAAATCAAGTCTCCTCATCTTAGTCGTATTATTCGATTTAAAGATGTCGAACGAAGGCGTAAGTCAACACATCGCTCCTCTCTGCCTTATCCGTCAAAGTTTGGAAGCGCGAATATCGGCATAATGACCCTGCGTTGACCAAACTTTGTTAAATTAGCATAAAAGTCAGATACGTTTTGACATCTACAAGCTAGGCAGAGCTACAATCTGTTATTAGTTTACTTATATAATTTCATTGATAACATTCTGTTCGATTTTAGTCCCTACCACCATGATGGTCTCATTCCCCCCTGCATCCAGTGACCAAGGTAAACTAGAATAGCAACTGCCCAAACATATGATCTAACTAATCACTATTTATATATTTATTTATTTAAAATAATTATTAATCATGCATAACCAGTAATAATCGTAATCGTAATAGTAAATTCGACATTTCTAAAGCGCTACCTAAAAGCTAAGCGCTTGACATCAGCTTATTCGAGAGCGCTGCGTCAAGTCAGAGGGGTTGTCCAAAGATGCCATGTCAAGAGCCAATGCCGATTGCCAGAAAACCAGAGAGAGAATCTGAGAATCTGAGAATCCAACACTGATAGTATCGTTTTTATTTAAGTAAGGAATCTAATGTAATCTATTATATTATAATCTAATCTGACCTGACCTGACCTGACACGGTCTCATCTGTTTTATTCTAACTGGATATAGGCCTACAGGCAAGGAAATTAAATTTGATCTGATTTGATCTAAACTCTGATCTGCTATGATATAATCCTACCTGAACCGACCAAATCCAATCAAGTCTAGCCTAAAGTAATTGACTCTAAACATTTATTCGCTTGCATTAAAATACCTATTTTTGTGTGAACAGAACTGACAGTTGTTGGACCGGGCATATGTGCTGCAATTCACAGCTCTCGATTACGTACCGGCTGTATCTGGATTTTTCCAGTCCCAAATCACTTAATTAAGAATATTTTGTTACACATATCCAAATGAAATGGTATCATCTTAATTCGTAGTATTTATGTCTTAGATCAATCTGGTGCAATCGTCATCTTAATCGTGCTCGCAATGTTATTGGTGATTTCCGTCCTGGGTTACATCGGATTAGCAATATTTTTCATACTACTCCGATACCGAGGAAAATCGTCAGGAGATGGTAATGTAACTGTTCGAAAAATCTCATAGTCACACAAACACTGCGTTAGAGAGATCAACTTATTAAAGCAAGATGTTTTCCCCCAGCCAGCATGCACAATATCTGTTGGACATTTTGTACCGATTCGAGAATTGTTTATATGAGGCAAAGGTATCCATGCACTCTCTTCGCCTGATATTAACAATTCAGCCAACCGTTAACCCGTTTCTCCACCGCATACACCATTTTCCTCCTCCTGTCTTTTCACATGTGAAATTTGTTAATCTATAACATCATCTCTCGGTTTCTGATGTGGCCAATCGATTAGTTGATAGATACAGCAAGTCGAGGAATGAAATGTTTATAAACAACTAGACCCCAAACGACATGAACTGTATTTATCGACAGTTTTAAATGTCAGTGGGAAAGTCCTCCTATTAAGGTTTTTGTGTTTAGGACTGGGCTGATTATTGGGTGGATCCATATTACTTATATGGATTTCCTGCGAGCTACTCACTTATGTGCCATTGACATAAGACTTTTCATTTAGTTTTCGTGGACTGCCATTATTTAGAATAATTTTACGTTAATTTACCAGTATTACGCTGGAAACATTTTATGGTAGAATTGTTACAGAATCATCGCTGACGAAGACGGCTAAATTTTGCAAAGATTTTCAATTATCGGAATATAATAACTTTGGTAATCATAGTGCGTTACAACATGTATTCAATGTATGTTATACAGATTCTTCTTTGAGTTTTAAGAAGAGCCAAAATATGTTTGTGCCATGTTGCTTTTTATATAAATTACCGTTATTAATTATGCTACAGTCCATTGAAATACATGCCTACGTGATCATTCTCTAGGTTTGTCTATCAATTCGACTTCGACTACCGACACTTCAGATCAGTACGATCATGTGAATCCCGCAGTAAGTGAATCTGCTTACTACGACAGTATAAATGGGCCACCAGCTTGAAGCGTGACATTCACTTAGCCCTCGACAAGTTGCATGGAAATTTTTCCAAGTATAATTTGAACCTTGGAACAATTTATAAAGAATTTTGTTGTTTCTTACGCTAAATTTATCAGACAACGTCATTTAAATGGAATCGAATTTTATTCTGTGCTAGCTTAACGTTTTTGCATAAGTAATATTAAAAAATTGTTTTAATGCTTATTTTTTCGGTAGACAAAAAAGTCCTAGTAACCTTAGAATTAACATAGTTGTGAATACCCGACAGTCTAACTGAATACTTTGTGTCCCAATGAACCTGTTACTTGTGATCAAGACATAGAATTAACGTCTGGCGCAGAAAATGTCCCACAAGTGCAATAATGTTTTACATGTTTCTAAGTGGAATGACTTTTTTCAAAACCAACTTGAATTTATACAGTGATTTTAATAGATGGCTTATGCTTGGCGGCAGTATATTTTTCTTTTGCAGAGGATCAGTTACGTTATCGCTCAGCTTACTTTGTCAATGCTTATTCAATTAAAACTTATTCAATAAGGCAGTCCAGTCTTTATCAATCAATCTAATCTAAAAGCTACTGTAATATGGTCCGAGCTAAGCTAATCTGATTTGATATGATTTCATTTGTCTTGATCTCATCTAAAGTTCAAGTATTTCAATTGCTCAAGTGCGCCAAATAACTTTGAATACACTTCCCCGCACTTAATATATAATTTGTTAAAATCCATGACTAAATGGAATCAACTACAGTAGAAGTTTTTGGATGTAAAGGATGCAATTTCAACTATTGCAAAGATATAGGGCCTAGATTTTTGTTTAGTATAGTCAACACATGAAAAGTGACCCAATGATTGTTTACTAAGTTTAAGGGAACTTTAGAGAATGTAGAAAAAAGTAAAGAAGAGTTCTGAGAGTCTAACCCCGATAAATATTATAGTTGTGACTGCTGTTCGCAACCGAGGTTTATGCTGACCAACACAGCTCCACTCGATAGCCCGGGGAACATGCGTATAGCTCTCTCGTGTACAAATAGCCACTGTGTGTAAACTCACTTTCTAGACTTGTGCACTGCGATTTACAGATCTAAAATTAATTGTTTTACATGTACGGTAATGTCCTCCTAACGTCTTTTTGCCAAGATCTCATACTGCTCTTCGTCTTCTTTTGCACAGGCGTTCTCTCAATTTGCTTACTCTATTTCTGTTCCTGTGGCATTATCTGTCGCTGTATATGTCTTTTGCCTTTGCCTCGAAAGTTTCGTCATTTTTCTTGTCATGATCTTTGTCTTGCCTAGCTCATCCAGTTAATGATGACGTTTTTGAATGTAGTTCACAGCTCCATTGTTTTAAATATTTTGTTATTGATGAGTGCACATAAATATTCATAGTTTTTATTGTGTCCCTATCACACTACAAAAATAGTGTTCACTTTTTAAAAAATGTAAGCAGATGAAGATTTATCTAGCACGTGCATATGAAAGAGATATGCTCAGAACTGCTTCTGACCAAGCCTCAGGAGTGGCACCGATGTGTAAAGGTATAAAAGCGAATAAAGTGGAATATCATTCAAAAAAGCCTAAATGTATAGCCAGTAAAATTGTAATTATGGTCTAATTATACATCACTGGAAAATACTTGTTGTCTGGCACCTTCCTACTCGTCAAATATCTTGCTTTCTGTGAACAGCTGTTTAATATCATAATTGTGTCCCAAATATACTGCCTGAAATCAATCAAGTTGAGTCCTTCTGGTGGTCCATCGGTTTCACCTATACACTAAAATAGCGGCTTTGCATTTGCGTAGACAAGCGCGTCGGCACGGTTTAGAAGGTGGACAGCAAGGTGGAAGTACTGTGGGCATAGACGAATTCAGAAGTTTACAAATTAGGCCAAGTTGAATAATGCCGTATTTCAGATGAAATACTGGTTCAATCTTTCCACAAAACTGTTATTGTCATCTTTCTTTTTGCTTCTCCCATTACTGAGGGGTTTATTAGGCCTACACGTTAATTTTTTCAGATCTTTTTACTTTTCATCATTTGCTTCACCAGAATTAACTTCTAAACAGTTATTATATACCCATATATTGTTATATATCCATATATAAGCTTATCCTTCAAAGCTGGAATGAATGACTTTTGACCTACGTGTACTCGTTAAGCCTACCACGGGGCCTCCTATACTTTTAGCCAGATCTAAACACAGGCACATTTAATAGCGTCAAAAGTGGGAGGCAAAGACATACCTGGCCGCCCGGTTTCTGAATGAGATGGGCATGGCCCTTTTCCTCTTTGCCGATGACCTTGTAGAATATGAATACACGAAATATAGGCCTACAGCAGTAAAATACGAAGAGAAAAATAGACTACAAATGAGTATTGTAATTTTGTAATTTGAGATTTATAAAGCGCCTTTTAGAGGATAAACTCAACAGAGGTGCTTCCGACCCGAAAAGTAAAATCACTGTTGAACAGTACAGTCTTCAGGCGCCTGCGGAACACTGAGATGGGGAGAGAAAGGAGCTCAAGTCGCAATTCTCGAGGGAGACGAATCCAGCAAGTAGGACCAACGTAGGCAAAGCTTCTGGACTGAGCTGCAGCGGTACGCATGCGAGGGAAAAACAGGAGATCATGAGTGGCCGAGCGAAGGTTGCTACGGCCCGGCAACGATGAGACCAAAGTGCAGAAGTCAATGAGGTAAAGGGGAGCAGAGCCAAGAACACAATTGCGCATGAGGGATAGGATCTTAAAGTGGACACGCTGCTGGACGGGGAGCCAGTGAAGAGTGTCATGAATATAAGACGAGATGTGGCCATACTTTGGAATGCCCCAATGAGACGAACAGCAGAGTTGAGCACAGATTGCAGCTTAGCAGTGTTGGCAAGCTATGGGCCGGTAAAGATGGCGTTCCCAAAGTCAACCCTGATGCAAACGAGGGCATGGACCAGAGTGGAGATAGCGTGAAAGGAAACAGTACGGCGAATGATACGGAGCTGACGAAGATGATAAAAACAAGAGCGAGAGACGCTGTTAACATGAGCAGACAGGGAAAGCTCCTGATCCAGTACAACTTCGAGATCCCGGACCGTAGTAGAGAAGGAGATATCTGGAAACCTTTGGCGTAAGGAGGAGAGAACGGTCTTGGAAAGCTGCATGCGGCCACCAAGCCAGATGATCTGGGTCTTGTTACAGTTCAAGCAGAGGCGATTGGTGGACATCCATAAGCCAAAGATAGAGGTGGCATCAAGAATCCTCTGGACAAGGGCTGCGGCCGCCTCCGCCGTACCATGGGCATAAGCCTGGGTGTCGTCTGCATACTGAAGGACGGCAACACTCAGTGGGAGGAGGGTCCGATCTAGATCAGAGGCATATAAAATATAGAAGAGAGAAGCTAGGACGGAACCCTGGGGGAGACCAAAATTGACGGGAGACCAAGGGGACCGCGAGGGCCCAAAACGACAGATTGAAGGCGGTCGGAGAGGAATGGCCGAAACCAGGTGATGGCAGAGCCAAAGGAAATCTCCAAACGCTGTAATAAGATGGAATGATCAAAGGTATCAAAAGCGGCACTTACATCGAAAAGGGCCAGAAGGGTGACCTGCCTGCAATCAATAGCCCCAAAAAAACGTCAGCAAGAAGGCGAGTCGTAATTGATTCGGTGGAATGGTATTTCCGGAACCCAGACTGAAGAGGAGGCATAAGAGAGTTAGTGTCGAGGTAGTGAGATAGCTGACAAGAGACGGATCTTTCAAGGAGCTTGGAGAGAAAGGACAGGTTAGAAATGGGACGGTAATTACAGGGGGCACCAGGGTCAAGGCCCTGGTGCTTTAAAGATGGAAAAACTACTGCACGTTTGTGTGAGGGCGGGATTGAGCCCTCAGCCAAAGAAGTGTTACACAAAAATGAAAAAAGGAATATGACCGTCAATAAAATCCTTAATTAAAAATGGAGGAAGCGTGTCCAGTTCACAGGACTTGGCTGGTGAGTTCAGGATTAGCTGACGGATACAGTAACAAGAAGGGATAGGCTACTATTGAGTAGCTACTGGGAACTACTTAAGTTCCTATGCGATTCTCTCCACGCTTTAGACCGGGAATTAATCTCTGCACTTAAGCGGTTTTACATTAAGACGAGTCTAAATCCATTTAGTAAGAAGTCTGGTATGCTGCTGTGCGCTGCACGCCTATCAATCTTGTAATTACGAATTCCACGCTTTTGATGGCTTAAGTATTTATGAGTTTTAACCCTCTGTAAATCCCATACGCTTGAACCGATATCCTCATTTTTTCCAGATTATGCAGCAAATACCTTAGTCAAGAAAACGTATGGAAGTGATCTGGTTAGCATAGCGCCCCCATCGACAAACAAGCTTAGTGCCCTGGTTACGGAATAAAGACAGCTGCCATCATGCAAACAACGTCGACAAGCAAAACAATCTATTCTAAAATTCGCATCGCAACAACAATGATGCATGAATATACGTATCGCAGTATTTATACAGCGGTGTGCACTTCCTTAGTACGCACCGTGTCCCATTGCAGACCTCTAATTGGTAATCAAGCTCCTGTGGGCATGTCGAAAAGGGCCTGCAACTATAAGGCCCAGAACAGGCTATAATACAAGCAACTATTCGACCTGCACTTCAGATGTTCCTGGGTGCTGGTGTTCAAACGCATATGAAATTTTATTTAATGGCGGAAAGCATAATACTAATACATTTTCTCCTTGGTCTACAACATTCGAAAATTTTTCTAGAAAGTCACACAATAACGAGCATACATTTTGGTTGCAGTGCAAACTTAGATTTACACTTACTATTGATGTAAAACAATAATTATTAATATCAACAATACTTCCTATTTTTAATTTTTTTTCGTAGAGCCTAAATGTATTTTGTTTCATATAGCCTAAATGTATTGTGTATGAAAGGCCTTATCAGGTAAAAGATATTTTTCATTCTTCGCTTTAAATTCAACGTCATGTTATATATTTTAAGAAAAACGCTCTTAAAACCCTAGTAAATTAAAAGTCGACCTAATTCCGATTTTTGAGTTCAGTAAAAAATGTGCGTATTTGTGACATACGGGGTTTGCAGAAGAAAAAAAGAACAAATATCAATGCTAAATACTTCTCAATCTAATTGAGTGGCTGCATGAAAGATAACAGAGGTAAGCTGAAATATTAAACGCCATGTAATATTTTCATACCATACTGCTGGGAGATAGAGAAAATAAAGTTATAACACGAGCAAAATTAGGTTATGAGATTGTCTGCAATTACGCTCATTCTTAAATGAGTAAAAGAAAATAAGTAAAATAAGTAAGTACGAGATATAATCCTGCGTAAAACTACCAAAGGCACGCTTTAAGAGTTCTAAAAGGACGTTTGCAAAAAACAGAAGACATATGTGTTAGAAAGCTATTTTTATATGAGAGGCCTAAGCTTGTGTTATGTTTATTTCTCAGAATCACTGAACATAATGATTTGACCATCCCCTGTTGGACAGAACGCAAAGCCAACACGCTCATTTTTTCAGTTTCATCACCAAAGCAAATTCTCTGTGGCAGATGCAACCAACTGAATTTAGAAATAATGCTTTGAAATTCAGTTTCAAGGGTAAGTATTACAAATCGCTGACTTAGTCTGTCAGCGACATGTATAACCTAATTGTGGCAAGCGGCTTAATAGTACGGGAACCACCACTGATCACAAACCTGGTCTTTGCCCTTCTAAAATTGAGCCATATTTCCTTAGTCACTGATTGTAGATACTCGTCCTGAAATATGAGCTACGTATTGACCGTAAAATACTACAAAAAACAGTCTGTGTATTTAAGGTTTAGTGCATGCGATATATGTCTAATGTCGTTTTGGGTGTAATTTCATTTGAGTAACTCACATTTTGTATACAATTGTACAAATATGTTGCTCCTTTCTCTCCCCCCTCTTAGGGTTCCGCAGGCGCCTGAAGTGATTCTACTTGTTTGGGGCGGGAACGCCTCTGTTGTGTTTATCCTCTAAGAAGCGCTTTACAAAACTTAATTTACAATTACAAAATTGCAATTTATATAATGTAAGAGCCTATTAGCAGTATATTTCGGATTTATTTGAGCAGAAAGAATAATGTTATGAACCATTATTAAAGATATATTTCCAAATGCATTTAGTGTACCATGTACGATGCACTGTCCCGTTTCGATCAGTTCTTAAGATCGATCCAATACCGTTGACGGCGTCTAACCATCGGCAAATACAGAACTTATTATTTTCCGGGTCGGATACAATGTTTATGAGGTTGACAATTTTTTCCACATGAACTGACCTGGTGAAGTTACAGGTATCCATGCCATATATGGTTATTTTGGATGTTGTGTTGAAGATGACGAACAGCTTGTATGTATGCATCAAGATATTTATTATAGCGCCTTTTAAGTAGGCCTACTTCACAAAGGTGCTACCTACGCTAGCTCATTTTTTTAGAAGTGCAATTTCTTGCATCACCCTGTTTCAATGACGAGCTGAGGTTTCAGTTTGAAATGTGCAGAAACTTTACAATGTTCTATGAAGCTACGCCTTTAGCAGGAATGGTTGGATTGTGAACCTCAGATGTGGCTTATCTTCTTCAACTCCTTACACGAGTTATAATTATTTTAAAATTGGTTGCCTACCTAAAATATGTTAATAAAATTGACTTCAACTGCAAAGCCCATTGCCTGATAATTGGTTCTGGACTTATCCCTGTCTCCTTCCATATTTCATAATGCCAGTCAATCCTTATCTTTGTCATCTATTCTTCCCTGCCCTTCAGGCTTAATCTATACCTGCAGAGTTCTCAGGTTAGCTGCAACGACTAGCCATTAACGATGGTAAAAGAAGGAGCCATATGAACTAGGATCACTGAGGGCTTCATTTGAATCACGTTGGATACCAAACGAATTTTATTATTAGATATCTTGTATGATGTTGCAAACTATGCGACACAAGCGCATGATAAGTGATAAGCCCTACTGGCAAATTTGGATAAGACGCATATAGACAGTATTTAGGCCAGCAATAAATCAACAAGTTATCCTTTGGCTGCAGCGCGTAAGTCACATAGTCTAATCAATTCAAATCATTTGAACAATGTATGGCGAACGTGCTTTTACGATCAACACATAATCTAACATGGCCTAACCTCATCCAATCTCATCTAATGACTTCTGTAACGCCGTATTGTGAAGTAATGCCCTTATCTGCACCAGGGTGGACTTTGGTAACGCTATCTTTGCTAGACTTTCACTAGCTAATATTTTGAAGCTTCAGTCTGTTTTCAATGCTGCAGCCCATCTTATTGGAGGTGTCTCTAGGTATGGCTATATAAATTCCTCTATGCGGGACACTGCACTGGCTCCCCATTCAGCAGGTTATTCAGTTCAAGATCCTAACCGTATGCGTAACTGTCTCGTTGGCTCTGCTCCACCATACCATAAGGAATTCTGCATTTCGGTCTCCTTGGTTGCGGGCCATAGCACTCTCCGGTCACCTGCTCTTGAACTGCTGACTATTCCTCGTATGCGCACTTCTACATCTCGGTAGAGAAACTTTGCCTGTGTTGGACCTACCAGCGGAATCGACTTTCTCGAGAGCTGCGGCTTGAGCTCCTCAGTTTGCCCCTACTCTACTGATTAAAACTTGACTTGCTTGATGCGAAGAAGACAGCCCAAGATTGTACACATGTCTAGGCCTTTAGATCAAGATATGCTGAATCATTTATTAGTAATGCTCTTGAGTTTCTTCAGTTATTCCCAGCTCTTATATTTATAAATTGCACTTTAAGAACACCTCGAAGGTCAAGTACTGATAGCATGTTAAATCTAGTGGGGCAACGCAACAGGTCTCAATCACTCGCCTCCCTTAATTTACCAGGTGTGTGATTGAATTCTCTTTCGACATACGAGTAAATCGTAACATGCTAAAGCCTTGATATACTTTAGATACTGAATATATCTGCGTGAGTTGGAGAACAAGCCACATGAGACTGTAATTAGAAGTGCAAGAGCTTAAGGACATTGAACTGCCTAAGTAGTGGCTTCATTATTACATTGTATATACGGAGAATAATTATTGTTGACGCAATGATAAGGGCTCCCGTTAGCTAAGAAATATTGCTTTAAAAATCGCAGCTACTTTCGACACGTTCGTCAAGCAAGCCAACAGCTTTGCAAAACTAATAAAGTTTCAGACGGAAATTTAGTCTCTCATATACAGGATTATTAAGATGTAAGATCGCGTACAGTTCATATAGTGAGTCATGCCTTGCTGATAGTATAGCCTGGTTTTGTAGAACTCATTCAAAGCAATATAGTCAAGCACTCGACGTTTGTTGAATTTTCTCTTTCTGTTGCAGTATAACAACCTTTATTGCAAAGAGGTGGCTTGAAGCATAGGTAGGCCTGCATGTCTAATTGATATTAAGTTCTTGTATATTTCTGTATTAGGCCTATAAAAATAAAGAACATCAGCAGCTCCTCTATATGCGCTTTGTTCTGTGTTTTGTTGATTTTAAAATTGCTTTTGAATGTGTCTCACATGAGAAGTTCTGGCTGGCCATGATAGACGTGGGTTACCTTATTCATATCGTCACCTACCTTGCTCGACTGTGGGGTACGTGCCAAGAAAGAGATTCAACTAGACTGTGTGATCGCACCATACCTATTCAACACCCTGGCAGAGACTATCTGAGGGAAGCGTTGGACGGTTATGCTGGTGGGAGTCAAATTAGAGGGAGAAGAGTTTCAAGTCTGCGATATGCTGATGAAATTGTTCTATTGGTAACTACGGAAGCAGATCTGCAGGAGATAGTGGAACGTCTTGATCGGGCAAACAGCAACCAGGGTCCGTGCAGAGTACAAGGTAATCAACTGGACTAGGTTGACACATTTCCATATTTTGGCTCATTTATAACGGATCACTCCGACTGCAGTAAAGGGCTGGCAAAAGGACAAGATGCACAGACAGCATTAAATAATGTATGGAAAAGTCATGGCATATTGCTTGCAACAAAGATACGACTTCTGAAAGCTCTTATATGGGCAATGGCACAGTATGGCAGTGAGAGCTGGACCATAAAGGTAGCTGAAGATGCAAGAAGCAAGAATTGGAAATGAAGTGCATGCAGCAGATTCTAGGAGTGCCGTGAACTTCTAGAAGACAAGTGAGTGGGTTTTAAAGACTGTTGGAGTAGAGAAGAGTCTGCTCGGAGTAATCAAAAACATGAAGCTTTCATACTGCGGGCATGTGCTACGAAAGAGTGGAGACTGCTTAGAGAAAGAGATCATCCAAGGGAGAATTCCTGGATCCTGAGCTCGAGTAAGACCGAAGATGACACGGATAGACAATATCAAGGGGTGGACTGAAATATCGTTCGACCAGTTATTACAAGAGACGAGGGACAGGAGCAGATGGCACAAAATTGTCCGTGATGCAGCCAATACTCGGCTCGAGGACGGTTGAAGACAAAATAAGGACTATACAACAAAATGCACTACTTCGTGTCAGGTTTCAAGAAATGTTTTCGCCATTGAGAAACGACATAAGTAGAAATTCCTCTTAGAACTACTGCTGAAAGTGACATTATTTGTTCACCATGCCTTTCTTGAAAGAATGAAGTTTTTAAAATCTAAACTGAATTATCAATGGCTGTAACACATAAACTGTAACATCTATTCATCTTAATTTTCTCATTTTATGTTTTCAGAATTTCTTCTAAACGATGGCCTTCGATACATGGATACCTCTTTATTCGGCTTTGTTTTCCTTTGTCTTTATTATTGGTAATATCGAGGCTCAAAGTGAGTAATACCAGTTAAGCCCTACTTCTATATTTTAAACGCCTGAAGATATTCAATGTAATGTCCAAATACTCGTAAAAGCTCACTAAATGAAATTAACTGGAACTTTTTGTCAACAGAAACGTTTTAGTTTTTAATCAGGCTACAGTAATTCAGGTTCATCTTTCCTCATTCATTTTGTGCTAAAGCCAATTCACAAGAAAGAATTCATGTTATCATCAAAGAATACGCGATAGTCTTGTGGCTAGCATGCTGGATTGTTAAAATGTCTCTTCATCCTGCGACCATAGCGAAATCAGCTATAAAACGAGAACATCGATCGTATACTGCTGTTGGGAAGCTTGGGGTATGGGGAGGACCGGCCATACGACCTCATACACCGAGGCTAAGAAAATGAAGTTTCTAACAATTTATACCCATGACTGCCTTTCGGATTTGCTTATGGGATTGTTCTTCAAAGAGGTGTGCTTCTTTCCCTTCCCCTTATCTCTTTCGCCGCTCCAATCCGAAACATCAACCGCCGTAGCCGTCTCACTGTCTAACTTCCTGACTCTTGGAACTTGACCTGGAACCGAACACACTGCCAAACGATTTTGTTTTGATTGAGCGCCTGTGAATAAACTGGTTCCTGCGATTTCGCTTTGATTGGGCGCTGTAGAAATCTCAAGCTTACGGTTGCGTTTACGACTTCATAAAGTCGAACTTTAAACGAAAATAAACGTCAGTTATCAAGTTTTGCATGGAATATGCAAGTGGCAATAGTAGATGCAGCTTTAAAGTTAAGCATAGGTGAATTATGCGAAATTCACAGATTTGCATGAAGAAAGTTTGGATGATATGGATAATATGATAAAACTTATGTTTTGATCGAAAATCACACCTAAGTTGCGAACAGAAAAATTAGTATTAAACTGGTCAATAGACGCAGAGTACAGGCTGAAGAAAGTAGAAGGGTCTGGAAATTTCTTTAGCTGGTTACGAGCAAGAATTCAGTTTCCGATGGATTCAGGGACATAGGGATTGATGTCATCCAGGAGAAGATTTGTAAAACCACATGAAGAAGAGATCATTATAGAGTCAGTGAAACAATTCGGAGAGAAAGAGGCGAATAGTTGGGTGTCATTAGCATAGAGGATGCTTTAATTAATTAACTGAGTGGGGTAGTGTAGAGAAAAACCAGAAGAGGTCCAAGAACGGAGCCTTGTGGAGATCCAGAGAGGGCATTTATGAGAATAGGCTTCCTATGTTTTAACAGAGAAAGAGCCGGAGAACAGATAGGACTGTATCCGGAGGACAGCAGTGTCAGCAAATAAAAAATAACAGGTTGAAAGTCGTCAAGATATTGTGATCAATGGTGTCGAAGGCTGCTGAAATATCAAGGAGGCAAAGGCAAGAAACCTGTTGATGAGAGATGGCAAAAACAAGCTTGTTGTAGAGAGATGTGAGTAGAGTTTCAGTTGAGTGACGTTTTGTAAAACCAGATTGGTGTGGTTAAGGAATGAGTTGGAGGTTAGATAGTTATTGATATGAGAGAGAACAATCCGTTCAGTTAATTTGGAGATGAAAGCTAGGTTAGAGTCAGGTCGATAGTCCTAGAGGATATCTTTGTCAGGTGACGAATTCTTGAAAAGAGGTGTAAACGAGACAGTTTTTGAAAAGGAGGGTGAAATTACCCGTAGCTAAGAAGAGGTTAACTATGTTGGTAATGATTGGAACAAGGGCCGATCACAGTCTTTCAGTAGGGAGATGGGTATGGAGTTAAGTTTCACTGTTTGATTGCAAGAGATTTTAACAGATCTAGTATTTTATACTCTGATGTGGGTTCAAATACAGATAGTGAGGATTGAAGTGGGAAGGGTGGGACGTCATGGATAGAAGACGGAGCATTTGCAGGTAGATTATTGGTGGTTTTGGAAAGAAGAGAAGACGGAGGTTACTAATTTTGTCCGAAAAGAAAGAAAAAACGAGTCAGCTATAATAGAAGACGGTAGAGAATTTGGACGTGGGCTAGAGGAGAGAGAAGTTGAGGTTACCTGGTGCCTTTGTAAACCTGGAAAGTAGGATTAATATTTTGAAGAGATTCTGACGGGTGTGGTGCTGTGGTGGATGCTTGAGGAATGAAGTTAGGAAGAACGATAAAAGAATGAAGAATATATGCCCACGCTGCATTGTCGCAGTGTCAAATTGGGAGAAGTTAAAATGTTTGAAGTTATACAGGGAAAGCCGGGGAGGAAGGATTGCCACCTGATATGGAAGACGCAGAATCGAAGAATGATACATAGATAAATTATGTGGGTAATCCTAAATGGATTATATTACATTATTTTAGTATAAATATATTTTTATATCTTCATTTATTAATCGCCAATATCTATGTACCAAAGCATCAGTCGATGGCTCAATGCAATTGTGCGTAAAGGTCTTGCTCAAGGTCTTTTCAGTTACCGATGACCGTGTTTGTTCAATAGGTTGCGGAGGCACATACGCCACGAATTACGGTGTCTTCACGTCTCCAAACTACCCGAACGTTTATAGCCTCAGTTCTGGGTGTACTTACATGATTTCGCCTTCAAATAAGAGTTCTATAACGTTAAATTTTGAGACTTTTGAACTGGACAGATCTTCAGGAGATTATGTCTTGGTAAGTGCTATTTTATGACAAACTCTTTTCTTCTTTGGCGTGATGTTGCAGCACTGTGATCGTAACTGAGATGACCTTCATAAAGTCGAGTAAATACAAGAATCTGTTTAATATTGCATTTTAGGCTGAATGTTTTGGTAAAAACCGCACGTTTTATTCACAAATAGCAAAAAATAACAACTATTCAATACATATATCTCCGCGCGAAAAATCTCGAAAATTTTGCTGACATCTAAATTTCATGCAGACTTTAGCTTTAAAAAAATAGATGTCAGCATGGTGTAAATTAAATATATTATTACAAGCAAAGTTATTTATGTAGCCTGAAGTTAAAATGTAGCCATTTGAGTAATATATTGTGCATCTCTGTGAAAATTATGAACAGAACCATTTCGAATTTTTATGCGTAACTGCCTTCTGAGTCCATTTCTCGCATTGATTTTGCCGATTATAATATATAAACTATAATGTAAGTGAGACTATTGCTTTTCATCGTAGAAAATTAATTTCTATGGTTAGTTATGTAGCCCATTTTGTATTTGTAAGATTCACAAAATGGCAAAAGAAATGCACTGTAGTAAGCTACGCCTGTGCTTAATTTATTAAAGTAAACTTTTGCATGTTTAAGATGAAACAATCGCCAGTCTGCATCTGCTAAAACGACAATTGGTTTAGAAATGCGTCTTTATATTTTAAAAGTTTTTCAATTTCGCTCATTTCTTAGTTCTGCAGTTCCGTTATATACAGCGAGCTCGTTCTTTTCTGTTAGCTGAAACCTATCATACATGCAGCCCAAAAACTAACACAGACCTGGCACCCTTTTACTGCACTGAGCGTTTGATTTCTAAATTTGTCTTCTTTAGACCACTAAGCTCCGCCTTCAATATTCGCCTTACGTTATCGGACTTGCCTTTTTATGTTCATTAATAAAGCTATCTGATTTCTCACAGGCGGTCCTTGATAAGTTTTTCAAAGTAACATGACCGTATACACCTCTTTCATAACAGTTATCTTTATCGTTGTCAAACTTTACTGTTCACAAAGAGTATCATAAATCGTTGCCACTCTACTGTTCACAAATATTGTTGCCCCTCTCTACTGTTCACGAATAGTAAAGAGGGCAAAGATTTAATATGTGCATCTCTCTGTCACTCATGCATAATCAATCTCCGCAGCCATCGCCACGTGTCGTTGTTGGAAGAAACTAAAAAATTTTATATCAGCATCCTTCTGACGTTTACTAATTTTATTTTATCCAACGGGCGATGTCTAAAATACATTTTATTTTAAAGCCCGATATATTCCTTTAGCGTCCTTCCATTTCTCAAAGCCTACATCTGGTTTCAGAACTCATCGGAGTTGCCCGCTGTTAGTTTACCTTCTGCTGCTTCTTTCTGGTAACATTGAGCTAAACTCCAGTCCTTGTCATCTTGAAACAATAAATTTCTGTCACCTTGATATCCATTCTATCCGGAATAAATATCATTCTCTTCAAAATCACATTTTGGATCACAAAGTATATTCTCATGAAGAAATATTCTCGCACTCAATGAACCTTAGCTTGAATCTTCGGACACAACTTCCTTCATTTCGTACATAACACCTCCTTCCTTTTCTTCATGAATCAACCTCGGTCCAATGCATTGGGTCATGGAGTTTATTTCTTTGATAAGTCGCACCTAAAACTTGCTCGCTTCTCTTAATCTAATCCAACATCGAAGTCATACGGAATCCTTATCTCTTCCCGCGGACTGGAAATTAGCGCCTCACCTCTGTCACTGTCTATCGTCCTCCCTCTCATTTATTTTCTGACTTTTACAGAATTCCATTCACTCCTTGAAATCCTGGTCTCTACATCCTCTGAACTTAGGATAACAGTTGACTTCAGTATACCCTTAGATACTCCGAAATATACTTCACAAAAATTATAAGATCTCCTCTGTGGCTCTGATCTTGTGCAGCATGTCTCTTTTCCAACTCATGATATGGGGCGTACACTTAATCTACTTGTAACCCGATCCAGTTGATTTGCTGTTAAAAATGTCTTTCCTTCTGAGTCTTTTTATCTCACCATACTACTATTACTGCTCAGATTTCCTTCCGTCATAAGCCACATTCCACTTACTCTTTCATCGTTTACTGCCATTGGAAAATGCACAACGTTTCAAATTCCAAAGCTGACATCCTCACCTCCCCACTGTAGTTGTGTCCAGCACAGACAGCTACCAAACTTAACATCCAGCTAAATTCAACTCTCTTAAATCCTAGATTAACACATTCCTGCCAACTCAAAGAGGGTTGCTGCACGCCCTTCCCAGCCCTGGTTTATCCCAGATATTGCCCCTGCCAGAAGTTGAGAAGGTGTTGGCGATGCTTCCAATTACCTTCCCATGTCCTAAAATTTAGGCGCTAATATCGCAGTGTCCGTAAACTTGTCTCGGAAGCCAAATCCATCTACTTGTCTCGTTTGGTCTCTGAGAGGACATCTTGTCCAAGGCTATTATTGGAGGCGGTGAACAAGATCATATACCGTGACAAATGCAGTATACTAATTAGCTCTTCATCACATTCTACCCCTGTCGATAGGTTTCTACAGTTCTTTTCTGACAAGATCTTGACCCTAAGAATACTGTTTAATAGTGTTCCTTCCTCTGACGGCATATAATATCTTAAATCTTCTCCACCGGGTCTCAGGCTATTCCAACCAACAGCTCTGACTGAGATTTGAAATCTCATTTTTTCACCTACATAATAAATAATGTGCATTGAACGTTATTCCTACCGCCCTTCTAAAATAATGTTTCAATGTCTTGGGTCCATTCATCAAAAGCCAATGTCAGCTTCACTCTTTACGAAGGCTGCTTTCCCACCAGGTTAACTCATGCTATGGTTTACCCCTCTTCTTACAAAGTTTTCTCAACCTCCTGATGACTTATCAACCTATCGCCCATCTGTACTCTCAATTTCATTTTAAAAATTCTGGAAAAAGTAGTTGCTAATCGCCTGAGCTGTCACATCTCGTCCCACATTATGTACCTTCCTTTTCAATTCGCCTCCCGGAAACAGCATTCCACTTCAGCACAGCATTTCACTTCAGCACTACTTGTCATTCACAGTCACGTCATCACCTCCACAACTATTGTCGTTCTTCTTGCTGCGTTTGATACCGTTGTCCACGTTAAACTCCTTCACCATCTCGAACACTGATTTGGTTTATCTGTTTCTGCTGTGAGTTGGTTTGCATCTTACCTCGTATTCAATCAATTCTACCCCTGTCGATAGGTTCCTAGTATAGGTTTCACTCTTCTTTTCATTTGATGGTTCCACGTCTAACAATGCCCACGAACTACTTACTACTGTTTTTGACGATGTTCAATCTTGGATGACTAATAATGAACTTCTGAATCTTTCTAAAATGGAATTTCTTTTATGTACAACCCAACAACTGCATAAATTTGATTGCCATACTTCAATTTCATAATGAATTAGATAGTATTTCATTTTTTACGTAGATCAACTGCGCAAGCAACAGTAGCTTCGTTCAGAAACAGTATTTCTGGAGTAGTAACATCCCACCGATATCGATTCCTTGGTGCAATTCTGGGAAATTATATTTTTATTCCGATTCTTACCACACTTACACCACAAGAGGGTTCAGAGTTCAGTATCAAGTTAACACCATAGGTAAGGGACAGAAATTTTCTCTTAATGCATACATACGCAAAGACGTTCTTGTATTTAAGGTACTTAAAAGATGTTGTATTAAATGTCAAGATATATACATCTATACGTAGCATACATGCATTCACTAATACATAAATACACACTGGTAACACACATATACATGCATACACACGTACGTACATACACATGAAACATACATTAACACATATATACAACATACACCCATACACACTACATGCACGTTCGCTCTGCAGAGCCTCGTTTGCTCAGCGAAGTCTGTTTTAGTCTTTAGATCTCGACTGATAACGGCGCAATCTGTCGCCTAACGTCACAGAGGCCTCCGCCCATTCGTTCACCATGTCGGGACTTGATCACTGCAAGTCGACCAGCAACTCCTCTTCTTTCTCAGCTTTGCTGCCCAAGAATGTGGCCCAACATGCCTAAATGCTCAACTATATTTTTTAATAATTGCGAAAAAACATGCATTGGCTTCTTATGGGGGAATGAATAGCATTCAGTATCATCTTGCTGAGAAGAACGTCAGTTGTGGGCAAAATTCAGGAAGCTTCTTATATATAGGCATCGAATTAGCCGGGAGGGCGATCATTGCAGTTTTTCTATGCAGGTGCCGCGCTTCCGCGCTTCAAGTCGAGCCTATCGAGCTTTGCTCTGTGTTGGACCGTTCTCTTGGAAGTATTCCATTGCATGTACATGCAGTTTCATTTGACTCTGCTAAATATTTGCTGAACATTTGCTGAACATTCAACGTTAGTCTATTTGAGTTGCACGTGTTTAAATAAGTTGAACAGCCACGTGTGCTGCTCCTTTGAGAGTTCCTTAACAGGCACTTTTTTACTTGCATTGATATATGAATATATTTTTAAGCGATAGCCTGTCTAAACTAAAACTTTTATCATCTCTTATCAGCTGATTTTCATCAACTTCAATAATAAGTGATGCAGTGGTCATTTTGTCTTAGCTCATGCAACTTAAAATGAGATATTAAATAATAAAATGAGATTTCTTATAAAACGAACGGAATTTAAAAGTTGAGCAGATTGGACAGGTAAGCTAGCATGACAGCATAGGATTTAAATCTGACTGAAGTAGATTTTCATTTTAGTGCTATAAATGAAGGTTTAATGATTATCTTGAATTGGCTGGCCAAAAGAATTTGCTGTTGAAACTGTGGTTACTATTTGCAGGCTGTGGTAACACCGTATTTACCGGATCGTCTGGAACTATTTCATCGCCAAACTACCCTAATAATTATAACAACAATGAAAATTGTACTTATTCAATTTGGGCACCAGAGTCAAGTTCACTCACGCTGACTTTCCAAGCATTTAGATTGGAATCGAATTGTCTATATGACTGGGTTCAGGTGGGGGAATTGAATAACATATTGCTATTTGTGAAATGTACTTAGTTATATTACTGTAAAATATAATTACTTTCATTTAGGGTCCTCTTTCTTATTACAACCTCAACGCGACATTCCGTCGATACAATGATCCAATGCAAAAGGCCCTTGTAATGCAAAATGGAATAGTATATGTACAAGGATACTAACCTACGTGATCAATTTTTATTAGTTAGAATTGCGACTTGAGCTCCTTTCTTTCCCCCTCTCAGGACTCCGTAGGCGCCTGAAGACTGTACTATTTAACAGTGATTTTATCCTTTGGGTCGGAAGCACCTCTGTTGAGTTTATCCTCTAAGAGGCGCTTTATAAATCTCAAATTACAAATTGCAAATTACAAATTTATCATTCATGTAATTTTTGAGATTATAAGCGTCAATGAATGTTTTGTGTAGATCAGGTGCGATAATACCAGCTTCATTTTACCAAAATACTGCGGTTCAACTCTTCCAGAGCCAGCTTACATTAAGAATTGCAATAAAGTGTTGATATGGTTCCATTCAGATGGTTCAGTTGTCTACAGTGGATTTAGACTTCAGTATTCCGTAACTCCAGACGGTAACTACGTGCCTATGCTAGTGCTGTTTTAATGGTATAATACGCATTCGTTGTCTGCGATTATTCCTCCAGGTCTCATGTACCTCTCTATTTTAATTTCATATTTTAATATGAGTTTAATTCATAGTTAATGAGTTCTACTCTCTAAAATAGCGCAGAGACCGATCTAAAAGGGTTGACTTAAGCTCAAGGTCTAATGCGAGATCTGGATCATCGGCAATGAGTAGAGTTATGCGCAACAATTGTTATACACGACTCTGCTGTATAGAAGAGATCGGAATGGCTGAGATGTTTTTTTGCATTTTGAAGTTTTTCATAACCACGGTAGCACTTAAACTTCCTGTAAAGGCATAATCTGTTGCATCAACATTGGCCATATTATAGAATATGATCAAATTTTCTGCAATGTTTATGATAATAATATGACGAAAGTTGAAACAGGTACACCCAAAGTGTTTCATTTTTGTCCTATGTCGGGGCATGTTGTAACACTCTTAGGTAAATTGAAACATGCTAAAATCTGAACTCAATATCCTAATTAAATTGCCAGTAATGTTGCAAAAACTCAATGCTGCCATTCTAGGCATTATTATTCGATCAGTGACCTATATCAAAAGTGCTAATATTTGTCACTGTTACGTTTTCGACTACAACTTAACAGTCATTCTTCAGACCTATCTGCATGGGACTACGATAGCTTTAAGCAGCCATCTTATTTCCTTTAAATATCAGTCAACCAAATTAAACTTAAATACAATAGCCCTTATAGCCAGTGATATAGACTACTTAAGCTTATACGTCTTCTTCACACCAGAACAAATGAAGACACCTGAACCATCCGGACATAGTTCTAGGACCCAATTATCACAGGATTCAGCAATACACTGCATTCAGACTACACGTGACCGACTGTCAGAATACCATTCTTCACAAATAGCGCATGCATAGTCTGTATCTGGTAGTTTCCTCACACACCGCTTGGTCTTCTCATTCTTGTCAGACATCCTGTCATTCACTATCCTGTCAAATCTCATCTTCTATCCGGTTGATTTAATAGACTTTTGCTTTAAAATCGGATCGTTTTTGATTTCTCTGTATTTTGTCTTGCTTTCTGACTGGCTAATGCATTTTTCCCAGTAGTGACAGCCAGAATATCACTGTTACGCTTTCGACTGCTAACTCTCTTGCGTGGTCCAGCCTTGCCAAAGGTACGAAGTTGTTCTGGAATTACTGATGTAGGCTCATATGTAGGCCTAAGCCATGTAGATATGTTACATGTGGATGGCTCAACCACATTATCTTTACCAGTTTGATGGACAGTGGTTGCTGACCCAAGAAGGTCACACTGTTCGGCAATTTGTTGATATTTTACATTGGGATCGCTGATTGGCTGATTTTGCTCCTCGGGTCGGTCGGTGGCATATGCTGGCAAAAAGCCTTCTTCTTTGAATATATCTTGGTTAAACGGGAAAGTGCCTGTCACCTCGAACCCAGCAGTTATGTTGGTAACCTTAGCAGTCACTGGTAAAGCTTCACGTGTTATTCCTGGTATATCATAGATTGTCATGGTTTTGGCAGGATTATTCTTCATCCATGCATCAGAGGCTGAATTAACAAACGTTTTTAGAGGTCCGTATTCGAAAAGTTCCAAGTGTTGCAGTTCATGACTGCAGTGAGGAGGAAATGATACTAAACAACATCATTGTCCTTACAGTAATCAACCACCTTTATAGAAAGGTTGGCAAGAGTCATTAACACGGCTTTGTCGGCACAACATCGCAGGCTTTTGATAAAGTGCTGCATAGATGATAGGAAGATGTTTTCATCCATCCATCCAGATGGTGTCGTAGCACCAAGGTAGTCATCAGGTCCGTCTCAAGCAAAATGGTCACGACAGTTGACACGTTGAAAGATTAGAATTGAAGAACGGCATTACCGACATCATTTACTGCAAAAGATAATGTTACAAGGCTACCCCGTTCTACGAATATGATGGCTCCTACGTGCGCACGGTGGTCTATCGGTAACGCGTTTGGTCAATGATCATGCGGTTGCGGGTTCGACTCCGTGTAACGACCCTGGGCAAGTTGTTTGCGCACACCGTGCCTCTGTCACCAAACAGTAGAATTTGGTACCGGCGTGAGCTGGGAAGTAAACGGCAAGTCCTGCGATGCGCTGGCCCCGTGTCCAGGACCTTGGGATTCGTCCATTGCCGGCTCAAGGGCCTAGAAAAGGAAATGAGCGCCTCCCCTACGTCCCACTTGTGGGATATGGGATACTTTACTTACTTACGTGCTTAGTACCCTTAGCAGCTACTATTTTATCTGGTTTTTGAACTGTGGATATTCCTGTTTCATCCATATTATAAATATCGGAACATGTAAACTGGTACCTATCCATCACTGTGGACAAGTTATCAAAGACCAGTTTGACATTTGCTTTGTTGAAACTGGTTGACATCCCTAAGCTGGTAGCTTCAGGAGTTCTAATGCTTAACTGCGAATGCAAAAATGTTGCAAACCAATGAACGCCCGCCATCTGAAACTCGTGCCAACTTTTTGGTATAGTTCTATTCACTGCATTAGTAAATGCAAATCTGTATGCAAGCTTGCGAATCTCCTTCTGCGATAGGCCATAATACAGTTTCGCAGCTTTCTCTATGTATTCTGCTAACTGCACTTCTTTTTAGTGGGAAAACACCTGGTGGTTTCTTACATATCCTATTCTAAGGCTTTCATCATTTTTGTAATCGACACAACAGAGTAGTTTCTAAACTTTTCTAAATTTGATTATTGAGGTACTTTGGGATCTTACTAAAATACACACTAATTTTAATTGAAACTTAAATCTTAACTTTAGACTAGCCAATTCAGTATAATCATTTACATCATTTGTCAAAACAAACTATTTTCCAGTTTGCCATTTCATAACTTCATCTTGATCCCTGTCGAGCATTGATTCGCACATCAAACTTAGATTTATTGATTTTGCGCTCCGTTGCAAATGCTTTAGATTAAAATAAAATATTTAAAATAGTGCTGCATTAGAAAAGCACATTGTTAATTAACCATCATTGCGTTAGGTTGCGGCAAGTCAAATTACGCAGGTTTAACCGGAGTGATCACGTCTCCAAATTATCCTAAAAAGTACAGCTGGACGAGCTGCTACTACTACATCTACCCTGTCAGCTCTGTGGCCTTGGCTTTTCAATCATTTGACCTCGAACCTTTCATCGACAACGCATACGGAGATTATGTCCAGGTTTGTCTTTTCGAATAATGATTGGTATAAATAAAGATCTTTTTATATTTATTTGTGATACGTTTTGTGTATTAAATGTATGTATTTATTTATTTATTCAAACCTGAAAGAATATGACTCACGGGATTTAGAGAGAGGCTCCCCGTTTGCTTTTCATTTCCTTCAATTTAGGCACCAGTGTCGAATTGTTCGTAAGTTTGTGTGCGGCCAAATCCACGTACTTCTTTTGTCTCTGATGCTGTTCTTCGAGGTGATGATTGCAGACAGTGAACGAAGACTTACTCCACAACAAATCCAATTTACTGTTCAACTCTTCATTTTACTCTTCTCTAGCCGATAGGTTTTTGTGCGTCTTCTCAGACTAGATCTCATATGTCAAACTCAAGTTTTCGTGCAGCGCAATGTTGGGCTCCCGGACGTTCTCGGTGGCTTGTCCGCAGCTTTTGAATCCACTGTCCAGTTCTTTACGTTCTCTCAGTTCTTAAATGTCATTTAGGTCTATACTTATGAGTCAGGCGTTTCTAACCGCTTATTCACTATAACCTAACTTCTAGTTTCTCTAATGTATTGCACTTCGACCGAGCTTTTCCATTTGATAGCACTGTTGCTACACTGCGCAAAGGCATCAATTGAGGGCTTTACGCATTATAATAACAGTGCTATCAAAGTCATTAGATTAGAATAGACGGAAAGGTTCTAGTCAACGTGGCGACAAAAGACATGCGTCGTGGGTTTAATCGGATCAGCCAGCATCCAGTGAAGAGACCGAAGGGTAGAAGTAATACACTTTTGAGGATCGCGCGCAAACTATTTTCTTCTAGCGCATAAGATTCGCAAACGTCCATTTTCGAGTCGTTTCAACGTTAAATTTAGCTCATTGTTACTGCTGCTGGCATATTTATCCTCTTATGTTCATAACGCCAAAGTGATATGGTCATGATGATCTTTGCCGGTAAAGGGTGCGGCTCTAGCCTTCTGGACCTTCTACAGCATTCATCAGTAACTACTGGTGCAAGTGAGAGTATTTTTTGGATGAACGTTGAACCAATGCAGAAATCTGCATTCATGTTCTTCATTCTTTTTGCTGGCTTTAGTGCTGAAGTTGATCAATTCGGTCATTTTAGAGTTTAGGTGGATGTCTCAAACACTATGGCTACCGTTGAATGACGTTATCTTGGTCTGTAAAGCTGTGATCCAAACCAAATATGCAACTCACCAAACAACATACAACAGTAAAAACGTCATTCATCCTTTAGCAGAATGAGGTTTCATTTAGGGTTTGTAGCTTGTGGCGTGCGCCTATGGTTTCAGATTGACTGCTATACTAACTCGAGTTATGGCTATAAATACTATCGCGGAGATTCCTTACCACCCTTAGTTTCCTATACAATGTGCAGCCGTGTCCGCTTATACTTCTATGCCAACTCTGTGCTCTCTGGGACAGGATTCAAAGTGCAACACCAAGTCAACCCATTAGGTAAATCTTTAAATTACTTCAAATTTCGTTGCTAACATTTTGCTGAGCATTTAATTCTACGATCAGTTGATTCCTGTCAAAACGAATTTCTTATATTCTTATGACTAGAAGTTTTTTAAGTACTTCCTTTCTTTATTTTAATGTTAATTGTTACCAAGACAGTTTTAGAATGTCAGTCAGACTATTCAGTCAAAACTTAAGTTCGACGAATTGCATCAGTCCAAACTTCAACGCGTCTTACAAGTCAAGATTACAACATCGAGTGTTTACAACTAAATTTGAGGATCGCGCGCAAACTATTTTCTTCTAGCGCATAAGATTCGCAAATTTCCATTTTCGAGTTGTATCAACGTTAAATTTAATTCATTTTGACTGCTGTTGCAGCACTATTCGGATCCAAAATGAATAGAATTCGAATATTCGGTCAAACTCTCCTGCTGAGGGATTTGAAATTTCAGGCTATCGTCAAAGTCATGTTTTAGCCCATCAGCTTGTTTTGTTTCATTTGCATGAGATATTATGATAATAAAGGAATCAACATGTTATAATTGTTATTTTACTTTTCTTATAGTTATATTATGGCCAACTTTTAAATAAGCTTTGATGGCAATTTTGCCCCAAGCTAGTCTTTTTACTTCTCTGATCAAGTGCTTCATACTTTGTAGTTTCCTATAGCGCCATAACAAAAAAACCAATAAACATCGCCGCATACGTTGGTACCCGAGTACAGCTGGACTGCACAAGTAATGCAACTGGCTACCTTCCAAGTTGGACTCTGAGCAGAGATGGAACGGATGAAAATACAACAGTCATTGCATCTTTCTGCTTCGTCAATTCCGGGTATACATCCCAGTACTATGTTGTAAAAGGTGCACAAGGAGTCTGCAACTTAGTGATAACAAGTGCCACTCTAGCCCAAGCCGGCGTTTACACCTGCATTGATGTCAGCCTTGCATCATTTAGTTCAATCGTCTCAGTTATTGGCAAGTAAACAGTTATGTTTTCTGTAAACGGTGTAGGTTTACCCGTGTTTATTTTGTTTTAGAAGTCTGCGTAATCTCCGTTGCGGTTTTATATGAGTAATTTTCAATTAATCGTTATTCCAACTTGCAAAAACGTCAATGAAAATATTGGGTCGCTTCTGACGACAGAGGGAAATTAATTGAGCTTTGTTTGCGTGGGTATTCATTTTGTTTCGAAATGTACACTTCCATTTATTACGTTAATTCTGTTGAATGAAAATTATATTTACAAATGTAGTTTTAGACAATACTGTTATCAATACGCTACATGAATATGAATAATTCTATTATTCAAAACTCAGATTAAGATTTTAGACAATTTGACAACTTTGCAAAATATCGATATATTATGTACTTCTGCAGAGGTGGTTTCCACTGTCAGGAAACAGCCAGAGGTAGTCGAAGGAGATATACTAACGTTTCAGTATTCTGTGATATTTAATGGTTCTGTTGCTCCGGCGCCCATTCTGCCGATGCTCTGTTATTGGGATTTAACCGGCAAATCAGTTGTCACTTCTAACATCACGCTGCCAAATATCGTCATCTCATCCATCGATGTCACGGCTGAACCTGAAAAGGTTCCACCCTACGGATTCATGGTGACATTTTCTGCTCCAACGAACCGTAAAGATTACGCAACGAATGCTCCAGCATACATTTACCGAAACTACTCCACTTCCTACCCTGTTTTGTGTAAGTATATTCCAATATTGTAACCTTGAAGAAGCACCTACAGAAACAGGTCTTCTCTGCATTCTGGTTAAAGTTCCGATCGCATTTGTAACAGTAAAGCCATCTGTGTTAAATTAGCTTAAAGATCAGCTACACTTTCACGTCTAAAATTTAGGCAGAGACACAATTTGGTAATAATTTGACTAAACAATTTTCATTCATAACATTCTGTTCCGTTTTAATCATTACCTCATTCACCAGTGACACAGGTAAATTAGTAAAGCAACTGCCTAAACATATTATAATAACCATGCAATATATTTATTTATTTAAAATACTTATTTTCATGCATAATCAGTAACACTGAATCCAACTATGATAGCATCAATATCAAACGCAGTATCCAACTATGATAGTATAAATTTTGTTTAATTAAATATTACAATCCAATGAAATTTGATGTGATATAATCTAATGCAGTCTGACGTGACCTGATCTGATCTAATCTGATCTATTCTAATTAGATATACACTATGGAAATCAAATCTGATCTGATATGATCTTATCAAGTTTGATCTACTAAGTTAAAATCTTACAGAACCTACGAAATAATATAAAGTCCAGTCTAATCGACTCTACTCTAAATATTTCTTCGTCTCCTTTAAAATTACTATTTAATAATAACAAAATTCAGAGTCGGATGAAGTATCTGTGCCGCAGTTTACACTTCCAATATTATGTCAGCCATATCTGGATTCCGATGCTGCCAAATCACTTAAGAATATGTAGTTACACACATCCAACTGTGATAATATTATTTTAATTCGTAACATTTATGTCTTAGACCCACCTGATGCAGATGCAGACGATACCGTAATCGTGCTTGCAGTGTTATTGGCGATATCCGGCCTTGGTTACATCGGATTAGCAATATTTTGCATAGTACGCCGATGCCGACGAAAATCAACAGAAGAAGGTAATGTAAATCTTCGAAAGAAATCAGCGCCACACAAATGTTGTGTTACAGAGATCAGTTTATTCACAGAAAGATTATCTTATCTCCCAGGCAGCGCACAATATTGAATAGTGTTGGACAATGTGGAGATATCGTTGTTCTAGTGTCTGGCTGGCTGAGCTGCGGCTTCAAGTGATTAGCCCTACATTTCGTAATTTTTTGAGCTAGAATGACAAACATTGATTGAAGCTTCCAGGACTAAACCTTCTGATATGAAGTCTCAACTTTGGCTTTAAAACATATGCGTATTACTTAAGATTGCCTCGAAGGAAACGCAACTCATGGACATTCAAATGCACAGCGGGGGTGAAGGCTCTCACCCGATAATCTCAATAAAAAATGAACAGTTTTGAGGCCATACGATTGCTATAGACAAACATAGATAGATAATAAGTATGTACTGAATCACCAACATCCAACAGTTCAGACAGTTAAAACAGTTTCATCTAAGGTATTACAAGTGTTGGCGTCAAAGGGCAATCAAGCAAGGACGACTGTCCCGCTAGTTAGGATTACCAACACATAATTTGTTGCCTCAAATGTTAGAACTGTTTCTGGGTATATTTGACCTGCTGATTCCAGAAAAGGCACCAGTTTTCTCCCAGCAGGTCTAGTTTTCGAGATATAGAACATTATGCCATATACCAGTCCTTGCCTCTGCCCATAAAACATAAGGCTATAGCTATAATTATGTAGTGCTCAATTTATTATGTGATACACTAAATAAACATAATAATACAAATACTTCAAAGAAAATGGTAGTACCTGAAACTGTACTTATATGATACCAAACAGAACAAGTTTGTTATAAAAATTTCAAGTCATTCGACACCGAAGAAGCTCCTTTTGTACGATTTCCGAGTGTGGCATCTGCCGGAACAATCGCGCATAATATTCCAGCAATAGTCTGCCATCATGTGTGCATCCCATCTTCCTTGATATCGATTTTCCATTGTTTTGATGTCTTGGTGAAATCTTTCACCTTGCTCTTCGCTGAAGTCACCAAGATTCTCTGGAAAGCGATCTAAGTGACTGTGGAGATAATGGACTTTAATGCTCATGTTGCAGCCAAGCTTGTTGAAATGAAGAAGCATATCCTCTACTAGTTGTGCATAATTGTCTGCCTTCTTGTTGCCAAGAAAATTTTTAGTTACAAGAACAAAGGAAGACCAGGCACAAGATTCGATTTCATTCATTGATGGTATGAAAAGTGGGTCATTCATAAGTTGCCTGATCTGTGGACCATCGAAGATTCCAGCCTTCAATTTTTCCATTGTAATTCCTGGTAACTTGTGTACTATATATTCGAAGCATGAACCTTCTTTATTCAAAGCCCTGACAAATTGTTTCATCAGGCCTAGCTTTATATGTAGTGGTGGCAGTATGATCCTATCTCGTGCCACCAAAGATTCCTTGATTACATTTTGAGCTCCAACCACCATGTCTTTCCTCGAAGGCCAATCTTTTCTTGTCCAATGTTCATGCTTGGCTCTACTGTCCCAAAGCTGACACAAAAAGCAGGGATACTTTGTGTAGCCACTTTGTTGACCAAGGAGGAAATTTACCATCTTCAAGTCTACACAAATTACCCATTGATGTTCTTTGTATTTTATCTTTTCCAGTACTAAAGAGATGGCATTGTACTCTTCTTTCATCCTGGTGGAGTGACCGATTGGAATAGAACCAAATTTGTTGCCGTTATTTAAAAGCACACATTTCAGACTACGTTTTGAACTGTCGATAAAAAGACGCCACTCATCTGGGCTGTAATCCGACAGACCAATTTTCTTCAATAAGTTGCTGATGTCATTACAGAATACTAGGTTGTTGTCTTCGGTAAAGAATGGCAGCAAATCCTTTTCTCTGTTTCTATAAATTGTAATTTTCGTTCCAGGCTGAAGTGCATTCTTTTCCTTTAGTCTGGACGCAAGCAATTCAGAGGACTCTTTGGAAAGATTTAAATCCCTGATCAGATCACTCAACTCTTTTTGGTCAAAACGTTCACTGTGTGAAGTTGATTGGAAATCACTGTCACTGCCCCCACTTTCTTCACTTTCGTCATCTTGTGCGATATTGGACATGCAAGTCTCATCGTCTGAGAGCTGAGGTAGTTCGCGAAAAGGTGGAACTGGTACAATATCCGAATGCGGAACAGGTCTCCTGGCTGAAGGTATATCAGGGTAAGACAACTTGTGACGATTATTTCGATTGATGCCTATGATATTAACCATACAAAAGTAACAGTCGTCGAAGTGGTTTATCTGTTCCCTCCAAACCATCGGTACACCAAATTTCAGGCAGCTTCTCTTTCCAATTGTCCAGTGGCGCAATTGTTCAATACAAGTTTTGCATACTGTATGAGGAGCCCATTGCTTATCTTGATCTCCAAGTTTGACACCAAAATAACCTACATATGCTCTTTTTACAAACTCAGAAATCGGTTTCCTGTTTGCTTTTAGTGTGTATTCCCCACAAATGTAGCAGAATATGTCTGGATGGTTAATGCAGCTCCGTCTGGAAGTAGCCATAACCTTAAGGATGTTCGCATCTGAGGAATTAAATGACTAACCTAAAAAATAGTAAGAACATGTAGTTATTTAATGCTCACATTCACAGATTGTTCTTGCGACCAACTCTTAATATGCCCTAAGACGACTGCGGCTGCTCTAGCTTTCAGGAGGCGGTTTATATAGGCTATAAATGCTGACTTCAGCATAATCTATTTACATAGTTCGAAACCATGAAACGCTGTATAAGCACAAATAAATTCTAAATGAGGCCATGAATTTAGTGCTGAGTAAGCTGTAGGCTACGGAATAGTTATTTCGTTGAATCAGCAATATCTCAGCACGCGGCAAGATATGCTGATTTTACATTATAAGGATGTAGGCATTATATGAATCAGCAAGAATTATAATTAGCCATAAATAAAGCTTATTATGACATTTTAGTTTTGCCAAAGACATCGTTTAAAGAGTGGACTGGGTTTTCTTTACAAAATCGACGATATCTCAGAAACTAGACCTGATGCACTCAATCCAATGACATTTTCTGAATCAGCGCCCAAAATTACCCCAAGAACAGGTCTAAAACCGAAGGCAACAAGAAAAAAAAATTTTTCGTTGGCCAGTGTTATCATCTTACATAAGTGGCACATAGGCGCATAAAACAGCGCGGCGTATAAGCTCGTAATTGGATCTATACAAATACAGTTTTATACGAAATAAACCCAAAATGCAGTGCAATGTGAAATAATGATAAACCATGCAAACAACTTAAAACTGTGAGGACAATAAGTGGCGTTCCATGTGTGCCTTAAAGAGACCAAGGCTAGGAGCATGAGTGAGGTCGGGTAGAATGCTATTTCATAATTTGGGTCCAGAGCATTTCATATAAAACTTCATTACCTTAGTATGAGCTCCATGACTACGGTAATCCTGGAGGACCTTGTGTTGTGGATGTGTATCGATGTATCTTGATGAAAGGAATTGTCAAAGGTCGCAGGTAGCAATCTATGATGATAGCGGTACATAAATAAACCAATTTGGTATCTGGCAATGTTTTCTAGGCGTAACATGTTGTGTGAATTAAATACGGGCATAGTACTTGCAGACTATGGTAGTAAATGAGCAATGTGCAGTGGGCGTTTCAGAAGGAATTGCAAGGACTTTTAACGGCATAATTGGATCCCTAAGATATATTACAATATGACAAGTAAGGAAATATTAGGATAGTTCTGTGGGCAGGACGGCGTAGGAGATTAATAGTTAGACTATAGGACAAGGCCATCTTAAGTAAAAAAATTGGCCTAATGGATCTTAAGGGAGTGTGCCACGTCAGCATGACGGATTATAGCCTGCACGAATATCTGCAAAAGACTAATTTGGTGTTACAGAGCAAATTTTAAAACTGATAATTGGCTGTTGTCATGGAGCAGGAGGCGATTATGATGGAGAGTTAGCACTGGACATGCGCATATCAGCGAGAGCGGTTGGCGACCATTAAAAGCCAAACGAACTCTGAAGGGTATAAGAAGATGCAGTCTGTGTTAAATCAACAGTTACTTTCGTTGGTACATGTCGTCGTGAAACGTGTTAAAAATTCTTCAATTCTTCGAAAATCTCCGTATGTGATCGAATGTTAGTCAAACTTCGATTGGAATTTGTATAAGAAGTGTCCTAAGTGGAAAGGAACTTCGATAGAAACTCGAACTTACCTGCCAACTTTGGAGATGGTGACGTGTTGAATTGCTTGGAATATCGTACCGCACGCTATTGACTGCGATCGTATCGGCGAATCTTTTCGTTCGATAGTGTATGTATACGAATAGACTACGAGTGTTAGTGTTAGATGAACTGCAGCGCGCTGTTGCGATTTTACAAGAATGGAGCAAGCGAATACCTGTTTGTTTCGTCGTTAAGTGATTTCAGCGAACTTGAACTTTCTACAAACTTTTGTGGAATACATAAAGTCGAACAAGACTTCACAAGAAAGATGGCGAACATCATTCGACTGTCTATAGCTGCCTATATCCAACGTCTCTTTGGAGGACGAGTATGGTAAAACGCACAGCGACTGGTATGATACTTCGGGAATGACGATTCATCTCAAGAACTGAAGCCTGGAAGTCTCAAGAGCTCATTGTACGAAGCTCCCAATAGAGATCAGGTTAAACAAAATTGGAATAGAACGGAGTTGCCGTTAGTTCGATAAGATTATACGGGAAAGCCATTGTAAATGAACAGGACGTTAGATGTCTGGAAGACTCAGGTGATTCCTGCTGTGTAGTGAAGGAGGCGTTAGTAAAACCTGAGCAATACACTAGAAGTCTAAACTGTTCTAACTTTTCAGGCAAGATCTGATGATTCACGGATTCAAATGTTTTAGACAGATCAAAAACTATATATCTTATGAAAATTAATTGCGGTCTATAGTTTTCAAAAAATTTTCTTGCATGTTCAAAAGAGCCATAAAAGTGGAGTGTTCTCTTAGAAATCCATATAGATACTGAGCCATTTCCACTATTTAAGATGCTTCGAACTATTTTCCAAGTTTTTTGGAGATTCATTTGACAATTTAGAAATTTTTCGGCTAAATGCTTCTTTTCTGCTAATATTCTAGGTTGTTTGAATTTGTTATGAGAGATAGTAAAGGTCAGTTTATTAGCTGCTGTTGGATTCTTTAGGTATTTGGTGTTAAACCGAGATTTCATTTTACATGACTTAAGGAGGACAGTTGTAATCCATGGTTGCAAGGGGAGCCATAGTTTTATTTTAACACTGGTGAGTGTCACAAACATACAACTGAGTGTACGTTTCGATGAAATGAAAATAAGTTGTGGAATGGTAATTAAGCCTGCACGCCTTAGTTACATTAGTCCAATCCGAATTGGTCTGTAACTCGTGAAATTGTGCTATGGCCCCACTGTTCATGAGCTCCCCACAGGCAGAGAGAGGTTTAGCGCGTTTCAAGGGGTGAAGATCAGTACAGAACATAATTAGCAGGTGATCTGACAAGTCATTAACCAAGATAAAAGATTCCTGACTGCCAGAAAGAAAGTTTACAAAAATATTATCAATAAGGGGTAATCCTGGTTGGCCGAGTAATTGCGGGCATTAATTGGTACGAGGTCATAACATTGAACAATGCTTGGGTAGACTGGTGTGTTCCAATTCTAAGATCAATGTTAAAATCCTCTGCCAGTAATAAGTAACCATTTAGACTATTTAACTTCGACAACATGCAATCAATATCAGTGTTAAAGTCATTCACAGAGTGACAAGGTGGGCGATACACAACATCAGCTATGATATCTTTTCTCTTGTCCTGATGCAATTTTATAAACATGGATTCGAAGGTGCTGTGACCCACCCGCTTCCAGTCTGCCTCAATTTCCTAATAGGATACATTATCCTTTATAAAGAATCAAACACCCCTACTCCTAGAACCTTCCCTGCATCTGGATACAAAGTTGTAACCTGGAACCGTTACATTGGATACAAGGTCTGAGTCCAACCATATTTCCGAAACGGCAGCAATAGTTGCATTTGTTTGTAAAAGTAACAAATGGATATCGGATAGTTTATGAAATGAACTCCTGCAGCTAACATAAATCAATGAAAAATTTACTCTATGGTGCAGCCGCGTAACAGATTATGATTCTTGCTTCATATCAGTAAATCGACTTGACTGTTGACAATTATCGTTATAAAATTTAGTCTGCATCAATGTTGGGATACATCTTTAGAGTACTGCCCTCTTCATAATGCTCAATGGGATCAAAAATGGTTGTTCAATATCCGTGTCTTTGATCAACGGAGTGCACACAGATAAGGAAGTTCATGTTCCTTCTCTATGCAATGAAATGGAAAAACAGATGACATGCGTGAGTGACAGCACCAGTTTGACCCTAGAGCAGCGCAAGCAAAATCGGTGCAAACCAAGTGACAGCAGAAGCCACACAAAGTGCATTGAATTATTTTGTACAGTTTTAATAAGCTTATTACAATATGAGCGTAGATTTTGAGACATGATCGTTATAAGAATGGATGACAAGCAAGTTGTGACACAAATATAGTAACATGCTGGACGCTACATAAGGAGCCAGAATGGTGGATTAATAGTTAATGGACACACAAGAGCCGTAATGGACAGTGGACAGTCTTCCAACAAGAAGAAAACCAACAAGAAGTCGACAAAGGTGCCATCAACCAGCCAACAGAATCCCCTTCGCCTGCATTTGGTCTCTCAGCCATGTCGTGCTGCAATCAGTTTTTAAAAATACATACATTACCTACGGAAACAAAAGACTTAAAGGAAACGATAAGAAGAAAGAAATGAACTTATGGACAACGTCAACAACATTTTCATATCGAAGACGTCAACGGCCTTAGTTGCCATAAGATGTCGTTAAACCCATGGACAAGAAGAAGATTAATAGTTTCTCAGTTCATCCTAGGAACCAATCTTCAATGGCTTCTTACTCTGAGACACCGTCCGTTTGATGAAGACTGTTCTACCATTCGTCCATGTTCCTACGATTTTCTTGTTTCTTTGTAGACGACAAGCTTCCGAGAAGATTTCTGCATTTTTGGGTGTGATTCTCATTTATGAAGACAGGTGAAGACGACCACTGACCACGTAACCTTCGCCAAGAGTAAAAGATGTTGTCCCTCACACGTCGAGATGAAAAACGTAGAAAAATGGGGACTGACCTTTTCACCCTTACCACGAGGTAGCCGGTGTGTTGATGAGATGTCCGCGGGAGTAACTTCGATACCGAGGGACTTCTTACAAAAGTCGATGATCACCTCATCTGTGTGGTGATGATTTTTTCGGATTGTATCTGACGATGGTTAGTGGCCAGGGAAGTGATCTCTGACGAAGACGCCTCCGATAATCCATGGAACACTAGATTCTCCGATCTAGAGTAGATTCCAATTGATCAAGACGTGATCTCATGTTCGAATTTTCTTTCGCTAGGGCCTCAATCCTTTCACCATACTGTGCGATTAGATTCTTGAACACATTGCTTGCAATCTTCACCAAGGAGGACTTCAAGTTCGATGTAATTGTAGCAGTTAAAGACTAGTTTTGAAGTTTGCGCCAAGTTCTGTTCGATAAAAAGCTGTGATAGCCGTTCGGTTATACGGGCATGTAGAATTTCAGTTACCTATATCATGGGCCACAGCCTCGAGTAAGTCGTCCATTTTCAGCGTCTTCCTAGACATTTTCCAAGATTAGAGTGTATCGGCGTTTGTGATCCATTTTTGAGACATTATTCCCATTTTTGAAAGATTTCTGCTATGCTTACAACCTTAATTTTAATTAGAAGTTTGGTGTTTATTCAAAGGTAAACTTTAGTCGACCGCCACAACCGGGTGCTTTTTTCAGCGTTGTACATTTACACTCACATTTATCAATGCCACGCGGCAAGAGCAAAATACAAGCCACATATTATTTCTGTGTTTGCCTCAGAAACTATGTCAACCTGTACTGTAAAAAGGTGACAATGACGATGGAGTTCATTTTAGGAGTAACAACAAGAAAAAACTGCGTTGCGTGAGCTTATGAAATAATATGCATCTTAAATCCCATAGTGCTGGAATTTAGGGTATGATATTTTTTTCTAAGGCCCGAAGCCGAATCCCAAAATCTTCTTCACGCATGAGCCTACAGTAAAGGCCTAGCTCTAGTTAAATCTCCTTGTTAGCTAAATCATAAGTCTGGACGTTATCAAATGGTGCATAGCTGTTGGCTGTTTTCAATCTTCTGGGAAATCATCAAAAACAAAAAGAGGGAATCTAGAATCCGTACACAAAAATTATATTTAGGCCTACTATTTTTAAAGCACCAGTAGGGCTTTTATTCTGGCGAGAATAATTGTGTTACTCATTCAAACAAAACTTAAATGCATTGGCCAAGACTTTTCGTTCATTGCAGATGAACAAAATACAGATGAAAGTATTCCGAACGCCACATCTGTAAATGAGTACATAACGACTCCAGCAACTAGACCTACGTATGACAATCTTCAAAATCAGGTCCTTTCAGCAGATTCATCTATGACGACGAATGCAAATGACAGAAACCAGTATGAGTATCTAAATGATGCGTTTGATCATCCAGCTGTCTACGAGATCTTGCGGAGGCAGTAAGTTTCTACACTAATCTATACGTGACTTCTGAAAAGTCAGCAACGGAAGTTCACAAAAGATAAAACCGGAGCCATACATAGACGGAAATGTTGTAGGGTGTTAACATACCGATGTGGATTATAAACTTTCTGTAGATGGACTCTAAACTTCTATTATTCTTTTGATCTTTTGTATAACAGTTAGTGTTTATGACTAATGGCATCCAATGCAGAATTGCTCTTAGCTGAACATGTTTACCTGGATTTCATATCATTTCTTAAATTTTAATGCGGTAGATTTATTACAGCAAAAAAATAATAACAGACTTCAGTTATCCTCAAGAGAAATTCATAGATATGAAGTGTTAGCGACTTCAATTTTTCTTAGCCTCAGCATTTGTGGTCCTCTCCCTCCCTGCCTCATCATCCCACTGACGGTTGCGATGTCTGCTCATTTTATACCTGAGTTCGCTAGGGCTGGAGATGGAGCAGAAGGCTTTAAGCATCTTTGTTCCCTAGCGGGGATGTGAACCCCGATCTCTCGGCTGACAGTCAGCCACACTAACCAATGTATGATCGGGCATCCCTTTAATCCACTTTTATGTGGCCCTCGGAATTTTGACGACTTACGTTGCTTTACTCTACGTCACCTCATCATTGGCTCGAATTGTGTTACAGCAATATATGCTTATGCCTGTCTTTTTATTCTCAAGCCATAATGTCAGGTGTAGAACTTATCTTTACGAAATTATTCAAACATTTTCTAATTTTCATTTTGCATTATGCTATGTGTGTGCGAAATCTGTAGTAAACTTCAGAAACACACAAGGGGTCCATGTGGAATCCATGCATGCTTATCGCCTTTTATCTGTTAGGTAGTTGCACAGTTTTATTTCAGGAAAATTTCAGTTGACATGAAAGCTTATAAATTATAGACGACGTTTTCATTTTTAATAAATTTTTTAAAAATATTTAATCTTTGCTTGGGATCCAAATGGACACCGTGTTTTATGGAATTATTGCAGCTTACCATTTACATTCCCAACACCTTTATTTTTATTGACATTGTGAAAATAAAAAATGTGCATATCAGTAGTTCTATTTTGTCGTAAGAGCAAGTTTTAAGACATTTCAATGAACTTGTGATGTTCGAAGGTAAGGTCAGTATCAGTGCACAAAGGTTTATCTTGGATGACGAAGATTGACAGGAGGCAGTGGTGTCTCTGAAGGCGAGTCTCTGCCAGCCAAACAGCAATATCGTATGTAGGACAAATGAAGCCCATGTGACAATATTCCAATATGGGCTTGGTGTGGGGCATGGTAGCCTGTTGGATAGAGTTTTTAATGCTGAGAGTACGGGTTTGAGTCTCCTTTGAGTCGGTTACTGTGTAGGGCATTGAGCAAGTTCTTCGTTCAGAATTGCCCAGCAATATCTACTGATGGTTAATCAATCGATAGTTAATTAATGCACTAATTATAATAATAGTAATAATAATAATAACAAAAACAATAATAATACAGATTTTACACATGCAGCTACATTTACAAATTATATGCAGACATGCATATAGACATGCAATGCACGAGAAACATACATGTGGTTAAACTCAGTCTGTAAAAACTAGCCTATTTTGCGCTGATGACTTACATCAGTTTAGCTGAATGCAGGTTTCAATGCGAAGAAGTATCGACTGGATCCGGATAACATCATCAACAAACTGTCAGTCTCAAATCTGAAGTTTTTATACAATACAATACAATGCAACTATAATTTAACAATGTCCTCCTTACAAAGTGCAGATGTGCACACTGAGGCCGGGAAACAGGAAACATTAAGAGCCATAAACAGACTGAAAGAGGTAAGTTTCCAGCTTGAAGAGGAGCATAAAAGGTTAATGACAGAATTGGCTCGGTAGACGTCACGCTATTTATTAGCAAGTGCTATATGCCAAAACTGTAATCCGCTTCAGGACAGAACATTTACGAAGGCGATCTTAATTGCGTTTATCGCCTACAGTGGATGCCACTGATTCTGACCCTGGCACTTCATTTATTCATGGACATCCATGGCGACCATGGAATTTATTTCTTGGCTTGGACTCCAGTTTCTTTCGGTGTCCGAAAAGACTTATTATTCTTTACATGCACTAGGAGGCCAATCTGACTCAAATCATTCCTACTATGAGAGAGCGGATCAACCAATATTCAACTTCATTTCTCATCCTCTTGACGCACTTGTCTGTGTGTCGTCTAAACGGAATCGTGTGGCGGAAGTACAGACATACAGGCAAGTGCGTCAGATGGGCAATTTCAGAATGGTTTATGCTGAGAGCGCGGTACATATGGCTCGGCTACAAGCTCCTCGAACCTAGGACTGGCAACACCTCAGGCAATTTTGTGCTAGCTGCTTCTGTCCATTTTCCCTGCAATAACTGGTCGAACGATGATAATTCAGTCCACGACTTGAAGCTATCGATCCTTATCATCTTAGGTCTTCTCCGAGTTCGGAATCCAGGAATTGTGCCTAGGATGATTCCTTTCGCTAGGGAGTCTCCACTCTTCCGTAGCACATGCCTGAAGTATGAAAGCTACCTCTTTTCGATTAATCTAAGCAGACTCCTCTCTACTCCTGCAGTCTCTAGGACCCACTCATTTGTCTACTTGGTAGTCCACGGTACTCTAAGAATCTGCCGCATACACTTCATTTCAAATGCGTTGATTCTTGCCTCTTCATCTTTCTTTATGGTCCAGCTATCACAGCCATACTGACCATGAGAAAGCTTTCAGAAGTCGTATCTTTGTTGCAAGCAATATGCCGTGACTTTTCCATACATTCTTCAATGCTGCACCGACACCTTGTCCTTTTGCCAGTCTTGATCGAATGTCTTTACTGCATTCTGAGTCTTCCGTTATATGTGAGTCAAGATACGGAAATGTGTCCGTCTTCTCCAATTGAATACTCTGTACTCTGATGTTACAGATTGTATCACTTGTTACCATGATAATACTTTGTCCACGTTAATCAACATACCCCGGTTGCTCCTCTCCCAGGCTGGAAGATTCACTATCTTCTGCAGCTCTGCTTCCCAGGTTATCAATAGAACAATGTCATCAGCAACCACAGATTTGTAACTCTTCTCCCTCCTATTTGGATATCACCATCGTAACCGTCCAGCGCTTCCCAGATGACCATTTTTACCAGGATGTTGAATAGGTATTTTGAGATCACACAACCCTGTCGAACCCATTTCCTCACACCGAACTCTCGCGATTGTACACTGGCTGCTTTCAGTCTAGCTAGCTGTTTACAATAGAGCCCAGAAAGCAGGTTGAAGATGTGAATAGGGTAACCAATGGCTATCATGGCTAGCCAGAGCTTCTCATGTGAGGCACAATCAAAAGCCTTCCTACACGCTAGGTGCGGGAAAAGACTGACGAAGATTTCTTACAGCAAGGATTCTCTGAATGAAATCAGCAATTCGTCTTCCGTCATCTGTGTGTTCTTCTTGTGACAGAATGAATTTATCACTGCTCGTGTGGACTTCTTCTGCTGGTCCTCCTTCCATCATCTGCGCTAGATACAAGTTATACAACGCAATCGGTGGTTTAACGTTGCAGTGACTTTCGCCCATTCGTGTCTGCGAAATCTATTTTAACCCTCAAAAGCATTCAAAGGGTCCATTTGGACCATTGCATGTTAATCGTCATACATCTTTTATTTGTTAGGCTGTAGTACCGTTTTATTTCAGGTAAATTGTCAGTTAACGTGAGAGCTTTTGAATGATAGATGATGTTTTAATTTTTATTCAATTTTTTAATTAAAATTTTTAATATTTAGTTGGGGTTCAAATGGACCACATGCTTTATGGAATTGTTGTAGCCTACCATTTATAATCCAGCACCTTAGTTTTTATTGCCAATTTGCAATTAAGTAATCTCGCATATTAGTAATATTATTCTGAGACTATGTGACTCTTGCCTGATTAACATCACCTTTACCCAAGTGCAACAAAGAAAACATAGCCATCCTATTAAAATAAAAGTAAAGTGTGAAATGTATAAATCTAAATTTTCACCTTAGGGGTTGCTTTCAGTAAGTAATCTTGCCCCTATTAATAGGGTACACCAACCTCAACATCTCATTTTGAGGTGTAGAGATTGGTTTACCCTATTAATAGAGGCAAGATTTTAAAATAAACCAATAAAAAGTATTAACTTCCAGGTAAATAGATTTTACATTTGAATACAAAGTTTGTGGCTTTTTAATTTGTTTACTTCTGTGTTCTTGGAGAATTTGGTGATTCTTTCAAAATTGTGTCTAAGATTGCATCATTTATATTAAGTCTTGGATAAGAATCTCATTTACATGATTGTTTGTGTTGGATATTGGTTGTTTTAGTATTGTGCTTCTTTACAGTTGGCATATATTTGCAAATTATTGAATACGGAAAGTGTCTATTCAAGAAATATAGAAACAGGATAATCTTGGTTGAGCCATAGATAAATAATCTTTAAATACTTGGCTATGTCTGCTACTTTAAATCTGTTGTTTGAAATACATTATCTTTGGAAAGCTTCTCATGTACTATTAAAATAAAGGTCAATGATTGTCTAGGCCTACGCTTAAAATTAACTAGAAGACAATATTCGAATGTATGAAGGTTTAAAGAACGAACTATCATAAACAATCAATTATTTCCCAGAAATGTTATATTACATGCTGGTAATTAAGAAGTCTGTAATTCTGTATATATCTATGTGTGATAATATTATTTTTGTTATTTCTAATTGTTTTTATAAAGAAATTGTAAAAAATTCTTAAAATAACAAACATGCTTTAACAAGAACTTTAAATACTAAATGCATTCTGGGAAATGTCGTCAACGATCTTTGTAATCATATGATGGCAATAAACCATTGAATTGTACTATTGTGTCGCTAGAGCACGTTTTAAGACATTTGAATGAACTTTTGATGACTCGAAGGTAAGGCCAGTATTCAGCAGTATTTAGTGGCAGATGAACTAAGGTTGATATGGAATGATGAAAATGATTCGGGAGGAAATGATATCTCCGAAGACTAGACAGCAACATCACATGTAGAACATATGAAGCCCATGTTGCAATACTTCTGTATGGGCTTCATATGACCAACATATGGGCCCACACGATTCTATACATAGGACACGTGATGTTCATATGGGAATATTGTCGCATGAGTTTGATATGATCAGGATGTGTGTTACGGCCACAAGATTCGCAGTTTCCGGTGTCTTTCTTCCGCCAGAGATGAAGTTACTCTTTCAGCAGGCAGTGGCCAAAGCGCAGCCTTCAGATGGCTACCTATTATAATTATCGACGGCATGCGTCCTTGTACTTGACAGAAAAATCCACTTGTGATTCAGTTTCTCGGTAGTACGATCCAGTGTGTTTGTGTTTCCCATTATGTGTGCCGTTTCCGGAGGAAGGGCCACGGTAGGTGGTTTCCTCAGGGTTTATAGCTGGTGGTAATACCTCCCTGTTGATTTAATTAACTTTGACTCTGAGCTGTTCCCGTCCCTTCAACCTCCGGCGTTTATCGCCTCAGAGTACGTCTTGCGTCGGGTGATCCGGAAAGGGTTGGATTTTAGCGGTGTATTCCATCATCTGTTGTCTGCGGCGCAGATGCAGAAGCATCTCTCCGCAGTCGACTTTAAGAGCCGACCTGATCGTACCCCCACAGTGCCCCGCAACAGATGGATAAGGCCTTGTACTGGATCGTTTCGAGATTGGCTCGATTCGACGACGAAGCACTGTCATAGGCCATCTTGCCGTAATCAGTAATGGAGCGAATCAGGGCCCAGTACACCACGAGCAGAATTTCTTTTGAGGCTCCCCAGGTGGCGCGCACCATGTTTCGCATTATATTAAGACGAGGCTTGCACCGATCTACAGTGTGGTCAATGTATGCCATCCAGTCGAGCTTTGGATCGAATATCATTCCGAGAAACTTGGCAGACTTGTAAAAAACCAGGTTCGTCGTCCCAAACTTGCGATTAGGTCGTTCTACTTTCGACTTTCGTCCTCGATGCAACCAAACGGCAACAATCTTACTCGTAGAAACCTTGAAACCGGGTACTTTTGGAGTTCACGCTCGTTTACATAGGCTTGTGGCTGGACTGCCAGATGGCGCCGTCGTCTGCGTAGAGTGAAGGTTTTATACTATTTGTCGGTTCAGGAATATCGTGCAGTAGTATGATGAACAGGAGAGGGATGATGATAACAATGCCCTGCGATAAGCCATTTTAATTTTTGAAGGAGACTGGACATCTATAGTCAGTCTTGTCGTTAGAACTCCTAAGCATCACTGCAATAATCTAGGTGTCATAACTCTTCACTGGTTAAAAATATCGAAACTAATTACTATATAATCATTCATGTTCCTACAACTAATCCAACACTATCACAGTAAGGCCAAGCATTTTGATGGTTCAGCAGAAACGGGTTGTACGGATGGCAGATTTGTTAATGCGAGGCGAAAATATCCATACACAATCCTGGTATTAACAATTCTGCCAAACGTTCAACCAGGTTTTCCTCCATCTACACAGTTCTTCGTCCTTCTGCCTCTTCATTCGTGAAATTTGTTAGACTCTAAACCTCATCTATGGTTTCAAGGTCATCAGCGCCTAACCAGACGACCGCGAGTATAGCGTCATTTCAAATTTCTTTAGTTTCAACGACAGTTTTCCATGTTATATGCGAAGCATAGTGAAGAGTTATCTCAGTGCCTAGTATTACTAACTATACGCCTCAAGATGCTGGAATATGCCGATACTGATAATCACATATATCTGCATATTGTTAGAGTCGGCCCATGTGGAAGACCCGGATGTAAGGAGTGGTTGAAGGATGAGCCGTCTCTTTGGGGGGCGTAGCCCCAGAAACCCTATAAAAGGGAAGGTTCTTTCAGTTTGCTGAGCTTGGCTAGTTAAGATAGGCAGAGTCCTACGTAGCTCTGTTTTCTGTTAGTTGCCAAGACTCCGTTTTACGAGCTTATGTAAAGGTCCGCCGTCAGTTGGAGGAACCTAAAAGGTTTTTGTGTTCGAGTTGTTCTCTGATGAAAAGACTTCGACTTTGGCTTCAAAACAGCCGTCGTCGTTCTGCTTGATGTCAGGTATTCTGTTCTACGTGTTATAACCTCTTGCAAGTGAAAATATACATTTTATCTCAACCCAAGCGAGTTATTTATCAACACTAGACTAACACGTAACATATATAGAAGCTAAACTAGAATCACACAAACTGTAGAGCAAACGGTCTGTCATGTCTAACTAATGTAAATAGAAGGAGTACCGCATGCTATAGACGGTTTGTGTGTAGGTACACTGTAGATCGACTGCGCTTTGTACCAGATGATCATGGGAACACGTAAATGCAACTCTTCCTAATGAAAAGACAATTTTTTCAACCACAAACTCGCACACGCACGTGATGGCAAAGTTAAGTAAAATGTCAAGCAACGTTAGAACAACGTACCTGCATTCTGCAAACCATCTTTACATTTCCAAAATATTATAATCTGTAAGCATCCATAGCGTCGTCATCAAAAAACAAACAAACAAATATTAATGGACAGTAGCTTCGAAATGAAACCAAGACAGTGTAGTGCAAATTTGGAAAACAACGAGGGTTTTAGTTTTTATATAAATATAGATTGTAAGTCCCCTGAAGGGAACGCCTTTTCTTATTAGCACCGGAACCAACCATGTACTGAAAGAAAAGACTGTTGTTCTGTGTGAGTCAACAAAAGGTCCGCCGGCGAACACAAATCTCCTTTCAGTTTTTTTTGTGGCAGCGGTGCTAATAAGAAAGGCGTTCTCTTCGGGGGACTTACTTTCGCCTACGATTCCTCGCTCAGCCGATGGACACATGGCGTGTTAACAAATATCTTACTTACTTACTTACGCAACCTTTTCAGCACGTGGGTTCTTGAATGGATTTGTCCGACAGTAACGAGACATAATGAAACAATTATTGCTATATTAACAAGTATATGCAACGTATTTACAGCATTACTGCAACATCAGAGCCTTTGATTCGCACCGGCCTGTTAACCTCGATCGATCCGTTTATGAGATTCAGTTTTATTTTCCTTAGCTCCCCGGAAAAAGTCTGACGCTTGTTCGACCGTCGTTTTGCGAATGTCTTTTCGCTTCCGCTTCCTTGTTTAACTTTCCTCTCCGTCTGTCAATCAGTCCTCCGATCGGCAACGTCTGCTCCGCGCCTCTCTGTGTCCCTCTATCTATCTGTTTTTCCCCTGTCTACCTCCACCTGTCAATCACGTTCTATGAATGGCATCCTATCGGCCTCGCTTCATGCACGTTAACGATAGCCCGTCTAACTGTTTCACAGTGATTCAGACAAATTACACAAACATATGAGACTAAATTAGCCAACATAATGCAATCTATATTTATTCAAAAACTAAAACCCTTGTTGTTTTCTAAATTTGCACTACAGACAGTTTCAATTAAGATCCATAAATCCGAACAGGCCAGATGAGAAGATCATTCTCAACCTTGCCTGCGGTTTTGTAAGGGAACACTAATGATTAGGCCTAGGATACAGCCATCCCGTATATAAAAAGCAACATCCGCAATTTGAATAAATCATACTACTTTTCGACAATAGCATTGTAATTAGAATATAAAATTTCTTTGTGTATTTTATATCTGATGGAAGAAATAAAATATCTATAGGTCAACACAAAATCTGAACCAACACCGAAGAGGTCGAAAAGATATGCCACTAAGCTTAATAACACTCACACCACTTTAGGCTCTTGATCCAGTTTTTATTAGTTTTAAATTGGTGCAGCCAAAATTGGCAACAGTATAGCGAAATATTATCGTATTTACTATCGTAATTAACCTTAACTAGCGAAACGGGATGAAGGGATGAGCACGACATAGCCCCGCATGTAGATATTCATTTAAAGCCAATTACACCATCAGCTGTAGCTTTATTAGTGGACTAGACACGAGAGCCGGAATGAGGCCAACTTTGTTGTCAGAGCATTGGCCAGAAAGGCATCGGAGTTAATGTGGGTTATGTCGTTCACTGGGACAGTGATCGAGCAGAGGCAAAGGCAGTCTGCGTAATTTTCTGAACAAAATTATAACCATGAAAGGCAAATATCATTTGACGACTCAAATAAAGAACTAATACTGCTAAATCATCAAACTTTTGCAGTTTTCTCATGTGCAATACAAATGAAAGATATAAGGTCTAGAGGTTTATGCAAACCATTATTTTATGAACAAATAAGGCCTAGTGAAACCTGATGTTTCTTGAACGCTTTTGAATTTTGGCAATGCGTTGCTTTTCTAACTCTTTTAAATTGCAGAAAGTACATATTTTAGAACTATTTAACCTACGAAAAAATTAACCACTGAGAAATATGACCTTGGTATTATCAAAATTGTCTATAATGCTATACAACTTAAAATAAAATAAATTTAGACGGCATCCAAGATGCACATTATTTAAACTATCTTTCCTTGAACTTAACAACTGAGCTCAGTGTGTTACAATGTATTAAGTTGATCTAAGAGTGTTCTGAATCAGGAATTGACTCAGCCATCATCAATTGAATTTGCTTGAAGTAGAAAGTTTGCACAACAGCTTAATTTTGGCATATAATATTTTAACTAAATACATAACTTTTTGCCAATTATAGAGTAAGCATAGATGACTTAAAATGTAACAAGATGTTCCAAAAGTAGGCAGAGCAGGATGTCCGACCTTTTTTGTTATTTGAAACCTCACTACAGTTGGCATTCATCATCTCTAAGTTCTGTCGTCGTTCACATCTGATCCACAAGCGTTTTCCGTTGCACATCCTGTTTCATATTGCTGAAGACCACCGTGTTCGATTATGATTAGGCCGACATATATCATAATTATGATTAGGCCGACACATACAAGTACATTAGACCAGTAATTAGTCCAATATACTTCCCTTGTGATATTTGAACATGGGTGTGTGCATTACAGTAAGTGCCGGCGAACTTAATTATGTGAACTACTATGAAGTTACTGTTGGCTTAAAGCGAAGAGGATCAAGAGACATGGCATTTTTAGATAGCTGTTCTTTTGGAATAATACTAAAGTAATATACGAGTTTCCCGCTGAGGGACTGAAATGGTGGCAGCAAAGGAACACATTGTTTATGGGTTCGTGCATTTGTTGCTATCAGCACAAGGTAAACTATGAATTATGTCTAAAATGCATTTCTTTAGCGAGACGTACAGTATGCACCTAGGTACTGTAGAAACCTTTAAGCTGCTTTGTTGTAAAAGATACTAAATGATCTATGTAATTGTAATTAGTAAATGTAATCTCAAAATTGTAGCGATTCTTCACGGGGAAACTCTTTACGGGAGCTCGCTGAAGCCCTGACAAAAAATCACAATGACGCGGAATGGTTTTCAAACGCTGACGAAAAATGCAAAACAAAAGCCAAAATTCGTACACCGTAGGTACTATTCCAAAAAAATGGACCGACCAGAGCAAAGCTTCTAGGCTTCGCGGTGTGCTTGCAATATCACAAGCTAATTCAATTTTTCGCATAGTTAAAACACTTTTCTATTGTTGTAATAATAATTCTGTATTTATTTAATAATAATTCGTTCTTTATTTATGCTACGAGTTCATACTCTCCAGCATATGCCATTCTATTCAATATTAACGTGTTTAGCTTTTAATAGCTACTTTTTTTGTGCTGGTAATAAGTCGGAACTTATAAAAATATTCGTTATAAAAATATGTTGTAGCAATCACCAGAGATTTCACCGTGCGACTGATCAATTCGGAATCTTCCGATAGCAATCCAAATGAAGGACGATTGGAGATCTATTACAATGGAGTCTGGGGAACTGTATGCAATGACGGATTTACAAATGCCAGTGCCAGAGTTGCTTGTGCCAGTCTTGGTTTCGGGTGATTGCATTTTACCAATTTATTTAATGCAATGTATAAGAAAGTTGTATTGCACTTTGAAAAACTTTCTCGCATGCGCTCCGAACTTATTGTTTGGGGAAGAGTGACACAAATACTATATTAAATAGAGCGGAAAAGTAGAACTGCGTCGTTATAGCAGCATCAATGACATTTTCACTTTAGATTCAGTTAGGCATAACAAACCTTTTGGAAAAGTACGACTCACACAGTTTATAGAAATATTTGGTTTACAAATAGAATAGATTTTGGCAAGTCAATACAATATAATGCGAATGAAAGTTGGTGTTTCTTAGAATACTTCAGAGATGGAATAGTTCAGAGCAAGACAACATTAGATTAAGCTATTAACCATTATATGGCGAGATAGAATAAAAACATGTTTTTCTCTAATGCTACTATGGGTCAACTATTGACTAAACTATAAAATATATAATCTCAGGATGCCACGGCAGTGCAGCGAATGTTAACAGCAACATGTCTTAATCAAGCATAGGAAGTTTCTCGATCTTCTGTCAGTCTGGAATTCTTAAAACGATTCACTTGTAACATAAAAAATATAGTAGCAGGATTATATTTAGGATATTTTCGTTCAAGAACAGTTTAGAACATTCGGATTACCCGCTCCACTGCCACCCTAAACATACGCCGTTGCCCTTTTAGGTAGGTTTTAACTTATATGGGCTCACCAAGGCCTAAGCATATTATAGCTCAGTCAAGGCGCTTGGTTTAAAGATATGCACCTTTAAGTTTGAGTTCAAATAGAGAATGTAACACAAAAACTACTACAATACCATATGCTTTTATATTTTGACAGTTTCTTCGAATTATTTGGAAACATGTCGTGCACTCTCTAACTAGAAAGTTTTTTGTGAAAAAGTATCTTAACAATTATTTTAATTTCTCCAAATACTTCATACCAAAATATTTTCAAAATACTAAAATTAAAAATTTATTGAAGTATTTTTAAATAAGCTCTGTACTGTTCCACCTCTGAAGTATTCTAACGAAAAGGAATACTTACGACAAGAAAAAATATGAACGAAGATCAAGGAGATAACGTTTCTTTTGAAAATGTTCCAAAAGCTGAGTAATCTCAATATCTACTTAAAAAGTTACTTGTTTAGCTTAAGTAGACCCACTGCTACCAGAAATAAGAATTGAAATAACACATGCAAACAATAAAACTTAAAGCGCCAAAAAATTAAACCTTAATGCTAAAGTTAGTGACCAATATTAAAATTTCAAATGTATCAGTGTTTATTTATTTACATTTTGTGTTTTATTGTAAAATTTCATTTGTGACGTCGTTAATAAGTATTCTTGAACTGTGCAGTGTGTTAATGTTTTAATGTACCAGCTACTTCGGTGCATTTATCGGCAATCGTCATGACGGTGCAACCGGAAAAATCTGGTTGGACGAAGTCAGCTGTAATGGAAACGAATATGGAATCGACAAATGTCGGCACAGAGTTTGGGGTTCACACAATTGCTACCACAGTGAGGATGTCTCAATCAGCTGTGGTAATATTGCTATAATAATGCTGATAATTTTCCACCATATGTCAATCTGTGTATATTTTATAAAATGTTTCTGCACTGAGCTTTACTTTCACTTCTTAAGGTTAAGTAATACATCAACTCGATAATGGTTTGATAAGCAAAAGCGCTTTGGAAATGGTTTCTGTTTTAAAAAACTGTGCTTCTGTCTCATTTATTCAAGAGCTACCCAATCATAATTTTTCATGCCATTGAATTATGCGGGGTTGTCTATAATGTGCAAGGTACGGTTCTCTGAATATAGTATTTTAATTTTGAAAATACAAAATAGTATTTTTTAGATTTTATTAGATTTTGGCAAGCCAATACGACATAATGCGACTGAAAGTTGATGTTCCTTGGAATACTTAAGAAGTGGAATTGTTCAGAGCTTATTTTAAAATACTGCAATAAATTTCCAGTTTTAGTATTTTGAAAATACTTTGATATGAAGTATTTGGACAAATTAAAAATAATTAAGATACTTTTTACTAAAAATCTTTCAAGTTAGAGAGTGCATGACATGTTTATCAAGTATAATGTTAAACTTCCATAAACTGCTACTGTTGAACAGTTATTTTGGATGACCGCATAATTGGCAAAGAAAACCGGCTTCGCCCAGAGTTCTATAAAAGTCTTGTATTGCAGCGGTGTTACTGTATGTCTACCACTAAATTTCTTTCATCGACAGACTGGCAAAGATACCGCGGCTAAGTTGGAAGCTTGGGAGAGACAAGCATCATTGTTAGCAGTCAAGGTCTCCTAATTGAACTATAGTTTAAGCGCTGGTGATGTAACCTTTGTTGATCGGCATCAAAACTTCTATAGTACTATGTAATCCCAACAACAACGTCACATGTAAGACATAAGAAGCGCTTTTGACAGTATTTCCTTATCAGCTTTATACGTTCTACATGTGGGCTTCATATGTGCTGAATGTGACTCGATCTAGGCGATATGGTCAACTACCAACCTATGTCAAACGTAATATTCTTGTTAAAATTATTGAAAAATTGTTGCTAATCAAATAACTCTGCTTTTCGATTCTAGCAACATGCTCCAGGTGAATGAGTCAGGTTTTAGAAAAAAACATTCCGCAGCATCCACGGAGTTCGCCCCTTTCTTATATATGACGCTATGCATAAGGCCCAGATTACCCTTATGGCTCTGTTTGATGTCAATACTGTCTTTCAAATGGTCGATCACGATATTGTTATTCGCCGACTATCCATCTCATTCGGTGTCTGGCAAGCCGCTTGACTGTCTTGGCTCCTTTATGCATGGGCACGCGTACTTCACTGAGTTTGGGTCTACTCGACCTGGCTGCTGTCAGTTCTTTTGGCCAACAGCATGACTCTGTTCTTGGCCCATTTGCTCCACATCTTATGGACTGCAGATAGCGGAGCTGTCCTGGCTTCCAACTGAGTTCTCAGCCAGCTGTATGCTGATGATATTCAGACTTATCCGCATTGCCCGGCGTCCGGTCTTTAGTGCAATGACTATAATGCAGCGGGCAATGGCAGTGCTTGGAACTTGAATATCGTCCTACAGACTGCGCCACAATGAGTAATAGGCAGCAGTTGAGTAAAGACTCTTTGACCATGGCTGCTGACTTCCCTCGATTTTCTTCTCTACTTCTGTTCGCAATGGTTAGGATGTCCATGGCCAACAACTCTCTGTCTCTGTCTGTCTGTGTCTCCGTCTCCGTCTCCCTCTCTGTCTCTGTCTCTCTCTAGGAAGAGACTCTGGGCATTCAAGTTGAAGACTGGCTATGTGAATTATCTTAGCGAATGGATGAATGAATGAATGGTGAATTAATAAATAAATGAATAAATATGCAGCACATATGAAAATATTCTCCCCATATCTTTAACGTAGAACATTGTATTAGGGTAAATTCAGTTACTAACTCCGGCAAATGGCAAATAATGAAGCGCAAATTAACAGCATATACCGGGTTTGTACTTACTTTTTAAAGCTGTTTAGCCTTGGCTTTGCAAGTTCACTTCACAGATTAAAACTGAAGCAAAACTTTTGAGACAGTATACTTAGCTAAACGCTAAGTTTTCACACTCATTTAAAGTCACATTCCAGTATTTCATTTATTCCACTTCACTTATATTTTACTTAAACGAATGTGTTGTTCACACCCCACCTGTAAACTAAAGTCGTTACTGCAGTATGGATTCTCACAAAGATTGAAAATTTTCTTGTGTTGGTTTAAGTGTTGTGAAGCTTTACTTCATGATATGCTTATTGGGTTAAAGCAAGCACAGGATCATATGTTGCATAATGTATAACCTCTTAATGACAGGACAAAGCAGCAAACACCTGAAGTTTACAAAACTTTCAGACTTGCTTATTTATAATTGTTTATGCAATTGAAGGCATATAATCTTAAGCTTAATGCGCCATTCAAAAGGAAACCAGTGAAATTTACGCAGGCATTCTAATGCAGTTGATGCAGAAGAAGAACACGTAGACCCCCTAGAAAAAGAGTTTTGAACCAGCAGCTTTTTCAGATTGGAATAGGAGATGCCATATAAAGCCGCATTTGCATAGTCTAATCGAGAACCAACAAGTGCACATGCCACTGTTTTAGCCATGTCATCGTTCAGAGAATGCATGATTTGACGAAATGCCCTGATATGTTAGAAGCAAGACCTGCCTGCAGATAGAAGATACGTGTGAAGTCATGATGAGCAAGTTATCTATGGTGACGGCAAGAGTTTTAATTTTGTCAGATAATGGGATTTTGGTTCCTAGAAGGACAACAGTTGAATGCTAAGAGAAAGACTGCATACGCTGATGGATTGTAAAAAATAATTGCTTCTGACTTATCAGGGTTGATCTTAAGGTCAGTAAGGCGGAACCAAATCTGAAGACAGGACAAGCAAAGTTCGAGTTCAGTTTTTGGTGGGGGACCTTTAATAGGTACAGTAAGATCATCAGGTAATTTGTTTCACCTGTTACTAAATCAGTTCTTCTTCAAGTTCTCTGCTCCCGGGCAGGTTCGAACCTCCAATGGCGCCATTTCTGACGTTGTTGGGCCTCCTCCTTCAGTTTAACATATCGAGCCATCATCATTAAATCTAGTAGCATCTGTCTAGGACTTCTTGTTCGTTTCTTTTCCTTCCAATTTTCCTCTGTCATCTTTGAATTACTTCAACTAAAATTCAATTGTTTGAACGGTTTAGTAAGCAATCTTGAAGTTTTGAACCTGTAGTCTGTGGTTGCAGAAATGTGTAGGCCTAACATTAAATAGTATAGTACTAGGAATTCATACACATGACAGAATTAATGTCACACCACGCACAGTTTAAGGTCCAGAATTTGCTAATAGACAGTAGAAAGATCTAAGAGGTCAATTTCATTGTAATTCCCAAAATTAAAAAGTTAGAATATAGCAATTTATATGTCACCTAGAAGTCAACCTTGTAAAATGACTTGAAATAAGTTTAAAATAGGCCAGAAATTGAATACAATGAACAGCTTATTTAAATACATTCTAAAAACACTGAATAAAATTATTTGCAAAAATACAAATTATTTTGAAAAGCGCTTTTCAAAATAGTAGGCCTATTGTATTCTGTATTTTCAAAATACGTTCAAATGTATCTTGCGCGACACTGAATATAACGTCTGCGCTGGCTATAACCTTCTTGTAAATGGATTATTGTAATGGTTTCATCTTAAGTGGAAAATACGACTGAAACAATTCTATAAGAAACTGTGGTCTTTTTGGATCACTTAATATGACAGACATAAACTCTGATAGCTGAGGAAATGACAGCGCATAAACACTTGGCATGTAATAGTGCTATGTTCTTTTAGGAACTTCTGGCACTTTTGCCATCCGACTTGTCAATTCGCTGTCTCCTGTCAGCAATCCAATGGAAGGAAGATTGGAAATCTTCTACAACGGAGTCTGGGGCACTGTTTGCGATGACAGCTTCACCAATAACAGCGCCAAAGTTGTATGCGCCAGTCTGGGTTTTGGGTAAGTTTGATTCTTTTATCAATCTTATATTCATGTTTCTGCAATATGTCTTATCCTTGATTTTATGGAGTGGTTTCCTAATACAATTTGCTAGAGCTTTTTTTGTAAAATGAGACAATCTTAAGTCAGAAAACGAGTCATTTTATTATAATTATGATCGAACAAAAAGTAGGCCTATGATTGGCCTAAATTTTGTGAATAGAATTTCGCATTTTCCTACCGTATGCTGAATTCTGGGTTTAAATACAAGCTGATACGTTGCTTCTCACAGATTAAAAATACAATGACAGCGAGGCACTGGAGAGGAGTTAATGACGCTCTACAGTTATCTTAATGCATGATTTTTGTATAAACTCATCGCAGTGTTGTAGTTCAAGCTGAATGTGGCAGGTTATGCTATGCTCTTGATGCAAGGCTCTACAACTTCCACAGGAACATCTATAGCGCTACTCTAGTAATGTCGAAAGGGTTGAAGTGAGTTATAGGTAAGTGATGGGACTTTGTACTCTATTCGTTTTGGCTTGTTTGAAGATTCATCAAGTTAGGCTTTCAATCCCAGTAAGAAGCTAGTTGCAGTATTCATTATGGCTTAAAAGCAGGTCATTAGCCAAGCAAATCAAACCTGAAAAGGGAACATGGCGCCTAATCCTACGAATATCCATAGTGTAATTGCTTCTGTACCATGTGTACAAATCTTGTAATATAATTGTATGCGTAGCTATACTTTCGTTCATGCAATAATAATTATAACAATAATGTAAAACAATAAGTGCACCCCTTTTAGTGGATGCTAATTTGTTAAATTAGATACCTCGGTGCAGTCATCGGCCATCGTCATGGAAATGGTGATGGTAGAATTTGGTTAGACGAAGTCAACTGCACTGGAGCTGAACGGAGCATTCAAGCATGTTCACACGCAGTTTGGGGCGAAACTGATTGCAGTCACAATGAGGATGTCTCTATTAGTTGCGGTGTGTATAACAAATGCACCATATTTAGGCCATACTTGTTTAGGGAATAGGTTTTTATCCAGTATTTGGTGTAAAGTCATCGTAATTGTAATATCGAGATTACTGGGTCCCCTAAAATATAATTTATGGAAACCAGCTCATTCACAGGCGTTATGTCGAGTCTCCTTTGTGCAACAATGAGACATAGCTGAGGCGCTGGAGTTTGATTTAGCAATATGGAGTCCTTTAGCGAAGATCGAATTACCAATGTATGAACAAGATTTTTGTGTTCGTTGTAAGCTTTTAAACATCTGAGAATGAGCGATCACAAAATATAACAAGTAACAACTTGTCACGGATCTAAGTATATCTGTTGTTTTTAAAGAATCCAGTATGTATCTTTATAATTATTCGTCAGTTTATGATGTTGTTTTGAAAGGAGCTGTCCCAAAACTTGTTAATTCCTTGTCGTCTGTGAGCAATCCAAATGAAGGGCGATTAGAGATCTACTACGCTGGACATTGGGGCACTGTTTGTAACGACGGCTTTTCCAATACGAGTGCAAGAGTGGTTTGCGCCAGTCTAGGTTTCGGGTAATAGTTTTCTTTCTAAAGCATTTTTTGACAAAGTTCCATATGAGAAAGTAATTTCATGTTCTATATCTTGTTCCCGTATAAAATTGTAATGCAATCGGGTACAGAAATTTACGCATTATCATATCGCTGATTTAAATTGCAATTTTATTGCTCTGTTTCACAGTATGATGACTACATTCAAATACTGTAAAGCAAGACATCAATGCATTTTATGTAAGCCTTACAAGAAATTTTAGCACCTATATGTTAAACATTATAAGTAGGTAATTCGGATTAACGGTAACACTGGTCAACATAGAAATCGTTACTGACTGGAAAAGGCCCTAATGTGTAGCATCTTGGTGTGCTGAACACGAATATAACCATAAAATTTTTTTATTGGCTCTCGTTTTGAAAATATTTCATATAGTTCATTTTTTATGTTTCACCATGTAAATTTATGCAGTAGGACTGCGACAATATCCTAAATAAGTCTAGAATGATGTAATATTCCACCTCATTGCATAATCCCATCATGGACACATCATGCACAGTTGATTACGTCATTTTCTGATGCAATGTAAAACTACAGCCAGTCGGCTGCTGACGTAAGATGACGTCAGCAGTGTACTATATAAAGCGAGTCGGAACGGTTGAGCATTTACAATATTACAGACTTTGTGCGAGACAGTTTAAGTTACTGTTTTATAAAACTATTATTACTTTATCCATTTAGATACAATACAGAACAGTAATGCCTCGGAAGTGCGTAAATACTGTGGACAACTTTTGTTACATTTGTGGGGAAGTGACATTTGCCAACCAGAAGAAAAGTATCAGTTATCAAGTCAAGAAGGCATATCATGCTTCGAATGCAAGGTTGGTGACCAAGACAAGCCATGGGCCCCGCATATATGCTGTGCTACATGTACAAGACAGCTTTCACAGTGGTTGAATGGCAAAAGACCATCAATGCCGTTTGCAGTTCCCATGGTGTGGAGAGAGCAAAGCAACCACGTAGATGACTGTTACTTCTGCTTGGTTCCTCCTCTTTCCGGTGGAATAACGAAGCAAAAGAAGTCGACAATAGTCTACCCAAACATTCCGTCAGCATTGAGACCAGTTCCACATGGTGATGGACTTCCTATTCCAGAACCTCCAGCAGAATATATTTTCCTTGATTCATCTGATGAGGACAAGGGTGAGCCGACATGTTCTTCTCCTGGTCCGTCAGCGTGCAGTGATCCCGATTTTCACTGTGGTGCATCATCAACCCCACACAGAATAACACAGGAAGAACTAAATGACCTTGTTCGTGATTTGGACTTATCCAAAAACAAGGCAGAATTGCTAGGATCAAGACTCCAACAATGGAATCTTCTAGAAGAAGATGTCACAATTACTTCATATAGAAAGCGCCATCAGCAGTTGGAACCTTTCTTTATGAAGGAAGGTAATCTGGTATTCTGTTCCAATATTGACGACCTCATGAATGCCTTACAGATCACTCATGACCCACAAGAATGGAGACTCTTTGTAGACTCTTCAACACTGAGTCTTAAGGCTGTGCTTTTGCACAATGGAAACCGTCTTCCATCTATTCCATTAGCGCATGCTGTCCACATGAAAGAGACATACGATAACCTAAAACAGCTACTGCATTCCATTGACTATAACAGGTACAAATGGCACCTGTGTGGTGATTTGAAGGTAGTTGCCATTTTAATGGGACTGCAGCAAGGATATACAAAATATATGTGTTTCTTGTGTGATTGGGATAGCCGAGCAAGAGAGTTGCACTACGTGCGGAAGGAATGGACTCCCAGACAAAACATGGCAGTTGGACCGAAGAATATCCAGCACCCAGCTCTGGTCGAGGCTCACAAAATCCTACTACCACCCCTTCACATCAAACTAGGTTTGGTGAAGAACTTCGTGAAAGCCATGGACCGCACTTCGCCAGCTTTCCGATACCTGCATGAAAAATTCCCTCGACTCAGCGAAGCAAAGATTAAAGAGGGAGTTTTTGTGGGTCCTCAGATTAGAGAACTCTTCAAAGATGACCGCTTCAACAACTTGCTGGAGGGTGATGCGAAACAAGCATGGAATGCTTTTCGTCTAGTGTCTACAGACTTTCTGGGGAATGTTAGGGCAGAAAACTACAAGGAACTAGTAGAAGACATGCTCAAGCAGTACCATAAATTTCGCTGCAATATGTCCCTGAAGATGCATTTCCTTCATTCTCATCTGGATTTCTTCCCTGACAACTGTGGTATGGTTAGTGACGAACATGGCGAACGTTTTCATCAAGATATCGCAACAATGGAGCAAAGGTACCAGGGAAAATGGTCCACTACAATGTTGGCTGACTACTGCTGGACACTCCGCAGAGATGCTCCCGAACAGCTGTACAAGAGACAGGCAAAAAAATCTAAGAACTAGTCTATGACCTGGTTTTTACAAATATTAACTGTAAGTGTATCACTATTGGCATGCATTGTGCGATATAAAATTACTTCATTTCAGATTACAAAAGAAACTAGAGCCAATTCGGCATTTTCACTGTCATATTCGTGTTCAGCACATACAAATTGATAAGAACTGACTAATTTCATTTCAGTAACATGACTTTTGTAAAAATTTGTTGTCCAGTGATCGTAATCGTATAGGATAGGCCTACTTGTATACCTTAGAGATCATACTTCACAGAATATATTGATATATCGTAATCATGATCATAATCTCGAGATTTCTACAGCGTCCAACGAAAGCCAGGTCGCAGGCACTCAATCAAAACAAAATCGATAGGCAAGAAGGGTTCGGTTCCAGGTCAAGATCCAGGAGTCAGGCAGGCAGACAGTGAGACGGCTAACGGGGATGGTGTTTCGAATTGGAGCGAAAAGACAGATAAGGGGAAGAATCAGAATCAGAATAGGATCTACGGAAAAAGAATGTTTTCAATTTTGAGTGGAAGACCTGCGCAAAGATTGGAAGTGTTGGCTAGTTCGTATGGTGGTCAGATATTTGTCGTAATTCTAGCGGGAGATTATTCCAAAAGGGTAGGGCAGTTATGACTATGAAGCAATTTCCAAATTTTAAGAATGAGGTTACGGGACGGCTGAGAAATGTTAGGAAGGAAGAGGAGCGGGTTGAGCGGAATGGATGAATTGTAAATAACTGACAAAGATAGGAGGGTTGGGAAGATTGAAGTGTGTGTTGTAGGTAAGTGATAGAACTATGTACTCCATTCATTCAGGAATTCTACGCCAGTGAAGTGATTTTAAGAACAGGAGTAATGAGACGGTGTTTGGGGTTTTGGTGACAGCACGAGCAAGAGCATTCTGAATAGCTCGAAGGCGGTTTATTTGGATAGTGTCTATATTTAGGAAAGGTGAATTGCAGTAATCAAGTTTTGCATGAACTATCAATGCGGCTATAGTAGATGAAGTTTTGAAGTGAAGCATAGGTCGGATTCTGAGAAGGTCACGGATGTGCATGAAGGAAGATCGGGAGAGGTGGGTAATATGATCAGGAAAGGAGAGGTTTTGGTCAAAGATCACATCTAAGTTGGGAACAAAAGAATTAGTATTAAATGTCTAAACAGAGGCTGAGTGGAACTCGACAAGTGAGAGGGCATAATTGGGATGAGGCTTCCTACATGTATGTTTTAACAAAGAGTGGAAAGACAGATAGGGCTTTACCCAGAAAAAAGTAATAGAAGGAGGTAGTAGGCCTTCTATTAACAAAGTAGTAGTAGTAGTAGTACCAGTACTGGGACAATTATTTATCTCCTGACGGATAATTACACTTACCTCGGGTAAGGAAATAACGATTACAATTGCAAGAGATAGTCAAGGTGGGTGTTAATGCACCGCCTAGCGTCATCTATCTAATAAGCACTTGTTTAGATCAGTTAGATGATTATGTGTGCCGCGCTTTTGTGGGATACCTAATAGGCACTACATTAACTGTCCTAACACATACATTTATGCATACATTAAAGCGATGATACTAAACACAGAGCGTTATTCGAAGACGCATCTAGGAAGTCATTTTGATGACAGAGGACATTTTATGGAATAATCCTCTCAAAGCTCTAAGTAGTGAGTCAAGGATGGAATTTAAATTTTGCGATTAACTATAATGCAATGTTTGCCATTATCGGTTGTAACGAAAATAGTTTAAGATTTATGTTAGAATATTCGGATAAATGCATAATTTCTTGCCACCTGTGTTTTCATTTAGCAATCAGTAACCCTTAAATAAAGCCTTCTTGGTTATCGCCTGGGAAAATAATTGTGCCAGTTAATTATTTGAAAGGGATAGACAACTAGCTTTCAAATAATTATAATATATCGGCTATTCGGCACATGAATGCCTAATATTGACCCAAAAATAAGTCACACTTAACCCACATAAGTCGCCATGTAGTAAACATCTAATTCATAGTCTTCGTAGCTATTACTTAGAACCATAGCTTATTATGCACATAACAAGTCATTAACAAATGATTATTTGTTAAATTAGTGGAGTAGGCACTTTCATCGGATCTCGTTATGGAAGTGGAAGTGGACAAATCTGGTTGGATGACGTCGAATGCAGCGGATCAGAAACAAGCCTCGACCAGTGCTCTGCACGGCCCTGGGGCTCTCACAACTGCGGACACAATGAAGATGTATCAATCAGTTGTGGTTGGTGTGAATTTTAAATTCTGCTTCAGTCTCTATTCCTGGAAAACATCATTCAGTTGACAGAGACTAGTAGATAGGCCCCCTACCGTTAACTCTGCGGACGCTGTATAAATGTTATGACTGAATAAGCGAATGAATGAACAAACAAACGAAGGAAGAAATAAAAGAATGAACGAACGGACTCAAGAAACAGGCGTGCGAGCGAGCGAATGAATGAAGGAACGAAGACACGAGGGAAAGAAGGAACGAGGGATCAAGAGAATGAACGATAGAAGTAATAAACGAAGTATCGCACGAATAAACGAACGAATGAAGTAATAAACGAAGGAATGAAGGATGGAACGAATAGAGGCGTTAAGAATTAAATAAAAGAACAAAAGAACGAATAACTGAAGGAACGAACGACTGATGGAACGAATGAATGAAGAAAAGAAAGAACAAAGGCACTAAGAAACAAACAATCGAAGGAGCGAACGATCGATCGAAGGAGCGAACGATCGATCGAAGGAGCGAACGATCGATCGAAGAAGCGAACGATCGATCGAAGGAGCGAACGATCGATCGAAGGAGCGAACGAAGGACCGGAAAAAGAAACGAACGAATGAACGAACTGTGCGAGTTCCTTCAAGTAGACCAGATTATGCAAACACGACTTTCTTTAGCACAAGATCACAGAGCATATCTTCAAGTAAAATATATTCACTTGTGTCGCTGTTTCATCAAACATAACTTATTTTCGATTATTTTAAAATAGAACAGCCAACACGACAGGAAATTTTAAAATCAGTTTTCAAGGCACGACGAAATCATAAACTTAGGCCTACATATCCTTGATTCTTCAGTGAAGGACTCGTCTCACTGACTAACAATATAGGCTTTACGTATTTTTATGCACATTGAACATTTACTGTCTTCGTTTAAACTATTTGTTAATCGTCGTGCTCAGGCCTACGATTCAAAATGCACATTTTTGCACTTAACCCTTAACCGACGAGAGAAATTTTTCCGCCTAGGCCCTGACGACGAGCGATTTTCACCGGAAAACGCCTATTAATTAAATAGTTTTCAACTTGTTGTATCTCAGTCAGTTCTTGACCTACAGACATGAGGTTACCATCAATCTTTAGCATTTTGTCTCCTCTTCCCATCCATTCGTCTAGTTTTTGATCCAAAAAAATTTGGGGTACCCAAAGTTGCCCCAAACCGTACCCCACCCCATGTTTAAAACTTTTTTCATGTTCAGGCTCCTATGGAAAAAAAATTTCAGTGACAACATATGTAGTGTCAGCACAAAAATCGTGCAGAAATCAATACCAGACAAAACCTCACAAGAATTTTGAAAATATTTTCATAAATGAAGGAGATACAGTATTTTTAGTATGTAAGATGAAGTCGTACAAATTGAAGGAAATATAAGAAAACACATGAAAAGTAAGAAATGTCTAACTTATCAGATCTTGGTCATTCTTTGACATACAGACTTGAGGTTAACATCATTCTTTAGCATTTTATTTCCTCTTTCAAACCATCTTTCCAGTTTTTGAGAAAATGTTTTGGAGGTACTCATGGTTGCCCCAAACTGTACCCACCCCATTTGAAAACATTTTTCATATTCAAACCCCTATAGAAAACATTTTCAGTGACAACTCATGTAGTGTCAGCAAATGAACTGTGCAGCAATTAATATCAGACAAAACCTCCAAAAAGTTTGAAAATATTTTCATAAATGAAGGAGATATAATATTTTTAGTATGCAGACAGTAGTCGTACCAGAGGAGTAACAAGAAATGCCTAAAAAGTGAGAAATTTTTAACTTATCAGATCTTGGTAATTTTTGGCATACAGACTTGAGGTTAACATCATTCCTTAGCTTTTTATCTTCTCTTTCAATCCTTCTGTCCAGTTTCTGATAGAAAAATTTTGGGGCACTCAAAGTTGCCTACTCACCCCATCACCTCCCAAACACATACATAGTAATAATACAACCACGACATCAAAAACACTGCAGCATGCACACCAACAGGACAACAACAGTAACATTACAACAAGCCAGGCACACAGAGAGCCAAACATACTGAAGTTTGTTTCCTTTTCAAATATTTGGTAGCTCTCAAAAGAGCCATTTTTATGAATGCCTGAGTGCACTGGATGGTCACCTTGAAGATGGATGAAGCCTCCTGAATCGACTTCTCTTTCTCAATAGACTGGACTGAACAGTTCTAAGAGGACAATTTAGAATGGAAATTTTAACAGTTGTATCGATGTGCTATATTGCTTACCTTCCTTACACTCTACAGAACCACTATCTGATTTTGCTCGTTGCAAATGTGGAAGCATAAAACTTTGCACAAAGCAACTTTACATGCTTCACATTCATATTGAGCCTTCTTGGGGCAGCCTTTGGGATTCTTGATCTTGTTCTCTAAAACATAAGATGCTAGAGGAGAAGTAGTTTTCCATTTTATTCTGTGGGGTTTACCTGCCTTCTGTGCATTTGACCTACTCTACTCACCATGCAGGCCTGGTCTGTTCAACTAGCACATCAAAAAAGCTTATCCAAAAGCAGTTAGAAAAAATTCAAAAATGGTGCATCAGGGGCTGGTCCGCCACAGACGCTTGTAAATGGAACAGTTAGGGGTCAAATATGAAAATCTGCTACTTGTTCAGTCCTGTCTATCTCGCCCAAGTCATCCGCCTGACCCAGTTTCACGGTCCGCTAGCATGTATGCGTAGCCGTCTAATTCGGAGTCGATGTCAGAATGTTCTTCAGCCAAAACCACTTTATCTTCTTCACTGGTAGCAAAAGACAGGTTTTTATTGTCAGATGAGTCAAAACTGTCATCATCTGATGCAAATTCATCAAGAATTTGCCGAATTTCGTCGTCAGTAAGGCCACAAAAACAACACGCCGCCATTTTGGGTTATTTAAATTCGTGATTTAAATGTCCGATTTGATTGGTCGATTTTTATGTTTATAACCGAATTCTAAAAATATCTTCCACTTATTTCTGTACTTAATTATAATATCTTGGCCTAATTGATGTAAGGTTTCAAAAATATAACGTCTGCGATAGGCTGAGAGTGGCCTAGATAATAGTACATGCCCACTACCAATTACTACCTGCTCGTCATGACACCTACACTACCAATCGCTACCTATTCGTCTGTATTGGGTTAAAAGGTGCCGCCCGTGTGGCGCTTATGTATACGAAAGCACATACGCGCAGGTCTTGGTCGAAGTCCCAATTCCTCTACCGCTCTCGATGGCCGGCTGCACCTATTTTTCTTCGAAGTCATTGAGGCAGGAGAATACAGAGCCTTGAGTTCGCCATTCAACAGCTGGCCTGCACTGCCTCCCGCACCACTGTTGGCCGTGCCGCCGGTACTGCCGTCCGCCTTGCTGTTGGGATCGCTGCTGGTCGATCAGCCGGCATTGCTGCTGGTGCTGCTTCTGGCGCGGAACTCGCCTAGCCTTGTCGTGGACTTGTCTCGACGGCCTCGCTTCGCCCTGCGGGTCTCGTTTCCTTACGCTGTGGGCTCTTGCTGGTGCACGTATACGCCTATCTATTCTTCCGTCTCGGGCATGCCCAGGAACAAGAACTCGGGGCTCATCACCGCGTCGAGGATGTTGCGGAAGTATTCGTGGGTAGACTGTTATGGTGGGGATCCCACGGCTTCCGAGTGGCCACATGGCCTCGACGCCCATGAGCGCTTTGCTGCGGGTGGTGTGGTATTGTGAGCGGGAAGTCATTTTGTCTGTTATGGTAGAAGCCCCACAGCGTTTAAATGGGCCTATTCATATGGCGGCGGAGCAGACAGAACAACAGTCGCGGAGTCAGACCAGCAGTTCTCGGTGATGGAGACCCGAAAGCGACGAGTTTGTTGATGAACGAGGCGCGGGCTTGTTCCCGGCCGCGTTTGGTCAACTCGTTTTTTCTCTGTTCATCGATAGCCCCACCCACCAGCTTGCTCCTGAATCTCGTCCTTTATGGAGCGGTACCCCTCAAACTCGTCGAGGAGTAGTTTGTACTCCTGATCGCTGATCATGATGTCTTATAGCGCTTTCCAAATGTGGCTGTGGATAGTATTCAGTTTGCTGCTGGCCAGCTTGCGGATGATTTTGTGTTTCCCCGCCTTAGCCGAACACTTGCGGCTGCTGGTGATGCCAGCAATTTTGATCAGACCAGCCGCCACAGTAGCACCCTTAAGGACCAGGCCAGGTACAAATCTGTGTCTTCCTCCTGTATCGTTGTTTCCTTGGACGGCTGATGCGACTCTATGGAGAGGCTGAAACGTCCATGGCATTGATCGACATTGAGAAGATTGACTTGTGACCTAGTTACAGGGTCTCTAGCGCAGTTCGGTGATGAGCCCTGGACGTCAGCGATTTTAGAAGATATGTTTATCGTCTCTAATAAAAGTTTGAATTTTAGACAAATCAGTTCGTTATTCTGACGCTTAATGTAGCGCCTTCCAAGCATCTCATAACAGCGCTGCTTACGCTAGTCTAGACAAAGTTAAATGCTCAACCGATGGATTCCCATCCAGAGTTGGCGGCTGACAACATGTTCAGAGTGCCTGGACCGAGTTGCGTCGAAGATGACGAAAGATGCGGTCGATGAAGTCCCCAGCACACGATTACCCCACTGTCCGTCAGTCCCTCCTAGAACGTAGGAAACAGAGCGTCCGGATATTTCCCGAGCCAACAGCTCTTTGGAAGACAAGCATTCGCCGTCGGCCTTCTGCATTATTTTATTAGCAGCCAATACAGATCTAAGTCTCATTTATGTGATTGGAATAACATGTCAAAGTGTAAGCAAGACAGAGATCGACTAAACTGACTAGAACCGAAGGAGTTCCCGCGTGTTAATGTCTCTGAATGTTGTCTATGGTATTCCAGTTGCTAAAACTTGTTTAAACAAGTCTCTCTAAAGATGCACCTTAAAAGTGGTCCAGAGATTGTCTGATTATTCGGTTGAGGCTCAGACATCACCACAGCAACTCACCAACAGTACGCAACCTATATACTGCCTGACTCTGACTCTGTCTGACTCCTGGATCTTGACCTGGAACCGAACACTTTTGCCTATCGATTTTGTTTTGACCGAGCGCCTGTGATAAGCTGGTTCCCGCGACTTGGCTTTCGTTGGGCGCTGTAGAAATCTCGAGATTGCAATTACGATTACGATTATATACGAAAGTAATTTGATCACCTGAAACTATTGTTACAAAATATACGACCCATTAATAATTTCTTTCAAGTTTAGGTTTTATATTTTATTCTAGTACCCATAATAATGATTTGAATTTATTGAAACTGATTTGATAATTTTACTGATTTAAACTAATGAGGAAAGTTTGTCGCAGCATCTAATGAAGATGAAAATCCGAATCCAAGTTCGAATGTTCTCGTGGTATCAATAGTTGCAAGTCTACTGGGTCTATGTATTCTTCTCGTGGTGACATTCATCATTTGTTATTCTCGCAAAAACAGACAAAGCAAGTTTATCACTTACATACTCTTCATTTATAGAAATATTTTGAGTTGTTGTGATGCTTGAGAGAATATTTTATGCAGATTAATGGCTCATTTTCAATCCGACGGCCTTGCATTAATGCAACTCTAGTACCAATATTTTGTTAAATTTTCGTGTTAAGTTCGTTGATGACCTTTTCGTAAGAAATTTTACACTGTAAAGGTAAGATACCTGTAATACTTTTTATTGCTATGTGAAGTACCATCGATTTATTTCATCTTATTCGTCAGTACCAAAAAGACATAAAGTTAATACTGCAGGACCGTGTGCATGAAAAGCTCCACACAAGACACATTGTGACTGAGTATTCCTGGGTAATTTCCGGCATGTGCATCCACGTTGCGTGAATAGCGCCTGTCGGTGACTAAGTCCAGTCGGGTCCCCATTCTTCGGGTTTAGCAAGGCCCTCTTCCCAGGATTAGGTGTGAAGACACCAGGGCCAAAGAAAGCTGAAGATCTCCATGGAGGCAACGGTCCTTGCCACCATATGTTCTGGTGTTTCAAAGATGGACACCACGATAGAGTTTGACCACAGCGCTGTCAACAATAGGTTAGCAGCGATCAAGCAGGCGATTGCAGATGGTGTCGTAGAGAGGTTTTCTAACTTGGCAATCGGCGATAACATCTGAAAGACCTGACGTGACACCATCACGGATGCGGCCTAGAAAACCCTGATTATAGCAAGGCATTGAGGAGAAAATTAATCACCTGCGTTCCATAGAAACTCGTCCATAGAAACTGCAGAAGAAACTGATAACTGATGGTATGCTAGGATGGATGAGTGTAGAGTTTATACACATCCATCCTCGCGTCCCAACTGGGCTGCAGTGCTGGGTCCATTCTAAAAATAACTATTAACCAGTTTTCCGCATGAAGTATTAAGTATTAACAAAATTACAAGTAGCAAATAAATGAAACAAAATCAGTTTACTGTGCATCTTACAACTACACGATACTGCGCAGTCATGATGTACAATATTGTGCAGTGAAAAGTTTCACAGAACTGTGGAGAGTAATTCGAGAGGACTATGTGCGAGTTACAGCTGCACACTGCAAAACGGTGTGGGAAATTAACACACTTTTACGAGAGCGTGTGACTTCTTTAAGCCGTTATAATAATTGATAAAGTGAGTGCTAATGTTAACTTATAGGTGTCAGAATTTCTTTGCTGGTGGCTAATAGAAAATGTATGGTACGCTAGCACTAAGTAGATTGTTGAAAAACTTTCTTTCTGATAGGAGAAAGAGACCGTATATTGCCTGGAATGAAGTTGAATACGGTTGTATCTTCTGGGCAACATGGAATCGACCCAACTAAGGCCAAAACAGGAGAAACTGGATGTGACGATCTTCGGTCGTCGGGTATCTACGAACGTACTGTTCACTACACTGATGGAATAAATGCACATGAATATCAAACATTAAAAGAGCTCAGCTAAAGCCTTTTAGTCAGACAAAAAAGAGATCCAGTCTCCGAAGAAATCGTTCCAACTGATTGTATTTAACGAAACTTCTACATGAACGAACGCAAGCTTTCTAAATGCAAATCTGATATCCACGTAATGGTTCTTGTTCTAGGAAGTATTCTGAAAAATACTATATTTATAATACTGTAAAAATCAATCCTAATCAAATCAAGAATTTGTACACAGAATGCCTTGTGCTAATTTGACATATGCTTACATACATATGTCCGAACTTTAGAATGTTCTTGATCAGGCGATCCAGTTGAACTTTACGGTCTATTTGATTTCAAATGTTCTATTAATCGACTAATAATCCTACACTTTTGACTGGCTTAGAATGTTTGTCGTTTGGGCATATACTTAAGTTTGTTTTTCACTAAGAAGTATCTCATAATCTAGCATAGATCTAGTTTGCATAAAGGAATTCATTCTTTGAATTTTTCCTATCTCGAAGTAGCAAACCAGATATTCGATCGATTATTATTATCCATATTTACAGTGCTTGGGTCTTAGGGCTTCTATATGCCTGTGCCTTTGGTCATATAAATATACATTTATACACATTTTTAAGCCGCTTTACTGTTTGATTTAACTGGTAATCTAATCTATTTTAACTTAACATCATCATTAATGTCGCTATCATGAAGCACAAAACTTCCTCGATATTCGCTTCAGGCGAATAGAAACTACAGCAGTTATACTAACGTGACTGTATATTGCAGATAAAGGTATATTTTCTTTAGATTGGAATGTCAGAAAGCCAGGACTTGCATATCATTAGTCAAGAGCTGATCAAAACCACTAAGACATATTGGAAGCCAACAACTACTAATTAGCGTCTGTCACTAGTTTTGGACAACCCTCACAACAAATTAGACTCGGTTCCGCATGCATGATAATATCATCTTGTCTCTTTATGTACTTACAGTGATGTAAACACAATACATACTGTGTTCTGAGTCATTGTATCCTACACAATAATCTGAATAAAATGTGGTATTAGACTTTCCCTCGAACTTAAAATTAATTTATTTGCGCATTGAAGTTTAGCGATTTCTGCAAAGAGTAGTCCCATTAATTTTCTTGCATTAATTAGTGCTTGTGGCAGATATATATTATGAAATCCATAGTTACAGTGCATCTGTTATTCTCATTCCCTGTAGCTAGGCCAACTTATTTTATATAACATTGATTATAGCTTCTCTGCCTCCCCCTCTTTCTTCCGCAAGCGCTTGAAGACCATTTTGTTCCGCAGTGGCTCTGGGTTGTCCGGCCTGGAGCGTCTCTGTGAGTTTACCTCGAAGTGGCGCTTTATACATTTCTGATTACTATTATGATTTTACTATTATGATGTTCAAGGTTTCAATTAAAGGAATCATAACCCGGCATGTTTCTTGTTTATTCGCTTTGTTTGAATACTGAGATTTTGTATAGTTTGAAAATTGGTATCCTGATTGTCTTAATGTAAGTTTTGTTATAATTTAGTAGATTAAAGTGATGTGTATCGGCGTGTAAAAATGCTAGTATGTTATGCAGAACAGCATGTAGTCTAATTATTTTGTGTTAAATATAGCAGGCTAAGATAGTTACTCGTTATCAAATTGGGTTTTCGGCAGTGAACTGTGTTGTGGTAAGGAGTGTAATAAATGAAAGTTACCAGTAAACGTGACTGCGAATGACTAAGGATTTTTGAGTGGACGCCATGAAGTAACAGACGATCTTTTATCAATACGATTGAGCGAGAACTTTCGATTAAATTCGGCAGTTCTGCATTGGACACTGTCGCGTAAGGTTGATGTTAGAGGACCAGTGAATTAAAAGTTAAGTCAAATTAGAGCTAATCAAATACTTAAAAAGGTTAGTAAATGTGAACGAAAGTGAAGTAAACGGGAAACAGCGTCGAGTTACTTGCGAATTGTTGCTTATATCCTTGCGAAGGTATTCCAAATCCACCCCACCCCACCCCCTCGTCTTTTGACGGCATAGATTGATCTGTAGATGTGAGCCGCGACCGCCCGTCTAGAACCTATCATCTCCTTGGGTAGAGATGAACTATTTCAAGTACAAGTGACGTTCATTACCAGCACAAAAACAGTCCGAAAACTAAAACTCTACAACAAGTCAAGCTCGTGTGAATGACTCCGAAACGCCAAATCTATCGAAAAGTATTGTTCATTTTATTTTAAGGTATAGTCCATTTCAAGTGAGTGGGTCGCTGATGCCGGTAAGTAGTCCATCAGTTTGGTATTAAATTCCAAGCAATTATTTATTCATTCATTCATTTGTTGTCTTCACATATTCTAGCACAATGTCATTGCCGACAACTTTTTGGCCTGGTAAATATTTCAATAGTCTATCAAGTAACTTTTCACTTCTGATATAAAATACTGACAATATAGATCACTTCACCGGTAGTTAAGCTAGATTTGTTTCATTTACAAGATTTAGTCCTGATTAGCATAAACTGAAGAAACTATATGCGCAGTATCGAACTTGTCTCTCTAGTCTTGTATAAAAATTACACTTTAAATGTCATTCTTCTTTTTTAAGAGCCATTCAAATGTTTAACTGGACCGAAATGCACTTACAAAATAATTTTGAATTATTAAAGTGTTGTTTCACTGTGCCTAAATGGGCGTAGAAAGAAAAAGGTTGGATGATTAAAGTGCAATTTTATTTACCAATTAAAATTAACCATAAACATTAAAATATTGTTACTACAGAATTACATTACATCGACATTCATATACGGCCAACAGACAAACAAAATCGCAACTAACACCTCTAGTAATTGTTAAACATGCCATTGATTCCAAACTGCGTGTTTTCATCTTTACTTTGATCAGACACGCTATGTGTTATTTAGTTTTTAAAATGTGAATGGACTCTTGTTGCATGTAGATGTCGTGGTAATCGTGCTCATTGTGCTCTTGGCAATCAGCGTCTGTGGAAAAACATCGCTGTAACAATGCATTAGGTAATACAACGATTCAGAGTGAAAGCAAACTCATCATAAAACGGGTATATTGTTATTCTGCGTTTCTCAGAATGTCCTTGATGTGGCTTAGTCAACATTAGTGTATCGAATGCAAAACACAATTTATTATTTGATCAAATTATCGCTAGTTGTAAATGGGCCATTCATTCTTTCGGGTCTGCCTTTTGCATGCCATGGCACACATAGCTTGTATATTGTTATTATTATGTCAGGGCCGAGTTCAATAAAAAGGGTAGGAACTACGAAATGAACGAATGAATAAATGAATGAACGAATGAATAAATGAATGAACAAATGAATGAACAAATGAATGAATGATTGAATGAATCTATGAATTAATGATTTAATGAATAGCTACTTGGAACTTATTGTCAAACTGATGCAATACTGGTTAGTTACCTTCAACGACCGATCAACTTACAATGCAAATTACTTTTAAAAAACAACGAACACTAGTTGTCAATATTTCTGAAAGTTTCGCAGCAAATCCTAAACAAATATGATGCATGATGAGCGTATTGTTATGTGTTTGCTCGAGGTAAATCAACGAGCAAGTCCTCCACTCACAACTGTTCAGCGCCATCGATTGATGCTTAGTCATTAGATAGTGGCGCTTAATAAATGAAGATATAATGATAATAATAAGAAATAATTCTTCTGTAAATGTGGATATCAGATAGGCCAGATCTATGAACGACTATGTGAACACACTGTACATTGTAGATCCACTCGTGTATAGTGTATCTTCGATCGGGGGTGTTCCTCAAAGGAAGAAACGATTCAAATCACTACGATCATCTGAATCCCGCATTCCGCGAACTTCTTGTCTATGACAGTCTAAATGAGCCATCAGCTTGGAAAGTGACCTTCACCTACCCGTCGAAAAAGCTGTATCGGAATTTTCCCAAGTATAATTTGAACTTTGAAACAAAATAGGAAGAATCATTTTGCTTCTTACTCTCAATTGATCAGACAACGTAATTTACGTGGAACCGAACCGGACCCGGTGTTAGCTTAACGCTCTTGATAGTATGATATTAAAATGGTATTCTCGCAACATATAAACGCTTAGTTAATTTATGATTAACGGATGGCCATGTTCTTTGTGTCCCAATGAAGCTGCTACTTGAGACGGAGACATATAATTAACGTCTGGCGTAGAAACTGCCACACTTAACGGTGACGCCATGCATTGTTAATTGCTTAATTGTTTCTAATTAGATTTACGATGGTTGCAAAACGACTTGAATTTATATAGGAATATATGTTTAATGCTAGATGGCTGTTTATTTCGCTTCTGCAGAAAATCAATTACGTTCTCGCTGAGTGTACTTAATTGCTAGACATTATTATTATTCAATAAGGCAGCCTAGTGTTTATCGGTCATTCTAATCTAATAAAATCTAGAATAATATGGTCCGATCTAGTTTGGTCTGATATGAGGTCGTCTCAGTGTTTGCAACCGAGTTTGCTGACGAATACAGCTCCATTCGATGAATGTCTCAATTGGTCTGATCTCATCTAAAGTTCAAATATTTTAATTGTTGAGGTGCGCCAAATCAGATATATTCTACTGTATTTAAATAGATTTCACCGCACTTGAATTACAGTTTGTTAAAATCTATGGCTGAATTGAGACAATTGCAGTAGAAGTTTATGGGTGGAAGGGTTACAACTAAAATTATTGAAATAGATACAGGGCCTAGCCTGTAGTTGAGAATCGTCAGCACACGAACGGTGACATAAGGATTGTTTACTAAGAATGAATTCTTAAAGAATGTAGTAAAACGTAAAGAATAGAAGTCTTAACATCTAACCATGATAAACATCATACTTGTAGTTACTGTTCGCTTGTGCACTGCAATTAACTTACTTGGAATTAGTTCGTTTCTATGTACAGTAACGTCCTCCTAACGTCTATTTCCCAAGGTCTCATGCATACTTGTAATACCATCTCCCTTCAGAGCATGAGACTTTGTAAAGCACACTTGAAGTAGCTTGTTACTGACGATGCTGTGTAAATTTTTGTAATTACAAATGCATTCACAATTAACAAGTTCTATAACGTCACAGTGATAGGGTGAAAGTACCAATCAGCGTTTATTGCTGTGTGATTAGAGACAAAAAGGGCAGTCATGAGGCAATTAAAATACTTGAACTTTAGATGAGATCAGATCAAATGAGACATTCATCGAGTAGAGCTGTAGTTTTCAACAAACTCAGTTGCAAACTGTGAGACCACAATGGACGATTTGTCTCCGTAAACCTCTGTGCTGCGTCGCATAGGCTGCCTGTTCCTTCCTGCCATTCCTTCACGTCGACAATCCATTCCATGCTTGGTCTTTTCTTTCTTCCGTGATCCCTCTGTTTCTCCCGTTTGTATATCTTTTTCCAGGCAGTGTGTTGTCTTTCTCATAACATTTCCGAAGTACCTCAATTTTCTTGTTATTATTGCTCCCCTCAGCTGTCCGCCACCGACCTCCCGCGTCAATTACATCATATAAAAGTACTCTCTGAATTCTCGACACGAACCGATGATTGTTTTCTGGTGCATTAAAACCAACTCAAAAACAACATCACCATAAAACGCATGACCTTGCTTACTAGATGTTTATGTTTGGTGTTCATAACAGTTAGTTGCATACAGCCATAGGCGGACAGGCTCATTATTTAAGTAAAAAGAGGAAAAGGTTTCTGTGGGAAAAAATGTTTATGTCATCGTTGAGGTAGCTAAGATTTTTATCACGTCTGGCCTTACAAATTTATTGAGATAGTCTAATGACCCCAGTTTTTATATTAAAAAATGCATTTCAGAACGAAATGTACAGTTGCTGCTAGCTTATAAGGTAAGTAGATTAGTAAGAATTTCAGTAAGTGGATTAAGTAAGTTGGTAGGTAAATAAGTCGGTCAGTTGTTGATTCAATTAGTCAGTCGGTAAGTGAATAGGTAAGTAGGCAACTAGATAATTTAGGAATATAGATAGACTGAATGAAAGTAAATAAGTGAATATATAACTAGATGATTAAATAAATAGGCAAGAAATTACATAGATAGGTAAGTAAGAAATAAGAAAGTAAGTAAACAAGTAAGTAGTAGCTGTTGTAAGTATTTATATTCAGAGGTAAATAAAAAAATGACTTGGAAGTAGCTAACTATGTTCCTTAGTAAGCACTTAAGTATAATCTATTTGGATTTGTGCACATGAAAATGACTTGCCTATTGCCTCGGAGATCTCATATAGTAACGCCTCTGAGTATTTTCTCTAAGCGACGTTAATCAAATTGTTCAAATGCCGATATATCACAATAATATGATATAAAATTCAGTTGCCTGGCATCAAAATAATGTAATAATTTTCTAGGTCTTGGTTATTAAAAAAGTAAAATAACGAGTCTTAAGACAACGATCAGAGTGAGAATTGAGATATCCTCTCTACTGATCCAACCTTCACGTCCTAGTTGCGAAGAAGACAGCCAGTGATTGTGCAGATGTCTAGCTTTTTAGAAAAAGATATTCTGAATCATTTGTTAGTAATGTTGTTGAGTTTTTTACAGCCACTCATATTTACATAGTGCCTTTTAAAACATCTCAGAAGCCGCACATCGATAGCAGGTTAACTATTGTAGCACAACAAGCCTCAACCAACTGCCTCTCTTAATTTATCAAGTATGTTGTAAACGAGTTAAAATATGAGATAATGTAGTTACATTTTCTTTCAATATATGTGTAAATCTTCAAATAGTTTAACCTTGATCTGTTGAACACTTTAAATACTAAAAATCTGCATGTGTTAGTGGACAAACATTATTAGACTGTATTCATAAATGCGAGAGCTTAAGTATCTTGAAGTGATGCAGTAGGGCCATCATTATTATATACTGAGAATAATGTATCGTTGACGCAGTGCTAAAAGCTCTCCGGTTAGCCGTTAGATTGCTTTAAAACTCGCATTAATTTTCGACAAGCTCTTCAAGCAAGCAAGCAGCAATGCAAAACTAATAAAGTTTCAACCATGAAGTTAGTCTATTGTATATGTAATATATATATATATATATATATATATATATATATATATATATATATATATATATATATATATATATATATATATATATATATATATATATATATATATATATATATATATATATATATATATATATATATATATATATATATATATATATATATAGATCCCGTATAGTTCATGTAGACATGCAACGGGTAATGCCTTGCTGATGGTATTCTTTGGCCTCTGTATGACTCATTGAAAGCAATATAATCAAGTACTTGATGTTTTATTCTCTTTCTGTCTATATATTGTTGCAGTGTAACGACCTTTACTGCAAAGTTTGAAGCACAGGTAGGCCTACAATCTCTAACTGACATTAAGTTCATGTATTTCTGCATTAGCCTTATACAACAAAATCCACGACTACGTGTCAGATTTCAAGAAATGTTTTCGCCATTGAAAGCCACATAAGCAGAAATTACTTAGAGAACTACTGCTGAAAGTGACATGATTTTTTACCTTGCCTTTCTGAAGTTTTGTAATCTGAACAAAATCATTTTACTGCTCAAGGTGTTATAAAGCACTTCAGCTTTTACAGTAGCACCTATTTATTTTAACAACAGTAGCACCTATTTATTTTAACTTTCTCGTTGTATGTTTTCAGAATTTTCTTTCCAATGATGGCATTCGATAAATGGACGTTGCTTTATTCAGTTTTGTTTCTGTTTGTCTCTGTTATTGGCAATATCGATGCTCAAAGTAAGTTATGCCGGTTAAGATCTATGTCATTAAGATCTATGTCACTATTTTAAACGCCTAAAGATATTTAATATAATGGCTCCCAAGCACCGATTAAATAAAGTTACCAGGAACGTCTGATGAACATAAACTCTTTAGTTTTAAAGTGACATGATTTTTTACTTCCCATACGGAAAATCTTTACCACCACTGGTTTCCTATGCAATGCGCTTACACTTCTTTGCCAACAATGCCATCTCTGGAACTGGATTTAAAGTCAAATACCAAGTCAACCCATTAGGTAAACCTTTAAATTACTTCAAATTTTGTTGATTTAATATTGCTGCACATTTAATTCTATAATCAGCTGATTCCTGTCAAGATGGGTATTTTTATATGCTTATATTAAGTAATGCTTTTGAATAGCATAGACTAGAAGTGGTTTCAATTATTTTCTTTATTATAACGTTAATTAGTAGCAAGAAATTTCCATAATGTCAGACGGGTTATACAGTCAGAACCTGAGTTATGGTTAGTCTATTAAAGGCGTACTATGAATTGCATCAGTGTAAACTTCGACTCGTCTTTCAAGTCCAGATTACAGCATCAACTGTTAACAACTACTCCGGAAGTTAGGGTGCACGAGATTTGCCGACAAAGCGGCCAATAACAACGTCATAAACTCTTGGAATATAACATCATATTGTTACCTTGCAAACATTGTTCCCTCAAAAATTGTGCGTGCGAGACTTTTGAAGATAGCGCATAAATAGTCGTGTGCGCTATCCGTAAAAGTCTCGCACGTCCAAATATTTTCTTCTAGCGCATAAATTTCGCAAGCGTCCATTTTCATATTGGTCAAAGTTAAATTTAACTCACTGTTAGACCTTCTTGCATAGTTAGCCTACTATAATCAGAAGACCGAAGTTTTCATGCCCCAGGTTGTGGAACCATACAGCATGTGAGATAACCTAGGTATATGGAGAATGCTTCAAGATAGTCAAATTCATCTGGTCAACATAAAACATATGACCATATGAAGATGCACGCTGTATGTACTCTGAACTATAACCTGAGTGCGATGGATTGTCCATGAAAACAGAGATCCAGTACTGTCTGCTACCTCCAGAAATTTTTTTTACATTTACTTTATTTTATCATATTACTCGGGCTGCAGTATAAGTAGCACTTTGTTTTATAACACACTCACTGTTTGTCGGCAATCCTTTTTAGTTTCATAGCCTAGTGTACTGCAACTGGACTACAAATTTTCACTATCCACGTTCAAAAGTTTGCAATTGAAAATAAAATGTCAAAACAAAGATTAGCCAACAAAAACATTTTGGTTAGGCAAAGAGCGTGTATTAAGAAAAAAGTATATACATACATAACTGATCTGCCATAATTGAGCGCAGAGCATACCATTTTACTAAAGAAAGTTTTTACATTTCACGAGAATTCAGACGACGTTGTTTGCAATACATGCACAAAAGCCAAAGCTCATTGCGATTTCATCACTGGCAAACGATAAGATCGACAACTAGCACAATTTTTGATGTTTGACGCAGTGCTAAAGGCTTCAGTTTCATCACTGGCAAACGATAAGATCGACAACTAGCACAATTTTTGATGTTTGACGCAGTGCTAAAGGCTTCAGTTAGCTGTTAGATTGCTTAAAAGCTCTCATTTATTTTCGACAAACTCTTCAAGCAAGCAAGCAGCAATGCAAAACTAATAAAGTTTCGACCATGAAGTTAGTCTATTGTGTTAGTCTATATATATATAAATATAAATATAAATATAAATATAAATATATATATATATATATATATATATATATATATATATATATATATATATATATATATATATAGGTATACATGTAAGATCGTGTATAGTTCATGTAGACATGCAACGGGTCATGCGTTGCTGAAAGTATACTTTGACCTTTGTAGAACTCATCTAAAGCAATATTTCATGTTGAAATTGTGAATAAACGTCGGAATATATATAAAAGAAGCATTTACAAGATGCTAAAAGAATCAACCACGCAGTCTATTACAGCCTAGTAACGTTCATTACAAGAAATCAACCATGGTGATGAGTACGGTCGTTGGTAATCGCACAAAGGGACGAAGGCAGGTCACCCAAATGGTGACAAGGAGGGATATGCCAAAACTGTAAACGTCGGTGTCTAAATTTGGCGCATACAGTTATTTCAGTATATGCCTGTACCTTAAGCACTAATTCAGTCTGTATTGCCCTGTATCTGATGTTTGCTTAGTGCGGCAGTATCAAAGTACTCCACCACGTCTAGCACATTTCAACCCATGAACAGCGCCCTTTTCTTCGGCCGCGGTTGTGCTACGGCGCTATATAAATTGTCTTATTATTATTATTATTATTATTATTATTATTATTATTATTATTATTATTATTATTTAGCTGTGAAAGATCAATAATATCGTCGAACAACCTTGGTATTGTTGTTCCAGTGGATTGCGGACATCCGCAAAGGGGATGGCAGTGGTAATGCCTGGCTAGCTTCTTTGGTTATAGCGTATGAGAGATGACGCAGGTTCGCCTACCAATCGTGGCTTATTGCAAGGATTTCAGTCTCGGACTAGGGCCGTTCGTATATGGGGACCTTATCTGGCATGGCGCCCATTCAAACTGTCAACGACGGTGAAGGATCTCACCCGATTAATTCATTGAAAAATCAACACGGTCGAGATCATACGATAGCTACAGATAAACAAGCAGGCTTACATTTAATGCCAAATGCGGCCAAGTGTCCAAAGTAGATTATTTTTGGCAGAAGTAAAAGCTTGACCTCGAAGACAAACGAGAAACAATCTAGCATTATAAACCTAAGCTCAAGTTGTACTTAATCTTTACTTTTTATGCAGTGCAATAGCTAAAGCCTCATAAATGTCAATCTTGCACGGATTAGAGCGTAGGTGCCGAATGTTACTGCAAAAATGCCAGGTCAGTTCGGGTACTACGAAGAAACTGAGAGGGCTGCGAAATGATGCAGCTCATATCGTCGTCTATTTCTATGGAATACTTCTGCACTGGGTTTCGCTAATCCATTAAACATGATACCAACAATTTTGCAAACCTTTAATTTACAATAATAACATTCAGTTTTAACCAACATTTAACACTTTAACTTTAAGAAGAAACAATCGATGGTGTCATCAAAATAAAACCAGCAGTCAAAAATGAATTCTTCTGCAAAGTAAACCAGAAATGACTGTGGAGTCATTTATATGGCGCATTTACTGTTTCTATCTGTTGCAAGATGCTATCTAGCTGAACACGAATAAACTATTCGGAGCACACGATTCGGTTCCGAAATGAATCAAATACGAATATTCGATACAGCTGTCCTGGTGAGGTATTTGGAATTCCAGCATATCGGCAAAGTTATGCTTTAGCGCATCAACTTGTCTTGGTTCATCTACATGAGGTAAATGATAAAAAGAAATCAACATGTCATAAATGTTTTTTTTACTTTCCTCATCTTTGAATTGTGACCTGCTTTTAAACAAGTTCTCATCGCAACTTTGCGTCAAGCTTGTCTTTTTACCTTTCTGATAAACTGCTATGTACTTTGTAGTTGTCTATGGCGCCATTACAAATAAACCAATTAACATCGCCGCACACGATGGCACCCGAGTGCACCTGAACTGCACAAGTAATGTAACTGGCTACCTTCCAAGTTGGTCTGTGAGCAGAGATGGAACGGATGAAAATACAACAGTCATTGCATCTTTCTGTGTCGTCAACCCTGGATATACATCCCAGTACTCTGTTGTGACAGGTGGACAAGGAGTCTGCAACTTAGTGATAAACAGAGTTACTCTGGCCAGGGCCGGCGTCTACACATGTATTGATGTCAGCCTTGCATCATTTAGTTCAATCGTCTCAGTTATTGGCAAGTAAAATATTATGATCTCTTTAAACGATAATATAGGTTTACCAGTGGTTATTTTGTTTAGGTAGTCTGTCATAATGTCGTTGCAGTTTTATTTCAGTAACTTTCAATTAACTGCTGTTAATCTAATTTCCAGAAGCTTCAATGGTTAGCGACAAAAAGGAAATTAAATGAAACGTTTTTGTTTGTGTGGGTATATGTTTTATTATGATATAGACACTTCCATTAATTCCTTTAAATCTGTGTAATGAAAATTATATTTTCAAGCGTAGTATTGGACGATACTGCTGTCAATCAGGTAAATATGAATAACAGTATTATCCCATATTCAGATTAGGATTTTATACAATTTGAAAGCAAAGCAAAGTATCTTTATATTATGTAATTCTGTAGAGGTGGCTTTCACTGTCAGCAAACATACACCTGTAGTCAAAGGAGACGTAATAAAGTTTCAGTATTCTGTGAAATTTAATGGTTCTGTTGCACCGGCGCCCATTCTGCCGATGCTCTATTATTGGAATTACACCGGCAAATCAGTTGTCATTTCTAACATCACGCTACCAAATATCGTCATCTCATCTATCAATGTCACGGCTGAACCTGAAAATGTTCCATCCTACGGTTTTATGGTGACCTTTTCTGCTCCAATGAATCGTAAAGATTACGCAACGAATGCTCCAGTATACATTTACTCAAGAAATTCCACATCCTACGATGTTTTGTGTAAGTCCATTCCAATTTGTTTAATCTTGAAGAACCGCCTACAGAAACAGAAATATACCAAATCCGTAATATGTTTACCGTTAAGAAAGTGACAGGTCGCATAAGACAGGAAACACTTCTTAAGGACACTAATTATAATTGTATCCCGATCATGTTTCTTTCTTGGAGGTAAAATGTTTCAGGTTTCATCTAGATTCGTTGGTTGCAAGAAACTAAACGCAAGGGTAGTGGAGTTTCTGTAAAGAAAAGGCTGTCAAGACAGATTTTGGTAAAATCCTTTTAATGTAATAATACAAGAAGGTTGCCAAATCAACAGATTAGCTTAAATATTATAGATACAAATTGACCAGAAGTACGAGAAATGTCAATTCCTATAAAAATTTTAATTCATAGAAAAATTCAATTATACTTAAATTGAGACATCGTTAACCACGCTTGATATTGAAAAAAATGGCGCCCACAATTTAAAAACAAGAAATCAGAGTGTTCAGCTGCACTTATAATTAATCACAATGTTTTACCATAGTGTGGTGAGAGTAATAATACAGTTATAAACAGCTGCTTATTTCATGTATAGGACTTAACTTCAGTAATGTGTTTTTATATTTTTTAACCGCCATACTTTTTCTGATAGATTGGCCGGAAACAAATAAAATGACTATAACCGGTGACAACAATGGTTATATTGCAAACAACGGGTCGCTTCAATGCAGTGTCTTCTCCAATCCTCCTTCAAGTTACCGTTGGCTAGAACACCCTTCAGGCAACTACATAAGCGGATCGATTGTTTATGTGACACACAGTGGAATGTACACTTGCAATGCGTCTAATGTCATCCGAGGCAAAACCTACTGGTCTTCAAAGTCAATCACTGTCCATCGTAAGTTGTACCAAAAAATTATTCATGTCCTTATCCGCATACATCACGGATCCTATTTACATAGTTGGTTAAGTTTGTTGATGGGAATACGTCTTCTTTTACTCCACTTAATGGGCGCTTTAAGGAAAAGAAATTCGGTGACGCAGCTAGGGTTATTTTTTGCTTGAGTTAAATCCATAGGTTAGAATGGCATACGGTTGCAGGCAAGGCCTTTGAAATACACATTTCGATACAACTGTCCATCAATGAAGTTTCTCCGACAATAATTGTTTATTAACAAGAAAGCATTTTAATCAGGTCAGTCTAAAATTCTCTAACAGTTTATAACAATTTATAGCTACAGTACCACATATCCTTTTTACATTATTCTAATTAATGATGCCGAATCAAGTCTCGAATAAACTCCATATTTTCACTGAAAATTGTTTTGGTTTTAGTTCCTACCACAACGAAGATCCCATTCAACACTTCATCTGGCATAATTAGTACAGAGCTCCTTATTAAATCTATTTGCTAACCAGGTGTCAAAGCGATATAACAATGTCACCAGTTTTTTGTCATCTAATATAAAATGCTCTAAACTGCATGGCCTTATCTAAATTAATCCGATCAAAAAACATATCTGACATTTTATGCACAATTCTGATTTAACATGACTCAGTCTGATTTTCGCCTTATGTTACATGACCTGAACTGGTTAAAGCAAATCTCCGTGTCCTAGACGTATTATTCTAATTAACTTGAAGATGTCGAACGAAAGCTCAAGTTAACACATCGCTCCTCTGTGCCTGATCCATCAAATTTTGGAAGCCTGAATATCGTCACAATAACGATCGCTGACCATACTTTTGTTAAATTAGATAAAAGTCAGAGGCATTTTTACACCTACAAGTTAGGCAGAGATACAATCTGGGATTAACTTGCCTATATGTTTTCATTGATAACATTCTGTTCGATTTTAGTTCCTACCACCACGATGGTCTCATTCACCACTACACCCAAGTGCCTAGGTAAATTAGAATAGCAACTGCTTAAACATATTGTCTAACCATGCATTATATATATTTATTTATTTAAAAAATATTATTCATCCATAGTCAGTAATATTGAATCTCAGGCGCCATATCCAACAACGATAGTATCATTCGTATTTAATTAAATAATCTAACGTTATCTAATATAATGCAATCTGACCTTACCTGATCTGGCCTGGTCTTATCTTATCTACTCTAATTGGACATAGGCTTACGCGTAAGGAAATCAATCTGATTTGATTTGATCTAAACTCTGACGTATTATGATATAATCGTACCTGAGCCGACCAAACTAAATCAAGTCTAGTCAAAAGTAATTGACTCTACTTAAATTATACCTTCGGCTGCATTAAAATTACTGTTTTAGCATTAACAGGACTGACACTTGGCTCAGGCATCTATGCCGCAGTTTATAGCTCTCAATTAAGTGTCAGTTGTATCTGGATTTAAAAACTGATATATATCGCTTAATAATATGTTGTTACGCATATCCAACTGGAATATTATCATTTCAATTTGTAATATTTATGTCTTAGATCAATCTTGTGCAAGCGACGTCATCATAATTGTGCTCGCAGTGTTATTTTCGATATCCGTCCTTGGTTACATCGGATTAGCAATATTTTTCAAAGTACGCCGATATCGAGAAAAATCATCAGAAGAAGGTAATGTAAATCTCCGAGATTCTCAGCGTCACAGAAACGCTGTGTTAGGGAGATCAGCTTATTTAAAGGTAAGATTGTCATCCCCAGCCAGCACACATAGTACTGGACAATGTTGGACAATGGTGTGATATGCTGGATTCTATGAGTACTGGATAGGGTGCCGCCTACAGGCAATTTTTAATAGCCTCAAATGATTAGCCTTAGACTACTTAATTCTTTGAGCTAGATAATACACATTGAGTGAAGCTCGTAGGATAAACTTCTGCTATGAAGTCGAAACTTTTGCCTCTCAAGGCATGCGTTGAACTTAGCTTTATGTTAGAATTCCAAAGCAGGGGGGCAACTTATGGACTAATGTCACTTGGTAACAGCAAAGCACAAGTCACAGTATTTCTGTGACTGCCTCAGAAAAAATATCAACCTTTACTGCTGAAACAAGAAAAAAGCTCAGATATCTGTAGAAAACATAACAATTACATTGTAGTTCATTTTATGAGTAGCAAGAGAAACTGCGTTAAGTGTGCTAATAAAATAATAGGCATCTCCTTCCCGTAGTACTGGGATTTGGGAGACGATAGCTTTCTTTCCAAGATCCGAAGACGAATTCCAGACTTCCTCGCGGGTAGATGTACACTGTAAGCCTATCTCTGGTTCAATCTCGTTGATTTCTTAAGGCATTGGTGCCATGAAGTATCGCGTCACACTTGACTGCATTCAATCTTCTTGGAAAATCACCCAGAAAAACGCAGGAAACATAAAATCCGCACAATCAGAATATGTAATATTTCACAGTACAACTAGGGATTTTATTCTGGCTCGAATAATTTTGTTGCTTATCATCCAAACAAAACTTAGATGCATTGGCCAAGACTCTTTGTTCATTGCAGATGAACGAAACCCAACTGAAAGAATTCCGGCTACCATATCTGTAAGCGAGTGTAAGACGACTCCAGCAACTATAACTACTTTTGAGAATCTTCCTGATCAGGTTCTTTCAGCAGATTCTTCTATGACGACAGATACAAATAAAAGAAGCCAGTATGAATATCTAAATCATGCTTTTGATCATCCAGATGTCTATGACAGCATAGAGAGATAGGAAGATTCTACAATAAGCTAAACCTGACTTCTGAAACGTCAAGGACGGAAGTTCACAAGAGCTGACACCGGATTTATGCATAGACGAAGATTTTGTAAGGTGTTAGCATATGTCAATGTGAAGCATAAACTTCCTGTAGATCTATTGTAATTGTATAACAGTTAGTGTTTATGACATCCAACTGGCATCCAATGAAGAATACCTCTTAGCTAAACATATTTATCTGAATTCTTATCAATTCTTAAATTTACCTTCTTTGAATTACTGCAGCAATACGAAAACAAAAATGGACTTTTAAGTCATCCCAAAGAGGCATTCATGGGTTTGAAGCGTCAGCGACTTCATTTTTTCTTAACCTCGCATATGAAGTCCTCTCCTTAGCCGTGTGATCATCCCACTGACAGTTTGCGGTCAGTGTACTCATTTTATACCTGTTTTCGCAAGGGTTGCAAATGAAGCAGAAGGTTTGAAGCATTATTATTCCCCGGCTGGGATAAGAACCCCCGACCTCTCGGCTGACGTTCAGCCACGCTAATCAAAGAACTACAGCGAATCCCTTTAATCTACTTTTTATGTGGCGCTCAGAAATTGTTGACGATTTATGTTTCATTACTGTACATCAACTCATCTCATCGGCTCGATATACGTTACAACAATATTGATTAATGCCTATCTTTTCATTCTCAGACCAAGAGGTCGGGTCTATGACAGCACTTAACAAAATTAAACACATGTTTTCTATTTTTTTAGTTTGCAATATGCTAGGCGTGTATGCGAAATCTATATTGACAGCACAGAAGGGGTCCAATGGTTCCCATGCATGTATATTGATATTTAACTTTTATTTGTTAGGTGTTTGCATAGTGTTATTCCAGGCAATTGTTAGTTAGAATTGGAACTTATAGATGATAGATGATGTTTAATCTGTTATTCAGTTTGTTAAAATTGTTTAAATTTTGTTTGGGGTCCAAATGGGCCCCGCATTTAGAATATCACTGGATCACACGAAAAACTTTTTCGCCTGCTACTAGGCATATGTTATGTGCACTACACTAAATCGAATCTGCTGATTCCAAATCTGAAGTCAGATTTTGTGTAGCACGTCAGGATCTTAAGATATGCAGCATACATGCTAATAATTATGCAAACTCTTTGCAGAACTAGTATTTCCTTATAACTGTGTAATTATGCAAACTCAGAGTATTCATAACAAGAAACAAAATGTTATTCTTTTATAACTTGAAATTAAAATATGTTTTAAAATGTAATATAAATATATGTATGTTACTCAGATGAAAGCATCCATTTCGAAATTCTGTCTCTAGCTTAACTCTATACGAGTTCAAAAGTGCTTTAGACACTTGCTCTTGCGCTTGTGAGTGGCCGCTGTTGCCCGCTGCAGAAACCAGCAGTAATCGCCCATAATGTTGGAATTGCTGTGGCCCTGATATCTTGCTTCAAAGGTGGAGATGTCTTGATGGAATCTCTCTCCATGCTCATCGCTTACATCACCCAAGTTTGTTGGGAAAAAATCCAGATGGGAATGTAAGAAATGTATTTTTAGTGACATCCGGCAGCCGAGTTGCTTATATGCTGTTAGCATGTTGCTAACGAGTTCAGCATAGTTCTCAGCTCGGTGATTCCCAAGGAAGTTTTGCACCACCAACGTACATGCATCCCAAGCGGCAAATTCCAGTGGGTTGAGCTTGGTTCTAAATACAGTATCACGCATTAGTTCGCGGATTTCTGGCCCAATAAAAAATCCAGCCTTCAGCTTAGCATCAGTTTTGACGGCTCCAAATTTATCTCTCAGATACTGGAAGCCTTGTCCAGTACGATCCATTGCCACTACGAAATTCCTCATGAGGCCCAGTTTAATGTGAAGTGGTGGTAAGTACACTTTCAATGGATCAACCAATGGTTCGTGTTGCACGTTGTGCCGACCAACAATGTCCTCAGATCTAGGAGGCCACAGTTTCACTTTGTAATGGTTGCTGTCATCACGACTGTTCCACAAGCACAAAAAGCACATATGTCTTGTGTACCCCAGCTGTAGGCCTAGAATAAGTGCTACCACTTTGAGGTCCGCACAGATGTTCCATTTGTGGTCTGAGTAGTTGATCACTTTCAAAATGAGTTTCATTGAATCATATGTCTCTTTGAGGCCTACAGCGTGGGCTATAGGAACAGACGGCTTTTCGTTACCATTGTGCACCAACACAGCTTTCAAGATCGCTTGGCTGGAATCTATGAACAGTCTCCACTGATCAGGAACGTATTCGCAACCTAAATTCAGCATGAGACCGTTCACGTCAGTACAGAAACAGATGTCATTTTCCAGTTTGTAATATGTAGCTAACTGTTTGTGACGATAACGGAAGTGTGATGTCGTGGTACCTTTTTGAAGCAAGTTCCACTCCCCTAGTCTGGAGGCTAACAGTTCACATTTCTCCTTTGACAAAGATAGGTCCCTCACCAGATCATCTAACTCACCTTGCCTTATCAAATGCGGCCTACCCTCTTCCAAATCTTGATCACTGGATTCATAAACAGATTCATCTTCTGTATTACCATCAGAACTGTCCGTTTCATCAGCACCCGCAGCAGGCGGAAATGGTACTGGATTCTCTTCATCATGCGGCACTGGCTTTAGAGCGGACTCACAATCAGGATAAACGATTTTAGACTTATTTTTCTTTGAAAATCCAGCAACTTTAGTAATGCAGAAATAACAGTCTGCATGATGATTTCTTGGCTCGCGCCACACCATAGGCACAGCAAACGGCATTGAATTCCTTTTGCCATTCAGCCACTGTGTAAGCCCAGAGTAGCACACGGTGCAGCAGACATGAGGTGCCCAACTTTTATCCTGGTCTCCGATTTGACATCCAAAATAATACTTGTAAGCAATCATCACTCTCTTAGTTAACTTCTTGAGCCACAAAGAGTATATTTACCACAAACATAGCAAAAATTGTCTGGATGGTTAACACAGCATCGCCTATTCATTTCAAAATTAAATCTCACACACTAGCTACAGCTATATAAGAAAACTTCACCTTCGTTCTACGCAATCTCGCCTTATATACTGGTATTGATGCTGACGTCAGCTCGCTGACATGCCCAATCATGTCTAGCGGCTGCTGCAGGCTTGCTGTTAGGAATATTTCAGGCGACACTTTCAGGCATGCACGTATCACTGGCAGCAATCGTGGAGACACATAGAACAGAATGTACAGACATAACCGAAAACGAGTCCTTACGTCATTACTTGAATGCATGCATAACTTAAAATCTAGACGTGCTGGGCAGATTCTGACTTCATATTTGGAATCAGCACATTTGAATCAATATAAGGCACATGCACTACTTTCAGTAGCAAAATCGTTGTGATCCAGTGATATAGTTGCAGCTTACCACTTACATTCTTAGCACCCTTTCTTTTGTTACAAATAAGAACTCTTGTATATCAGTAGTACTATTTTGCCTTTATTGCAAGTTTTAGGAGATTTGAATGAACTTGTGATGGCTCGAAGGTAAGGTTGGTATTCTTCAGTGCCGGATGCACTAAAGTTGTCTTTGGATGACGAAGATTGACTTAAGAGGCAGTGGTTGAACCCGTAGTCGAGTCTCTACCAGCTCAACAGCAATATCATATAGAGGGCATATGAAGCTTAAATGACAATATTCCCATACAGTAATACAGTAGAAATTGGTCGGTAGAAGGGTTACAACTTAAACTATTGGAATAGATATAGAGCCTTGCCTTTTTTTAGATGTCAACACATGTAAGGTGACACAAGAATTGTTTGCTAAAAGGGAATCTAACAGAATGTAGTATAACGTTAGGAGAAGAGGTCTGAGCAGCTAACCCCGTTGAACAAGATAGTTTTAATTACTGTTCGCAACTGAGTTTGCTGACCAATACTGCTCCACTAGATGCCCAGGCGAACATACGTGTGTACAATCGCCCTAGTGTACAATCGGCCATAAGTATACAAACTTTCTAGGCGTGGGCACTGCAATGAACAGACTTGGAATTAATTTTTTCTACATACAGTAATGTCCTCCTAACGTCTTTTTGCCAGGGTTTCATTCTGTATACCATTTCTCTTCGTCTTCTTTGCATTGGCGTTCTCTCAATCGATCTACTCTATTTCTGTAGTTATATCTTCTTCAAGATCCCTCTGTCGCCTTCACCCTGTTCCTGTGGCATTATCAGTCGCAGTGTGTGTCGTTTTCTGTCTTTGCCTCAACAGTTTCCACCCTTTTGTCTTGTTATGCTCTTTGTCTTGCCTTAGCCTATTCAGTTTCTTTGCTGTTTTCAAACGCTCCGTTGCTTTAGAATATATTGTTATTAATGAGTGAACACTCTTAATTCTAAATTTTTTGTAGTGCTATCGCGCTACAAAAATAACGTTTACGTTGTGTGAAATGTAGCGGGATGAAAGTTTCTCTTGCACGTGCCTATGCGAGATATACCATGCGAGATATACCTTCAGAATTGCTTCTGACCAAGAGGAGTGGTACCGATGTGTATAAGTTTAGAAATGAATTAAAATGGAATAATATTATTCAAGGTAAGCCTAGATGTCTAGCCATTAAAATTGTAAATATGATCTAAATATATTACAATAGAAGAGACTTGTCATTTGACACCTTACAACGTGTCAGATACGTGCTTTCTGTCAACAGCTGTTTAATATCGCGATTTTTTCCACATAAACCACCTGAGACAATCAAATGAAAGCCTTCTGAAGGTTCGTCAGTTTCAACGTTTATAGCGGATTTACTTTTGCGTGGAAAAGAGTGATGGCACGGTTTGGAGGGTGGAGAGCAAGACGGGAGTTCGGTGGGCTTGGACAAATTGAGATTTTTACAAATGGGGCAGAGTTTGGTAGTGCCGTATTTCAGGAAATTATAGGATAGGGTTAGGGTTAAATCTTTCCGAAAACGTCAATGATGTTACTTTTTTGCTTTTCCACTTCTTGAGAGGTTTATAAGACGTCAATTTTAAAGTTGTTTTTAACTCTTCATCTTTTGTTTGCCAGAATTTACTTCTAAGGCATTATCTCAGACTGAGGGAATCCAGGCCTTTTCTTTAAGGGTGGAGTGAATGACTTTTGACCTACGTGTGGTCATTGAGCTCACCAAAGGGCCTCCTACACTCGAAGATCCAAATATAGACACACGGAAATGTACACATATGCGTCGTTAAGTAGCTTACTATATTTCTTAGTAAGCAATTGGGTATAATTTGACTGGGTTTGTGCACAAGTTCAGGCTTTTGTTCCGGGACCTCCATCTGCGCAGCGTGCTCTTGTCGGTAAAACTGATGCTCTGACTCCTCTTGGAGGCATTTCCCTTAATCACAAAAACGGGCTATCATTTTCCCATCTCCTAAGAACCTAATCTTGATCCTGATAACCTTCATAATTATCGCCCTACTTCCAATCTCTCTTTTCTCTCCAAAACTCTTGAGATACTTGTTTCCCTTCAATTGTTACCCTGTCTTGAAGAGTCAGGGCCTATGCCTTCTGGCCAGTCTGCTTTTAGGCGTCATCACTCTACTGAATCTGTTCTTTTTTCACTCTTGTCAGACATTTATTCAACCAGTGATCAGTCTCATATTACCCTCCTTGCACTCGACCATAATATTTTGTTACGCCGTATTGACCAATATATTTCCTCCTCTTCACTCATTTCCTTCTTATCTTAGCGGTCGCACACAGATGGTAATTCTCGTCGACTTCCGTACGTCCTGGGTTAAAATTGGTCTTGATGTTCCCCAGGGCTCCGTCCTTGATCCTGTTTTATACATTTTATATAGCGCTGATATCCCTCCCTCTTTGCTAAACACTTGGCTGTTGGTCATTTGAATGCAGGCGGTACTCAGGCTTTTGTTCAGGGACCTCCGTCTGCGCAACTTGCTCTTGTTGGTAAGATTGATGCCCTGACTCAGTATATTCAACATTGAATGTCCTGCAATCGACTTCGCGTTAATCATGTTAAGACTAGTTGATCTGGTTTGGTTCTAAATACCGCCTTGCTCAGCTTGACTGCTGTTGCTTATCTGAAGCTTTCCCTATTTTATATTTCTGTCTAGCTTTCGTAATCTGGGCGTTACGATTGACTGTAACCTTACCTTCGCTAACCACTTATCTAGCTTGACTCGTTCTTGTTACTACCAGTTAAGGCGCTTAAGAGTTGTGCGTCCTTCTGCTTCTTCCTCTGTCTTTTCTACTATGATTCATCCCATGAAATGTTGTCTAATTGATTAATGCAACTCTCTGCGTGCTGGTTTGCCTAAGTATCGGCTGTCCTCGCTTCAATCAGTACTAAATTCTGCTATCAAATTGATAGCACGTCTTCCCCGATTCTCTCACATCTCAGATTAGACCTGCATCGTTCAGCAACTTCATTGGCTCCCCATCCCATCCCGTATTCAGTTTATTGTTTCCGGTACTTAGAACTTGCGTAGGCCAGGCTCCAAAATATCCTTGCGATCTTATTCGGCCACCACACTCCAGTACCTCATCCCGTCCTCTTCGTTCTCTAGGTCGTCTGGATCTATTTGTTCCTCGTGTTAAGTCCTCGCGTGGGCAGCAGATGGCTTTTGCTGTTGTTGGCCCATCTCTACGGAATCGACTTATGGTATCGTTTCGTGCAAGAGTCTCTGTTGGTGACAGAGCTCAGTCAGCTCGTTGTTTAAAGACGTTCTTATTTCCCCGGGATCTCATGCAGGAAGCGCCTCTGAGTAGTTTGTTCTGTAACTAGCACTATATACACATAGCAATGCAATACAATAATGTCTATAATTAAGAACATCTTGAAGGTCGTGCACGTATGTTAGCTGTTGTTGGTCAGCAAGCCTCAACCACTTAAAATGCTTAATCCTTGATCTATCGAACACTTCAGACAGATACTGAATTTATCTGCTTAAGTTGAAGGACAAGCCATAAGAGACTATAAGTCTAGAAGCTCAAGTACCTTGAAGTATCTCAGGGGGGGGGGCATCATTATTATATGCTGATAATAATTTATAGTTGACACAATGTATGACTGACTAAGGTAGATTGCTTCAAAAATGGCAGCTATTTTTGAAACACCCTTGAAGCGAGCCAATCAATAGCTTAACAAAACCAATTAAGTTTCAACCAGAAAGTTAGTCTGTTATATACAGGATTATATAGATGCAACATCCTGAATAGTTCATGAAGTGGGTCATTCTTTGCTGATAGTATAATTTGACTTTTGTATAACTCATTCAGAGCAATATAATCAAGTATTCGAATATTGTTGAATGTTCCCTGTCTGTTGCAGTAAAACAACCTTAATTACAAAGACGTGGTTTGAATTACAGGTAGGCCTAATTCGTATTAAGTTCTTGTATTTTTCTGCATTAAACCTATTCAACAAAATCTACGACTTCGTGTCAGGTTTCAAGAAATGCTTCGCCAGTGAGAAGCGAAATAAGCAAAGATTCCTTTGATGACTGCTGATAAAAGTGACATTATTTGTTTACATTGCATTTCTTGAAAGGATGAAGCTTGGGAGTTTAAAGAGAAGTGCGCATTCTGTAATAATGCATTTAAGCTCATACAGTAGGATCCATTGATCTTAACTTTCTGGGTTTTATGTTTTCAGAATTCTCTTCGCAACAATGGCATTCAATAAATGGACACTACTTTATTCATCTTTGCTTCTTCTTGTCACTATTATTTGTAATATCGAGGCACAAAGTGAGTTAACCCAGTCAAGCCCTACGTATATATTTTAAACGCCTTAAGATATTCAAAATAATAGTTCCGAGCTCGTAAACACGGATAAAATGAAGTTAACTGGAATAGATCGTGAACATAAGCTCTTTAGTTTTAATCAGGCTAATTCAGGTTCATCTTACCCCGTTCATTTGGTGCTAAATATAATTCATCCAACTCACGAGAAGGAATTCATATTATCATCATAGGATGAACAATATTCTTGTGACTAACATGTTCGATTGTTAACCAAAAGGTCGGAGGTTCAAATCCCCTCGTCAGGGCCGAATATATGATGTAAAATATCTGCTCATATTGCACATTTTGCGAACTCAGCTATAAAACGAGAACACTGATCCTATTCTGTTGGAGGAAAGATTGGGTGGCGAGGGAGAGGACTGGCAATGTGCCTTCATACACCGAATCTAAGAAAATGAAGTTGTTAACACTTCATACCATGACAGGGGTTAGCTTAAGAGACTGTTCATCTTCTTCAAAGAGGTCTGTTTAACCTTTTGGCAACATTTATTTGGAGTAGTTTGTGTTCAACTTTACAACGAATATCAAAATTTCGTCATTTACTAAGCGCCACTTTCTACCTACAAAAGCATCAATCGACAACGCTGAGCAGTTGTGCGTGAAGGTATTGTTCAAGGTCTTAACACTGTGACCAATGACCATGTTTATTCAATAGGTTGCGGAGGCACATACACCGCGAAATACGGTGTCTTCGTGTCTCCAAACTACCCGAATGTCTATAATCTCAATTCTACGTGTACTTACACGATTTCGCCTTCAACCAACAGTTCCATAACGTTAAATTTTGAGACTTTTGAACTGGACAGATCTTCTTCAGATTATGTCCAGGTAAGTGCTAATTTATGACAAACTCTTTTCTAACGTTCACACTTAGCGTGAGATTGCATTTCATAAAGCTGGAAGTGTTAAACAATTTGGTGGAAACCGCATGTTTTTATCACAAATAGAAAACTGTACAGCTATTTAATGTATTAAGCCTTCGCGCGAATACTCTCGGTGAGTTAATGATTAGATGTCTGCATTGTGGCAAAATTAGTAGTGGAATACTCAGAACCAGGAAAACTGGTCAGTGGAGTGAAACAAGGATGCCCATTGTCACCACTGCTCTTCAACATCTACAAAAAGAGCTCATCCGAGTGGCACTAGAACATACGGAGCCAGACTGGCTAAAGCTTTAAGTTTCGCAGACGACCAAGCGATATTGTTGGGAAGTCAGAAGGGTCTGCAAAGAATGATGGACCGTCTGCACACCGTATCAATCCATTATGGTATGAAAATAAATATCAGAAAGACGAAGTTCATGAGGATAGGCAAAGGAGAAGAAACATTAGTAAGAATGAACATCAACGAACATGAAATAGAACAGGTAAAGGAATTCTGTTACCTGGGGAGGATTGTCACGCAAGATGTAAGATACCACAAAGAAATTGAAAGAAGAACAGCAGTGGGCCAAGATGCATTCTCAAAGCGAAAAGAGTTACTGAGAGGAAAAATAAACAGGAACTTAAAGAAACGAATGGTTAGAGCTCTGATATGGTGCGTGGATCGTTGGAGCTCTGATAGGGATCGGAAACGTGGACCATGAGAAACAAGGAAGACATCAAGCTATTGCAGAGCTTCGACATTGGGTTTGGCGGATGGATGGACACATTAGACGAAGAAGTCCCGAAAAGAATTGGGGAAGCTTCGACATGTGGATTTGGCGGAGGATGGAGAAAGTTAGTTGGATAGATATACAACAGATGAAGAGGCCGTGAAAAGAATTGGGAAGAAAGATCTATCATCTATGAATGATCTAATCAGGGGCGACAGCGAAAATGGATTGGTCATACACTGTGAGGGGACTGACTTTGAGAACCGTCATGGAGGGTGAATAGAGGGGAGGAAGACAAGAGGAAGGCCCAGACAGATGCTGCTGGACTGAATGATGACGGACGGTTAGAGTAGTACAAAGTAGAAGCTCAGCACCGAGGGAGGAGTGGCGTCATTGTATGTTTGAACCTGCCAGAGGGCAGGAAACCTGAAGAAGAAGAAGAAAAAGAAGAAGAAGAAGAAGAAGAAGAAGAAGAAGAAAAGAACCTCAAGTAAAAATATGACCATTTGAGTGATGTATTGTACATCTCTGTGAAAATTATGAATTGGAATATTTCGCTCTTATTTTATGAGTTATGATCTTCTGAGTAGATTTCTCGCTTATTGATTTACCCGACCTTGTGAGGGTTTTCTATGGCACCAACATATGTATTCCCATTTTCCAGCAATGACATAGAATATAAAGGAGATCTTTTTAATCGTAGAAAATCAATATCTGTTCTCATTTGTGTAGCTCATTTTGTCATTTTTAAAAGTTCCATAAAATGTCAAATGAGACGCATTGTAGGGCCTAGTAATTTGGACTTAGGCTTAATTTCTCAATGTAAACCTTCACATTTTAAAGATCAAACACACGCCGACCTGCTAGAATAACAATCGGATTAGATGTTTCTCACAAAAACAGTTTGAATCATCTGCTATTATATTTTCTGCCTTCGTTCTGCTATGATCATTACAATTTCATAATGAATTAGATAGTATCTTATTTTTATATAGATCGACTGTGCAAGCAATAGTAGCTTCAACCAAAAAACTTATTACTGGAATAGTAGTAACCCACTGATATCGATTCCTTGGTGCAGCTCTGGGCGATTATATTTTAACTCCGATTCTTACCACAATTATAACACAAGAGGTTTCAGAGTTCAGTATCAAGTTGACACCATAGGTAAGCCACAGAAACTTCCTTATAATGCATACTTGTGCATAATATACTCTTAGGATGTAGTTATAGGTTCCATACTAAGTGTCAAGATACATACATATATACATGCATGCATGCATTCACACATACACATAGGCATACACATATACATACACATCCTTATACACATACATACATGCATACACTATACGTTCCCACTACAAAGTCTCGTTTGCTCTGCAGAGTCTGCATTGGTCTTTACATCTCGACTAAAAACCCATCTACTCCTGGATTAGTTTCCTCGACCCTCGACTGATGCCTTTAACCTTATTACAGTGGTGCTATAGAAGCTCTTGGATTACCATCATTATTACGCACATACAAACATATACATGCATACATATGTACATAAGCATCTACACACACACGCATACACACATACATGCAACTTAGCAAAAATGACGTGGTGTTTTCATGCCTGTTCATTTGGTGATCGGCATCAATGGAATTCAATTAACCACAGGTTTGATGGACCCATCCCTTTCTCTATTTTCATTTGGCAAACAAACGAAGATATCTTTTTCCAGTTACCAGCGCTTCTAAGGTGATTTCATAAATAAGCGCAATATAAGTATCTGATTAATAATAATAATAATAGGCCTAATAATAATAATGATGATGATGATGATGATGATGATGATGATGATGATGATAATAATAATAATACAGATTTAACAAATACAGTTGCAGTTACAAATTTCATACATGCATACACCCATACAATGCACGAAACACATACACGTGTGTAAACTCGGTCTGTAACGCTAGCCTATGTTGCGTTGACAGCTGACATCAGCTTGGCAGAATACAGTTTTCAATAAGAAAAAGACTAGACTGACTCCGGTTAACATTAGGCCTACCAACTACCGGACAGTCTCGAATCTTACATTTTTATACAGGTTATTGACGGATTGTCGCTAGGCACGCGTCACCCCATTCAGAAGCAAATGACTATATGCCCAAGCTGTAATCCGCTTCAGGAAAGAACATTTCAAGGAGACAGTCTTGGTTAACCCATTACCCGTTTGCCCCCAGTGCACTCGCCGGCGGCAATCGAGTCTACAGCGTTTACCCCGAGAAAACTCGCGAATCATAGTCCTATCCTTACGATTGTAGTTTACAACGAATATTCTTGTTATATTATTAGTCCATGGTATTGCTCTATGAGTTATATTGTCTATGAAAATAATTGGCCTCTTTCTATCTGTTTATTTTTATTTTCTATTTGGGTTGAAATTTGCGATTATTCGAGACACTGAAAATGTCTAACTCTGCTAAGAAACGCAACTTTCGGACACGTGACGTGAACGTCGTTCTAGAAGAAGTTTTAGGCGACGATTCGTTTGATGAATCGGCACTTTTCAGAGCTAGACGAATCGGATGATTTATCGGACAGTTTTTCTGAGCCACAGAATGACACTCAAGACAGCTCCAAGTCAGATTCAGAGCCTGATGGCGATGATGATATTCTCACATTCAAGTGGTCAACGCATCCTACAACTCCACGTCAGAGATACGATTTCACGGGCAGTCCTGGTAGAAAGGTTGACGTTAGTGACACAAGCGATCCACTTCAGTATTTTGAACTGTTTTTTACCGAATAGTTAGTTTCTTCTATTGTCAGGGAAACTAATGCGCAGGCTGAAGTACCGGCTTTGCAGCCCGTCAGGTCCCAAAAGATTTTCTCGAATGGACAAATGGACAGACAACGATGAAATGAAAGTGTTTGTTGCACTCATATTATTTCAAGGTATTGTGGAGAAACCTGAAATGGAAATAGTTTGGTCTACTAGGCCACTACTGGAGACTCCGTACATCAAGCAAATAATGACAAAGATTCTCACCATTGGTTTACGCTGAAGCCGTGGCACATCTGGCTAGGCTACACGCTAGGTGCGGGCAAAGACTGGCAAGATTTGTAAAGCAACGATTCCGTAACTAGATTTAGCAATTCGTTGTCCGTTCGCGATCTGGGTGTGCCTCAGGTGACAGAATTAATCTATCACTGCTGTTGTGAACTTCTTATGCACGCCCCGCTCCTATCATCTGCTTTAGATAAAGGTAATACCGCGCAATCTGTCGCTTAGCGCCGCATGGCCTTCGCCCATTCTTTCACCATGACGAGACTTAATACTGCAACTTCATCCGTGCAAGTCGACCAGCAACTCCAATCCGTTCTTAACTTTGCTGCCAAGAATGTGACCAAAATGCCTAAGTTCTTGACTATTTTTTAATGATTGCGAGAAACACTACATTGGCTTCCTGTGGCGGAATAAATAGTATCGAGTAGGCCTTATCCTCATGCTGAGACTGGCGTCATTTGTCAGCATAAATCAGAAAGTTTTTTCCTTAGGCATCGAGTCATCCGGGTCGGCGATCATTGCACTTTGTTCACTGCAGGTGCCCAGCTTCCGCACATAAGTCAAGCCCATTGCGCTTTGCCCTGAGTAGGGGCGTTCTCTTGGAAGTATTCCATTCCATGTACATGTAGTCCTAGTTTCATTTCATTCTGCTGAACATTTGCTGAACATTTCGTTGTTAGCTTACTTAAGTTGAATTTGTTTAGATCAGTTAAACAGCCATGTGCGCAGTGCCTTTGAGAGTTCCTAAACATGCGCTGTTTTGAATTCCTTGGTATATGGATACATTTTTAAACGATAATATTTATGAAATAAAATCTTTTTATCATGAATTATTGTCAGTTGACTTTCATCAATTTTTTGTATAGTACTTTTTTGAGGCCATCAACAATAAGCACAGTTGTGTAATGACCCCTTTTTCTTAGCTCATACATGTTAAAATGAGATCTGAAATAATAAAATCAGATTTTGAATAAAATGGAACAAGATTTTAGAGTTGAGCAGATTGGGCAGTTAAGCTAGAATAATAGGGCAGAATTTAAATCCGCCTGAGGCAGGTTTTCATTTTGATGATATATATGAAGGTTGAATAGTTATCCTGAATTGGCTGTCAAAACGAGTTTGCTGTTGAAACTATGGTTACCTTCTGTAGGCTGTGGTAACACCGTATTTACCGGATGGTCTGGAACTATTTCAACGCCAAACTACCCTAATAATTACAACAACAATGAGAATTGTACCTATTCAATTCAGGCACCACAGCCAAGTTCATTCACGCTGACTTTCCAAGCATTTAGTTTGGAATCGAATTGCCGACGTGACTGGGTTCAGGTGAGGAATTGAATAAGATTTTGCTGTCGGTGAGATTTACTTAGATATACTAGTTTAAAGAATAATTACCATCATAAGTAAAAAAGCATAAAGCTTTTTATCACAACCTAAACGCGACATGCCGTCAACACTGTGATACAACGCAAAAGTCCATTGTGATGCAGTTATAGAATATTGTATGTTAAAGGACACATACCTACGAGATCAACCTATTATAGTTATACTTTGATCATATATGCTATTTGGAGATTACAAGCTTAAATTAATGTTTTTAAATAGATCAGATGCGATAATACCAGCTACGTATTACCAAAATACTGCGGTTCAACTCTTCCAAAGCCAACTTATATTAAGAATTGCAATAAAGTGTTGGTATGGTTCCATACAGATGCTTCAGATGTCTCCAGTGGATTTAGGCTTCAGTATTCCTATATTACAAAAGGTAACTATGTAATTATTTTAGCGCTGTTTTAGTGACAATAATCATTCGTTGTCTGCGTTTATACCCCAGATCTGAAGTGCCTTTCCATTTTAATTTTATATTATAATATGAGTTTAGTTTTTAGCTATTGAGCAATGTTAGATTCTCTAAAAATAGTTTAAAGAATCGGTATAACATTGTCGACTTAAGCTCAAGAACTAATAGTGATGTCTGGTTCATCGGCAACGTGCAGGCTCCTGCTCAGAATTTTGTGTATATCAGTCGGCTGTCTAAACTACAGTATGTCCAAACTTTATTACAAAAACATCCACGCTAGAATAAAAATAAATTTAACACACGATGTTCACAAAATGGTGGACATATTTTTCGACAGAGTAGTTCTAAAATGTTCTGAATTTGATATTTGAATCTCATTGGGATTTCAATTAAAATACACTACTTTAAATGAACTTTTGCCTCAACTTTAGAGTTGCTAACTAGCTATCATCATTTAAATCATCTGTCAATACATGCTATGTTACTTTTACCATTCTTTGGCTCTGTGTCTTGGTCTATACCGAGGGTTCATTCACACATCAAACTAAGATTTACCTACTTTGCGCTACGCAGCTAGTGCTTAAAACAGAATAAAGGAAATGAAATACTGAGTCATTGGAAGACGTCAGGAAAACATCATAAATATAAAGAAAAACATCATAAATGTACACTACCAAATAATTATGTATCATTATGTTAGGATGCGGCAAAGTAAGCAATGCTGGTTTAACCGGAGTGATCACGTCTCCGAATTATCCTCAACAGTACAGCGGTATGGATTGCATCTACAGCCTCTATCCTGTCAGCTCTGTAGCCTTGGCTTTTCAGGCATTTGACCTCGAACCCTTCATCGATAAACTATATGGAGATTACGTTCGGGTCTGTCTTTCCGTTTTTAAATCGTCACTGGTGTAAATATATACCTTTATTTATTTAGTTATTCATCTATTTATGTTTGTAATGTATTTATTAATTCCTTATTTTATTCTGAAAGAATGTGCTTCAACGGAGTTGAAGATAGGCTCCCATTACCTTTTCTTCACCGCAAATTTAGGCGCCACTGTCGAATTTTTCGAAAGCTTGTCTGCAGCCATATTCACGTTCTTGTCTTGTCTGTGATGCTCTTGTTCGAGGTCATTATAGCAGTCAGTGAATGAAGACTTACTCCACGACAAATGCAATATACTGCCCGACTCTTCATCACATTCTGCTCTAGCCGATAAAGACTTTTGCGCGCCTTCTGAGACAAGATCTCGGCTGTCAGACTCAAGTTTTCGCACCAGCACAATGTTTGGCTGTCGGGATTTCTCGGTGGCTTTTCAAAAAGTTTGGAATACACTGCCAAGTTCTTTAAGTTCTATCAGTTCTTAAATGTCGTTTAGGTCTAAACTTAAGACTCATACGTTTCAAACTGCTTACCCACAATAACTATGCTTCTAGTTTATCTGATGTATTGCACTTCGACCCGCTTTTCAGACGGATTTCGATTTTTGACAATAGCTTCACTTGAAGCTCTCATCGATTGATCCCTTTGCGCATTATAATAAGTCCTATAAAAGTCATTGGGTTAGAATAGATAGAAAGGTACCCGTCGACGTGGCGACAAAAGAGATATGCCGTGGGTTTGGGCGAACGCTTCCCAATTGCATCCAGTGAAGAGACCGAAGGGCAGAAGTGATATGGTCATGATGATCTTTGCCAGTGAAGGGTGTGGTTGCAGACTTCTGATCCTTATACGGTATTCGGTAGTAATGACTGGTGCGAGAGAGAGTACTTGGATGAGCCTTGATCCAGTGCGGAAACCTGCATCTGTGTTTGCAAAACCTGTTTGCTTTCTTTAGTGCAGATGTTGATCAATTCGATCAATGTCGAGTTTAGGTAGATGTCTCAAATACTGTGGCTCCCGTAATCGTATTCGTAATCGTAAATTTGTAAAGCTCCGCTTCATGGTAGCCTCGTTAGAGGCCCTCGCGGCCCGTCCCAGAACTGCTGAATAATACGGTCTTCAGGCGCTTGTAACGGAAGAGGGACGGGGAGAGGGAGATAAGCTCCCGTCGAAGGTCGGCAGGTAAATCATCCCAGAAATGTAACCGAACTTAGAAATGCCACCAATCAGGGGAGTGGCAGCATTCAAGACAGACTGGAGTTGTGCAGCGTAGGAGGATCCTAGGCCTTCAAGTATGACATTGCCAAAATCAATTCTCGAGCAGATGAATGCAACTACCGGGCTGGGTGGTAAGGGAGCGTCGGACGGAGCGAATTTGGCGTAGACGATAAAAGCAAGGGCGAGAGACGTTATTTGCGTGCTGCCTTACTGTGAGCTCTTGGTTTAGGTTCACTCCCAGATTGCGTACTGAAGAGGAACAGGGGATATGGGGAAAAGATAAAAATAAGCTCATCTTATCAATCTTTGAAAGTTGGAAAGAACTGCCGAGCCAGGTAAATTGGATCTTGTTAGGATTTATTCGAAAGCGAATGAATTTCAGCCAAGCCCCAAGAGTCGCCGATGCCTCAAGTACCCTCCGAACCAGTGAGACCAGTGAGTGTAAGCCTAGGTGTCTTCAGCATATGGTGGACACTACCGCCGTTGAAGACAGGATGAGACTCAGGTGAGATGTATAGAGAATGAAAAGAAGTGGAGCCAAGACTGAGCCCTGTGGAAGATCCAATCTTACCTGGAGCGTGTAGAGCCGAAAATGACAGATTGAGAGAGGCCAGATAGAAATGAGGAGAACCATGAAAGAACCAGGCCAGAGATGCCGAATGACCTCTCAATACGCTTCAGGAGAATACTGTGATCGACAGTGTCGAAAGCAGCACTAATATCAAAGGAGAGAGCGAGAAGGGTCAGATGCCCCCGGCCGAAAGTCCTAAATGTATCCAAGAGGATGCGGGTAATAACTAATTCAGTTGAGTGGGATCTTCGGAAACCCGACGTTATTTTGGCCTGCAAAGCTGTAATCAAAACCACATGTGCAACTCAGTAAACTACACACAACAATGAAAACGCCATTCATCCTTTAGCAGAATAGGGTTTCATTTAGGGTTTATACCTAGTGGATTGCGCTTATGGTTTCAGATTCATTGCTACACTAGCGAGGGTTTTGACACTAGAACCTATCGTGGAGTATCCTTACCACCCTTAATTTCCTATCCAATGTGCAGGCATGTCCATTTACACTTCAGTTCCAACGATGTCCTCTCTGGAACTGGATTCAAAGTTCAATATCAAGTCAACCCATTAGGCAAGCCTTTAAATTACTTCAAATTTTGTTGCTAAAATTTGCTGCGCATTTAATTCTACGGTCAGCTGATTCCTGTCAAGATGGATATTTTATATGCTTACTTGCAGTAATGCTTAGGAATAGTGTAGACTAGAAGTAGTTTAAAGTACTTCCCTTTTTTGTTACGCTAATTATTAGCAAGACAGTTACAGAATGCCAGTCACGCAAACTTCAAGGCGCCTTACAAGTCCAGATTACAACAGCGAGTGTTTACAACTACTTTTGAGCTCAAGGTCGCGTGGAAACAATTTTCTTCTAGCGCATATGTTTCGCAAGAGTCCATATTCATGTTGTTTCAAAGTTTAATTTAGCTTGTTGCTACTGCTGCTTGCATATCTAGCCTACTATGTTCTTGAGGCCAAAGTATTTTGCCCTATGTTGTGACACCTACGGCATGCCAGCTAACCTTGGTTTGTAAAGTGTGCTTCAAGGCATTTAAAATTATCTGGTCCACAGCGTATATTTGGAAATACATGATGCCAAATTCACCTGGTCCACATAATACATATGACCATGGCATAATGCACGCTGTCTGTATTCTGAGTTCTAATACTGTCTATTACCTCCACAAACTGGTTCTAAGTACTTCATCATTGTATTGCTATAATAAGCCTGCAGGGAAGTAGTCCTTTGTTTTCATAATTCACTGTGAGTCAGCAGACCTATAGATATCTTACAGTCTAATGTGCTTGATTGGACTACAAGTGTTCATTATTTATATTCAACAGTTTGTGTTTAAATTAATATGGTGCATACAGTAATCTGAGTACAGCCTTTATCTTCAACAACCACTTCAGTCAGACAGCAGTCTGTTTTGCTTTTTATCTTATCTCTGTTAGACGCGATACTATCAAAGTACCCCACTCCATACATCACAGTTAACTGTGCAAGATCAACATCGTAGCCTAATCTAGATCATTGTGCCTCGATGGCATGCAGACATCCACAAAGGGGGTGGGATTGGTAATGCCAGGTTAGCTACATTAGTTAAAGCATCAAGGCGCCTCTGTGCGTGAGGATACAGGCTCGCATACGGATCGTAGCTTATTTAGAGATTTTAATCTCGGGCTAGCACGGTCCGTTTACGAGGACCTTAAATGGCGTGGCACCCACTCGAATACGAACATGGACAAACGAGAAGCAATCCAGCAATATAGGTCTAAGTTGTCCATCTTTTTGTTTTAAGCCTAATATAAGTGAAATCTGCACGGATATGACGAAGGACCAAAATGTTACTGCCCTCTCGACAAGTCATTGCTTGCATGGCGAGAAACAATAAGATGGAACATTGACGGCAAAACAACCCAGCTCGTATATTCGTCTATAACGATGGAACACTTCAGATATAGGTCTCGCTAATCCATTGAACCAATAATTTTGCAACCTTCAATATGCCTTAATAATATTCAATTTTAACCAACTTTAAACTCTTCAGAAGAAACGATCAAAAGTTCTTGAAAATGACGCGGCAATCAATTTTAATTCTTTCTCAGTGCGAATCAGAAGTGACAGTGTAGTTATTTATATTGCTCATTTACTATAAATGTATTCAGTTGCAAGACACTACTCAGCTGAACATGACAAAATTTTCGGAGAACTATTAAGATCCGAATTGAATCAAATACGAATATTCGGTACAGCGTTCCTGGTGAGGGAATGGGAATTTCAGGCTATCCTTGAAGTTATATCTTAGGGAATCAGCTAGTCGTGCTTATCTACATGAGACATATGATAGTAAAGGAAACAAGTTGTCATAATTAATATTTGACTTTTATCATCGTTGAATTGTGGCCTGTTTTTAAACAAGCTCTCATCGCAATTTAGAGCCAAGCTTGTCTTTTTACTTTTCTAATCAACTGCTATGTACTTTGTAGTTGCCTATGGCGCCATAACAATTAAACCAATTAACATCGCCGCATACGTTGGCACCCGAGTACAACTGGACTGCACAAGTAATGTAACGGACTACCTTCCAAGTTGGACTTTGAGCAGAGATGGAACGGATGAAAATACCACAGTCATTGCATCTTTCTGTGACGTCAACGAAGAACATACATCCCAGTACTCTGTTGTGAAAGGTAGACGAGGAGTCTGCAACTTAGTGATAACAAATGCTACTCTGGCCCATGCCGGCGTCTACACCTGCATTGATGTCAGCCTTTCATCATTTAGTATAATCGTCTCAGTTCTTGGCAAGTAAACAATTACGTTTTCTGTAAACGGTTCAGGTTTACCCGTGGTTATTTTGTTCCAGTAGTCTGTCATAAATGTTCGCTGCGGTTTTACTTCAGTAATTTCCACTTGTTTGTTATTAATCCAATTTGCAAAACGTCATTCAATATGTTGGGTCGATTTGGTCAACAGAGGGAAGTTAAATTAAATCTGGTTTTGTTTGCATGGGTATACATCTTATTTCAAAATATTGACTTCCATTTGTTATTTTTAAATCTGTAAAATGAAAATTGTATTTACAAGTTTTAGACGATTCTGTTATCACTGAGCAGCTTATGAATAATTGTATTAATTCACATTGAGATTTAGATTTTACATAATTTGAAAGCAAAGCAAATTATCAATATGATATGTAATTCTGTAGAGGTGGTTCACACTGTCAGCGAGCAGCCAGAGGTGGTCAAAGGAGACATAGTAAAGTTTCAGTATTCTGTGAAATTTAATGGTTCTGTTGCACCGGCGCCCATTCTGCCGATGATCTATTATTGGAATTCCACCGGCAAATCAGTCGTCATTTCTAACATCACGCTACCAAATATCGTCATCTTCTCCATCAACGTTACGGCTGAACCTGAAAATGTTCCATCCTACGGTTTCATGGTGACGTTTTCTGCTCCAGTGAATCGAAAAGATTACGCAACCAATGCTCCTGCATACATTTACTCAAGATATTCTACATCCTACGTTGTTTTGTGTAAGTGTATTCCAATTTTTTAATCTTGAAGAACCTCCTACAGAAACAGGCCTATACCAAATCCGCAGTTCGATTAAATTTGAGATAATAACTGTAACTTCTAAGACAGGAAACACTTCTTAAGAACGCTAATACTAATTACAACCAGATCACGGTCTTTCCTGGAGGTAAGTTGTTTCGGATTTCAGTTAGAGTCTTTGGTTGCCAGAAACTAAACGCAAGGGTAGTGGAGTGTCGGTTTAAAAGGCTGTAGAAGGATACTTTTGCGAGAAAATCAGTTTGAAAACGACAATATGAAAATACGAGAAAGTTTCTGCTTCAGTATAATAGTTTACGTGTTACGGATACGAATTGACAAGAAGTGCTAGAAACGCTAATTTCTTTAACAAAATGATAAGAAACAAACGTTATAGAGAAATTCAAGTGTACGTAAAGTTAGACATAATTAGCCACGTTTAATATTGACAAAATTGACGCTCACAGTTTAAGAAAAAGGAAATTGCAGTTTCAAGTTGCACTTCAAAAGAATAACACTATTTTACACCGATATTTTGTGGAACAACGGGGAACGTTTCTCATGAACATTCCTCTGCACCAGAGTTGGTAAAGAGTAATAATATAGTTGTAAACAGCTGCTCATTTAATGTATTGAACTTCACTATATTAATATGTCTCCATAGTCGTTCACCGCCATTTTTGTTTTATGACAGATTGGCCGGAGGAAAGTAATATGACTATAACCGGTGATAACAATGGCTATATTGCATACAACGGATCGCTTCAATGCAATGTTTCCTCCAACCCTCTTTCCAATTACTGTTGGCTAGATCAAACTTCTGGCCTCTACACAAACGGATCGACTGTTTATGTGACACACAGTGGAACATACACTTGCAATGCGTCTAATGTCATCCGAGGCAAAACCTACTGGTCCTCAAAGCCGATTACTGTCTATGGTAAATTGTATAATACATTTATACCTGGCTTGAATCGTATGAAGCACAGTGGTATTTACACAGTTTACCTTCGTTCTTGTTGAATACGCCTTTGTTTTACTCTCTTCAGAAGTGCTTAACGGAAAATAAATTCTGTGAGGCAGATTGGATCTGATATCTACCACACGTAGAGTTAGGCGCCCAGGAACTTACTTCTGCCCATCCCGATTGTACATGTGTGCATTAGCCGCAACTGAATTCATGGCGGGGGTTGGTAGTATATAAACTGGTGGGAGTTGAGGCTTTAACTCAATTTAATGTTATAAGTGAAATTCAATATCAACTTTAGCAGGGTCATGATCCGTAAAGTTAAAATCCATAGGTTAGGCAAGTAGACAGGCAAGCTGTTATAAGCAATGTCTGTCTAATGCGCATTTCGATACAACTCTCCTGTACTAATGTTATTCCAACTATAAATGCTTATTAACACGAAACGTCAAGCGTTCCATAAATCAAACTTCAATTCCCCATGTGTGGTTGCTGTGATTCCATCAGCTGCAACTCCCATGCTCAAAAGCAATTTAATGACGTCGGTCTAAAATTATCCTCCAGTTGATAATTAATTGATGTCATCCACGTACAGCTGTTCACATTATTCAAATTAATTATACTAAAACAAGTCTCTAATAGTCGATGCAGCCATTCCTCTAAACTCTACATTTATACTAATGATTTTTTCGGTTTTATTTCCTACAACAACGAAGATTCCACCCAAGAATTTATCAAATGAATAGGGTGAAACAGTTTAGAGCGTTGACTTAAACCTGTTTGCTAACTATGCGTCAAATAGGCATCAGAATGTCAAGAAAGGTTTTCATCATCTAATGTAGGATGCTCTAAACTGATGATCTTATGTAATCTAGTTCCATCAGCCTGCATCTCCCAGGCTCAAAGCACTTTAATCATGTCAGTCTAAAATTCTCCACCAGTTGATAGTTTATAATTTATATAATCGACGTACAACTACTGACATTAAAATTAATGGCACCTTAACAAGTCTCGAACAAGTTGACGCAGCCATTCCTATAAACTCCACATTTCCACTTATATTATTTTCTATTTTAGTTGCTACCACAACGGAGGCTCCACTCAGCAGTTTATCGACTGACTCGGGTAACACAGTTTAGAGCGTCGTCTTAAACCTATTTGCTAACTATGAGTCAAATGTGTATCAGAATGTCAAGAAAGTTTTTCATCATCTAATGTAGGATGCCCTGAATTGATTTGGCCGTATCTAATCTAATCTAAGCCAGTTCAATAAATTCAACTTTAATATATTCTGATCTAATGTACTTTTCGCATAATTTTAAACTGAATAATTCAGATCTCCGTGCCCTAGTCGATCATTTTAATTAAAGATGTCAAAAAGGTGTAAATCGACACATCGCTCCTCTCTGCTCAACCTTCAAAGTTTGAGCCCCATCTACCGTCATAATAACGATGCAAAGTCCTAAACAGATCTTTGGTAAATTAACATGAAAGTCAGCCACATTTTTGCATCTAAAATCGAGGCAGAGGTACAATCTGGAGATAGTTAATCTATATCTGTTTCATTGATAATATTGTGGTCCGTTTTAGGTCCTAACACAACTGTGATATTCCTCACCACTATACCCAGTGACCAAGGTAAATCAGTATAGCAACTGCTTATGCATATACTGGGTTAACTAGGCATTATTTAATTTTTATATATTTATTTACTGAAAATATTTATTATTCATGCATAGTCAGTAATGCTGATTCTGAGGCGCGGTATCGAACTATGACAGTATCACTTTTATTTAATTAAATGATCTAATGTAAGCTAATATAATTAAATCTAATCTGACGTCACCTGACCTGGTCTAATCTTATCCAGTCAAATTGGATATACATACAAGTAAATCTAATCTGATCTGATTCAATTTTATCAACTCATCTACTATGATAAAATCTTGCCTGACCCGACCATATCAACTTTAGTCTAAACTAAATAACTTTATTTTAAATATTTCTTTGTCTCTATTAAAATTATTATTTTAGTAGAAACAGAAGTGAGAGTTGGTTCCGTCATCTGTGCCGAAACGCAATTTGCAGATACTAATTAGTAATTATATGTCAACTGTATCTGGATTCTGAAATTGCCAAATCACCAGACTATGTCGTTATACTAATCCAACCAAAATACCAGTTCATTTTAATTCGTAACATTTATGTTTTAGGTGTACCTGATGCAAGAGTAATCTTAATTGTGCTCGCTGTGTTATTGGCGATATCGGTCCTTGGTTACATCGGATTAGCAATGTTTTGCAAAGTGCGCCGATATCGAGGAAAATCATCAGGAGAAGGTAATGTGAATCTTCGAAAGATCTCAGCGACACACAAAGGCTGCGATAGGGAGACCAGCTTAATCACAGAAAGATAATGTTATCTCCCAGCCCGCAAACAATATTGAACAGTGTTGAACATTGTTGAGATATCATTGTTCTACGGTGTGCTGACTGAGCTGCGGCCACCAGATAATTTTAGTGGCCTCAAGTTATTAGCCTTACAGTCCTTAATTCTTTGAGCTAGATAATGCACATTGAGTGAAACTTGAAGGATCGATCTTCTGATATGATACCATAAGGCTTGCAACTAAACGCATGCGTTTTACTTAACATTATCTTACGACTGCATGAAGGAATCGCAACTCGTGGACTATTGCCACGCAGTAATAGCAAAATACAAGCCTCATATTATTTCTGTGTCTGTCTGAGAAGATATATCAACCGTTACTGCTGAGACAAGAACAAGTCACAAATGTTTGTAGAAAGATGGCAGTAACATCGGGATTCATTCTAAGTGTAGCAAAAAGAGAAAATGCGTCAAGTGTGCTATTAAAATAATATGCATGTCAAATCCCATAGTGCAGGGACTTCGGGGGCGAAACCTTTCTTCCCAATTTTCTTTCCAGGGTCCATGGCCGAATCCCAAAGCCTCCCTCACGGTTTGGCCTAGAGTATAGACCTGTGTCTGGTTTAATCTCATTGATCGCTGAATCATAAGGCATGTACGCTATCAAAATGAGGTATTCGTCGCACTCGACTGCTTTCAAACTTCTTGGAAATTACCATTAATGAACGAGGCAACATAAAATTAGCAAACGAAGATTACGTAATATTTTAAAGTACCAGTGGGGCTTTTACTTTGGTGGCAATAATTTTTTTTATTAATTTTTAAAACAAAACTTAGACTCATTGACGAAGACTTTTTGTACACTGCAGATAAACGAAACCCAGCTGAAATTATTCCGTGGACCAAATCTGTAAATGAGCACAAGACGACTGCAGCAACAAGACTTACTTTTGAAAATCTTCCTAATCAGGTCCTTTCAGCGGATTCATCAGTGACGACAAATACACATGACAGAAGCCAGTTTAAGTATCTAAATGATGCGTTTGATTATCCACCTGTCTATGAGACCCTGAAGAAGCAGTAAGTTTCTACACGTTGCTGACTTCTGAAACGTCAGCAACGGAATTTCACAAAAGATAAAACCGGAGCCATACATAGACGGAAATGTGTAGGGTGTTAGCCTACGTCGTTCTGGATTATAAACTTCCTATAGATGGACTTTAACTTCTATTAATCTTTTGATCTTTTGTAATTGTATACCAGATAGTGCTTATTACTATTGGCATCCAAAGCAGAATGCCTCTTAGCTGAACATGTTTGTCTGGATTCATGTCTTTTCCTAAATTTTATCGCGGTAAATTTATTGCAGCAAAAAGAAAACAAGAACAGACTCTTATGTTATCCCCAAGAGATAATCGTGGGTAAGAAGTGTTAGCGACTTCAAATTTTCTTAGCCTCGGCATTTGAATCCCTCTCCTTCGCCGCCTGATCTTCCCAATGACAGGTTGTGGACAGTGTGCTCATTTCATACCTGAGTTCGCAAGGGTTGCAAATGGAGCAGAAGGTTTGAGCATCTTTGTGCCCCGGTGTGTATATGGACCCCGACCTCTCGGTTGGAAGTCAGCCACACTAACCAATGGACTACCGCGCATCCTTTTATTCCACCTTTAATGTGGCGCTCAGATATTTTGACGACTTTATTTACATTACTCTACATCACCTCATTTTATCGACGGCTCAAATTGCGTTACAATAATATAGATGTAGACTTATGCCTGTCTTTTTATTCTCAGGTCATAATGTCTGGTTTAGAACGTACATATACAAATGTACACAACCGTTTTTTAATTTTCATTTTGCAGTATGCTGGGTGTTTCTGCGAAATCTATATTAACCCTCAACAGTACACATTGGGTCCTTTTAGACCCCATGCATGTTAATCGTCATACTTATATCATTTATTTGTTAGATGATAGCATTGTGTTGTTCTAGATAATTTTCAGTTCGTATGAGGGCTTATAAATGATAAATAATGTTTCAATTTTATTCAGCTTGTTATTAAAATATTTGATCTTTGGTTCGGGTTCACATGGAATTCGCGTTTTACGGATAGTGGTAGATTACCATTCATATTTTCAATATCTCTGTTTTCTTTGCCAATATGTGAGTAAGAAATTTTGCCCATCATCAGTACTTTTTGTCGTTAGAACAATTTTAAAGACATTTTAATGAATTGTGGTGGCTCGAAAGTAAGACAAGCGTGCAGTGGCGGATGTAATAAGGTTGATGTTGGACGACAAATCTGATTCAGGAGGAAGTGATATTTCTGAAGACGAGTCTCTGCCAGCCCAACAGCCACAACACATGTAGGACATATGAAGACCATACGACAATGTTTGCATGTGTGCTTCGTATGCTCTACATATGGGCTCATATGATTCCATACGTAGGACTTATGAAGCCAATATTTGTTAATGTCTGTTTTGCAGCGCCGTGTTCTTAGAATTCTTACAAACACTTTCCAAGGAAAGGATACTGAAAACTGTTTTGTTAATCTAAATATTTTAAAAATTAATTCCATTAATAAGTTTCATATTTCTGTGTTTATTATCAACATCAACATAAACTATTACCATCGAAGTTTCTAATTCAACATTACCGATCATCACTCATATTTTACTAGGACTCGAGGTATTTGTGATGGCAGTTTTGCTCGCACCAGCACTCGATTATTTAACATTAAATGCGCTGGTCCTTCAGTCTGGAAAGCTTTACCAAGGAATATTCGCCTGTTGTCTTGTTTGAAATTGTTTAAAAGGCAGATACGGCGCTATTTAATATCATCTCTTTGAATGTTAATTGAATTATTAATACACACTATTAGTTTTTTCTTCTTTTTGAGTTTCTTATGGAGCTATTTAGTTCAGTGGATTTGTGTATAGTTTTATTTTAAGTTTTATTAATGTACGGATTGTACACAGCTTAGCTGGTTTGATTACACTGGCCAACACATAATTTGTTGCCTCAAATGTTAGAACTGTTTCTGGGTATATTTGACCTGCTGATTCCAGAAAAGGCACCAGTTTTCTCCCAGCAGGTCTTGTTTTCGAGATATAGAACATTATGCCATATACCAGTCCTTGCCTCTGCTCGCCCATAAAACATAAGGCTATAGCTATAATTATGTAGTGCTCAATTTATTATGTGATACACTAAATAAACATAATAATACAAATACTTAAAAGAAAATGGTAGTACCTGAAACTGTACTTATATGATACCAAACAGAACAAGTTTGTTATAAAAATTTCAAGTCATTTGACACCGAAGAAGCTCCTTTTGTACGATTTCCGAGTGTGGCATCTGCCGGAACAATCGCGCGTAATATTCCAGCAATAGTCTGCCATCATGTGTGCATCCCATCTTCCTTGATATCGATTTTCCATTGTTTTGATGTCTTGGTGAAATCTTTCACCTTGCTCTTCGCTGAAGTCACCCAGATTCTCTGGAAAGCGATCTAAGTGACTGTGGAGATAATGGACTTTAATGCTCATGTTGCAGCCAAGCTTGTTGAAATGAAGAAGCATATCCTCTACTAGTTGTGCATAATTGTCTGCCTTCTTGTTGCCAAGAAAATTTTTAGTTACAAGAACAAAGGAAGACTAGGCACAAGATTCGATTTCATTCATTGATGGTATGAAAAGTGGGTCATTCATAAGTTGCCTGATCTGTGGACCATCGAAGATTCCAGCCTTCAATTTTTCCATTGTAATTCCTGGTAACTTGTGTACTATGTATTCGAAGCATGAACCTTCTTTATTCAAAGCCCTGACAAATTGTTTCATCAGGCCTAGCTTTATATGTAGTGGTGGCAGTATGATCCTATCTCGTGCCACCAAAGATTCCTTGATTACATTTTGAGCTCCAACCACCATGTCTTTCCTCGAAGGCCAATCTTTTCTTGTCCAATGTTCATGCTTGGCTCTACTGTCCCAAAGACACAAAAAGCAGGGATACTTTGTGTAGCCACTTTGTTGACCAAGGAGGAAATTTACCATCTTCAAGTCTACACAAATTACCCATTGATGTTCTTTGTATTTTATCTTTTCCAGTACTAAAGAGATGGCATTGTACTCTTCTTTCATCCTGGTGGAGTGACCGATTGGAATAGAACCAAATTTGTTGCCGTTATTTAAAAGCACACATTTCAGACTACGTTTTGAACTGTCGATAAAAAGACGCCACTCATCTGGGCTGTAATCCGACAGACCAATTTTCTTCAATAAGTTGCTGATGTCATTACAGAATACTAGGTTGTTGTCTTCGGTAAAGAATGGCAGCAAATCCTTTTCTCTGTTTCTATAAATTGTAATTTTCGTTCCAGGCTGAAGTGCATTCTTTTCCTTTAGTCTGGACGCAAGCAATTCAGAGAACTCTTTGGAAAGATTTAAGTCCCTAATCAGATCACTCAACTCTTTTTGGTCAAAACGTTCACTGTGTGAAGTTGATTGGAAATCACTGTCACTGCCCCCACTTTCTTCACTTTCATCATCTTGTCCGATATTGGACATGCAAGTGTCATCGTCTGAGAGCTGAGGTAGTTCGCGAAAAGGTGGAACTGGTACAATATCCGAATGCGGAACAGGTCTCCTGGCTGAAGGTATATCAGGGTAAGACAACTTGTGACGATTATTTCGATTGATGCCTATGATATTAACCATACAAAAGTAACAGTCGTCGAAGTGGTTTATCTGTTCCCTCCAAACCATCGGTACACCAAATTTCAGGCAGCTTCTCTTTCCAATTGTCCAGTGGCGCAATTGTTCAATATAAGTTTTGCATACTGTATGAGGAGCCCATTGCTTATCTTGATCTCCAAGTTTGACACCAAAATAACCTACATATGCTCTTTTTACAAACTCAGAAATCGGTTTCCTGTTTGCTTTTAGTGTGTATTCCCCACAAATGTAGCAGAATATGTCTGGATGGTTAATGCAGCTCCGTCTGGAAGTAGCCATAACCTTAAGGATGTTCGCATCTGAGGAATTAAATGACTAACCTAAAAAATAGTAAGAACATGTAGTTATTTAATGCTCACATTCACAGATTGTTCTTGCGACCAACTCTTAATATGCCCTAAGACGACTGCGGCTGCTCTAGCTTTCAGGAGGCGGTTTATATAGGCTATAAATGCTTACTTCAGCATAATCTATTTACATAGTTCGAAACCATGAAACGCTGTATAAGCACAAATAAATTCTAAATGAGGCCATGAATTTAGTGCTGAGTAAGCTGTAGGCTACGGAATAGTTATTTCGTTGAATCAGCAATATCTCAGCACGCGTCAAGATATGCTGATTTTACATTATAAGGATGTAGGCATTATATGAATCAGCAAGAATTATAATTAGCCATAAATAAAGCTTATTATGACATTTTAGTTTTGCCAAAGACATCGTTTAAAGAGTGGACTGGGTTTTCTTTACAAAATCGACGATATCTCAGAAACTAGACCTGATGCACTCAATCCAATGACATTTTCTGAATCAGCGCCCAAAATTACCCCAAGAACAGGTCTAAAACCGAAGGCAACAAGAAAAAAAATTTTTTCTGTTGGCCAGTGTTATATAATGAAAATTGCTTTATTTACATTTCGATAGCCATCTTACATTAACGACGTTTAATACGCGACCCTATTTAAGAGGAACATTGGTCCCTTCTGGGTTTGCTTTTTGTATCCCGGCAAACTGTACGTTTCATGTGTAACCTGATATGTTAAAGTTGGAATCAATAAAAAGAGTCAATCAGTCAATCAATTTTTTATTAATTTTTTTGGTAAAAATATTTGATCATTTGTTGAGTTTCAAAAGGACCCCATTTTTTATGGAATTGCTGTAGCTTACCATTTTTATACTGTCTTGTCGGCTGTGCTCCACTTTATCTAAGGGAGCTCTGCATCCCTCCTTTTTCTATTCCTGGCCGCAGACCGCTGCGTTCATCGGTTCAGGACGATCTCGCTGTCCCTCTAGCTCAAACTGTCACTGATCAGCGCCGTAGCTTTGCAATTTGCCAGCCCTGTTTCCTCGAATGACTTGCCTGCCGATCTTCGACTGAAGCTTCTCTCCCTCTCCTCTTCCGTCTTCCGCGAGCGCTTGAAGACTATTTTCTCCAGTTCTGGGACGTCTTGCCTGGAGCGCCTCTGATGAGGTTACCTTGAAGCGTTACGGTTACCGGGTTACCTTTACAAGTTTCTGATTACGATTAAGAAAATGATATATTCCCAGTCTTTTTATTTTCATTGCTAATTTGCAACTAAGAAATTTTGTATATCAGTACTACTATATTGTCGTTAGAGCAAGTTTTAAGACATATGAATGAACCTGTGATGGTTCGAAGGTAAGGCCATTATTCAGTGGAGGGTGCACTAAGGTTGATCTTCGATGACTAAAATGGCTTGGGAGGAAATAATACTTCTGAAGACGAGTCTCTGCCAGCCCGACAGCAACATCATATGTAGGACATATGAAGGTCATGTGACAATATTTCCACGTGTGCTTCATATGACCTACATATGAGCCCATGTGATTCCATAGCTACGACTTATGAAGCCCATATGGGAATATTGTCATATGGGCTTCACATGTCCTACATATAACGTTGCTATTTGGCAAAGAGCGAAGTTTCTGAAAAGGACGACGGTATACTGTCTGCTGAAAACACTGAAGATGACAGCAGTGACGAAGCTTACGATGCAGCACTAAGTCGTCCTGTGGAAAGTGAATTTGATAGATGAAGATCCGTACAAATTCATTTTGAGTTCTAAGAAGAGCCAAAATATGTCTATGCAATGTTGCTTTTTATACAAATTACAGTTATTAATTATGCTAATGTCCAATAACGTACAGGCTTACATGATAATTCTTTTGTCTATCAACTTGACATCAAGTAACAGCACTCCTGATTTACCAGGTTAGTATATGACTGAGTTGTTTAAGATTCAAAGCATACGTAGCAGAAACGCTTAAAATATAATTATCTAGAATACTTTCAGCTCATCATTATCGGAAGGTAAAGAAACAAAGTAGAGCCAACCCATAATTATCGTCACATCCTATTCTCAAATGTCTTGAATAAAAATGCCTGCACGCATAGAATATAAATTCCAGTCACTTACAACCTATTCTAGTTCTCCCGGCCTTCTTATCTTTGGTAGTTATTTACAATTCAACCAACTCGATAAACCTGTTTCTCATCCGTCCGAACACTTTTCCACCTTCATCTTGGAAATCTCTTGGGAATTGTTCTAGGTTATGGCTAGAGATAGTGAAAAGTTTACCTCAAGATTTCGGTTGTGGTACAATGAAAAGTTGTCCTTTATATAATTCGAATTGTAACTGGAAATTTATATAGCCCAGTTACAGGAAGAAACTATTCACTGGCGCTTTCTAAGCTCTACGATATGGTGTTAAATGTCATTAAGAACAAAATATTCATCAGTTGGCAAGCATTGTTGAGAAATATCACCGATAGCAGGTTCGAGAAGACAGGCTGAGTCCAACTAATAGATTCCCAAACACAGTTGACAGATGACACCAACGAGCAGTGATTAAGAAGAAGAAATACGATGCCAGTAGGTTCCACAGTCCACGATAGCATCACTGTCCAACGCAGTTTCTCGTAGGTGGTAGAATACGCGGCTTCCTGACACCACTCAAACCGCTAGATCGACATGAGATGACTGGCATTTGATTTGACGATAAAACCCTTTCTGGTAGACGGTCAGCGCCATTCTAAAGCCTCTCCTCGCTTCATGGCGGCACATATAGGTATGTGGTGTGATCGAGGATCGTCCATCTGGAATCTGTTATTCTCTTGGGTAGGGATGGACTATTCCAAGAACAAGAGTTGTTAATCACCAGCAAAAACAGTCCGAAGAAATCCGAGGCGCCAATTCAATGGAAAATTAGTGTTCCTTTAGTTTTAAGGTATTATGCATTGCAAGTGAGTCGGTCGTTGAACTCGCCAATATTCCATCAGCCTAGTATTAAGTTCCAAGTTGTCCAGTCATTCATTCTCAAGTTTCTAGCACAACGTCAACCCCAACACCCTGCTGGCCTGGTAAATTTTTCAAACAATATCACCCAGATAGTCATATTATATTTTGGCAGTATAGACCTTGTCACTGGTAGTTTAGCTTTAAAATGTTTTACGTAAAAGATTTAGTACTGATTAGCATGAACTGAAGAATTTGCATGCATAGTAACGAACTTGCTTCTCTAAGTTTGAATACAAATTACGAATAAATTTCGTTCTTTGATTTTAAGAGTAATGAAAAAAATTTTAGTGGACCGAAATGCACCTAGAAAGAGAATACATTTGAGTCACTAAATTATTGCATCACTGAGTATAAATGGACGTGGAAAGACTGTTGCATCTTTAAAGTGCTACATCATTCACAAATTAAACTTAATTATAAAAATCAAAAGTAAAAGAAGCAAAGTATCCCATATCCCACACCACAACAGAATTACATTTACTATGATTGATGAACACTCATAGATGGCACGGTGGTCTATCAGTAACACGTTTGGTAAGTGATCATGTGGTTGCGGGACCGAATCCGTGCAACGACCTTAGGCAATTTGTTTGCACGCACACTGTCACTGTCAACAAGCAGTATTATTTGGTACTGACGTAAGCTAAGAAGTAAACGGCAAGTCCTGCGAGGCACAAAACCCATGTCCAGGAGCTTGGGATTCGTTCAATGCCGGCCCAAGGGCCTAAAGAAAAGGAAATGAGCGCCTTCTCTACATCTCACTTGTGGGATATGGGATACTTTACTATTTTACTATATATATATACTGCGAACAGACAAACAAAACGTTGGTCGCTGCATTCTTGAATCGCAATTAACAACTCAAATAGTTGTGAAACATGTCAATAGGTCCTCAACTCTCTAAGTAAGTTCATCTTTCCTTTTGTTATGTGCTGTCTAGTTTTGAATTTGTGAGTGGGTCTTTGTTGCACGTAGATGTCTCGGTAATTGCGCCCATTGTGCTTTTGGCAATCGCGTGTGTAGAAACATCACTGTGGCAATATTTTTGCATAATACAGAGATTAAGAGTGAATTAAAACTTATCACAAAATGGTATATTGTTATTCTTCAGTTATAATCTGTAACTTTCATGGAAATATACTACAATGGAAGGGGCTTGTCGTTTGACACCTTTAAGCTTGTCAACTATCGTTCTTTCGATGAACAGCTGTTTTCCCACAAACACCACCTGAACCAATCAAATGAAAGCTTTTGATGGTTCATCGGTTTCAACGTTTATACCCGATTTACTTTTGCGTGGAAAAGAGCGATGGGACGGTTTGGAGATTGGAGATCAAGGCTTGGAGTTCTGTGGACATGGACAAATTCAGAATTTTACAAATGAGACAAAGTTGGATAATGCCGTATTTCAGGAAATTACAGGTTTAAATCTTTCCGAAAACGTTTATAATGCAATTTTTTGCTTTGTCATTTATTGAGGGGTTTATTAGACGTAATATTTTAGCTCTCTTTACTCTCCATTATTTAATTTGCCAAAATTTACTTCCAAGGTTTTATTTCAGACTGAGGTTCTCCATAATTTTCTTCAAGGCTTGAGTGAATAACTTTTGACCTACACGTATTCAATAAACGCACCAGAGGGCCTCTTACACTCCAGGATCCAAACATAGGCTCGCTAAAACTTGCATCTGTAACTTCGAAAGTGGGAGGCAAAAGCAAATCTGGCCCGCCATGTGTCTGAATGCGGTGGGCATGGTTCTCGTTCTTTTTGCCGACGACCGTATGCTTTGGATATAAACACACAAAATATACAGTAGCAAAATAATTTTATTCTTCTTTTATTTGTTTTGTGTTACAGTAAAGTGAGACTGATATGTAACTAAGTGCATCTTTAAGCTTTAGATCAGGAATATAAATATCCCCATTAACAGGCTTTTATATTCAGACGAGCTCAAGTCGTTAGGAACAAAGGCTGAGATATTTTGAAGTGCGCAGCAAGCTTATCACGAGTTTTCTGTTGTACTTCTGAAATTCCACATTGTTAGTGGCCTTTGTATTTAATATCACAAGCTGCAAGACTCGTGGTAGTTTAAACCATCTGCAAATCACAAACGCTTAAACCGATAACTTCAAGTGTTCATACTATACTGCAAATACCTCATTCAAAAACGTGTGGAAGCGACTTGGTAACCGTAGCGCCTTCACCAACACTTAACATACAAGCTTAGTGCTATGGCTACGGGATCAAGATAACGACCATCATGTAAAAGTGTCTACAAACAAGACCTATTTGCAGACCCAAAATATGTGATCAAACTACAGTGGGCAGGCATGTCGAACGTTGACGTAGCTTAGATTTTCACCAAGTCTGGCTTTACAAATTCATTATGTGACTGTCTAATGACACCAGTTTCATATTTATCAAATATTTAGAACGAAATGTGCAATCGTTGCTAATTTATAAGGTAAGTAAGTAGTTTAGTAGGATTTTGAACAAGTGAATTAAATAACTGAGTAGGAAATTAATCGATCAATTATTCAGTCAATCAGTCAGTCGGTTAATTAATAAATAAGCAGGCAAGTAGATAGTTTAGGCAGATAGATAGGCCGATTGAAAGTGAGTAAGTGAATGTTTTAATAGGTGATTAAGTAAAATGGCAAGATATGACGTAGAACGGTAAGTTAAAAAAGTAAGAAAGTAAGGAAATAAGTAAGTAATAACTAGTGTAAGTAAGTAGTTATATTAAAACGAAAGTAAATTAATTGAGTTGATAAGCAGCTATATTTCTTAGTAAGTAATTAAGTTTAAACTATTTGGTTCTGTGGACATAAATAGCCTATTGCCGCGGAGATCTCAGTAACGGTTCAGAATATTTTCAGAACAGCCGAGGCCGAAGAAAAGGGCGCTGTACATGGGTTAAACAACAAAAATCAACTACAGTCATAAGAGATCCTAAAAAGATGTCTTGAGTCGTGACTTGAATGTGTCCAGGGATGGGGCATTCGTCACAGTCTCAGGAAGACTGTTCCACGCAGTGGGTCAGACGACAGTGAAGGAACGTTCGCCAAACTTCGTGGAAGACCGCGGGACATGCAGTTGAATCCTCGATGAGGACCGTAGCCGATATGTGTTCTGGTTGTCGGCTGTTCGAATACAGAAGTCGGATATATAGTCTGGCAGAAGACCATTAAGAGCCTTGTATGTAATTAGGCACAGTTTGTAGGTGATCCGCTGAGGAACGCGCAACCAGTGCAGGTTGTCGCGCAGCAGATCAGTGACGTGATTGAATTATGTCCGACCATAGGTGAGGCGGGCAGCCTCATATAGTTCATGAAGTGGGCCATGCCTTGCTGCTAGCTTTTGAACAACTCATTCAAAGCAATATAATCAAGTACTTGATGATTTTTTTTATCTGTAAGTTGTTGAAGTATAACAAACTTTATTACAAAGAGGTAGTTTGAAACACAGGTAGGCCTACAATGTCTAACTGATATGAAGTTAATGCATTTTTCTACATTTGGCCAATACAACGAAATCCACCACTTCGTCTCAGATTTCAAGAAATGTTTTCGCCATTGAGAAGCGACATACGCAGAAATTCCTTGGAATATTACTGATGAAAGTGACATTATTTTTTCACCTTGCCTTTTTTGTAAGAATGCCGTCTTGGAATCTAAACAGAATCACACTACTGTATAAACTCTCAAAGTGCATTTCAGCTTTACAGTAACAGCTATTCAATGTAACTTTCTCGTTTAATGTTTTCAGAATCTTCTTCTGAACGATGGCATTCGATAAATGGACACTGCTTTATTCAGCTGTGTTGCTTCTTGTCTCTATTATTGGTAATATCGAGGCTCAAAGTGAGTTATACCAGTTAAACTCTATGTCGGTATATTTTAAACGCCTGAAGATATTCAACATAATGGCCTCGAGCTCTTAAACGCTGATTAAATTAACTGGAACATATCGTTAACAGAAACTTTTTAGTTTTTAATCAGGCTGCAGTAATTCAGGTTCATCATTCCTCGTTTATTTCGTGCTAAATATGCTTCGGCGAACTCGCAAGAAAACAATTCTTGTTATCATCTTGTTATCATGCGCGATAGTCTTGTGGCTAGCATGCTGGATTGTTAACCAGGAGGTCAGAGGTTGAAATCCCCGCCAGGTCAGAAATATGTTGCGAAATATCTTCACCTTGCGCACCTAGCGAACTCAGCTAGGTTCGTATACTGCTGCTGGGAGAATTGGAGAAGGGAGAGGAGTGGTCATGCGCCCTCGTACGCTGAGGCTAAGAAAAAGAAATTGCTAACACTTCATGCCTATGACTGCCTCTCGAGATTTGCTTAAGGAACTGTACTTCAAAGAGATCTGCTTATACTTACGGTTATTTCCATTTAAAGTTCAACTTTAAGACGTCGTAAGCGTAATCGTAGCTCGAGATTTCTACAGCGCACAATGAAAGCCAAGTCGCTGGAACCAGCTTATTCACAGGCGCAGACGGCTACGGCGGATGATGTTTCGGATTGGAGCTCAGAAAGAGATAAGGGGAAGGGGAAGAATCAGGAGAGAATTTGTGGAAGAGGCGTGTTTTCAGCTTTGAGTTAAAGACCTGCGCAGAGTTTGCTAGGGGTGAAGTGTTGGTGAGTTCGTAAAATATTTCAGAAAATTGTCGTAATTCTGGTGACTGCTGATTCCAAACAGCTATGGCTATAGAGCTATTTCCAAATTGTAAGGATGAGATGACGGGAGGGCGCAGAAGTTCTAGGATGGAAGAGGAGCGGGTTGAGCGGAATAACTGAATTGTAAATAGCTGGAGATGATAGGATGGTTGAGAGGATTGAAGTGATATAGAACTTTATACTCTATTCGTTCAAGTATTTTAAGCTAGTGAAGTGATTAGAGAACAGGAGTCATGTGGTGGTTTTGGGGTTTTGGTGACAGCACAAGCATGGGCATGCTGGATGGCTTGAAGGCGCTTTGTTTGTGTGGTGCCTATATTTAGGTAAAGTGAATTACAGTAATCAAGTTTTTCATTGACTATAGGTGTGGCAATAGTAGATGTAATTTTGAAGTCAATTATAGGTGGAATTCTGCGAAGTTCACGGATATGCTTGAAGCAAGATCGGTAGAGATGGGCAATATGATAAAAAAACTGAGGTTTTGGTCGAAAATCACACCTAGATTTCTTGATAGAAGAATTAGTATTAAGCGGGTGAATAGACCCAGAGTACAGACTGAAGTAAATGAAATAAAAAGAGGGGTCGGGAATTTTCTTTAACTTGTTACGGAAACCTATGAGCAATAATTCAGTTTCAGATGGGTTCAGAGACATGGGGTTTGATGTCATCCAGAAGGAGATTTGTGAAACCACATGTAGAAGAGGTCTATTGAGTCAGTGAAACAAATCGGAGAGCGGGAATCGGGTGTTATTAGCATAGAGATGACGGCCAACTGAGGATGCTTTAATTAATGAACTGAGTGGGAATAGTGTAGGGGATAAACATAAGAGGGCCAAGAACGGAACCTTGTGGAACTCCAGAAGCGAGAGGGCATGGCTAAGAAGAGGATTCCGATATTTTAACAGAGAAAGAGCCGGAGGAGAGATAGGACTGTATCCAGAGGAGAACAGTGTCGATAAAACCAAAACAGATTAAAAATCTTTGGAGTAAGATACTGTGATCAATGGTGTCGAAGGCTGCTAAAATATCAAGGAGGCAGAGGCAAGAGACCTGTTGATGAGAGATGGCAGAAACAAGCTTATTGTAGAGAGATGTGAGTGGAGATTCAGTTGAGTGACGTTTCGAAAAACCAGATTGACGTGAGTTAAGGAGTGAGTTGGAGGTTAGATAGTCATTGATCCGAGAGAGAACAATCCGTTCAGTTAATTTGGAGATGAAAGTTGGGTTGGAAACAGGCCGGTAGTTCTATATGATTTCTTTGTCAGGTGAGAAGAGGTGTAACGAGAGAGTGCTTGAAAAGGAGGGGGAAGTTACCAGTAGACTAGGAGAGGTTAACTATTTTGGTAATGATTGGAATAATGACCGATGCACAGTCTTTCATTAAGGAGGTGGGTATAGAGTTAAGTTTTCACTGTTTGTTTGAAAGAGATTTTAATGTGTAGTATTTCATTCTCTGATGTGGGTTCAAAGACAGATAGTTAGGATCGAAGGAAGACTATTGGTGGTATTGGAAAGGAGAAATTGAAGAAATAACGGAGGTCACTAATTTTGTCCGAAAAGAAAGAAAAGAAAAAGAAAGGCAAGAACGAATCAGCTATTGCAGAAGAAGGTATAGAATATGAAAGTGGGCTAGAGGAGTTCAGATAGAGGAATTGATTTATGGCTTTCCAGAGAAGGCGAGGGCTAAAGGATCTGGTACGAACTAGAGAGAAGCAAAATCTTTTTTAGTTGCAGCTAGAAGGTAATGGTATTTATTTATGGCAGATTTAACGGGGGAGAGAAGTTGAGGATATCTGGTGCGTTTTAATCCCGGAAAGTAGGATTACTATTTTGAAGAGAGTCTGACGGGTGGGGTGTTGTGGTGGATGCCTGAGGAATAAGGTTAGGAAGAACTATAAAAAAATGAAGAATAGATTGCATACTGCGTTGTAACAGTGCAAAATGGGCGACGTTAAAACGTCTGGCTGTTGGAGTTATGTAGAGGTAGCCGGGTTGAGAGGGTTGGCACCTGATATGGAAGGCGATCATATAGCGCAAAGTGAAAAAAGAGAAGAATGATAGATAGATACATTATGTGGGAAATCTTAAATGTATCATATAATTGTATTATATTTTGTTAGTATAATTATATTATTATTTCTTCATCTGTTAAGCGCCACTATATCTGTACCAAAGCATCGGTCGATGGCGCAGAGCAACTCGGTGTGAAGGTCTTGCTCAAGGTCTTTACACAGTGACTGATGACTGTGTTTATTCAATAGGTTGCGGAGGCAATTACTACACAGATTACGGTGTCTTCATGTCTATAAACTATCCAAATGTTTATAACCTCAATTCTGGGTGTACTTACATGATTTCGCCTTCAACCAAGAGTTCTATTACGTTAAATTTTGAGACTTTTGAACTGGACAGATCTTCAGGAGATTATGTCTTGGTAAGTGTTAATTTATTACGAACGCTTTTCTAAAGTTGACGTGATGTTGCAAGCAAAGATCACCAAAACCTGATACAGCACTATGTCACCATGACTGAGAAGACCTTCACAAAATCGGGTAAATGGATAAATCGGTTTAATATTACATTTTAGGATGAAAGTTTTGGTTAAAACCGCACGTTTTAATCACAAAAAGCAAAAAGTACAATTATTCAATATGTACATCTCCGGGCGAAAACTATCGAACATCTAAATTTTAGGCAAGCTTTAGCTTACCAAAAATTTAGAATTGCATGGTATAAATTAAATATATTATTACACGCAAAATGATTTATGTAGCCTGAAGTTTAAATTTAGCCAATTGAGTAATATGTTGTCCATCTCTATGAAAATTATGAACAGAAGTATTTCGCACGTATTTTATGCGCAAAGGCCTTCTGAGTCGATTTCGCACATATTAATTTAGCCGACTTTGTGTGATTATTGTATGGCACGATCACAAATAGTCCCATTTACCAGTAATGATGTGGTATATAAGGAGACTATCTCCATGCATTGTAGAAAATTAATTTCTCTGGCTATTTTATGTTGATCATTTTGTATTTGTGAATTCCATAAACTGTCAACAGAGACGCATTGTAATAAGCTACGCCTGGGTTTAATTTATTTAAGTAAACATTCAAATTTTTAAGATCAAACAAACGCTGACCTGCATATGCTAAAATAACAATTGGCTCAGAAGTGTCTTATCTTTTAGAAGTTTCTAATTATCGCTCATTTGCTTATTCTGCAGTTCTACTATATACAGCGAGCCCCTTCTCCTTTGTTAGCTGAAAGCTAACACAGCTCAAAAACTAACATATCGTAATCGTAATCGTAATCCCAAGATTTCTACAGCGCCCAACGAAAGCCGCGCCGCGGGGACCAGCTTATTCACAGGCGCACATAGACCTGGCACCTTTTAATTGCACTGAGCTTTTGAGTCGGTCCATAAGCTGAAGATTTTTTGACTTGTCTTCTTTAGACCATTTAAGCCCGCCTTCAATAATCGCTGTGAGTTGTCCGACTTGCCTTTTTGTGTTCATTAACAAAGCAATCTGTATTCTATTCTCACAGGAGGTTCTTGATACATTTTTCCAAAGTAGCATGACCTTATACACTTTTTTCATCACATCTATCTTTATCGTAGGGGTATCATAAATTGTTGCGGCTCTTTACTGTTCACGAATAGTAAAAAGTACAATTATTCAATATGTACATCTCACTGTCACGCATGCATAATCAATCCCCGCAGCCATCGTCTCACGTCTTTGTGGTACACGGTAGCCTAATGGAGAGAGTGCTCGGCTTGTGACGAGGAGAGTAGGGTTCGCATCTCCCCGAGACGGTTACTGTGTAAGGACTTTAAGCAAATCCTTCACTGACAATGGCTCGGCGCCATCGACTGATGTTAAGCCATTAGATAGTTGCGCCTAATAAATGCAGAAATAATAATGTCGTTGTTGGAAGAAACTCAACTGTTTTATAGCACCATCCTTCTGACGTCTACTCCTTTTATCTTATCCAACGGGCAATGTGTAAAATACCCACATTCTATTCTATAGCCCGATATGTTCTATTTCTCAAAGCCTACATCTTGTTCCAGAACTCATCGGAGTTGAGTGTCGTAAGTTTACCTTCTGCTGATTCTTTCTGGTAACATTGAGCTAAACTCCAGACCTTCTGCCACCTTGACATCCATTCTCTCCGGAATGAATATCCTTCTCTTCAAAATTACATTTTGGATCATCAAGAAGATTTTCTTGCTCTTAATGAAACTTAGCTTAAACCTTCGGACACAACTTCTTTCATTTCGGACATAATACCTCCCTCCTTTTCTCTCATAAATCAGCCGAATCGACACGGTAGTGGCATTGCTTTCTTTGAAGTCAAACCTAAAACTTGGTCGCTTCTTTTTGTCTATTACAACCCAGAAGTCATTCGAAATCCTAATCTCTACAATGAACTCTGGAAATTAGCGCCTCACATTTTTTAATAGACCCTCATTCTATCGTCCTCCTTCTCATTAACTTTCTGACTTTCACAGAATTCCATTCACTCCTTAAAATCCTGGTATCTTCATCCTCTGAACTTAGAACAATGGGTGACTTCAATATACATATAGGTACTCCGAAATATACTTGATCTTGTGCAGCATGTCTCTTCTCCAACTCATGATATGGGTCGTACACATTATCTACTTTTAACCCGATCCAGTTGTTCTGCTGTTAAAAATATCTTTCCTTCTGAGTTCTTTTTCTCACCATACTGCCATTACTGCCCAGATTTCCTTCCGTCATAAGCCACCTTCAACACACTCTTTTATCACTTATCGCCATTGAAAAATGCTCAACGTTTCAAATTTAAAAGCTAACATCCAAGCCTCCCCACTGTAATTGTTTCCAGCACAGACAGCTACAAAACTTAACATCCACCTAAATTCAACTCTTTCTTAAATCCTGGATAAACACATTCCTGCCAACTCAAAGAAGATTGCTGCGCGCCCTTCCCAGCTCTGGTATAACCCAGGTATTGCCGCTACCAGAAGTTGAAAAGGTGTTGGCGATTCTGCCAGTTATTTTTCCGTCTCCTAAAATTGAGGCGCCAATGTCGCATTGTCCGTAAACTTGTCTCAGAAACCTCAGAAGCCAAATCCACCTATTTATCTAGTTTCGTCTCTGAGACCACCACTTATCCAAGGTTATTATTGCAAGCGGTGAACAAGATCCTACACCGTGACAAATGCAGTATACTACCTAGCTCCTCATCACATTCTTCCCTTGCCGATTCTTTTCTGACAAAATCTCGACCCTAAGAATACAGTTTTCTAGCTTTCCTTCCTTTAATGGCCTATCATATCTTAAATCTCCTCCACCAGGTCTCAGCCTATTCCATCCAACAACCCTGACAAAACTTTGGAATTCATTGAACGTTTCAATTCGTTCTGTCAATTCTTTTATGTCAATCTGGTCTAATCTAAAGACGGATCTCTTTCAACTTGCTGACACGCCATAGGCTGGCCTCTGGTTTCTCTGACCCATCGGAATTCGACCCGGCTACTCCAAAGGATTATCCAACGGATTATAATTTTGAATTGCGATTGTGACTTGAAGCGACCATCGACTGAGGCCTTGAGCGTTATGATAACGGGTCCATCTTTTTAAGTTCTCCTCCCTCGAACATCCAGTGGCGCCAATCCTGACGATTTTAGGCCTCCTCCTTCAGTTTACCGTATCCGTCCACCAACATCCAGTCTAGTAGCGTTTGTCTAGGTCATCCTCTCCTTTTATTCCCATCCGTTCTTCCCTCTATGATATTTCTCAGAAGGGAATCGTCTCTCAGTATGTGTCCAATCCATTTCCTCTGTCTCGTTATTATTGTTGTCATCAGAGCTCTTTTTTTCTCCACCTGTTGAAGCAACTCTTCGTTTATTTTATGTTCTGTCCATCTAACCGTCTCTATCTTGCGCCATACCCATAACTCAAAAGCATTCTGTATTCTGATGTCTTCTTTTCTGATGATCCGTGCTTTCGATCCACATAAGACCACGCTCCATATAAATGTTTTGACCACTCTTTTCTTTCTGTTCTTGTTCATTCCTCCTCTCAGTAATTCTTTCCTCTTCAAACGGCGCCATAGGAGTCTTTGAATTAGATTAGATTATAAGTTTCTCTTTAAAAGAAATTTATAATAATCCGCTACTATATTCTTCTCTGCCTTCTTTCTGTTATATATCCTTTATCATTTCAATTTCTTAATGAATTAGATAGTATTTTATTTTTACATAGATCGACTGCCCTAACAACAGTAGCTACAGCCAAAAAATATATTACTGGAATAATGCCATTCCACCGATATCGATTCCTTGGTGCAGCTCTGGGCGATTATATTTTTACTCCGATTCTACCCACACTTATACCACCAGAGGCTTCAGAGTTCAGTATCAAGTTAACACCGTAGGTAAGCGACAGAAATTTTCTCATGATACATACATGCGCAAAATATACTCTTGGGAAGAAGTTAAAGGCGTTATATTTAGTGTCAAGATACATACATATATACATATATACATACATGCATACACACGTACAAACATACACACATGCAACACACATATACATGCATACACACGTACATACGTATACATAAAGTCCTACATACATACATATATACATACATACATTTCATGCACACTACATTCAGGTTTGCTCTGCGGAGTCTGTGTTGGCCTTTAGATCTCGACTGAAAACGGCGCAGTCCTTCGCTTAACGTCCCAGTGGCCTTCGCCCATTCGTTCACCATGTCGGGACTTGATCAGTGCAGCTTGACCAGCAGCTCCTGTTGTTTCTCAAATTTGCTGCCAAAGAATGTGGCCAACATGCCTAAATTCTCAATTATTTTCGAATAACTGCGAGAAACACTGCACTGGCTTCCTATTGGGGAATGAATAGCATTCAATATCCACCTAATGAGACGAACGTCACTTATCGGCATAAATCAGGAAGCTTTTTATTTAGGCATCGAATCAGCCGGGACGGCGACCATTGCACTTTATTCACTGGAGGTGCAGCGCTTCCGCACATTAAGTCGAGCCAATCGCCCCTTTCTCTGTGTTGGACCGTTCTCTTAGAACAGTCTTCCATTGCAGGTACATACAGATTCATGTGCCTCTACTGGACATTTGCTAAACATTACATTTTTTGTCTACTTAAGTTGCGTTTGTTTAAATAAGTTAAACAGCCACGTGTGCGGTGCCTTTGAGAGTTCCGTAACAGGCACTTTATTACTGGCCTTGATGCTAGAATATATTTTGAAGTGATTGCCTGTATAAAATAATATTTTTATCATGTCTTCTCAGGTGATTTTTATCAATCTTCAGTAATACGCATAGTTATGTAACGACCCCATTGTCTTACCTCATGCAAGTCAAAATGAAATCTGAAATAATAAAAATGAGATTTCTTATAAAACGAACAGAGTTTTAAAATTGGTAAGCTAGAATAGTAGCCTAGGAGTTAAACTCGACTGAAGTATAATTTCATTTAAGTGCCCTAAATGAAGGTTGAATATCTTAAATTGGCTGTTCATAAGAATTTGCTGTTGAAACTGTAGTCACTGTTTGCAGGCTGTGGTAATACCGTATTTACCGGATCGTCAGGAACTATTTCGTCGCCAAACTACCCTAATAATTACAACAACAATGAGAATTGTACTTATTCAATTTGGGCATCACAGCCAAGTTCATTTACGTTGACTTTCCAAGCATTTAGTTTGCAATCGAGTTGCCAATATGACTGGGTTCAGGTGAGAACTTGAATAAGGTTTCGCTGTCGGTGAGACGTACTTAGTTATATTAATGTCAAACAGAATTACTTTTATGAGAGGCCTCTTTCTTATTACAACCTCAGCGTCACATTCCTTCAAGAAAAATCAAGTCCAAAAGGCCGTTGTAATGCAAAATGGAATATTGTATATCAAATGATACTAGGCTACGTAATCAATTGTTATATGTACATCTTCATTATACATGTACTTTGAAGACTATTAGCTGAAATGAATGTTTTGAACAGATCAGATGCGATAATACCAGTTACATATTACCAAAATACTGCGGTTCAACTCTTCCAAAGCCAGCTTACATCAAGAATTGCAATAAAATGTTGATATGGTTCCATTCAGATGGGTCAAATGTCTTCAGTGGATTTAGGCTTCAGTATTCCGTTACTCCATGTGGTAACTATGTAACTATGCTAGCGCTGTTTTAATGATATAGTAAGCATTCGTTGTCTGCGTTTATTCCTGCAGACCTCATGTGCCTTTCAGTTTTAAGTTCATATTATAATATGAGTTCAATTCGTAGCTATTGAGCGCAGATTTCTTGTCCATGAAAAAAGTTTAGAGAATCGGTCTTAAAGTGCAGACTTAAGCTCAAGAACTAAGGTGAGGTCTGGCTCATCGGCAATGTTTAGATTTCTGCTACATAATATTTGTACATGACTCGGCTGCCTAAACTACTATATGTCCACACTTTATTACAAAATTAGACATCCACGTTAGTGTAGAAAAATCAATTTAACACATGATGTTAACAAAATTGTATACACGTTCTTCGACAGATTAGTTTTAAAATATTCACAATTTTGATTGTTGAGGCGCTTTGGGATTTTAAATTGAAAAATACGCTAATTTAAATTCGATATTTTTTCTCAACTTTAGAGTTGCCAACTCAGTATTTATCGTTTAAATCGTTTGTCAAGACAAATTATGTTTCTCCGTCTTGGTCCTTATCTAGGGTTCATTCGCACGTCAAACTAAGATTTACCTAATTTGCGCTACACGGCTAATGCTTAAAGTAGAACAAAGTAAATAAAATACTATTACATTGGAAGAAGTGAGCAAACATCATAAATGTACACAACCAAATAATTATGCATCATCATTTTAGGTTGCGGCAAGTCAAATTACGCAGGTTTAACTGGAGTGATCACGTCTCCAAATTATCCTCAAAAGTACAGCAGTATGGGCTGCGACTACTACGTCTACCCTGTCAGCTCTGTGGCCTTGGCTTTTCAGTCATTTGATCTCGAACCTTTTATCGACAGCTCATACGGAGATTATGTTCAGGTTTGTCTTTTCGGTTTTTAAAATCGTGACTATTGTTAATATAGACCTTCATTTATTTTTTTATTCATCTATATACTGTATGTGTTTAATGGTTTTATCTATTCATATATTTCATTCTTCAATGAAGTTAGAGATTGACTCCCATTACCTTTTCTTCACCGTTAATTTAGGCGTCAGTGTCGAATTCTTCGTATGCTTGTCTGCAGCCATATCCATGTAATTATCTTGTCTTTTCTCTGGTGCTCCTGTGTGATCCATTTTTATCGATATTCTCTTGTTCTGGAATCACCTGTTGTGCTGCGTCCATTATCGTTGCAGTCAATTGCTCTACCCTTTTGTTTAGATCCTGTTCCTCACCAAATACTTTAAGCATTGCTTCTAGTGCATTTTGATATGCATTCTGTATTTCTTTTTCAGCCAGTCTTGATGTATCTCTTCTGCGGTTCCACCTTGTGTTTCTGTTTGAGTCTTATTTTGATGTTTGCAATCACCAAATCCCAATCCACCTCTGCACCCTGAAATGTCCGACACTGCTGTACTGACGTTGTCCATTGCACATTAATTAATATCAGATCTACCATATTCCTGGATTTTTTGTCGCAGAGCGTCATGTCCATTTACGACAATCTTTCTTTTGGAACCTTGTGTTACAAATCATCAATTCGCTATCCATTGCAAATTTCAGCAAAACTTCTCACCACGTTCATTTTTATCCCCATGTCCAAATCTTCCCATGATTTTCTCCCATCCTGTGTTGTCTGAGCCAATCTTCGCGTTCCAATCGCTTCCAACAATAAGTCCATCTCGCTTAGGTACTTCTTTAACAGTTGATGCCAAATCTGCATAAAACCTCTCGATGTCTTCATCTAAGCTCTCTGCTGTAGGTGCATACACCTGAATGACCGTTATTTTGAATGGTTGGGCTTTACGTTCTGATAGTTCTTAAATATCGTTTAGATCTAAACTATAGACTCACACGTTTCCCATCGTAACCTAACTTCCTCTGATGTACTGCAATTTAGGTTATCATCAACTGATCCCTTTGAGCATTACAGTAACAGTGCTATAAAGTCATTGCGTTAGGATAGATGGAAAGGTACCCGCCGACGTGTTGACCAAAAGCATGTACATTGGGTTTACCTGAGCGCGTGTCAAATGCATCCAGGGAACATACCGAAGGGTAGATGTGATATAATCACAATGATCTATGCTGGTGAAGGTTGTGGCTACAGGCTTCTGGACTTCATACAGTCTTCGGTAGTAATGACTAGTGCTACTGAAAGTACTTGGATGAGCGTTGATCAGGTACGGAAACCTGCATCTGTGTTTTCAAACCTGTTTGCCGATTTTCATGTAGAAGTTTCTCAATTCGATCATCGTCGAGTTTAGGTAGATGTATCAAACACTAATTCAAACGTTTTTCTGGACTGCAAAGCTGTCATCCAAACCGCATATGCAATTCACCAAACTTCACACAATAATAAAAACGTCATTCTTTCTTTAGCAGACTAGAGTTTCGTTTAGGGTTTGTAGCTTGTGGCGTGCGCCTATGGTTTCAGATTGACTGCTATACTAACTCGAGTTATGGCTATCGATCCTTCCGCGGACAATCCTTACCACCCTTAGTTTCCTATACAATGTGCAGCCGTGTCCGGTTATACTTCTGTGCCTACGCTGCGCTCTCTGGAACTGGATTCAGTGTCCAATACCAAGTCAACCCATTAGGTAAGCCTTTAAATTTCTTTAAATTTTGTTGGTTTAATATTGTCACACATTTATTTCTAAGACCAGCTGATTCCTGTAAAGATGAAGATGTTTATATACTTACAAATAGAATAAACTAGAAATGGTTTAAAGTACTTCCCATCCTTATTATTACGCTAATTATTAGCAAGACAGTTCTAGAATGTCAGCCAGGCTATTCAATCGCAACCTGAGGCCGACTCATTGCATTAGCCAAAACTTCAACGCGTCTTACAGCATCAAGATTACAATATCGAATTTTTACAAGAACTTTTGAGGATCGCGTGGAAACTATAATCTTCTAATACATAAGTTTCGCAAGCGTCCACATTCATGTTGTTTCAAAGATAAATTCAGCCTACTATGTTCATGAGGCCAAAGTGTTTTGGCCCATGTTGTGACACCTACGGTATGCCAGCTATACCTTGGTTTGTGAAGTGTGCTTCAAAACATTCAAACTCATCTGGTCAAAAGAGAATATTTTGAAATAGCTGGTGCCAAATTCATTTGGTCCATATAATATATGCACGCTGTCTGTATTCTGAGTTCTAATACTGTCTGTTAAGTATTTCGTCATTGTAAGGCTATAAACTCGGCCTGCAGTGTAAGTAGTCCTTTTTCTCATAATAGTCAATGTTACTCAGCAGGCCTACTTAAGTCTTACAGCCTAATGTGCTTGATTAGACTACAAGTTTTCATTATCTATATTCAACAGTTTCCGATTAGATAAATATGGCGGATACAATTATTTCAGTATAGCCTATGTTTTGAAAACTCACTTCAGTCAGACAGCAGACAATCAATATTGCGTTTTATCTTATCTTTGCTGGACGCGACAATATCAAAGTACGTCACTTCGTGCAGCACAGGTCGCTGTGCAGGATCGAAACCGTAGCCTAATCCAGATCGTAGTGCCCCAATGGAGTGCAGACATCCACAAAGTGGTGTGGGAATGCTAATGCCTGGTTAGCTACATTGGTTATGTGCGTGAGGACGTAGGGTCACATGCCGATAGCAGCTTATTTCAGAGATTTTTCTCGAGCTAGCACAGTCCGTCCATGAAGACCTTAAATAGCGTGGCACTCACTCAAAGGGTAGCGGTGGTGAAGGATTCCAATCGCTCAATTCAATGAAAACTGAGCAGGATCGAGCAATACGGTCGCTATAGAAAAACGTGTACATTTGCATTTGCATTTCACGCCAATTGCGAACACAGACAAAAGAGAAACAATCTAACAATATACATGTTGGCCTAAGCTGCCCATCGTTTCTTACCTTCTACACAATGCTATAATATAGACTTTTGTTTTGGCCTATTAGATGTGAAATCTTGCTCGTACTAGGTTGCAGGTCCCTAATGTCGCTGCCCCCGAAAAAGAAACAATCAATAGTGGCACCAAAATAAAATCAGTAGAACCAGAATGACTGTGGAGTCATATATATATGGCGTATTTCCTGTTCCTATCTCTTGCCAGGATTGCAACAGTGGCTTGCATAATCAAACCGGTAATCTAAATGAATTCTTTTGTAAGGTAGATCAGAAGTGACGGTGAAGTCATTTATGTGGCGCATCTATTTTTCTTATCCGCTGCAAGGAACTATTTAGCTGAGCATGACTAAACTTTCGGAGCAATATTCAATCCGAAATGAATCGAATACAAATATTCGGTACAGCTCTCCTGGTGAGGGGTTTGTCTTGCTTCCTCTATATGAGACATTTGGTAATAAAGGAATCAACATGATATAATTGATATTTTACTTTTCTCGTTATTGCATTATGGCCTGCTTTTAAACAAGCTCTGATCACAGTTTTGCGCAAAGCTTGTCTTTTTACTTTTCTGATCACCTGCTATGAACATTGTAGTTGCTTATGGTGCCATAACAAATAAACCAATTAACATCGCCACATACGCTGGCACCCAAGTACAACTGGACTGCACAAGTAATGTAACTGGATACCTTCCAAGTTGGACTCTGAGCAGAGATGGAACGGATGAAAATACAACAGTCATTGCATCTTTCTGTGTCGTCAACTCTGAATATGCATCCCAGTACTCTGTTGTAAAAGGTGGACAAGGTATCTGCAACTTAGTGATAACAAGTGCAAATCTGGCCCAAGCCGGCGTCTACACGTGCATTGATGTCAGCCTTGCATCGTTTAGTTCAATCGTCTCAGTTATTGGCAAGTGAAAATTATGTTTTCTGTAAACGGTAGAGATTTGATCATTTTTTTCCATTAGTCTGTCATAATGTCCGTTACAGTTTTACTTAAGTAAATATCGAATTTTCAGAATCGTCAATGAAAATGTTGAGTCGCTTTTGGTGACAGAGAGAAATCAAATGAAATGTGGGTTTGGTTTTTGGCTTCTATTTATTTTGTTAGATCTGTGCAATGAAAATAATATATGCAAGCGTAGTTCTAGACGATACTGATATCAATAAGCTAAATATGAATAACAGTATTATTCCATATTCAGATTAGGATTTTATACAATTTGAAAGCAAAGCAAAGTATCTTTATAATATGTTATTCTGTAGAGGTGGTTCACACTGTCAGCGAGCAGCCAGAGGTGGTCAAAGGAGACATAGTAAAGTTTCAGTATTCTGTGAAATTTAACGGTTCTGTTGCACCGGCGCCCATTATGCCGATGATCTATTATTGGAATTCCACCGGCAAATCAGTCGTCATTTCTAACACCACACTACCAAATATCGTCATCTCATCTATCAATGTCACGGCTGAACCTGAAAATGTTCCATCCTACGGTTTTAAAGTGACCTTTTCTGCTCCAATGAATTGTAAAGATTACGCATCGAATGCTCCAACATACACTTACTCAAGATATTCCACATCCTACGTTGTTTTGTGTAAGTGTATTCCAATTTTTTAATCTTGAAGAACCTCCTACAGAAACAGGCCTATACCAAATCCGCAATTCGATTCAAATTAAGATAGTGACAGTAACGCCTAAGACAGGAAACACTTCTTAAGAACACTAATAGTAATTACATCTAGATCACGTTTATTTCCTAGAGGTAAGATATTTCGGATTTCAGCTAGAGTCTTTGGTTGCAAGAAACTAAACGCAGTGGTAGTGGAGTTTCGGTAGGCTATCGCAGAACAGATTTACGAGAAAATCATTTCAGTATGATAACACGAGAAGTAATGCAATTGCTTACGTATTACGAATATAAATTGAGCAGAAGTACGAGAAACACTAATTCCTTTAAAACAGAAGAAAAGAAACTAAAGTTATAGAGAAATTCAAGTGTGCTTAAATTTATAGATAATTAGCAACGTTCAATATGGAAAAATTTGACGCTCAATACTTAAGAACCATCGATATTCCGTGGAACATAACCGGATTAGCTTCCCATGAACGATCGTTTGCATCACGATTAGTAAAGAGTAATAATACAATTATAAACAGCTGCTCATTTAATGTATCGAACTTAATTATATTTTGTTTTATGACAGATTGGCCGGAGGCAAGTAACATGACCATAACCGGTGATACCAATAGTTACATTGCATACAACGGATTGCTTCAATGCAGTGTCTCCTCCAATCCCCCTTCCAGTTACCGTTGGCTCGATCAAACTTCAGGCATCTACACAAACGGATCGACTGTTTATGTGACACACAGTGGAACATACACTTGCAGTGTGTCTAATGTCATCCGAGGCAAAACCTACTTGTCCTCAAAGTCGATCACTGTCTCTAGTAAGTTGCATATTAAAACTATACCCGCCCTGTACCACAGACGTAGCTGATGCTATTTGCAAAGTTTACCTTTGTTCATAGGGAATACGCTTTTGTTTTACTCCTCTTCATGGGTGATTAACGGTAAACAAATTCGGTGAGTCAGATAAGGTACAAGAATACAAAGTACAAGTTAAAATCCATTGGTTAGGCAGGCAGATAGGCATACGACTTTAAGCATGGCCTGTTAAACGCTCATTTGGATGCAATTGCCCGTACTAATGTTATTCCAAATATAATTGTTCATTAAGATGAAACGTCATACCTCAAGCGTTCCAAAAAGCAAACTTCATATCTCCAGCGTGTGATTGCTGTGATTCTATCAGCCTGTAACTCACATGCTCAAAACACTTTAGTCTTCAGCCCAAATTTCTTCACGAGTTGATAATTGATAGCATCTGCATAACCTATTTGTATCATTGTAATTAATGATGCCAAACCAAGTCTCAACTAATCGACTCAACGGTTTCTATAAACTCTATATTTTCACAAATAATTTGTTTTGGTTTGAGTTCCTATCACAACGAAGATCAAATGCAACACTTCATCTAATCACTCGGGTAATTAATATAGAGCCCCTTCTTGAACCTATTTGCTGGCTATGCGTCAAATAGATATAAGAATGCCAACAAAGTTTTTCTTCATCTAATTTAATATGATTTGAATTGACCTGGTCGCAACTACTTTAATCTAATCCGATAAAATAAGATCATATCTGATCCAATCTAATTTTGAGTAAATCTTATCTGACATGAACTGATTAAATCAAATCTCCGTGCCCTTGTCGTATTATTATTTTAATTAAAAATGTCTAAGTCGCCAACTGACACATCGCTTCTCTCTTCTTCATCCATCAAGGTATAAAGCCAATCATACTCATAAAAACCATGGAAAGACAGTATCAGATTTTTGTTGAAATAACATGAAAATCAGCTACATTTTCACATCTAAAATCTAGACAGAGATACAATCTGATAATAGTTTACCTAATTTTTTCACTGATAATATTCTGTTCAGTTTTAGTTCCTACCACATCGACCACTGACCAAGGTAAATTAGAATAGAAACTGATTAAATATATTTTGATAACCATGCATTATATTTACATATTTATTCGTTTAAAATGCGTATTATTCATGTATAGTCAGTAATACTAAATCTGAAGCGCGGTATCCAACTGTGATGCTATAATTCTTATCTAATTAATTTTTTTATATATTATGTAATCTAATGTAATATAATCTAATCTAATCTGATTTTATCTGATCTATTCTAAATGGATATACACGTAAAGAAATCACATCTGATCTGATTTGATCTTATCAACTTACATTGATCTATTCTGATGTAATCCTACTTGAACCATCAAATCGAATCAAGTCTAGTCTAAAGTAATTGACTCTATTTAAATATTTCTTCGTTTGTATTAGAATTACTATTTTAGTTTTAACAAAACTGGCAGTTGGCTCAGCCATATATGCAGCGTCTTACAGCTTTCAGTTATGTGTCAGCTGTATCTGGATTTTCCACTGCCAAATCACTTCATACAGATTATGTTGTTACACATATCCAACTGAAAATGTATCATTTTAATTCGTAGTATTTACATCTTATGTCAATCTGATGCAGACGTCATTATAATCGTGCTCGCAGTGTTATTGGCGATATCCGTCCTTGGTTACATCGGAATAGCTATATTTTGCAAAGTACGACGATACCGACCAATATCGTCAGAAGAAGGTAATGTTAATCTCCAAAAATAACAGCGCCACACAAACGCTGCGTTATGGAGATCAGCTTTTTTACAGAATGATGTTATCCCCCAGTTAGCACACACAATATTGGACAATGTTGAACACTGTTGAGATATCATTGTTCCTATGAGTGCTGGCTTGGCTGCGACTTCCAGACAGCTTTTTTAGTATAGCCTCAGTTGATGAAACCTTACAGTCCTTATCACTTTGAACTAGAATGATACACATTGAGTGAAGCTTAAAGAATCAACCTTCTGATATGAAGTCTTAGCGTTTGCCTCTAAACGCATGCGCAGGGCTATTACTTAATATTATGTTACGATTGCCTGAAGGAAACGCAAATCACGGTAAAAGCAAAATACCACCCACATAATGTCTGTGTTTGCCTGAGAAAATATATCAGTCTTTACTGATGAGGCATGAGAAAATTACAAATGTTTGTAAGTAAGACGACAATGCCCAACTGCCTTCTAGACTCTGCTCCGTCCTAATTAACTTCTTTTTGTATTCCGGTTTCATCGTTGCCTGCCCATGCCTCCCTTCGCTCAGCTACTCGTGGTCTCTTGGTAGTCGCTCGCGTCCGCACTACGACTGCCCAGTCCAGGAGCTTTGCCTTTGTTGGCCCTTCCAGCTGGAACTGCCTTCCTCTTGACCTGCGGCTTCAGTTACTTAGTCTCTCTCCTACCCACTCTCGCAAACGCCTCAAATCCTTTTTCTTTGTTCAAGTCGGGAGCGCCACTGTTTCCTAAGTGGCGCTTTAGAAATGTTCGTTTACAATAACAATTACAATTACAATGACATTGTTGGTTATTTTAGGAGTAGCAACAAGAGAAACTGCATTACATATGCTAATAAAATAATATGCATCTCAAACCCATTGCGTTGGAACTTGGGAGATGATATTTCCTCTCCATTATCTGAAGCCGAATGCCAAAGACTTCGTCTCGGGTGGTCCATAGTATAGGCCTAGCTCTGATTTAATCTCATTGATAACTGAATCATAAGGCATGGACACTCTCAAGTGGGATATCGCGTCGCATTTGGCTGCTTTCAATCTTCTGAGAAATCTCAAAGAACAAACGGAGGGAAAATAAAATACGCAAACTAAGATTACTTAATATTTTAAAATGCCACTCGGGATTTTATCAGGGCGGCAATATTTTTGTTACTCGTTATTTAAACAACTATTAAATGCAATGACCAAGACCTTTTGTTCATTGCAGATATACCAAACGCAACTGAAAATGAGTATACCACGACTTCAGCAGCTATACCCACGTATGCGAATCTTCCTAATCAGGTCCTCTCAGCAGATTATTCAATGACGACAGATACACATAACAGAGCCAATACGAGTATCTAAATCATGTGTTTGATAATCCAGCTGTCTATGAGAGCTTGCAAAGGCAGCGAGTTTCTACAATAAGCTATACCTAACCTCGGAAACGTCAAGGACGGAAGTTCACAAGAGATAAAACCGGAGCCATGCATAGACGAAGATTTTGTAAGGTGTTAGCATATGTCGCTGTGGATCATAAACTTCCGGTTGATGAATATTTAACTTCTGTGAATCTTTTGATCTTTTGTAATTGTATAATAATTAGTGTTTATGACTATTGGCATCCAATGCAAAATGCCTCTTAGCGGAACATATTTATCTGAATTCATATCAATTCTTAAATTTACTGCCGAAGAATTACTGCAGCAATAAAAAAACAAGAACAGAGTCTTAAGTTATGCCAGAGAGGCACTCATGTGTATGAAGTGTTAGCGACTTCATTTTGTCTTAACCTCGCATATGAAGTCCTCTCCTTAGCCGTGTGATCATCCCACTGACAGTTTGCGGTCAGTGTACTCATTTTATACCTGTTTTCACAAGGGTTGCAAATGAAGCAGAAGGTTTGAAGCATCATTATTCCCCGGCGGGGATAAGAACCCCCTGACCTCTCGATTGACGTTCAGCCGCACTAACCAAAGAACTACAGCGAATCCCTTTAATCTACTTTTTATGTGCGCTCAGAAATTGTTGACGATTTATGTTTCATTACTGTACATCATCTCATCTCATCGGCTCAACATGCGTTACAACAATATTGATTAACGCCTATCTTTTTATTCTCAGGCTAAAAGGTCTGGTCTATCGAGCACCATTTAACAAAATTACACAAACGTTTTCTAATTTTTTATTTTGCAATATGCTAGGCGTGTATGCGAAATCTATATTGACCGTCAACAGGACAGAAGGAGTCCATTGGTCCCCATGCATGTTTATTGATATTTAACTTTTACTTGTTAGGTATTTGCAAAGTGTTATTCCAGGCGATTGTCAGCTGGAATGATAATTTATAAATGATAGATGATGTTTAATCTGTTATTCAATTTGTTAAAATATTTTAAGTTTGGTTGGTATCCAAACGGGCCCCGCGTTTAGAGTATAGTTGCAGCTTAACACTTACATTCTTAGCACCATTATTTTTTTGCCAATTTGCAAATAAGAACTCTTGCATATCAGTAGTACTATTTTGTCTTTAGAGCAAGTTTCAAGAGATTTGAATGAACTTGTGATGGCTCGAAGGTAAGGTCGGTATTCTTCAGTGCCGGATGCACTAAGGTTGTCTTTGGATGACGAAGATTGACTTAAGAGGCAGTGGTTGAACCCAAAGTCGAGTCTCTACCAGCTCAACAGCAATATGTTATTATTATATGTTAAATAAATATCATATGTAGGGCATATGAAGCCCATATGACAATATTCTCATGCAGTAGAAATTCATCTGTAGAAGGGTTACAACTTAAACTATTGGAAGAGATATAGAGCCTTGCCTTTATTTAGGTGTTGCCAACACATGAACGGTGACACAAGAATTGTTAGATTAAAGGGAATCTAACAGAATGTAGTAAAACGTTAAGTGAATAAGTCTGAGCAGCTAACCCCCTTGAACACTATTGTTGTAATTACTGTTAACAACCGAGTTTGCTGACCAATACTGCTCCACTAGATGGCCAGGCGAACATGTGTGTAGTTCCATAGTGTACAATCGGCCATGTGTATACAAACTTTCTAGGCTTGTGCAATTTTTTAATTTTTTAGAATTAATTTTTTCTGCGTACGGTAACGTCCTCCTAAAGTCTTTTTGCCAGGGTTTCATTCTGCATACCATTTCTCTTCGTCTTCTTTTGCATTGGCGCTCTCTCAATCGATCTACTCTATTTCTGTAGTTATATCTTCTTCAAGATCCCTCTGTCGCCTTCACCCTGTTCCTGTGGCATTATCCGTCGCAGTGTGTGTCGTTTTCTGTCTTTGCCTCAACACTTCCCGCCCTTTTGTCTACTCATGCTCTTTGTCTTGCCTAGCCTATTCAGTTTCTATTGCGGTTTTTAAGCGCTTCGTTGCTTTAGAATATATTGTGAGTAACGAGTGAACACTCTTAATTATAAATTTTGTTCAGCGCTATCGCGCTACAAAAATAATGTTTTCATTGTGTGAAAGCCTGATGAAAGTCTATCTTCCACGTGCCTATGCGAGATATATGCTCATAATTGCTTCTGGCCAAGCCTCAGGAGTAGCACAGATGTGTATAAGTTTAGAAATGAATAAAATGCAATAATAATATTCAAGGTAAGCCTAGATGTCTAGCCAGTAAAATTGTAACTATGATCTAAATATATTACAATAGAAGGGTTTTGTCATTTGACACATTCCAACATGTCAAATATCGTGCTCTCTGTTTTACATCACGAGTTTGTCTCACATACACGAAATGAACTAATCAAATAAAAGCCTTCTGAAGGTTCTTCGGTTTCAACTTTTATAGCTGCTTTACTCTTGCGTGGAAAAGAGCCATGGCACGGTTTGGAGGGTGGAGAGCACTGCGGGAGTTCTACAGGCATGGAAAAATTCAGAATTTTACAAATGGAAAAAAGTTAGATAATGCCGTAGTCCAGGATACTACAGGTTTAAAACTTCCCGAAACCGTTTATAATGTTACCTTTGTGCATTTTCACTTCTTGATGGTTTTTAAGACGTCAATTTTAAAGTTTTTTACTCTACTTTTTGCCTCGGGGATCTCAAACCGTAGCGCCTCTGGGTGTATATACCTAAGCGACGATAAGCAAATTTGCCGATACATTACAATAACATGATATAAAAGTCAGTTGCCTGACATCAATATAGTGTAATACTTTTTAATTGATGCTTATTAAAAAGTAAAATAAGTCTTAATCGATGACAACCAGGATAAGAAATGACAAATCCTCTCTACTGATCCAACCTGGAGGTTTTATATATGTGGCGAAGACAGTCCAGGATTGGGCAGATGTATAGTCATTTAGAATAGGAAATATCCTGATTCATTGACCAGTAATCTATTGTATATTTTCACAGTTAGCCATAATAGATCTCTTCTTGAGAGGCATTTCCCTTAATCACAAAAACGGGTTATCATTTTCCCAACTCCTAGAAAACCTAATCTTGATCTTAATGATCTTCGTAATTATCGTCCTATTTCCAATCTCTCTTTTCTCTCAAAAACTCTTGAGAGACTTGTTTCCCTTCAATTGTTACCCTATCTTGAAGATTCAGGGCTTAAGCCTCCTGGTCAGAATGGTTTTAGGCGTCATCACTCTGTTGAATCTGTTCTTTTGTCCCTCCTCTCACATTTATTCAGCCATTGATCAGTCTCATATTACCCTCCTTGTACTCTATTGTGTCTCCTCTGCATTTAACACTGTCGATCATAAGATTTTGTTACGCCGTTTTGAGCAACATATTTTGGTCTCTATGGTCCTCCTCTTCACTGGTTTCGTTTTTAGCGGTAGAATGTAGATGGTTATTCTCGGCGACTCCGGTACGTCCTGGGTTAAAATTGGTCTTGATGTTCCCCAGGGCTCGGTCCTTGGTCCTCTTTTATACATTTTGTATAACGCTGATATCCCTTCCCTCTTTGCTAAACACTTGGCTGTTGGTCACTTATATGCCGACAATGTTCAGGCTTTTGTTCAGATACCTACGTCTTCGCAGCTTGCTCCTGTTGGTAAGATTGATGCCCTGACTCAGTATATTCAACATTGGATGTCCTGCAATCGACTTCGCGTTAATCCTGCTAAGACTCAGTTGATCTGGTTTGGTTCTAAATACCGCCTTGGTCAGCTTGACTGTTGTTGCTTATCTGAAGCTTTTCCCTATTTTATATTTCTGTCTAGCTTTCGTAATCTGGGCGTTACGATTGACTCTAACCTTACCTTCGCAAACCATGTCTCCAGATTGACTCGGTTTTGTTACTGTCAATTATGGCGCTTAAGATTTGTGCGTCGTTCTGCTTCTTCCTCTGTCTTTACTACTATGACTCATACCATGAAATGTTGTCGCACTGATTACTGCAACTCTCTGCTTGTTGGTTTGCCTAAGTATCGGCTCTCCTCGCTTCATTCAGTAATAAATTCTGCGACCAAGTTGACAGCACGTTTTCCCCCTTTCTCTCATCTCTCAGATGAGGCCTACATCGTTCAGCAACTTCATTGGCTCCCCATCCCATCCCGTATTCAGTTTAAACTATTGTTTCTGGTACTTAGAGCTTGCATGGCTCCAAAATATCTTTGCGATCTTATTCGACCTCCACACTCTAGTACCTCATCCCGTCCTCTACGTTCTCTATGTCGTCTGAATCTATTTGTACTTCGTGTTAAGTCCTAGTTTGCTCAGCAGAGAGCTTTTGCTGTTGTTGGCCCATCTCTATGGAATCGACTTCCGCTATCGTTTCGTGCAAGAGTCTCTGTTGGTGATAGAGTTCAGTCAGCTCGTTGTTTAAAGACGTTCTTATTTCCCCGGGGTTCCCATGCTTGAAGGGCCTCTGAGTAGTTTGTTCTGTATGTAGCGCTATATCAGTTAGCAAATGCAATGCAATACAATAATGTTTAAAATTAAGAACATTTTTAAGGTCGTGCATGTATGTTAACTGTTGTGGGACGACAAGCCTCAACAACTTAAAATGCTTAATTCTTTGATCTATCGAACACTTCAGACAGATACTGAATTTATCTGCTTAATTTGGAGGACAAGCCTTATGAGATTACAAGTCTGGAGCTCAAGTACCTTGAAGTACCTCAGGAGGGGCATCGTTATTACATGCTGATAACTTATGGTTGACGCAATGTATGATTGGCTCACGTTATCTAAGGTCGATTGCTTTAAAAATTGCAGCTATTTTCGAAACACCTTCAAGCAAGCCAATCAATAGCTTAGCAAAACTAAGTTTCAACCAGAAAGTTAGTCTGTTATATGCAGGATTATATAGGTGTGAGATCATGTATAGTTCATGAAGTGGGTCATTCCTTGCTAATAGTAAACTTTGACCTTTGTATAACTCATTCAAAGTAATATAATCAAGTACTCGATTTTGTTGAATGTTCTCTATCTGTTGCAGTAAAACAACCTTAATTACAAAGAGGTGGTTTGAAGTACAGGTAGGCCTAATTTGTATTAAGTTCTTGTATTTTTCTGATTGCTGCTGAAGAAATTGACTATTTCTTTGCCTTGCCTTTCTTGAAAGATTGAAGTTTTGGAGTTTAAACAGACTCATATAACTGCGCATTCTGTAACAATGTATTTCAGCTCATACAGTAGCATCCATTTATCTTAACTTTCTGGTGTTATGTTTTCAGAGTTTTCTTCGCAGCAATGGCATTCGATAAACGGACACTGCTTAACTCATCTTTGTTTATTCTTGTCACTGTTATGGGTAATATCGAGGCTCAAAGTGAGTTAACCCAGTCAAGCCCTATGCCTATATTTTAAACGCCTGAAGTTATTCAATAAAAATGGCTCCGAGATCGTAAACACTGATCAAATGAAATTAACTGAAGTTATCGTGAACATACTTTCTTTAGTTTTTAATCAGGCTAATTCATGTTCATCTTTCCTCGTTCATTTCATGGTAACTCACGAGAAAGAATTCATTTAATAATCAAAGGATGAGCAATAGTCTCGTGGCTAACATGTTCGATTGTTAGCCAAGAAGTCAGAGGTTCAAATCTCCTCGTCAGGTCCGAAAACATGTTGCAAAATATCTGCTCATCTCGTGTATTTTGCGAACACAGCTAAAAATGAGAATATCGATCGTACGCTGCTAGTGGGAAGATTGGTGGGAAGATTGTACGGCGAGTGAGAGGACTGGCCATGCGCCCTTATATACCGAGGCTAAGAAAATGAATTTGCTAACACTTCATACCTATGACTGCTTCTAGGGGTTAGCTTAAGGGACTGCTCATCTTCAAAGAGGCCTATTTAAGCTTATGGTTAAAGTCATTTGAAGTAGTTTATGTTCAACTTTAAAACGATTTTTTATCAAAATTTCTTCATTTATTAAGCGCCACTTTCTACCTACAAAAGCATCAATCGACAGCGCTGAGCAGCAGTGCGTGAAGGTCTTGCTCAAGGTCTTTACACAGTTACCGATGACCGTGTTTATTCAATAGGTTGCGGAGGCACATACACCGCGAATTACGGTGTCTTCATGTCTCCAAACTACCCGAATGTCTATAACCTCAGTTCTACGTGTACTTACATGATTTCGCCTTCAACCAATAGTTCCATAACGTTAAATTTTGAGACTTTTGAACTGGACAGATCTTCTTCAGATTATGTGGAGGTAAGTCTGATTTATGATAAACTCTTTTCTAAACTTTACCGTTAGTGCGAAGAAGTTGAAGAGGAACCAGGAGTTAATATGTGACCATTTAAGTGATATGTTGCACATCTCTATGAAAATTATGAATTGATTTCTGGCATATTGATTTAGCCTACCCTGAGAGGGCTTTCTATGGCACGGTCATATATATTACCATTTTCCAGCAATGACGTGGAATATAAATAAAACCTTTTTAATCGTTGGAAATCAATTTCTGTGGTTAGTTGTGTAGCTCCTTTTGTCAATTTTAGAAGTTCCAAAAACGCCAAATGACAGGCATTGCATGGCTTAGTAATATACGCTTCGGTTTAATTTATTGACTTAAAGTAACCTTCACATTTTATAGATCAAATAGACGCCGACCTGCATCTGCTAAAACATCAGTTGGAGTAGAAATGTCTCACAAAAACATTCAGAATCATCTGTTATGATATTCTTTCCTGCCTTCTTTCTGTTATAATCATTACAATTTCACAATGAATTGGCTAGTATTTTATTTTGTATAGATCAACTGCACATGCAATAGTAACTACATCCAGAAAACTTATCATTGGAACACTAACATTCCACCGATATCGATTCCTTGGTGCAGCTCTGGGCGATTAAAGTTTTACTCCGATTCTTCCCGCTATTATACCACAAGAGGTTTCAGAGTTCAGTATCAAGTTGATACCATCGGTAAGCGACAGAAATTTGCTTATAATGCATACTTGTGCATAATATACTCTTAGGAGGGAGTTATAGGTGCTATACTAAGTGTCAAGATACATACATATATACATACATGCATGCATTCACACATACACATAAGAATACACATATGCATACACATAGACATACATATAAACATACACATATAGATATACACATATATACATACATGCACACTATATTCCTTCTACGAAGTCTCGTTTGCTCTGCAGAGTGCATTGGTCTTTATAATTCGACTAAAATCCTAATCTACTCCTGGAATCGTTTCCTGCATATAGGCTCTTTTATATCTTCTCCGATTTCGCTATTGGCTTTTGACCGAACTCACCCTAGAAATTTATATGCACACCGACTTTCTTAGCAATGACCCTCAACTGTTGCCTTTAGCCTTATTACAGTGGCGCAATAGAAGCTGTTAGATTATCATCGTTATTACGCATATACAAACATATACATAGATACATATATACTTTTACATATACATACACACATGCATACACACATACATACAACTTAGCAAAAATGACGTGGGGTTTTCATGCCTGTTCACTTGGTGATCGGCATCAATGGAATTCATTACCATCAGCTTTGATGGACCCATTTCTGTATCTTCATTTAGCACACAAATGAAGACATCTTTTTCCAGCTACCGCCCCGGTAGCTGGAAAAAGATGTCTTCATTTGTGCTTCAAGGAGATTTCATAAATAAGCGCGATATAAGTATCTGATTAATAATAATAATAATAATATAAAAAATAATAATATTAATAATAATACAGATTTAACAAATAGTGTTGCAGTTACAAATATTATACATGCATACACCCATACAATGCACGAGAGACATACATATGAGTAAAATCGGTCTGTAACGCTAGCCTATGTTGCGTTGACAACTTACAACAATTTGGCGGAATACAAGCTTCAATACGAAGAAGACTGAATCCGGATAACATCAACAACAACCGGACAGTCTCAAATCTTAAATTTTTTTAAAAGGTTATTGAAGGATCGTCGCTCGGCAGACGTCACGCTATTTAGACACATGTGAATATATGCCGAAGCTGTAATCCGCTTCAGGAGAGTACATTTCTAAAAGACGGTCTTGATTACACTCATCATGTATGTGGAGCTTCGTTCTTTCTTGGACATTGATGGTGATCATGGGATTTGACTGCACGGCTTAGACACCAGTGTCCTTCGTAGCTCCACAGGGCTCAGTATCGGTCCGCTCCTCTACATGCCAATCTGACTCAGACTATTCCTGCTGCGAGAATGTGGTTCATTCAGTATACTGTCGACATTCAACTTTATTCGTCGTCCCTCTGACGCACTTGTCTGTGCGTCGCCTAAACGAACTCGTGTGGCCGAAGTACAGATATACAGGCAAGTGCGGCAGATGGATATCTTCAAAATGTTTAACGCTGAAGCCGTGGTACATATGACTAGGCTACACGCTAGGTGCTGGCAATGACTGGCGAAGATTTGTAAAGCAACGATTCCATGATTGGATTCAGCAATTCGTCGTCCTCTTTTTGGGTGTGTCTCAGGTGACAGAAATAATGTATCATTGCTGGTGTGAACTTTTTATGCAGGCCCGCTCCTGTCATCTGCGTCAGAGAGAGGTAATACGGCGCAATCTGTCGCTTAGCGCCGCATTGGCCTTCGCCCATTCGATCAGCATGACGAGACTTAATACTGCAACTCCATCCGTGCATGTCGACCAGCAACACCAATCTTTCTCAACTTTCCTGCCAAAGAATGTGGTCAAAATCCCTAAATTCTCAATTATTTTTGAATAATTGCGAGAAACACTGCATTGGCTTCCTATTGCGGAATGAATAGGATCGAGTAGGCCCTATTCTCATGCTGAGACTGGCGTCACTTGTCGGCAGAAATTATAAAGTTTTTTTCCGTAGGCATCGAGTCATCCGGGGCGGCGATCATTGCACTTAGTTCACTGCAGATGCCGCACTTTCAACATCAAGTCGAGAGCATTGTGCTTTGCCCTGTGTTGGACCGTTCCCTTGGAAGTATTCCATTGCATGTACATATAGGCCTAGTTTCATTTAATTCTGCTGAAAATTTGCTGAACATTTCATTATTAACCTACTTAAGTTGAATTTGTTTATATCAGTTAAACAGCCATGTGCGCATGCCTCTGAGAGTTCCTAGACAGGCGCTCTTTCAAATTCCTTGGTATATGGATACATTTTGAAACGATAATCTGTATAAAATAATATCTTTTTATCATGCCTTGTCAGTTGACTTTCATCAGTTTTTTTGTCCACAGAAATGCTAGTGCTTTTATTGAGGCCAGCAATAATAAGCACAGTTGTGTAATGACCCCTTTGTCTTAGCTCATGCAAGTTAAAATGAGAAAAAAATAATAAATTCAGATTTTTAATAAATTGGAACAACATTTAAGAGTTGAGCAAATTGGGCAGTTAACCTAGAATAATAGGGCAGAATTTAAATCCGACTGAAGCAGATTTTCTTTTTGATGATATACATATATGAAGATTAAATAGTCATTCTGAGTTGGATGTCCAAAAGAATTTGCTGCTGAAAATATGGTTACAATTGCAGGTTGTGGTAATACCGTATTTACCGCATTGTCTGGAACTATTTCATCGCCAAACTACCCTAATAATTACAACAACAATGAAAATTGTACTTATTCAATCTGGGCATCAGAGCCAAGTTCATTCAAACTGACTTTCCAAGCATTTAGTTTGGAATCGGATTGCCAACGTGACTGGGTTCAGGTGAGGAATCGAATAACATTTCGCCGTCGGTGAGATGTACCTTCTTATATTATGTTAAAGCATAATTACCTTCATAAGTAAAAAAGCATAATGCTTTTTATCTCAATCTCAATGCGGCATGCCGTCAACACTGTAATACAATGCAAAAGTCCTTTGTAATGCAGTTATACAATATTGTATGTTAAAACACACATACCTACGAGATCAGCTTATTATAGGTATACTTTTATCGTACATGATATTTGGAGATTACAAGCTTAAATGAATGTTTTGTATAGATTAGATGCGATAATACCAGCTACGTATTACCAAAATACTGCGGATCAACTCTTCCAAAGCCAGCTTACATTAAGAATTGCAATAAAGTGTTGATGTGGTTCCATACGGATGCTTCAAATGTCTTCAGCGGATTTACGCTTCAGTATTCCTATATTCTAAACGGTAACTACGCAATTATTTAGCGCTGTTTTAGTGACAATAATCATTCGTTGTCTGCGTTTATACCCCAGATCTGAAGTGCCTTTCCATTTTAATTTCATATTATAATATGAGTTTAATTTTTAGCTATTGAGCAATGTTCGATTCTCTAAAAATAGTTTAAAGAATCGGTATAACATTGTCGACTTAAGCTCAAGAACTAATAGTGAAGTCTGCCTCATCGGCAATGTGTAGACTTCTGCACAATAATTTGTGTACATCATGGGCTGCCAAAACTATTATATGTCCACACTTTATTACAAAACATCCACGTTAGTATAAAAATCAATTTAACACACAATGTTAACAAAATGGTCGACACATATTTCGACAGAGTAGTTCTAAAATGTTCTAAATTTGATTTTTGAAGCGCTTTGAAATATTTTAATTAAAAATACGCTACTCTAAACTGAACATTTGCCTCAACTTTAGAGTTGCTAACTCACTATCATCACCTAAATCTTTTGTAAAGACCCAATACGTTACTCTTGCCATTCTATGACTCTGTCTTGGTCCCTATCGAGGGTTCATTCATACATCAAACTAAGATTTACTGATTTGTGCTACGCAGCTATTGCTTAAAGTAGAATAAAGTAAATGAAATACTGCTGCATTGGAAGACGTGAGAAAAACATCGTAAATGTACACTACGTTATGATTACGCATCGTTGTGTTAGGATGCGGCAAATCAACTTACGCTGGTTTATCCGGAATGATCACATCTCCAAATTATCCTCAGAAGTACAGCGGTCCGTACTGCCACCACCATATCCACCCCGTCAGCTCTGTTGCCTTGGCTTTTCAAGCATTTGATCTCGAACCTTTCATCGACAGCTCAAACGGAGATTATGTTTGGGTTTGTCTTTTCGGTTTTTAAAATCGTCACTGGTGTAAATATATACCTTTATTTATTTATTTATTTATTTATTCACCTATTTGCGTGTATACTGTATTTATCTATTTATCTATTTCATTCTTAAAGAATATGTTTCAATGGAGTTATAGATAGTCTCCCATTACCGTTTTTTCATCGATAAAATATGGCGCCAGTGTCGAATTGTTCGTAAGCTTGTCTGCAACCATATTCACGTACTTCTCTTGTCTCGTCTCTGATGCTCTTCTATGAGGTCATTATAGCAGTCAGTGATCGAGCATTAACTCCACGATAAGTGCAATATAGTGCCCAACTCTTCACATAAAATTCTCTAGCCGACAAAGCTTTTGCGCGTCTTCTCAGACAAGATCTCGGGTGTTAGACTCACGTTTTCATACCAGCCCAATGTTGGACTGTCGGGACTTTTCGGTGGGTTATCCGAAAGTTTGAATTCACTGACCATTTCTTTACGTTCTGCTAGTTCTTAAAGGTCTAAACTTAAGACTCAATCGTTTCAAAATAATTACCCACAATAACCTAACATCTAGTTTCTCTGATGTACTGCACTTCGACCCAGCTTTCCTAACGGATTTAGGTTTTTGACAACGGCTTCACTTGAAGCTATCATCGATTAATACCTTCACCTATTATGAAAACAGCGCTATAAAAGTCAATAAGTTAGAACCGATGGAAAGGTACACGCCGACGTGGCGAAGAAATACATATGCCATGGGTTTGGTTGAACGCTTGCCAATTTCATCCAGTGAAGAGACAGAAAGGTAGAAGTGATATAGTCAGGATGAACTTTGCTGGTGAAGACTGTGGTTGTAGATTTCTGAACCTTAAACAGTGTTCGGTAGTAATGACTGGAGCGAATGAGAGTTCTTTGATGAGCGTTGATCCAGTGCGGAAACCTGCATCTGTGTTTGCAAACCTCTTTGCTGGCTTTAGTACAGGTGTTGATCAATTCGATCAATTTCGAGTTTATCTGGATTTCTCAAGCACTATAGCTAATGTAATCGTAATCGTAAATTTGTAAAGCGCAGCTTCAATGTAGCCTCGGCAGAGGCGCTCACGGCCCGTCCCAGAACTGGGGAATAACACGATCTTCAAGCGCTTACGAAATAGGGAGGGCGAGAGGGAGAGAAGCTACCGTCGAAGGTCGGCAGGTAAGTCATTCCAGAACTGTGACCGAACTTAGAAATGCCACCAATCAGGCGAGTTGCTGCATCCAAGACAGACAGACTGGAGTTGTGTAGGGTAGAAGGATCCTAGGCCCTCAAGTACGGCATTGCCAAAATCAATTATCGAGCAGATGAATGCATGAACCAGGGTAGTTTCGGGCTGGGTCATGAGGGAGCGTCGGATGGTGCGAATTTGGCGTAGACGATAAGAGCAAGAGCGAGAGACGTTCTTTATGAGCTCCTGCAGTGTGAGCTCTTGGTCCAGAGTCATTCCCAGGTCGCGTACTGAAGAGGAAAAGGGGATATGGGGAGAAGATAAAGATAAGCTCATCTTATCAATCTTTGAAAGTTGGAGTGAACTGCTGAGCCAGATGAATTGGGTCTTGTTAGGATTTAGGCGAAGGCGGTTAGATTCCATCCAAGCCTCAAGAGTCGCTGATGCCTCAAGTACTCTCCGAACCAATGAGACCGCCTTAATGGCCGGGACATGAATGTAAGCATGAGTGCCATCAGCATATTGAAGGAACACTACCCCCGTTGATCCAAACCACATATGCATCTCAGCAAACTTACTCACAGAAATTAAAATCCCATTCATCCCTTAGCAGAATATGGTTTCACTTAGGTTTTATACCTAGTGGATTGCGGTAATGTTTTCAGTTTGAATGCGTGAGTAACTCGAGTTATGCCGATCTATACTATCGCGGAGTATCCTTACCACCCTTAATTTCCTATACAATGTGCAGCAATGTCAAATTGCACTTCCATCCCAACAAAGCCATCTCTGGAACTGGATTCAAAGTTCAATACCAAGTCAACCCGTTAGGTAAGCCTTTCCTCAAATTTTGTTGCTAAAATTTTGCTGCGCATTTATTTCTACGATCAGCTGATTCCTGTTAATATGGATCTTTAATATGCTTACTTTCAGTAATGGAGTAGTATAGACTTGAAGTAGTTTAAACTACTTCCCTTTTTTGTTACGCTAATTATTAGCAAGACAGTTGTAGAATTTGCAGTCAAGCTATTCAGTCACAGCCAAACTTCAAGGCGCCTTACAAGTCCAGATTACAACAGCGATTGTTTACAACTAATTTCGATCGCGTGGAAACTATTTTGTTCTAGCGCATAAGTTTCGCAAGCGTCCATATTCATGTTGTTTCAAAGATAAATTTAGCTAATTGTTACTGCTGCTTGCATATTTAGCCTACTATGTTCTTGAGGCCAAAATATTTTGCCCCATGTTGTGACACCTACGGTATTCAAGGTAACCTTGGTTTGTGAAGCATTCTTCAAGGCATTTAAACTTATCTGGTCCACAGAGTATATTTGGAAATAGATGGTGCCAAATTCACCTGGTTCGCATAAAACATCTGACCATAGCACGATGCACGCTATCTGTATTCTGAGTTCTAATACTGTCTGTTACCTCCACAAACTGGTTCTAAGTACTTCATCATTGTAATGCTATAATAAGCCTGCAGGGAAGTAGTCCTTTGTTTTCATAATTCACTGTGAGTCAGCAGACCTATAGATATCTTACAGTCTAATGTGCTTGATTGGACTACAAGTGTTTATCATTTATATTCAACAGTTTGCGATTAAATTAATATGGTGCATACAGTAATCTGAGTACAGCCTTTGTCTTCAACAACCACTTCAGTCAGACAGCAGTCTGTTTTGCGTGTTATCTTTTCTCTGCTAAACGCGATACTATCAACGTACTCTACTCCATAGAGCACAGTTAACTGTACAAGATCAGCATCGTAACCTAATCTAGATTGTTATATCTCGATGGAATGCAGACATCCACAAAGGGGGTGGGATTGGTAATGCCTGGTTAGCTACATTAGTTAAAGCATCAAGGCGAATCTGTGCGTGAGGGTGCAGATTCGCATATGGATCGTAGCTTATTTAGAGATTTTAATATCGGGCTAACACGATCCGCACAAGAGGACTTTAAATGGCGTGGCACCCATTCGAATACGGACATGGACAAAGGAGAAGCAATCTAACAATATAGGCCTAGGTTACCCATCGTTTTATACTTTTATAGGCTTCGTTTGTTTAAAGCCTAACACAAGTGAAATCTTGCACGGATAAGACACAGGTTCCAAATGTTACTGACCTATCGGCAGGTCATTGCTTGCATGGCGAGAAACAATTAGATGGATTATTGACGGCAAAACAACTCAACCCGTATCTTGGTCTATAACGATGGAATACTTCAACAATACACTGTAGGTCTCGCTAATCCACTGAGCCAATAATGTTGCGACCTTCAATAAACCTTAATAATATTCAGTTTAATCAACTTTAAACTCTTCAGAAGAAACAATCAATAGTGAAATGCAAAATTACAGGGCAATCAAAATGAATTCTTTTGCAGTGTAAATTAGGAATGACAGTGTAGTTATTTATATTGCTCAGTTACTATATATATATATATTCAGTCGCAAGACACTAGTCAGCTGAACATGTCAAAACTTTCGGAAGAACTATTCGGATCTGAATTGAATCAAATACGAATATTCGGTACAGCGTTCTTGGTGTGGGATTTGGAATTTCAGGCTATCCTCAAAGTTTTGTCTTAGCAAATGAGTTTATCGTGCTTCACCTACATGAGAAAAATGATAATAAAAGAATCAATATGTTTTAATTGATATTTTAATTTTTCTCATCTTTGTATAATGACCTGCTTTTACACGAGCTCTGATAAAAGTTTTGAGCGAAGGGTTTCTTTTTACTTTTCTGATCAGCTGCTGTGTACCTTGTAGTTTCTTATGGCGCCATAACAATTAAACCAATTAACATCGCCGCATACATTGGCACCCGAGTACAGCTGAACTGCACAAGTAATGTAACTGGCCACCTTCCAAGTTGGACTCTGAGCAGAGACGGAACGGATGAATATACAATAGTCATTGCATCTTTCTGCGTCGTCAACTCCGGATATACATCACAGTATTATGTTGAAGAAGGTGAACAAGGAGCTTGCAACTTAGTGATAACAAGTGCTTCTCTGGCCAGGGCCGGCGTCTACACCTGCATTGATGTCAGCCTTGCATCATTTAGTTCAATCGTCTCAGTTATCGGCAAGTGAAAATTACGTTTTCTGTAAACGTTGTAGGTTTACCCGTGTTTATTTTGTTTCAGTAGTCTATCATAATGTCCGCTGCGGTTTTATTTCAGCAATTTTCAATTATTTGTTATTAATCCAATTTAAAAAACGTCAATCAAATTGTTGGGTCGATTTTGGCAACAGAGGGAAATTAAATGAAATGCGGTTTTGTTTGCGTGGGTATATATCTTATTTCAAAATAGCGACTTTCATATATTATTTTTAAATCTGTTAAATTAAAATTATATTTACAAGTTTTAGACGATTCTGTTATCATTGAGCAGCATTCGAATAATTGTATTAATCCAAATTCAGATTAAGATTTTTAACAATTTGAAATAAAAGCAAACAATCGCTATATTATGTAATTCTGTAGAGGTCGTTCATACTGTCAGCAAACAGCCAGAGGTGGTCAAAGGAGACATAATAAAGTATCAATATTCTGTGAAATTTAATGGTTCTGTTGCACCGGCGCCTATTCTGCCGATGCTCTATTATTGGAATTCCACCGGAAAATCAGTCGTCATTTCTAACACCACGCTGCCAAATATCGTCATCTCATACATCAACGTTACGGCTGAACCTGAAAATGTTCCATCCTACGGTTTCATGGTGACCTTTTCTGCTCCAGTGAATCGTGAAGATTACGCAACGAATGCTCCAGCATACATTTACTCAAGATTTTCCACATCCTACGCCGTTTTGTGTTAGTGTATTCCAATTTTTTAATCTTGAAGAACCGCCTATAGAAACAGACCTATATCAAATCCGCAGTCCGATTCAAATTATGATAGTTGCAGTAATTCCTAAGAGAGGAAACACTTCTTAAGAACTCTAATAGTAACTACATCCAGATCACTTTTCTTTCGTGAGGGTAAGATGTTTCGGATTCCATCTAAAGTCGTTGGTTGCAAGAAACTAAACGCAAGCGTAGTGGAGTTTCGGTTAAAAGAGGCTGTCGCAGGATACTTTTGCGAGAAAATCAGTTTGAATATGACAATATGAAAATATGAGAAGGTTCCCTCCTCAATATATTAGTTTACGTAGTACAGATACGAACTGACAAGAAGTTCGAGAAACGTTAATTTCTTTTACAAAATTATAAGCAACAAACGTTATAGAGAAATTCAAGTGTACGTAAAGTTAGATATAATTAGCAACCTTTAATACTGAAAAAATTGACGTTCACAGTTTAAGAAAAAGAAAATTACAGTTTTTAGTTGCACCTCATATGCTTTCTTTACACGGATAATCTGTGGAACCTCATCGCGGACTTTTCTCATGAACAATCGTTTGCACCACAGTTTTGTTTTATGACAGATTGGCCGGAGGAAAGTAATATGACTATAGCAGGTGATAACAGTGGCTACATTGCATACAACGGATCGCTTCAATGCAGTGTCTCCTCCAATCCTCCTTCCAGTTACCGTTGGCTAGATCAAACTTCAGGCATCTACACAAACGGATCTACTGTTAATGTCATACACAGCGGAATGTACACTTGCAATGCATCTAATGTCATCCGAAGCAAAACCTACTGGTCCTCAAAGTCGATCACTGTCTCTAGTAAGTTGTATAATAAAACTATACCTGCCCTGTACCGCAGACATCGCTGATGCTATTTGCAAAGTTTATTTTTGTTCATGTTTAATACGCCTTTGTTTTACTCTCTTTACATATTCTGTGGGTCAGCTAGGATCTGATATATACCGCACGTAGTGTTAGGCCCCCAGGAACTTATTGCTGCTAATTCCGGTTGTACATATGTGCATTAGCCGCACGTGTATTTATGGCTGGAGTTGGTAGTATATAAGTCAGTTGAAGATTGAACTCAGGTTAAAGTTGTATGTGAAATAAAACGATATCAACTTTGGCAAGGTCATGATCAGTAGAAGTTAAAATCCATAGGTAAGGCAAATAGACAGTCAGTCAGTTATAAGCATGTCTGTCAAATGCACATTTCGATACAACTGTCCGTTACTAATGTTATTCCAACTATAATTGTTTATTAACATGAAACGTCATGCCTCCAACGTTCCAGAAACCAAACTTCATAGCTCCATCGTGTTATTGCTGTCGTTCTATCAGCCTCCAACTCCCATGCTCCAAAGCACTTACATCATGCCAGTCTAAAATTCTTCAGCAGTTAATAATTAGCTGATGTTATCCACGTACAACTATTCACATTAAATTAATGATACCTTAACAAGTCTCGAAGAGTCGACGCCGCCATTGCTATAAACTCTGATAATTTTTTGTCGGTTTTAGTTCCTACAACAACGAAGATTCCACTCAGCAGTTTATCGACTGACTCGGGTAAAGCAGTTTAGGTGTCGTCTTAAACCTATTTGCTAACTATGCATCAAATTGGCATCAGAATATCAAGAAAGGTTTTCATAATTTAATGTAGGGTGCTCTGAACTGGCTTGGTCGTGTCTAATTTAATCTACACCGATCAAATAAATTGAAATTTAATCTACTCTGATAAACTCTGATGTAAGCCTAATTCATTGATCTAATCTAATTTTCGCATAATCTTGTCGTGTTTTGAATTTATTAAATAAAATTTCGTGCATTAGCCGTATTATTTAAGTTAAAAATGTCGAACAAAGGCGCATATTGACACATATCGCTCCTCTTTGCCATTAACTCATATGTGGCTAGCGTCAGTTTAATCTAACACACGGGAAATGGTGGTTTCTAGGCAGTAACATTACATATTCTATTCTTAGTTAATTAGGTGCAACTCTTTGACTAGTGCGATTATCTATGCAGAAAGTTTCGGTTGTTATTTGTTCGTGTTCCTGGCGACGATTGTTTTATTTTCGTTGGCTGATATCTTTGAACATGCCTCGTTCAACAAAGAAAAAGTAAGAAACGCTAGCTGATATTTTAGTAGTATGTTAGGAAAAAACTTTGCCATAAGCCAACTAGAGGTGGTGATGGTGGTTATTTTAATGAGAATTTCCAGATTGAACAATATAAGAAATTTCGTCGTGTCAGTTTAGACTGACACTAGGCACAGGAGGGTGGATGTTTTTCCAGTCATGTCTGTCTAACGAGCATAAAAACGTTTTGTATTTACCAGGCTGTGAAGATTATGAAATACTGAGAAAGTTCATAATATATTATCTTCATTATGGTTTGAACATACTCTAAAATTAGCAGTGTTAGTTGCAGGTACAAGTTGCATGAATCCTTCAAATGTTTGAAGATTCGGACGACGAAAGGTTTCTGGGTACCGACATCTCAATACTTTCTCCCATCAACACCAGTAATGAAGCAGATGAGTATTCTGGCGATTAGTTTGTTGCTAGTGGAGACCCTAATAACCGGAAACGAAACCAACTTCTAGCAGGGGCATGTGTCCGAGTTCGAAGGCTAGATGGGGATTTTACACTCGGTCTGGAGGAAGATTTGGAAAGTACTGGCAGCGCTGAATAGAATCCTACTGCTGGACCTCTGCTTGCGAAGAAGTCAAAAAGGAAATCTAAAGTAAAACCTACTCCTTCTACTAAGAATACTGATTTCTTTTCAGTTGATGCTGAAGAGAATACAGCAATTGGACCATTGTCTAAGGATAAAACTGCCGCCTTCTACTGGATCTCATCAATGCTGCGTGCCTCGACAACTTTCAACCGGAGCAGATGCTTAGTGCTGACGAAAGTATGGTGTCTTGCTATGGCCGCCATGGCGCAAAACAGTGTGGGCAACCAGCAATCTAAATCGCACAGAAGGAGCTCCTCTGCGAAACACTGAAGACATGAAGAATGAGCCTCGTGGTTCTTATGATGTGGCATTAGACCGCAAAGCGGCAGTCTGTATAGTTCGCTGGACTAACAGCAAGGTTGTTACGGTTGCTTCAATATATGCGGGAATTGACCCACTCCAGAAAGCCAAGCAATTTTCCAAAGCGCATAAACAAAGAATTGACATCAGCCAACCTAAAGTAATCCAGCTATACAACCAAGGTATGGGTGGCGTTTATCGCCTCGAGCAAAACCTGCCCTGCTAGATGACAGCATTGCTAGAAAAAGTGGTATTGGCCCATCTTTTGATTTTGTGTCGATTTGGCCGTTCAAAATGCTTTCCAGCTTTATCGTCTGCAGGAGAAAATTCCTGGAATTCCGAAGTATGATTTGCTTTCATTCCGCCGCGTTTACATGCAAAGCTTGTCACCTCAAAAAGGCTGTGGACCAGCTTTTCCTCCTCCGTGCATTCCTGGGGATCGTCGAGTCCACCAAGAAGTCCGCACCGATGCTACTGGCCACTGGATCATCCAAGTTTCGCAACGACGATGCGTTGCACCTGGATGGAAAGGCACATCTGTCTTTGCTTGTCAGAAGTGCAACGTCGGGCTGCATCTGGAGTGCTTCAGGTTATTCCACTTCCAGTAGTTTTGTTCAGTCGACTGCATTAGTCACTGAGATGTGCCCTTTCCATTTACGGAAGTTAAAATCTTTATTGTCCTTTGCTGTTACTGGTGAATATGCTCATCAATGTATCGTATTACTCAATATGCTGAGTAATAGTATTTGAGCATGATAGCAATGGCATACATTATCTGATCTTATTTTTTAAACTGCTATGCGTGTTTGCTAAGGTTGGAATCTATTCATTTAGTGTTAATTTGGACTGTTCTGGTGTAGTAAGCACTTGTACATAACAAAGTCGGAACATTTATATTGCATTTAATTAGCATTAAGTCAGGTCTGCAAGTCTATCTCTTGATGGCTTGGTACTGTGGGGAAGAGAGAGAGACAGACAGACAGACAGACAGACAGACAGGTAGATGGAATGTTGTGTATATAGGCGTAGCTCACACAATCCAGTGGCTGAGTGACGAATCTCTTGCCAAACCACTACCCTTATCAAAAAAGGCAAGCGGAAATAACCTTACCAAAATGGTCATGTCTGCCGTCCAAAAGGTCCTATATAAAGGCCAGCTTTGGCATGTAAGAATAAGATAAGAAAGAAGAGATCGTGTATGGCTGTTCAACAATGGTTGACTTCCAAAACACAACAACAGCTACAACCAAGAGTGTTCGTTAATTCCGTGGCCCGGCCTCTCGGATAGGGTGGCCCGACCAGATGACATATCGGCGGTCGAACAGTATCGATACAATGACCATCGATACAGAATCGATACATCGATACACATGGTGCGAGCTAACAAACGACACTACATGTTCAGTTTAGTTCCTACCACAACGATGATCGTATTCACCACTACATCAATTGACCAAGGTAAATCAGTATAGCAACTTTTAAAACATATTGGGCTAACCATGCACTATTTATAAATTTATATATATTTACTTATTTAAAATACTTATTATCCATGCATAATCAGCAATGCCGAATATGAGGGCAGTATGCAATTATGATAGTATCACTTTTATTTAATTAAATAATCTAATGTAAACTAATATAATTGAATCTAATCTAATCTAATCTTATCTGAACCGATATGGTCTTATCTTATCTGGTCAAATTGGATACGCACGTAAGTAAATCAAATCTGATCTGACTTGATCTTATCAATTCTTATTTACGTAACATTTGTCTTAGGTTAATCTGATGCAAGCGCCGTCGTAATCGTGCTCGCTGTGTTATTGGCGATATCGGTCCTTGGTTACATCGAATTAGCAATGTTTTTTAAAGTACGCCGATATCGAGGAAAATTATCAGAAGAAGGTAATGTAACTCTTCGAAAGATCTCAGCGACATACAATGGCTGCGTTAGAGAGACCAGCTTAATCACAGAAAGATAATGTTATCTCTCAGCTCGCAAACAATATTGATCAATGTTAAACGTTGTTGAGATATCATTGTTCTACGGTGTGCTGACTGAGCTGCTGCCTCCAGACATTTTTTGTAGCCTCAAGTGATTAGCCTTACAGTCCTTTATTCTTTGGGCTAGATAATATACATTGAGTTAAGCTTGAAGGATCGACCTTCTGATATGATGTCATAACGCTTGCCACTAAACGCATGCGTTTTAATAATCATAATAATAAGACAATTTATATAGCGCCGTAGAACAGCCGAGGCCCAAGAAAAGGTCGCTGTACATGGGTTAAAAACAAAATTCAACTACAGATATCCTAAAAAGACGTCTTGACTCGTGACTTGAATGTGTCCAGGGATGGAGCATTCGTCACATTTTCAGGAAGACTGTTCCACGCAGTGGGTCCGGCGACAGTGAAGGAACGTTCGCCAAACTTCGGGAAGACCGCGGGACATGCAGTTGATTCCTCGATGAGGACCGTAGCCGATATGTGATCTGGTTGTCGGCTGTTCGAATACAGAAGTCGGATATATAGTCTGGCAGAAGACCATTAAGAGCCTTGTATCTAATTAGGCACAGTTTGTAGGTGATCCGCTGAGGAACGCGCAACCAGCGCAGGTTGTCGCGCAGCAGATCAGTGATGTGATTGAATGGTGTCCGTCCATAGATTAGGCGGGCGGCAGAGTTTAGCAATGATTATATCCGCTCTAGCTGACAAGTCGGCAGACCTGCCAGCAGGCTATTGCAGTAGTCAACCCTGGACACTATGAAGCTGTTGACCAGAGTGACAGCGGTTGAGGTGGAAATGAAACTGCGGATTGATTTAATGCGACGCAGATGATAGAAGCAACCTCGTACAAGTTGATTCACATGGGCTGACATGTTCATGCAGCTGTCAAAGTGGACCAAAGGTTGCGAATGGTGTCAGCTGGTCGAACTTCGGCATCACTGAGGGCGAAGATACTATCGTCGAGTAGATGGCGACAGTCGGAGGGTGGTGCACCATAGGAATTCAGACTTTGATGGATTAAGCCTGAGACGGTTGGACGCCATCCACTCTGAAATTTACTTAACATTTTCTTACGATTGCATGAAGGAATCGCAATTCATGGACAATTCCCACACAGTAATTGCAAAATACAAGCATCATATAATTTCTGCGTCTGCCTCAGATAATATATCAACCGTTACTGCTGAGGCAAGAACAAGTCAAAAATGTTCGTAGAAAGATGGCAGTAGCATAGCTATCCATTCTAAGAGTAGCAAAAAGAGAAAATGCGTCAAAAGTGCTATTAAAATAATGTTTTATACTAAATTAATGTGCATCTAAAATCTCGTAGTGCTGGGACTTCGGGATGATAATTTTCTTTCCAATTTTCTTTCCAATGTCCCAAAGCTTTCCTCACGGTTTGGCCTAGAGTATAGGCCTAGATCTGGTTTAATATCATTGATCGCTGAATCATAAGGCATGGACGCTATCAAATGAGGTATTGCGTCGACACTTGACTGTTTTCAATCTTCTTGGACATTACCATAAACGAACGGAGGCAACATAAAATCAGCAAACGAAGATTACGTAATATTTTAAAGTACTAGTTGGGCTTCTACTAGGGTGGCAATAATTTCCTTATTCATTATTCAAACAAAATTTAGACGCATTGACGAAGACTTTTTGTTCACTGCAGATAAACGAAAACCAATTGAATTTATTCAGGTGAGCAAATCTGAAAACGAGTACAAGACGACTCCAGTAACCAGACCTACTTTTGAAAATCTTCCTAATCAGATCCTTTCAGCAGATTCATCACTGACGACAAATGCACATGACTGAAGCCAGTATGAGTAGCTAAATGATGTGTTTCATTATCCAGCTGTCTACGAGAGCCTGGAGAGACATCAAGTTGCTACACGTTGCTGACTTCGGAAATGTCAGCAACGGAAGTTCACAAAAGATTAACCGGAGCCATGCATAGACGGAGATGTGTAGGGTGTTAGCCTACGTCGATCTGGATTATAAACTTCGTAGATGTGGGCTCTTAACTTCTATTCTTGATTTTTTTGATCTTTTGTAATTGTGTAAAAGCTAGTGTTTATTACTGTTGGCATCCAACTCAGTATGCCTCTTGGCTGAACATGTTTATCTGGATTCATGTCTTTTCTTAATTCTTACTGCGGTGGATTAATGACAGCAAAAAAGAAAACAAGAACAGACTCTTAATTTAACCACGCGAAATACTCATGAGTACAAAGTGTCAGCGACTTCATTTTTTCTTAACATTGGCATTTGAAGTCCTCACCTTTGCCGCCTGATCATCCCAGTGACAGGTCGCGGACAGTGTGCTCATTTCATACCTGAGATCGCTAGGATAGTAATTATAAAGCATAAGGTTTGAAGCATCTTTGCGCATTAGCGAGGATATAAACATCGACCTCTCAGTTGACAAACAGCGACACCAACCAGGGGACTACGGCGCATCCCTTTATTCCACCTTTTATGTGACAATCAGAAATTTTGGCGACTTTCGTCACATTACTTTACATAACCTCTTCTCATCAACGGCTCAAAATGCGTTACAACACTTTACATGTAGTATAGTATCTTTTTATTCTCAGACCATAATGTCTTTTTTACAACTTACCTTCGCAAAATTACACAAACGTTTTCTAATTTTCATTTTGCAATGTTCTGGGTGTGTCTGTGAAATCTGTATTACCCTCAGCAGCATACAATGGGTCACACATACAATTTATTTGTTAGATGATATAGCATAGTGTTGTTTTAGATAATTTTCAGTTTATACGAAAGATTATGAATGAAAATTTTTCAATTTTTATTCAGTTTTTTATTAAAATATTTGATCTTTGGTTTGGGTTCAAATAGACCAATCAGTTATAGATTACCAGTAGTAAGGAGGGGACGGGTTCTGGATCACCTCAAAACAAGGACGGGTTCTGGATCACCTCAAAACAAGGACGGGTTCTGGATCACCTCAAAACAAGGACGGGTTTCAACTCACCTCCAAACAAGGACGGCTTTCAACTCACCTCAAAACAAGGACTGATTCTGGCCCACTTCAAAACAAGGACATGTTTAAACTCAGCTCAAAATGGCCATGTATTTCAGCTCCAAAAGTTCACTTATAATAATAATAATAAATGCGATTTAATAGAATAATTTAATAAAAGATCGCCTGTCAATGCTTAAATATAATAAGTTTTATTATAAGCTGTATATATTGGAATAACTGTTATAAATATATATAAAGGACATCGCGTGTCAATGCTTAAATATATAAAGTTTTATTATAAGCTGTATGTAATGGAATAAAATGTGAGAAATATATATAAAGGACATCGCGTATCTTTGCATTCATATTTCCAATCTTTTATTTTCCTTTCCAATTAGTAAGTAAGAAATTTTGCCTATCATCGGTACTGTTTTTTGTCGTTAGAACAAGTCTTAAGATATTTTAATGAAATGTGATGGCTCAAAGATAAGGCCAGCATGCAGTGGAGGATGCACTAAGGTTGATCTTGGACGACAAAGATGATTCAGGAGGAAGTGATATCTCTGAAGACGAGTCTCTGCCAACCCAACAGCAACAACACATGTAGGAGATACGAAGGCCATGCGACAACGTTTGCATATGTGCTTCATATGACCTACACATGGGTCCATATGATACCATACGTAGGACTTATGAAGCCCATTTGGGATAATCGTCATACGGGCTTCATATTTCCTACATATGACTTTGCTGTCTGTGCTGAGAGCGAGGTTTCTGAAATGGTATGCTGACTGCTGCAGATGCTGGTGATGAGAGCAGAGACGAAGCTTAAGTTGCAGTACCACGTCAGATTGTGGGAAGTGCTGTTGGTAGAGGAAGATACATAGAAAGAGGAGAACATTGGAGCAGTAGCAGAAGAGCGCAAGTTTGATGCACATGCTGTCCGAAGCTCAACTCGTTTAATGACCTGAAGAAATGGTAAGAATGGAATGTTCAGCCTCCCCAACTCATCGCCGATGATCACGTGGCAGGCGGACAGTCAGACGGTTATTGCGAATGGTGATTAGAATTCGATCGGCAATCATAATTGGAAGATATCATTCGCCATGCGCCTAGTGTAGCGCGAAAAGGTCAAGTGGAATCAAGAATGGCAGCCTTTGAGCTTTCTGCTACTTTAGAGATACAGGACATTACAAATGTGTGAAACCAATCATGAAGCCCAATGTGTATACAAAGCGTGGAATGATGCTAATCCGCAGAATACTAATTGACAGGTCTAACTATAACAAAGTTGAAAGCATTCCTCTGATGTTGATTCTTCCTGAAACACACATGTACAAAGGCAAGATAGAACCTCGGAAGGCCATGTGGCCTCACCAGCACATTTCCCCTCTGCTCAGGTCTTTCGCTTAAAACTGAAAACACTTCTATCCTCATTCTTCTTCTTCTTATTTATATTACCGATCCAATTCCAAACACCTGGCTAGCCCTTGAGTCTTGACCTGTAACCGATTCTGACCCTTTCTGCCTTTTCGTTTTGTTGTGACTGAGCACCTGTGAATAAGCTGATTTCCGTCACTTAGCTTACTTTTCTTTGGGCGCTTTAGATATCACGAGTCTACGATTACGATAACAACTGCTAAGCTTTGATAACAAAGTTCTTACGAATGTTTAAACGCAACTTATTTAAACTCAAAGCATAAAACAATGAGCAACAGCGTAATTTTTCACGTGTTCTCTTTTGATGCTTTAAAGTGACTTGATGTGCTCACTTAATTCGTGAAAATAATCAGCCTTCTCGATAGAAAGCAAATGAACATTTAAGTTCTGCAAAAATTGCTGTATGTTAGATATTTTTATGTGCTGTCTGCTTTCATCCAGAGTTCTGGGGTGCTCACATTTTCTAACGCGTCCTATATCAAGTATGATGTTAGCAATATCCTATTATCGTTCGTTTTAGACAATGAACAAAATGAGTAATATAATTTAAATGTAATAGAAATGACTCTAGTTAGTGGTATTCTATTATATGAAAACCTATTATATTTCTGTAATAATATCTCAGATTTTTTCCTCGATCATCGAAACTCGTATGTTTAATCCATCAGAAACGGAGTCCAAATCAACCTTGTTGATAGAACTCCAACATCACTCTTAGTTTCAAATTCCTTCGCTGGGTAAAAATACCGGAACTAATTGCTATATAATCAATTCAATACCTACAAATAATTCAACACTGTTACACTAAGGCCAAGAATTGTGAAGGTTGGGGACAAACATGTAGTACGGAAGCCAGAACTGTTAATAAGAGGCGAAGATATCCATGCACTATCTTCGCCTAGTATTGACAATTCTACCAATCGTTCAATCCGTTTCTACTCCATCTACGCAATTATTCGTCGTCCTATCCTTTCACATGTAAATTTTTAAATCTCTATCATCTTCTCTGGGTGTAAAAAATCTGCTCGAAAACCAGACGAACACGAATCGACCTTTATTTCAAAGTTCTGTAACTGGCTTGAACGTTCATGTTTCATGTTATATACGACGCCTAGCGAAGAGTTACACTAGTTGCCTAAGATGAATAACTATAAGCCCTAAGATGTTGGTATATACAGATGCTGAGAATTACATACACCTACATGTATGTCTACGCCTAAAATAGCATAATAAAAACTACAATCAACGGTCTAGGGCTAGTTAATGTAAATACGAAGACTAGCGCACATTATAGGCAATTCGTTTGTATGTAGATCGACTGCGTTTTGTACCAAGTGAGCATTGTAGCACGAGAATGCAACCCTGGTTATTCGAAAGACTTAGTCAACAACCAACTCACACACATGCGTGTTGGTAACGTTTAATAAAATTCCAGGCAAACGTTATATCAGTCTATTTGTATTCTGCAAACCATCTCCAATATATTATGATTTGTAACATCCATAGCGCTGTCATCAAAATATCAATAACCGTAGCTTCAAAATGAAAATAAGACAGTTTCAAATAAGATAAAAGGGTCCGAAGTGGCCACATGAGAAGATCATTCTCAACCTTGCATGCAGTTTTAAAAGGGGGCATACATGATTAGACCTATGATACAGCTTAAAAAAGTGAAGTATCCTATATCCCACAAGTGAGAAGTAGGCGAGACGCTCATTTCCTTTCTTGAGCCGGCAATGGACGAATCTGAAGGTTCTGGACACGGGGTCAGTGCATCGCAGGACTTGCCGTTTACTTCCCAGCTTACGCCGGTACCAACTTATACTGCTTGGTGACAGAGGCAAACAATTTGCCCAGTGTCGTTACACGGAGTCAAGCCAGCAACCGCAACATCATTGACCAAACGCGTTACCGATAGACCACCGTGCCGCACATACAGTTATCCAGTAAATAAAAGATAACATCCGCAATTTGAAACAATCATACTACTCCTGACATTGGAAATGTAATTAGAATATAACATTTATTTGTGTATTTTATATCTGTTGGAAGAACTAAAATATCTAGGTCAGCACAGAATCTGAACCAACGCTGAAGAGGCCGAAATGATATGCCAGAAGGCCATTTTAGACTCGTGATCAAGTTTAATGAGTTTTAAATTTTTGTAGTCAAAATTGGCAAAGGGTAATACAGCGAAGAATTATCATAATTACTGTCGTGATTAGTCTCAAATAACGAAACTGAACGAAGAGGTTTTTAACACATAAAGATATTCGTTTACAATTAATTATCTGCAGCCGCAGCTTTATAAGTGGACTAGACACGAGAGCCGGAACAAGGCCAACTTTTAAGTCAGAACAGTAACTTCAACGGTATCGGAGTAAATATGGGTGATGACATTCACCGAGACAGTGATCGAATAGACAGTCTGTATAATCTTCTGAAAAATTCTAACCATGAAAGAAAAAATATTTGACAACTTAAAATAAATCTTATACTGTTTAATCATCACGAGGTTTCGCAGTTTTTTCATGTGCAACACAGATGAAACATAAAAGGTCTAGAGGTTCTTGCCTAAGGCCTAGTGAAACCCGCCGTTTTTTGAACGCAGTTGACTTTTGCCAATGCGTTGTTTTTCTAACTCTTTTAATTTTCAGAAATTACAAAGTATAAAACTATTTAGCGTACAAAACAATTACCCACTGGGAAATGTAAAGTTAGTATTAGAAAAAATTGTCTATAATATTATCCAACACAAATGTGTTGCAGTGTAAATTTTGTATTCGGTTGACTTAAGAGTGTTTTGAATCAGGAAGTGACACAGACCACCATCATCAATTGAATGGCCTCGAAGCAGAAAGCTTGAAGTGCCATTTAATATTTATCTTAACTAAATGCATAACATTTTGCGAATTGTAAAGTAGATATAAGTGAGTTAAAATATAAGTAGATGTTTCAACAGTAGGCAGAGGATGATGTCGATGTTCCGCTTTGGATGTTTGAATCAGGAAGTGACACAGACCACCACCATCAATTGAATGGCCTTGAAGCAGAAAGCTTGAAGTGCCATTTAATATTTATCGTAACTAAATGCATAACATTTTGCGAATTGTAAAGTAGATATAAGTGAGTTAAAATATAAGTAGATGTTTCAACAGTAGGCAGAGGATGATGTCGATGTTCCGCTTTGGATGTTTGAATCAGGAAGTGACACAGACCACCACCATCAATTGAATGGCCTTGAAGCAGAAAGCTTGAAGTGCCATTTAATATTTATCGTAACTAAATGCATAACATTTTGCGAATTGTAAAGTAGATACAAGTGAGTTAAAATATAAGCAGATGTTTCAACAGTAGGCAGAGGATGATGTCGATGTCCCGCTTTGGATGTTTGAATCAGGAAGTTACACAGACCACCACCATCAATTGAATGGCCTTGAAGCAGAAAGCTTGAAGTGCCATTTAATATTTATCTTAACTAAATGCATAACCTTTGCGAATTGTTAAGTAGGTACAAGTGAGTTAAAATATAAGCAGATGTTTCAACAGTAGGCAGAGCATGATGTCGATGTCCCGCTCTGGATGTTTGAATCAGGAAGTGAAACAGACCACCATCATCAATTGAATGGCCTTGAAGCAGAGAGCTTGAAGTGCCATTTAATATTTATCGTAACTAAATGCATAACCTTTGCGAATTGTTAAGTAGGTACAAGTGAGTTAAAATATAACCAGATGTTTCAACAGTAGGCAGAGGATGATGTCGATGTCCCGCCTTGAATGCTACTTGAAACCTCATTACTGTTGTCATTCATCATCTCCGAATTCTATTATCGTTCACAACTGCACGGGTTTCCGTTACACACCCTGTTTCAAATTTCCGAATATCATCATGTTCGGCAATTATACTGTTAGGCCGACACATACAAGAACATTAGACCTACAATGTAACAAGTCTAATATACCTCGCTTGTGACACTTGAATAAAGTGGAGTGCATTAAGTGCCACCAAAGCAAGTTATGTGAACTACTAGGAAGTTACTGTTGGCCTAAAGCGAAGAGGGTCATGAGACATGGCAAGCTGAGATAGATGTTCTTGTGGTATAATAGGCCTACTAAAGTGATATACTCATTCCCCGTTGAGGCACTGAAATGGCGACAGCAAAGGTGTACATTGTTTATGTGTTCGCACACGTGTTTCTAGAGTTGCAGAACAATATGACATCAGCACAGGGTAGGTCGAAACTATGAACGGCATCTCAAATACATTTCTTTAACGGATCTTTGTGCCTAGATATTATATTGCACATTTAAAACCCTTTAAACTGCTTGCTTTGTTTTGAAGGATGGTAAATGATCTGAGTAATTGTAATTAGTAATAGTAAACTCAGAATTTTAGCGCCTTTTCAATAAAACCTCCAAAAAATCCGCATATGAACACGCTGACGGTAAATGCAAAAAAGCGAATATCGTAGGTTGCTAAGAAAACCTATTTCAAAAATGGACCGATCAGAGCAAAGCTTCTATGCTTCGCCGTGCACCAGGAATATTACAAGCTAATTACATTTTTCGAATAGTTAAAAGACTTTTTCTAAAGATATTATAAAAATTGTGTAATTATGTATTAATAATTCGTTATGATTTTAAGATAAATCTAACATTTATTAACGATGATAAAAAGGATGATGGTAATACTACTTGCTGCTGCTGATGATGTTGACGATTTTATATACTGCGTCTTAGTCTTGGCTTCTGCCTTGCGAGTCTTGGTCTCAAAGTGTATATTCGCTGCTACTTATGCTATGTGCTGCCACTTGTTACCATTTAGGCAATACTCCGGATTATGCTGTGCGACTTGTCAACACACTGGCTGACGTTTCAAAGCCTATCGAAGGCAGACTTGAAATCTACTACTCTGGAGTGTGGGGCACTGTTTGCGATGATCGCTTTACAAATGCCAGTGCAAGGGTTGCGTGTGCGAGTCTCGGCTTCGGGTACTTTTCGTTTTACATATTCATTAAATTTTACAATTGTTTGAAATCGACTGGCTCTACGTTAATATTTGGCGCCTTAAGTTTTTGACTTTTCGCGCTGAATACGAGCTCTACACAAATAGATAAATAAATGTGATAAGAGCCACCCACAATAAAAATAATTTTAGAGCCTAAAATCTGATTGAATTACGAAATTTGTTTTTTAAATGGCAGTAACATGCTCTTCTTTTTTCGCAAACGGTGGTTCAAATATAGAGCTTCAGATAGAAGGTTTGGAAATATAGTGTTATAGATATACACAGTTTGGAAATATATAACGCTAAATTATGACATTGAATAAAATATAATTGAACGATCAGATCAGGGCATATTAGTTTAGTCTGCTATTTTGTTAATGATGAATAACGTTAGCTTGGGCATCATCTCAATACGGTGGTTTTTGTTTTAAGCTTATGGATTGATAATTAATAATCAGATATTGATTGCACAATTATTATTGTAGTACCATTGACGTGTATGGGCAGTTAGTGAGAACCTTTTAGAGGTGCTATACACTTGTTTAGATATATACGAATAGTGTCCTAATTGTGTCATCTTATAATCGGACTCATTAGTTAAGATTCTACCGTGTCTGCGCAGTGACTGAAGTTATAAGAAGGCGCTATATAAATATTCTTGTGAGTTCTTAAAAGACGCTATATAAATAGTCATACTTTTATCTACATATATTCTGATATATAATGTGTATAGAATCAAAACGCGAAGTGACTAGGGAACCTCAAGTAGGCCCCGAGAGCCTCAAGCGCGCAGTTGTTGTTACGAACGGTCAAAATGGCTGCGGATGTTGAATCTGTTTTCAGTCAGAATTAAGTTTTTTTTGAAAATAAAGAGTTACAAACTGCAAAAAAAACATACGAACAGCATCATTTTCTTCTGTGATAAGCTAACCGATCCAAACTGTCCTTTTGCTGACTTTAACCAACTGTAAATGTTTGTGAATTCGGTTGCACAGGATGCGAAAAATCGACTGCGGAATGGGTTAGGGTTAAGTTTTTAGGGTTAGGGTTACGGGTTAGATGTTGACCTATACTGTACTCATAAAGAATTTATTTCATATTCACATTCACAATGAGGCCTCCTAGCATTCCAGCTTAGGCAATCACCTGGAGGTCTCCTATTATTCCAGTTTAGGCGATTTCATTGAGGTCCCCTATTATTCCAGTTAAGGCAACCTCCTTGGGGTCCCCTATTAACGTCCAACATAATATTGTCCATTATGAAAAAGTGAAGTTGGCAGTGTGCAATTTTAAAATGATTTTCCAAATCACAAGTTCATTGCAATATCGCTGGTTGATTTTCTACAGGTACAGTGGAATATTCATTGGAAATCGTCATGTCAACGGAACTGGCCAAATATGGTTGGACGAAGTAAGCTGTATTGGCATCGAATCGGGTATTCAGAGATGCCCGCACAATTCTTGGGGTACTCACGACTGTGGTCATGGCGAAGATGTCTCAGTTAGATGCGGTGAGTTCTTTTTCAACTTGCATACATTGAGAGAGTTCGTTTAATATTAACCTCATTTATATTTCTTTAACTTTCAACATAAAGTCGTCCCACATCCCTCTTTCGAAGACCCATATCAGTACCTTGCATTGTATAGTCCGTATTGCAACGTAGTCAGTCAAGAAAGGATCCAATAATGGATGCCCGCATCTCATTGTTTAAGGTCAACTCATCTTCACAGCTTATATATAGCTAATAACTTTTATTGTGTTCAAAATTATATAGACGAGAAATTGTCAAACTATCTTTACAAAGTTAGTCGTTTCTTAAATGAAGCTTTGTGTAAATTTTACAAATTCGCTTTAATTCTTTCAAATAAATTCAAATATCCACATATTCACATAAGAAAATGATCTATACAATCTATTCATCTCATTGTCGAGAAATTTTTATTTATTTAAAACACTTATTATTCATACAATGTCAGTAAATCTGAATCTCTGGCACAGATACAATTATGTTCGATTTAAATGATGATAGCGATTTGGTAAGACTGGCCTTTTTTGTGGTAGACGATTCTAAATATGAGTACCGCAGCACGTAAAGGCACGTGGTCCTACATTTGTCCTGAAACTAGGTTCTGGCGAGGAACCAGTATCAGACTCTAGGAGCGCGATGTGGAGTCAGCAATGTATTAAGATGCATAATCTAATCTAAAGACTTCTATAAAGCCATTATCATAGGGCATCAGTGGACGGTTGTTTCAAGTAAAAATCGCAGTTAAAAATCATAAACCGCTGATGAAGCCGGGTCGAATTCCGAAAGGTCAGAGAAACCAGGAGCCAGCCTACGGTTGGTAAGGGTTTGAAGAGATAGGCCCATGTCTTAAGTTTAGACCTGATAAGCAATAAAGAAAGAACTGGCAGAACGAACTGAAATCATCAGTGAATTTCAAAGCTTCGCACCAGCTACCAAGTGCTACGATGATATGATGTGATGGAAGGCCGGTGTTCTGGGCTCTGAAAGTCAAGCCTGCAGTCTTAAACATTTTACTATTTTACTTTTAAACATTTTACAATTAATATTAGACGACAATATTTTAATATTGCTGATTTGGTGTCTTTAGGAAATATTTTAGAGTTTTCCGTCCGGCTTACGAATTCAGTCGCAAACGATCCCAGTGCAAGGGAAGGTCAATTGGAAATCTATTATGCTGGGGTATGGGGCGTTGTTTGTGATGACGGCTTCACGCACACCAACGCAAGAGTGGCGTGTGCCAGTCTCGGCTTTGGGTAAGTGATATCTTGACTTCTGTATTCTCATCTTTCTCTATCTCAGCCCTTCAAATGACCTTTCAAATTATTATTTCTAATTTTACCTCAATGTTATTTAAATTGTTATATCTAAGATAATTGCACTTTTCACAGTAAATCTACGAGGTTGAAAGGCTAGAGATACCGGTATGAAAGAAATGCAGTTAGTGACTGTTTTGCAAACTGAAAAGCTTAAGTTTTAACTCTATTTCGAAAGCTGCAAAGGCACCGACTGAATTAAAACAGCATTCGGATATCATTCGCTGAATATTCGCGGAGTGATGATATTGGCAGCGAAACTTTTCTCTGACCCTTACATGATTGAGGTTCTTTGTCGCAAAAGATTCAGCATTGGCCACAGAACAATAGTTAATTTAAAACTTGCAGTGTTTCGCTGTTGATAGATATATTGGTAAATTTATCGGAAATCGTTATGGAACTGGACGTGGTAAAATATGGTTGGATGACGTCATCTGCAGCGGAACTGAACGGGGTATCAACGACTGTGCGCATCGTCCCTGGGGTTCACATGACTGCAATTATGGCGAGATTGTTTCAATAAAATGCGGTTAGTTCCATCATTGTCGATTGATGCAAAAATCTAATATGCAAAATTATGCACAATCTCAAATCGTGAACTGTAATGTACTTTCTGGATTGTTTGGATTAGTATGAAATAAAAAACCGACCCTATTACAAATATGATTTAATAGAAAAAACAAAATTTGTGCAAAATATAAACTGGTATTTGATATTTTACTGGATTGGGCTGAAAGTTTTGAATAATTATCTGAAAGCCTCATGCTTTTCTTTTAGGGCATCATAATAAAATTAACACAAATATACATTAATATGAAAGCCCTACAGAACATACAATTCGATAGCCAATACATCAAGGAATAAAAATATGCAAAGAAGTCATTTTGATCAATTTTATGCGCTCTTCTGAACCGCACCCATTATTCAAGACCCATGCTTAATGTGGAATAATGTAATTTGATACTAGTTCTCGAATGATTTGTTTGGTTTAACTTTAAACGCATATTAAAGTAACCAATTCAAAAAAATACACTCTTTAAACATAAAACTGCGCATTTATTTTATTTTATGTGTTAAAACTTTAGCTTCTACCACCACAGAACTCTCAACCTCTGTGACGACTGCTGCTGAACCTGGTAAATATTTTCTAACGTAACACGATGCAATTTAATCGTTGACAATTGTTTATAACTTGAAAAACTTAATTTTTTATGTATCTTCAAACATCTGACACAGGAATTATACAAAATGGAATATAATTTTTATTCCGTTTCAGCAGAACACATCAGTAAAATACATCAATGGCCTCGCGTTACACTTCTCATGCAATTCAAATTAAGAACGAAACTTTCATAATAAATGATACCATAATTACAAACATGTTTTTAATTTGTACATCGCTGTTAAATAAGCATTCAAATTAGAGGTATAGTTTTAGTTTACATTGTCTCATTTTAGTCCATACCACTACGAAGACATCAACCATTGCTACAACTACTGAATCTGGTAAATACTTTATTATAGTTTAACGATGAAAAGTGTTAACTGCGCAAAACTATTTCATGCTTAATTGTGAAGAAGTTCTATTAATATTGCTCGTCGAAATGAATCACACGGCTTAAATACAGAATGTTACATTCTGATATAGCCGAGCACGTTTTCACATACAAGCATAACCTGGGTTCAAAAAAGAAATAACCAAGAAAAATACATCAATAATATTTTCTGCATTTTAAATTAGAACAAATATATCTATTTTGAACGTACAGGTTAAAATCACATATACAGTTTTAATATAGGTATCTCTGTAAGTAACAAATTAAATATACATGCATTTTAATTGACATATTCTTCCTTTATTATCTACGACAACGAATCCCTTAACCGTTGGTACAACTTCTAATCCTACTAAGTATATTTTAATGCAGTAAATTACTTTGAAATGCAGTGTAGGAAAATATGCCTAATTATGATTCAGACCATTTTATACTGTAAACAAAATATTTCACTTAGCATCCTTAATTAATTAGCTATAACGTCTTAAGCTATTTAGGCTGATTTAGCAGCGCGTTAAGGTCAAGTGGAATCAAGGATGGCAGCCTTCGAACTTTTTACTACTCTAGAGATACAGGACATTATGATGTGTGAAGCCAATCGTGAAGCTCCGCGTGTATACAAAGCGTGAAATGATGCTAATCCGCAAAATATTAATTCACAGGTCTAACTATAACAAAGTTGAAAGCAATCCTCTGGTGTTGATTCTTTCTGAAAAATACATGTACAACAGCAAGATGGAACCTCTGAAGGCCATGCGACTTGACCAGAACATTACCTTTTGCAAACTCTGCGCAGGTCTTTCGCCTAAAACTCAAAGCACTCCTCTTTTGCAGATTCTACCCTGATTCGTCTTCTTCTCCTTTCATTTATTTATTAATTTACTTAAACACTATATTTCCAAACTGTGGTCATGGCGAAGATGTTTCAGTTAGATGCGTTGAGTTCTCGCTCAACTTGCATGCATTGAGAGAGATCGCATAATTTTTTTACCGCATTTCCATTTCTTAAACATTTAACATAAAGTCATAAAGTCATACCACATCCCTCTTTCGGAGACCCATATCAGGTGTGGTCCGTATTGCAACATAGTCATTCAAGAAAGGCTCCAACAACGGAATCCCGCATCTCGGTGTTTATGGTCAGCTGATCTTTACAGCTTTTAAACTTATGTCACTACATTTATTGTGTTCAAAAGTTATATAGACATAAATTGTAAAGATACCTTAACAGAATTAGTCGTTTTGTAAAGGAAATTTGGTGCAACGTTTATAATTTCGCTTTCATTCTATCAAATAAACTCCTATATCCACATGTTCACATAGTAAAATGATCCAAACTTATTCTGTTCATCTCGTTAGTATAACGAACGACGGTTAATTATTTATTTAATTATAACACTTATCACGCACGCAATATCAACAAATCCGAATCTGAGACACATATATAATTATCTTCAACAGGGACCAAGAGACAATCATGCAGAAGCCAGGGTAAAATAATTAGTCTCAACAAATGACTTAATTGATGATAGCGAGTTGATAAGTCAAGCCTTTTGTTGTAGACGATTCTAAATATAAGAACTGCAGCAGACAAAGGCACGTCATCTTACAATTGTCCTGACTAGGTTCAGGGCAATTGTAAGATCACATGCTGAGTGGAAGAATCTAGGAGCGCGATGTAGTCAGCAATGTAATAAGATATCTAATCTAATCTATATACTTCCATAGTGCCATTATTATAAGGCATCAGTCGATGATTTTTAAGTCAAAATCGCAGTAAAAAATCATTAACCGCTTAAGAAGCCGGGTCGTATTCCGAAAGGTCAGAGAAACCAGGAGCCAGCCTACGGTGGGTAAGCAAGCTGGAAGAGATAGGCCCGTGTCTTAAGTTTAGACCTGATAAACATTAAAGAATTCGCAAAACGAACTGAAATGGACAGTGAATTCCAAAGCTTCGGACCAGCTACCTACTGCTACGATGATATGATGTGATGGAAGGCCGGTGTTTTGGGCCCTAAAAATCAAGCATGAAATCTTAAACTTTTTACTACTTTACTGTTAAAAATTTTACAATTAATATTAAACGATAAAATTTTAATATTGCTGATTTGGTATCTTTAGGAATTATTTCAGAGTTTTCCTTGCGGCTTACCAATTCAGTCGCAAACGATCCCAGTGCGAGTGAAGGTCAATTGGAAATTTATTATGCTGGGGTATGGGGCGTTGTTTGTGATGACGGCTTCACGCACACCAACGCAAAAGTGGCTTGTGCCAGCCTCGGTTTTGGGTAAGTGGCATTTTACCTTCTGTATTCTCATCTTTCTCTATCTCAGCACTTCCAAAAAACTTTCAAATCATTATTTATGATTTTACCTTAATGTTATTTAAATTGTTATATCTAAGATAATTGCACTTTTTACAGTAAATCTATGCGTTTGAAAGACTTGAGATACCGGTACGAAAGAGATGCAGTCAGTAACTGTTTTGCAAACTGAAAAGCTTGAGTTTTAACTCTATTTCGAAAGCTGCAAAGGCACCGGCTGAATTAAAACAGCATTCGGATATCATTCGCTGAATATTCGCGGAGTGATGATATTGGCAGCGAAACATTTCTCTGACCCTTACATGACTGAGGTTCTTTGTCGCAAAAGATTCAGCATTGGCCACAGGACAATAGTTAGTTTAATACATGCAGTGTTTCGCTGTTGATAGATATATTGGTAAATTTATTGGAAATCGTTATGGAACTGGACGTGGTAAAATATGGCTGGATGACGTCATCTGCAACGGAACTGAACGGGGTATCAACGACTGTGCGCATGGTCCCTGGGGATCGCATGATTGTAAATATGACGAGATTGTTTCAATAAAATGCGGTTAGTTACACTAGTGTACAATTTCTGCATTTTAGACTTCACGTCGAGCACAATAGGCCTTATCCTCATCCATCGCAGTCTAGGTTCAACTATTTAAATAGACACAGTTTAGGCGTCTATGCATTCAAATCTTCCCTGAACAAATCCAGGTATTTTTCTACACAAACTTTTATACATAGACATGCCTAGGCAAAGTATAACACCCTGCGCATGTCTGCCAGTCGATGATAGTTGCAAGCGGGTTCAAACTTCCCACTCTTCACGAAATACAGTGTGTTTGTTCAGTGTTAATGAAAAACAACGGATTAATGTCTTTATTGTAATCAGTCACAGGGTATGGCGTGCGAATTATTGCTTAAATCATACAATTGCAGTTTCGCGAATCTTGTATACAACTTTCTTCAGTTGAGCACAGACTCTTGTCCTATAAATCCGAGGCCAACAAATGTCAAACAACGACAAGTCTTTGATAGGAGTTGCTTGCTTTAGAATCCTCAGCTAATCTTATCTAATCTAATCTAATGACTTTTATAGCGCCGTTATCATCATGCCCAAGACGTCAATCGATGGTCGCTTCAAATCGAAGTCCAAAATCTCAATCCGTTGGAGAAGCCGGGTTCAATTCTGACAGTTCAGAGCAACCAGAAGCTAGGATTCGGTGAGTAAGCACGTTAATATCGATGAAACATCACGTTTAGGATGCTGTACACTTATTGTACACATAATTCGAGGCCAAAATATTGTTGACAGTCGAATTTCGCAATTCAATCTATCCAACAGCCTTCTGATCTTTCATTTATTATGTTCTGTAAGAAGTTTATGTTCACCTTCGCAAGCTTACACCAAGCGAATACATAGATTAAGGGTTAGCATTGCCTCGACATCTAAACCCACTATTATTGTTTAAGATTTTAAATATTGAACTAGGCCTACATATCTCTGTTTAAATACAGAACACAAAAAATCAATTAGAACAAGATTTTTTAACAATATATAACAATCTGCAAGCGAAATTTTCTGAAATTCTTGCCTTATAAATAGCTTGTCAAAGATCATGGCACTGGCTATCATTTTTATATAGCATTGGCAATTAGGCAATACTCAACTGATGCACTGTTGCAATATGATTCACGCATTTCAACTAAGAGAACAGAGATAAAATGAACCAGATTTCTTCTAAGAGTGCGATTGTTAACATGGTTACTACCTGCACAATTTTAGACGAGACTGAAGATTATGCTGTACGACTGATCAATTCGCAAGACTCAAGTAGAAATCCAATGGAGGGACGACTCGAAATCTATTTTGCTGGGGTCTGGGGCACAGTTTGTGATGACGGATTTACAGATGTTGCTGCTAAAGTAGTTTGTGCCAGCCTCGGCTATGGGTAAATTAATTAGCAAATTTATTGTAGAATTTCCTAAGCCTTGGATCTTTAATTAATCGCTTTACCGACGACGATATTTGCCTGCACAGTGCAGTGTAACCCGCATCAAGTACCAGAAATATATTCATAATGTTAAACATGCAGTAAAATTAGTCTTTAAACTGTTTTCTAGGTTATTTAAAGTCTTTTTAAACTTTCATATTATAATAGAAAAGCACAGGCCAACTGGTGGGCATAAATCGATTGCATTTCGCCGCTATGTCTGGAGTACCACTTTCGATGTTTTAATCCACAAGTGAAAGGAAACCTGTTAATCCGTAGCTTCTATATGGTGGAAGATGGTGTTTGACTGTAAAATGCCTACACATAGGCAGTCAGTTGATGATGGACATGCTACGATCGAACGTCTGATACCGACCCAAGTTTGTGCGGCAGTTGCATTCTAATTGGTTACAATTGTGGCAAGTAGCATTCTGAAAAACTGTAAACATACATAAACATAAATACAAAAAATATCACTACTTCACATGAATACATATTTATAGATATCAAGACAGTAGGCCATACGTACGGCAACACAAATTATTATTCTCTCATTTATGCATATGCTTCGTTAACTATTCATTCTTGAATCAGTTATATGGGGACATTCATCGGTGGCGGCCGTCATGGAGCCGGAACTGGGAAGATCTGGTTGGATGATGTAATATGTACTGGCCGTGAGCAGAGTATCGACAAATGCACTCATCGCCTCTTGGGATTACATAACTGCAATCATAACGAAGATGTATCAGTAAGATGCGGTTAGTGGCATAATCTCAACCAAGTATATTGGTGTCAAATGGAACGGAAACTTCCAATTAATCTTGCAATATACATCAGGTTTACTTATAATGTACCCTAACTTAAAATCTCCTTCATACCAACCAGAAAAAAAATCAAAACGCCGCAGCATTTTTGTTCTGTAAGCTGAAGGTAACGGTAAAGATTAGACTTGTTTGCACGACTGCATACTAGTCCATGGAAATTACGAAGCTAGGCCCTGGAATTGAAGAGTAAAGTTGATTCACTACAGCTGTCCAATTTTTGAGTTAATATTGGAATCAGAATAACACCCAACGATACTCGTCGATTTTGTATAAATTTTTTGCCTGCGAAGTACAGTAGTTGCGTCCATGGACAAATAGTTTTTTTTTTATTATGATTTCTTAACTTAAATACTTTGTGCATTTTCATAAATTTCATGTATAGGTTTCTGTTATTCTTTACAGTTTAAAATAATATGTGAAATATTTGGTCATGTTGTTTTTAAGGAATTGCTCAGAATTTTGCAGTAAGACTAGTTACCTCCCTTTCGCACTTGAGTAATCCGAAAGAAGGACGGTTAGAGATATATTATTCTGGATCCTGGGGAACAGTGTGTGATGATGGCTTCACAAACGCCAGCGCAAGAGTGGCTTGTGCTAGTCTTGGCTTTGGGTAAATCAGTAGTTTGGCTCTATTTCTTCGTGATAACTTCTGGATAAAATTCATTTCATTCACATATCGAAAAAACTTACAAATAGGACGCTCAGAGTAGACAGAACAAAAGGCCTAAGAAATTATAATTAGTAAAATTTTATACCGTAGTTTTGCCAATGTAAGAAATATACCACGCACTAATTAAAAACAGAATTAGAATTATGTGTAGCAAATCAGAATCGCGACATACATGATATTGCGGAATCGGGAACGAAGCCGAGAATTACAGACAGCGAAGTGGCTATGAATAATTTCAGATTTTTAAAAAATGCCTCGAAATAGACATAAAACACAGCCATGCGGCTGGACGGGTATCATTGTATGTTTGAATCGATATTCATGTCTTAGAGAGAGGAGCCAGACCTTCAGAGAAATCAAACTTGGTGTGAAATTCAATTCAACAGGTATCAAATGCTTTTTGAAAATAGCTATAAAGTGTCAGATGCCAACGAAAAAGCTGATTTAGGTTCATGCAAACTACTAGAAATTGCTAACAGAGCAATGTATTTCATTATGTGAGACTATAACTAACATTCTGAATTGGAAAAAGGAGGGAGACAGAAATAGGATTTTACTAGATGTTATTAATTCCAGCAAGTCGTGGAACCGAGCAGAGGGACAATAATTTGGATTTCGTGATAACATCAGAAGAAATAGGGTAGACAATGCAAGCATTAGAGAGGAATTTAGTAACAGTGATCATCAGACAGTCAGATGAGTATCAGTTATGGAACAGAATTAGGAAGTCCAAGTGTCAGTGACCGTAATAGAAGAAAAAGAATTTTCTTGTGCTCATCTGCGTCAACAGAAGGATCCGTAGGCGAACACAGTCTTCTTCCAGTAACCTGGTGGCGACCGATGTTATTGTTCAGCGAGTTAATCCTCGGGAGACTTTAAGCCTACTCTATGGCTCGTTTGTCCAAATTATATTGATATGCACTTTTTGTATTACGCATATTAGTGAAATATGTACAACATATTTACGTTTTTAAATACCATTTTAATTTGTGTTAAGACTACCTATCATGAAGGATTGATCGGACAATGGCTTCTTTATTGCAATTATAGAACGTAGACCTGTTTAAAGTTAGCATGTGGATGCTAATGTAAATTTCATTTGGTGAGTTAGACGCATCGGTACCTTTATCGGTAATCGTCACGGCTCTGGAACTGGTCAAATCTTGCTGGAAGATGTCGCGTGCGCTGGTACTGAACAAAGAATAGACCAATGCACACATTCTGCATGGGGAGTACATGACTGCACTCACACCGAAGACGTCTCGATTAGTTGTGGCAAGTACTTTATTCCTGTAGTCTTTTTATAGACATGCAACCACGTAAATGCAACTGTGTAGTTTACACTGGTTTAATGAAATGCAGAATTTCAAACGTACCAAGGAAGATCACTCAATTTTTACAAGTAACATGAATATTTAGTTAACATAACATGTTCAGCGTATTCGTAACATGTCAATCCCATCGCGTTTTGGCACCAAAACGATGTAGATTAAATTGCTTTCTTACAAATTTGATTCGTAAGTGAAAGATTTACGAAGATTCATGGTAAACATTAATGTTGGAATAGAAACTTTGTTTCTCATGCGATAGGAATATAGCTTAATTAGACATTATTTTTAAGGTCACTTTTGTTCAATTACATCTACATATGCGATTTTATTTGCTTCATTGTTCAACATTTCTACGTGCATTTTATCGTACAGGAATAACGACGAGGCTTGTCAATTCAATATATGCAGCTCACAATCCAGAAGAGGGACGCTTAGAAATCTATTACGGCGGTGAATGGGGAACGGTTTGCAACGATGGCTTTACAGATACCAATGCAAAAGTAGCTTGTGCTAGCCTCGGTTTCGGGTAATTCAGATTCTTTCGTATTATACTAGCTTATTTAATGACTTAATCATTAATTTCCATTATTAATTTTATTTAACTGATATTATAAATATAGATCATAATTCATAGACAAACTGCCCTATATATTCCTACGGCTCCGCAGTTTCGTCGCTGGATGAAGGCTTCTACTGTACATTCGCTGAAGAGGCTGAAATAGATAGATAGATATATATATATATATATAATACAACCAGCTACTGAACATTCTCGAGCAGGACTCTTTAAATGCCAAGAGTAGAAATCTCGTTTCAGATAGGGACATTGTACAGCTCGGGTCCACCAATACGGCTTATGCCGATGACATTCAATCTGACGCATTTGCCCTGTATGTCGTTTTTGCGGGCTATCGTGGCTGAAATACAAGCATAGATGTCTTCTATTCTGCTTCGTTTGAATCCTTCACATGCCAGGCGCGTTCAAAGACTTATGAAGAGTCAATGAAGTCGCAATATCCTGATTAGAATTGACAAATCGTTATTCGTCTTAATGGAGGACCATCTGTGACTGATTATGACAATTTCGTCTGCAGATCGTGCATCTATCAACTAAGTCAGATACTGGTCATACCTGTCAGTTAGTGCTGCAGTTATCCTTGTTCAACCGTTCATCATGAAGCTTAATGATTACGGAAGTTCCAACCTTGCAGGCCAGCCATAGTTATGGTTGCATCAGCTCTAATCTGTGCTATGTGATGCCTGAGTTAATGTTCCCATGCTTAAATGCTCGCACATTTTAGAGTTTATGCGAATAACTCTACGTATAGCGCAACACCAGCATTCAGGCTCCTTCGACTGGAACGGTAATCAATTATCGGCACCACTTCAGCACACATCAGGAAGTTTTGTGTCCCAGTATGAAATGAACCAGTTAGCTGACTGTTGTTACCCTCGGGGATCTGCAGTAGCTGCGCCTCCGCAAATCCGTTTGATACCATCGTGCATTCTCTTACGTTGAACATTTCTGTTGGAACATTCTTCCAGTGCACATAGTGTTGTCTAAAATAACTGCTAAGTGGGTTTTGTTTGTGAAACTAGATATAAAGGAACAGTTATCAGTAATCGACATGACAATGGAACTGGTCAAATCTGGTTGGATGACGTCACCTGCACTGGAACTGAACAGAGCATCGATATGTGTTCAAGAAGCTCCTTTGGTGTTCATAATTGCGGTCACAACGAAGATGTCTCGATGAGATGTGGTAAAATTAATTGAAAAAAATTCAGTTAGGATCCTTATCGATTATAATATTTCTATCACTATTGCGGATGGAATATTCATAGTTCTCTAATTTTGTATAAGGATATGAACAAAATTTGAGAACGATGAATGTGCAAAATAAACTTCCAAAGATAAGAAATTTTCGGCAGAGATTTATATACGATCTTCGTATGAATGTAAATGTTTGTCTTTGTAGGAGAAACTCGAGACTTTGCAGTAAGATTAATCAATCCTTTTGGTAACAATTCAAAGGAAGGACGATTGGAGATCTACTATTCCGGAATCTGGGGAACAGTGTGTAATGACCATTTTACGAATATCAGCGCAAGAGTGGCATGTGCCAGTCTCGGATTTGGGTGAGTTTCCTTGTTCGCATAATTATGCGCAATTGAGTATGTGCTACCGAATCCAATTGGACTGTATAATCTCACTACTTCAGATTTTTAGAGCTGCTAAACAACTGGAACCTTACGTTACAGTCATTACAATACAACTCAAATCGCAAGGTCAGAAGTGACCACTGAAGCCGGCAACAGAAAACATCAATCATAGACAGACTGGGAGAGATAAGTTTCTAGAAGTCTAGAGCTCTAAATGGTGGGGCAGGACGTGTACCAAGAAAAACATACTTTCCAGAAGATACTGGTCGAAGAGAGAATCGTTTTTTAAAGCGTTACAGAATACGAGAGATGATGCGTAGGATGGCGGGATGATTTTCACGTGGCTTATAGAGGAGGAGTGCCAGATTAAAGCGGATACGCTCAGACAGAGAAATTCAATGCAGAGAACGAAGAGCATGTGTGATTTCGTCTCGGTAAGATTGTCTAAGACACAGAAGTGTAGCCCGATGCATGACTCTTTCCGAGATAAAGTTTAATGTTGCGTGTAATTTATATGCATTGTGACAACAGCTTTCTTTTGCTTTTTTCATTGGACGTCTTTTCATTTTGTATTTGAAATCAGTTACGTCGGTGCAATGATTGATAATCGTTACGGAGGTGGAACAGGTGCAATATGGTTGGATGATGTGAAATGCAATGGAACAGAAAGTGGACTCGAGCAGTGCACTCATCGTGAGTGGGGCGTGCATGATTGCGGCAATGGTGAAGATGTCTCACTTAGTTGTGGTAAATATGTTTCCACTCTAGCACAACCGGTATCCCGTCGTACTTCATATATTGCATCATTAAGACTTCACTTGAAGCTACAATCGATTAATGCCTTGTACTCTATGATAAGGGCGTTATAGACGTCATTGGATTAGAGAGAATAGATTTACCCGTTTTGACTCTGGGGCGCAGGGATAGACTCTATAACGTTTTAAGAGCTTTATTGTTAAAACCAGAAATATATAACCGCAACTTTTTATCTCTCTAGCGCGATTCTGGAGCATTCAAACAGCACTTGCAACCATGTACGTGAGGCTGTATCTACTGACATTCGGGCTATTGACCTGACTGTGGCTTGATTTTGATGCGCCATCGGTTGAAGTTTTGCATTAGACATTAGACAGTAGGTGCATCAGACAGCGGCGTTAATGAAATTTATAAATAATAATAATTAACATTAATAATAATAATAATGATAATAATAATAATAATTTTTATTATTATCATTATTATTATCATTATTATAGCAGCAGCAGCAGCAACAACAACCACAACAACAACAACAATAATAATAATAATAATAAATATAATAATAATAATAATAATAATAATAATAATAATAATAATAATAATACCATTCTGGAATGGCTCTTCGTTCAAGATGGCGGCATTTTTCCTCTGCGAGGTCTTGATTTAATTTACCATTATTCTCGCTCGTTTTTCGCTGAAATTCTTGTTTTGAGCTTGTAAGAGTTTTGTCTTTCAACTCCCGCTCTAGCTTCTGTGCATTCTTTTCATACAATTGCCTAAAGTTATATCCACACACACCACACACCAATTACCCACATACGCGGCGACCTTCTTCGCCCCATTGTTTACGCGTTTCATAGCCATAGATTCTTGCCATGTTAGTCGGGCTTTGTATCCTTCTGTTTTGATCATATCATGTCTTAATCACAGAGTCAGTCTTGGCCATCATCACAGACTTGCCAAAAGGCTAAGGGCATTTGTAGCCACTGCCATGCCATTAGACAGGTGCACCGGGGCGATGGGTTGGTCCATAAACACGGCCCTCGTGATAGTCCATGCCCGGGATCTCATAAACCACGGCTGTCCGTCCTCCCTTCAGACACTCCAGGCGGGGAGGACGTGCTTGTTGCCTCGGGTCAACCACTGTGTGCGCAGGGAGGAGGGGCCTTGTATTACTTTTTGGGTCCTGCCCAAACGGGGGAGCCCCCTCTTACTTCAGTGGAGAGTCCTTCTTTAGATCACCCTAACCCTGCATGACGGCTGATAAAACACATTCCCAAGGCCGCTCGGTCTTCTTTGGGCCATCTAGTCTCTCACATTATAAATCGCATCCTGTCTGACCCGACCAGCCCAGACTCTTGGCATACTCTTCTGCTTTTTAGCAGTTTCATCTTGGTTCCCCAGCCAGAGCGGCCACACGCCACAATGCAACCTCTATTATCAAAACACGAATTCCCATTTTCACTTCCGAGATGAACTCCAGCGCCCAATTTTCAGCAACGATTGCTTTTGTCAAGCGGAATGGGCACCACGATGAGGAACCTCAGGGTCCAGAAGCTATAGCATCAGCTGTGACCGCTAAATTGGAAGATGGTAACATCAGAGCAGCGGTGCGGATTTTGTGATCGGAGGAATAGCCAGTCCGAGCAGACCCGACATCCGTTGCAGACCTTCAGGCCAAGCACCCTATTCCCTCTCAGTCTGATAAGGACATACCACCTTTAAGTCAAAACCTCTCAGCTTTTCAGGTTACGGAACAGGACATTGCTGCTTTCACGTCTGTCCTCTTCCCTGGTGCTGGGTTATCTTGATGACCTAACTCTGGGCGACAAGACCTCTGTTGTGGGGGGATGTCGGGGTTATCTTGTCAGAAGCTGGTGCCATGGATCTGACTTTGACCATCACAAAATGCGAGGTCATTTCACAATCTGAACACTCCACTCTTCGAGATCCACTAAAACACTAAAACACTTTTCAGCAACATTACCAGATGATGTCTGCCTCCTGGTAGCAGCTTTATATCTTGGGGAACCCTCAGGTCTGTTCTGGAGGCTAGAGTTTCAGAACTCAGGATCGGCGTCTCGCGTCTTGAATCCATCGGTAGGCATGAGGCCTCATTCTTCTTCGCTGTCCTATTAGCTCACCTACTTTGCTGCACACCCTCAAATGCGCCCCTTCAATGGACCACACGTGCTTGAGCGTCTTTGATCTTGTATTGTGAGTGGGCCTCTCGAGCACCTTGAACGTGGCTTTGTCGGACATGCACTGGCTTTAGGCCTCGCTCCCGGTTAAGGATGGTGGATTGGGTATTAGACGTGCAACCTCGCTGGCACTTCCAGCCTTTTTTTTACCTCAGCCGCATGTACCACGCCTATCCAGGCATCCATCCTGGCCGGATCCGGGATTAACGCAGTGGAAAATGTTTTTCTTATGGCCAAGTCCCAATGGAGTTTAGTATCAAATGTACCCTTTCCAGACGACCCAGTTGCACATAAACAATCAGCATGGGATCGCCCTTTGATTATAAAGGACATTGCCACCTTACAAGCATCCGTCACATAGGACTATCACAGGGCGCGGATCATGGCGGTGGCTTAACCTCATTCTAGTTACTGGTTGTTAACCCTTCCAAAATGTGCCTGTGGTCTAAGACTCGGAGATGAGGCAGTACGAGTGGCGTTGGGTTTGCGCCTCGGTGCTGAGATCTGCACCACTCATAGGTGCCCTTGTGGATCAACGGCCTTGACTGACGGTTCTCATGGTATGGCTTGTCGTCTTGGACCCGGCAGGACTGCCAGACACGCAGCTCTAAATGACCTAATCTGGCGAGCTTTGGTAAAAGCGGGTTTCCCTTCCTCTAAAGAACCAGTTGGACTTTCAAGATCCGACGTTCTACACTCATTTCCTGGCAGGCGGGCAGGTCTATGGTCTGGGATGTTACTGTTGTCGACACTTTGGCCTACTCTTAGTTGCCTCACACAGCCACAAATGCAGGTACAGCGGCAGAGTTGGCTGCTCAGAGGAAGATCACCAAATATACCAAATTTATCGGCTTCCTATCAGTTCATCCCTTTGGCCTTCGACACCCTTGGCCCGATAAATTTGCAGGGCCTGGAGTTCTTAAATAATCTGGGTGGACACTTGACCAGGGTTTTCGAGGACCCCAGGGAGACCGCTTTCCTATTCCAACGTGTTGCCAGCACAACTCAGAGTTTTTAATTCGATTGCTTTCCGGGGCACTTTTGACGAGCCAGACATCAGCGAAGACTAGCCATCTCAGAATACAATTTTTCTTCTGGATAATTTTTTAACTTCCTGAAAGTTCAAAAATACCTCGGGGTTAAAAATAATAATAAAAGGGGTTTACTAACCCATTGACCCGCTGTTTAACCTTGTAAGAATCAAATTGAGTACCGCATTCCTTTTCTCCAAAATCGGATCCGCAGAGCTCCTGCCCTGCAGATATTCATGAAGAAATATTTGTTTTAGGAACCATCCCGCGACTTGTCAATCCCACCGGAAATTCAAAGGAAGGACGATTGGAGATTTACTATGCGGGTGTTTGGGGAACTGTTTGCGACGACGGTTTCAATGATGTCAGCGCAGAAGTTGCGTGTATCAGTCTTGGTTTTGGGTAATTTCACATTCTCTTAGGTTTTTGTAAGGCTAATATTCATAAACAACCAAAATGTAGTTGATACGTTTTCGATATGACGTCATCTCTTGCGCTTGACAATTATTGTGACCGGCTCTGATGAGTCTTAAGTCAGATGTGTTACGTTTTCGGATATTTATTTAAATAAATAATGCATTCAGTTTTTAAAATAAGAACACCTTTATAATCAGTTTTCTAAGTGATTCCATAGTTTGAAATCATGACCATCAAATTTATAATTCTGAGAATAATGCGCCTATAGGTGTAGGATGCATCGTTTTCTTAGCCATCAATAACTCTTAAATAAGTCTTCTACGCTAGCGTCTGGGGCAATAATTGAATTTAATATCTGAAATGAGCAGCAACTAACTTTCAAACGATTATAATATGTCTGTTATTCGGCACATGATTGCGAAATTTCGACCCTAAAAGTAAGCATTTATAAGCGTCAAAATGTAAGATTTAAATGAAAAAGTATGCATTATGATGCTTGATCAAAGTATGTTGAAAAGTCAATGTTTGTGTGTACTGACAGAAAGATGGTTGCTGATGTGCTATAAGTTCAGCGGCTTAATCTTCGCGTATTTAAAAGAGAGTGCTAAGATTATTTAAAGCGCAAAGAATTATAGCACTGGTCTGGCAAGTTGAAAGTTGAAAGTTTGAGTTACATATGTTGAAAGATTCGTGCTTTAAAAAAATTATGATTAAAGTACCGGTGTGAATGAACGGTTCTTTTTCATTAAAATTACGAAAATCAAAGACTGTGTGTCTCTGCTCGAGTTAGCGATAAGCAATGAATCAGGAAAGTTGACGGTTCAAAGCCCTATCGTAGAAAACTACGGAAAGATCTCGACATTAGCTACACCTAAGGCAATTTTTTTTCACAACAATAAGCCGAGATTAACTTAACCCACAAAAGTCGCCTTATGTTGAACATATTATTTATAGTCTTCTTATCAATTATCCAAATGCTAAGTTTAAATATGCACATAAAATAGTTATGAAAAAATGAGATTTGTGAAATTAGTCGTGTCGGCACTTTCATCGGGTCTCGTTATGGAAGTGGAACTGGACAAATCTGGTTGGATGATGTCGTATGCATCGGAACAGAAACAAGACTCGACCAGTGCTCGGCACTTCCTTGGGGCGCTCATAACTGCGGTCACAGTGAAGACGTGTCAATCAGTTGTGGTTGGTCTAAACTTTCAACTCTGTATCCAATCATTGTTCCTAAGAACAGCACTCAGATGACAGGGCTCCTTTAGAGAATAGTAAATATCTTTAACCCTAGGGACGTTGTATAAATGTTATGACTGAATAAGCGAATGAACGAAAGAACAAACGGAAGAAAAAAATAAATGAACGGACGGATGAACGAACGAGCGTGCGAGCGAGCGAATAAATGAAGGAATGAAGACACCAAAGAATAAAGGAACGACGGAACAAGGGAACGAAGGAAAGAACGAAGTATTGAACGAACAAACGATCGAATTAAGTAAGGAACAAAAGAACGAAGAATCTGGGGAACAGAGGCACTAAGAATTAAACAACCAAAGGAACAAAAGAACGAACGAAGAATCTAATGAACGAAGGGGCGATAAACCGAAGGAAAGAACGAATGAAGTAACGAACATACAAAGGCACTAAGAATCAAAAAACAAAGGCACTAAAAACAAACAAACAAAGGAGCGAACGAAGGTACAGAAGAAGAAACGAATACATAAACAACCGATGGAACAAACTGTGCATGTTTCTTCAAGCAGCGCAGTTTATACAAACACGACTTTCTTTGGTCATGAGTTCATGTAAAATGTCTTCACTTGTTTCGCTGTTTCCTCACTACATAAACTATTGTCGATTAATTTTAAATAAAATATCCAAAACATGACAGGAAAGTTAGAAACCAGTTTTAGAAAGTACGACGGAGTCATAAATTTACATATCCTTGATTCTTCCTTAAAACACTCGTCTTACTGTTTAGCATCATTGGCTTTACGCATTTTCGTATATGCGCATTGAACAAATACTGTCCTTGTTTAAGCTATTGTTTTATTTTGTATTACAGAGCCACCGTCGAGTACAAACTCACCGTCTATGTCCACAACTTCAAGCACTACGACACATAGGGTATCTGCGACTTCTATGGCACCCACTCGTCATAACGAGACGTCAACCAGTACATCCCGGTTAACGGTATACACCAGTGCATCAGTTTCAAGAGCGTTAAGCACCAACTCAACGGTCTCGTCTATAAAACCAACATTAATAACAAGTAAGCCTACGTCAACGTTTACTCCCAGTTGGGCCACAAGTGTGTCTAGCCGTAAATCAACAGCATCGATAGGAATTTCGACGACGTTAGCAACTCCTTCAACTGCGTCATCAAGTGTGTCCACTGTGGCTGAAACTACGTCAGTGACAATGCCGATCACTTCAGTTGTGTCTTCTAGCACTTCTAAGGTGTCAGATAGTAAGTCAGATGAACTGATCAGGTCCTCAAAAATACTCACGATTATGTTAAAATCTTCGTCAAATATGACAACATGTACATCCAAGTTAACAACAATTTCACCAGTGCCAAACACCAAGTCTGCGGTCTTATCTACAGCGTCAACATTATTACCAAGTGAGCCTACTACGTCTACATTTGTTCCCAGTTCGTCCACAAGCGTGTCTACAATGTCAAGCCATTATTCATTAATATCGACAGGAATTTCTACGACGTCAACAACTACTTCAACTGTGTCAACAAAGGTATCAACAGTGGCTAAAACTACTCCAGTGACAGTACCCAACACTTCTAAGATGTCTTCTAGCACATCTAAGGTCTCAGATAGTAAGTCAGATGAGCTGATCAAGTCCTCGAAGATATTCACAAGTACGTTAACAAAATCATCGTCAACTATAACAAAAAGTACGCAAACGAAAACATATAGAACGTTTCCAATGTCAACTAGTAGATCCACATCAACAGTGTCACCCATTAAGTCAATAATATTGGCAGGATCCACAAAGATCTCAACATCCATGTCACGTGTAGCAAACGAAACACCCAATACATCCCTGATCTCGGCTAGTATGCCACTTGTGTCGCCTGGTACTTTGGAAACATCAAAAATTAAGAAGAAACCCGAAACTACGTCATTTGAAGAAGTGAACTCAAAGAAACCCACCGATGTATTAACTCCTCCAACGTCGGATGTGTTAACAGATTCACCAAGTTCGCCAATTACTGCAGAGCTACCTATTAGCTCTGATTCAATAAGTTCAGGTAATATGAATTAACAAAAAACGAAATCATCCTTTCATCATTATTGTAGTTTAATATTATGTTTCATTTACACCAAAAGCTGCTAGTTTATGCCACCCGATGTTAAGAATGACGCTCTAAAGTTACATGTAAGTAATTGAATTTTTGACTAATTATAGAATAAAACCAATGAGTTTAATATTGACTGGTTGAGTAATTGGAGATATTGGTTAAGCGCAACCTTTAGAAGAAATTAGGGCGCTGTCTAGTAAACCTTGGAATTAAAATTGGCTTAATTAATTTTATAGTTTACAGAGGTATAATTATCTCTCAGATTAATGTTTTGCTCACAGTAGCTAGTTGTCGATACGATTCCTCGCTCAGCCGATGAGCACATGGGGTGTTAACAAATGTCTTACTTACTTAATTACTTGTTAACGTGTCATTCAAAATGGACCATATACGACTAGGTTCGATGGCGGCCTACGGGCCCTACACAGAGCCGAGGAGGATGCTATTGTATGGCTGAGGACTTCGGCGACTACAGCACTCGCGAAATGAAATGAAATTCAAACGTTTTCTTGTCGCTCCAATTCTATAGAGAATAAAATGGGTCTGCATTCATAGCACGAGCTGTGTAATGTATCTCTATGTCATCAGCTATAAGAGACAAACTATGTTACTAAACTAGCCAAGATCTCTACCAATATCCATTGTACATGAAGTCTTCCAGCTCACATGTATATGGCAACGAGAATGACTTAGGCCTACATTTGGGGAGTCCACTGTGCTTTAACTGAATGACTCCAACTAAGTTTAAATAAATTCTTATTAAGGACTATGTAAACGCAACTTCTAAAATTGCCACTATTTCAATTACGATGGGCTAAAGAATCATTAACATACAATTGGAAGTTTGACACTGTTGTTATAATACCTGCAGGCGTATGGAATTTAAGGAGCGTGAGCACGGTTATTACGGACTGGCTATGAAACCCAGTTCCTTTTTTGATTTCCAGGATACAAAGCAATTTGGATAATTGGAATTGTCGGTGCTATTGCGATGGCAGTAATCGTCATTGTACTTGCAGCCTTTCTAAGAAAACGGCAAATGCATTCGGCATTTTCGCCTACAGGTTAGACTAGATGTGGTATTGTGGGTAAAGACTATGCCAAAGTTTAAAACTCATTTTAAGTTAATAGATGTAGATAGTTCAACGAACGCTCATTGTACTGAAAAGCGTCGAGTGGATAATTTATGCCAAAAAGAGGCCAGCAGAAATCTGCAATATAATTTGTTTGTGTGTGGGGATCCGTTTATTTACTTAACGCCTTTTAAAACCTCATAATTTAATTTTGAACTCATAAGTGAACAGTGATTGAAGAGAATGGATGGATGTAGTCATAGGTACAGGCATGCATACTACATGCATACATAAATGCATACATACATACACACACGCATACACGCATGGACACCTGTACATAGATAGATTATACCTAGCCCAATTCAAAAGTGCAAGAGTCATCTCTTATAGTACATTCAAAAACTGGTTGATATTTTTATATTTGCTGAGGAGCAGTTCATAGACAGGACTGAGTTAATTTGCTTTTTTACGTTTTTTTGCAATTTGATATGTTGAACCTTTTTTGTTGAACACGAAATTGTTTGTCTGATTAGGCGCAGACTCTCCAGAAAACGTAAACCTGTTTGCCCTGACAAATCTGACCTCTGACCACGGAAACGACCCAGCTCTAGGATGTCTTCATGACGACAGCAAGACCGATATTTCTCAGAAGCATTGCAACATTTACACAAACTCATAATTTTAATAACCATTTGATGAAAATGCGCAATATGTAACAATAGGTTATCCCAAACAATGTCAAAATACATACAATAATATAAATTATAGCATTTGGAATTATCGGAGTTTTCCGTTTGCGATGAGGCTCATAAAATACACTTTGAAGTGTTCAAATGCATGTATATTGTATATATCCAGGAAGATTAAGGTACAACTAGCTATGAAAAACCGCATGCTGCATTACTGAACATTATTTACGTTTGAAGGTATTTTAATGAAATTCAATATCACCAGATCCAAGAAGCGGGAGTCACTGATTAATGCCATGTGCATTATAAAGGCTGAGCTAGTTTACAGTAGTAATGCCATGATTAGATAAGACGTTTGCGAAGTGACTATTCATATAATTATCTAGTTCCGTAAAAGAGACACTAATCAGAGGCTCTCTCTCTCTCTCTCTCTCTCTCTCTCTCTCTCTCTCTCTCTCTCTCTCTCTCTCTCTCTCTCTCTCTCTCTCTCCGATAGCCTAAACAATGCTTAATGCCATGAAGAACAAAAGGTGCCTATAACATCAATGTTTGTTTTGTTAGTCTACGCCTAATTTTTGTTACATTAGTCCGGACAAATAATACACAGTTTGCTTTAAATGTTTGTAATACCGAACCTCCTGTTGCAGAGTAATTCATTCTGAACGTCCACACAAGTTTTAGACACTGATGTAATAATTTGTTTGGAGGAAAAATGCCAAGAAATGTTGAAATGCATAAGCTGCTTGCGGGTTGGACCTAAAGTCACATATTGTTTATCATGTTACTCAAGAAACAATTTTTGTTATATTGCGACCGAATATGTTTTCAGAAAGCTTCACATGTATGTGAAAATTCGATTATAGCCACGCTATGACTAACGTTTATTTACTTTTTAATGACATTATATGTTTGTATTAAATGCAAATTGATTTCGTCACAGGTCGTGCTATTCAGTTTACCGTTAAGCTTTATCCAAGAATTTGAGTAATTTATGCTGAAGGTTAAATTTGTTCAAAATTATATGAATAATCTCTCTGCTGCAAAATGTTATCCTGCATTAATCCCCATCACACTTGTGCAATATTCAACCATTATTCTGGTTACACAACTAGCCTATTACTGTGCAAATGTTGAAAAAAGTAATTATTAAGATCCGTGTTGTAATTGTTGGTAATAGTATTGTCATATTATTTTTTGATGGAAGATATCTTATAGTTAGCACTGAGTCGATATTTGAACTCATTCTGCTGGGTTGTATGATGGAAAAAAGAGAAGGAATAGGCTACAAAGTAAAAACGACAAGACATATAACAGAGAATAACAATATGCTTGCCATCGTTGGATATTTTTTATATGATATAATTAAAATTAAGTAGATGCTTGCTAAGGTAAGGCTTGATATAAAATAGATTCAATGTGTTTGCTTTGTATGTGAATTCATATTATTGTGGCTTGATATTTGCGGTTATTGAACATTAAATATTTCATATAACTGAATGGTTTTGACATAATACTGATTACGAAATACACTATGTCTATTGTCTTACCAGTGCGTTCTAAAACGACGTATTTCTATACATTGAAAGTGGGTAGCAATTCAAACTGCCAGGCATAAAATCTATGTACACATATATGTATGTATATATGCATGTGTACATATACGGCTAAATGTCTGTCTGTCTTTATCTATGTTAAGCATAAACAAAACAGTTTTAAGTGATTCAGAAGACATGTAATCCGTTTCAGAACCACTGCAAATTAACCAGGAATGTTTAATAGCCAATCCTTTCTAACGTAAAAGCTGTGATAGAGTCCACTATGAAAGAACTATTATCCAAACTATTCCACAAGTTTAAAACTCTAGCACTAAAGAATTTCAACCATAGTGTTCCTTTTGGCTTCTTAGCTAATTTTTGTATGGCCCAGAGTCCCTTTTTCGGTTGTAGTGCAATTCTCTCTGCTTCTTCTTCTCTCCAATGTTGTTAGCCCACGTCTTCCCAATAATTCTTAATTGCTCAGAAACTTGTAACCCCGATTCATTTTGTTAGCTCTCCTCTGCAATATCTCCAGTTGTTCTATGGCATGTTTTAGATATGGATTTTATACTTGGAGACATTATTCCAACTGCGGCGTCACCAATGATTTGTACAACCTCAGTATTATATCCTTATCATTGTCAAATAATGTCATCTCGATCATACTTGAGGTTGAGTTAGCGTTTCTGCTGCTTCACAGCATTGCCTTTAAGGGTTTTCACTCACATATATAATTACACCCAAGCCCATTTCATCTTCACTAGCTCTCAATAACTTACTCCTCGTGTCATAAGTAAACTCTGTTTCTCTTCCCCATATGCATAAAAGAGCATTTCCCCCAATTAATCCGCCAATCCTTGGACCATTTGTAAGTTCTTCTTAGACCCTCTCGCAGTATTTCCTCATCACCCATGGCTCTTCCTAGTTTTGTGTCATTTTCAAACTCAGACATCTTTTGATACAATTCCATCTGTGTCGGCAGCAAAAACTATAAACAGTAGGTACCCAAGCACTGAAAATTCTGGGACTCCGTTTATCACTGTTGTCCAGCCAGAATATTTGTCTCCTATGCCCACCTTTGCCTTCTGCTTGTAACCAGCTTTGAATCAATTCTAGCACCTGCTCACTAATCCTATACGGATGTTACTTTTGGCCATTCTTACACGAGATATTCAGTTAAATGTCTTGGCAAAATCTAGATAAATTATGTCCACAGGTTTTCCCTCATCGATGCTTTCATAAAACGGCTCAACGAATCCTAAAAGATTTTTAAAACATGAATGACCTCTTGAAATTTCATGATGAGTGTAATTTATTACAACAAGCTCTAATTTACTCTAATTTATTATACCCTGTGCCATAGCTTTATGGCATTCTTGAGGTCAACAATGTATCCGGATAAATATCTTATTATGAATTAATTGGCCTAGAGTTGCGCCTCTGGGGAATGAGTATATTGCCTGTGCATTGTCAGTGGATAGATCAGTCAGCGAGGGACAGGGTAGGCCACCTGCCTCTGCAAGCCAAGGCTAAAAATCATTTGACGTGTCAAATCGCGGAACTTTATAATGTTGGAAACCCTTACGAGGCATGACCCTTTATCACTTCACTTCATAACTTCAGATTACGAAAGAGCCTGTGCACTAATATGTTGCAATGTAAGTTTGTTCAAGAGCAGGCAGAGCAGGATGTTTCGCTTCTTTTATTACATGAGACTTTGCTGTTGCTATCCTTCATCATCTCTGAATGGCTTTACCCTAAACCCATGTTTCGTACTCCTCAAACGCTTTATTTTGAGGTATCACATGATTGGGTCTACATATCTGTTGAAATAGGCACAGGATAGGACAAAATACGCTTCGTCAGTGTCGGTTGAGTAATGAGTGATGCAGGTCATGACACGTGAATAAGCATAAAGTATCTGCATATGCTATGCAGGTTAAGGAAGATGTTCCTGAGGGTTTAAGAAGGGCTGTTAAATAATGTTATCTGGCTGTTTGTTTCAGTTTTCACAGTTCACTAATGAAATGAAGGTTATAAAGAAACTAAGTGCTTTTGTTTTCGTGTACTTATCACTGATGTTGCTCAACCACTCGGTTTCAGCACAAGGTAGGAACTAATAAGCCTGCATTTCTTCAGATTGGCCTATGTCCGGTTAGCCAGAACTAAAGCTATGTATTGTTTGTTTTAAATTCTGCTAGTGAAATTCTCTATTAAAACATGTTCTAAATTCACTTAAATTTTTAAAAACTGATTAATTTATTAGTTAATCTAGTGTTTGTTTCGAGAAAGAATTTATTTTGGCCGTTTGGTCTAGTGTATTCGTATTTTATTTTACTAGTTTGGCAAACCTGTTCCCTTATTGTCGTCCGGGCATTCACCCCGCTGACTTGTTTACTTCCCCAAAACTCCGTTGGGTACATCGAGCCACTTCTTTTCTTTAGCAAAATTTAACTTAGGCCCAGTACTAAAACAGATCTGACACTTTGTATTGCATTGAGCCCATGAATCGGGCTATATGCTGATGATTCTTGATTTGTCTCCTTTAGACTACAAGTTCCATCTTTATACTCGCTGTACATTTCACGTTATTGAGGCTAGCCATTCTTTGTTGATTTAGTCAAGCCGAAATCTAACATGACGCCATCCACATCATTTGCTGACATTCTCATTATGACAGACCCTCTCTTTTGTTCACTTTCTACCCAGCCATCGCCTCATGCGACCGCCTCTCCCTCTCGCTGTACACGGCTGTTAAACTTGGCGCGTTCATAAAATACATTTTTCCTGACTACAAAGTAAGTATCGAAACAGTTTCTTAGTCTGTCGTAGTCCTGGAGTTGCTCTGCCGTCACAGCGAAGGTCGTCAGTATATCTCTGCTTCGTCTTCCATACAGTAAAGCAACGAATCCACCTGCTGTCTCTGGTCTTTCTTATCAAGTCCGGAGACAACGCGAAAACGCTCGAAACGTCTGACCCACTTCAACCATTCCCCCGGTTTGCAAAAGTTAAAATGTTCCGGGTGAAGAAATCCAGACTGCACCATTGTTTGAATTCATGCTCGAAATCTTAACTCTTACATCAAAACATCTACGCAGTTCCCTAAACTTTTGCCGCTGCCACCATGTTGCGTGGTTCGCCTAGACTGCCGCGCTGTGTCCGTCGGCCCATCCCTCTATGTGCACCTATCCTACTTATATATATACATATATATATACATATATATATACATATATATATAACAAAGCTCTTAACAAATTCCCATCTAATGAAGCAAAATAACGAAAGTTCATCTCCCTACCTTACCGAGTACTTAGCAACAGAAGAGGTACATGTACAAGTCAGTATTGGGAGGCAGATGGTTTCTGAAGAGCTAAATGAATCAACTCATTCAGTTCTTTTGCATCTGCATGGATAGCAGTTGCAAGTGAAGAAAAACAAACCCCTATTCATTTCAGTATTGACGGTTAGTGATTTCCGGTGTGTAATCACCATATCAAGGTATTTAATTGATGGCAATCATGGAATTGGAGCATTCCTTAATATCACAGAATCAGTAGCAGACCAAAGTCATAAGCCAATTTATATGCCTATTATTACAATATTATTGCCATAGCATGGCAATAGGACTTTGAAGGATTGAACTGTAGCCATATAGGAAAAGAAATATGGTATACTAGCCTATCCCGCGCAGAACACTTAAGCTTTTGTTCCGCAGATGTTCTTTATGGAACATCCTCTGTTACTGTCTGTGATTTACGATAATTAAAACCATTGCCAAAATTCTCAATTTTGAGAAATTTACCCCAGCAAAAACTCTAACAAAGGCAAAGCTAATACATACATTTATTTATTAAACTAACCTATTCGTTCACCAATGATAACAATTTCTTTATGCACACAAACTTTGATCTCCTGATATGGAGATAAAATAGAAAGTCAAATGATCTTACTCGTGAGTTACATACATAAAACCAATATTAATATTTGATATTAATAAAACTGGTATTGATAAGTAAAGCCAATTTTTAAAGACTAACTTTGTGACTTTTTGATAGCCATAAAACAGCTAATCACTTAAGAAATTGCTGATGTCTAAGTTAAAAATGCATGTTAATGTCTGATGCAATAAGTAGTATGAAAATAATTTCTGCAATAACCAGAAAAACCATTATGGCGCTTATTGCAGAAATAAAGGTATTTCGTGATAGCATGCTTTCCTAATCGTGGATTGTTCAATGTTTCTAGCCTCAAATAGTCACGTCCATAACTTGCGATCTGAGGTTAAAAGCCGCTTTGAAAGTGTTTTTTCCTGCAGACTACAAATTACCGGTCATTTACCTGTTAATCCTTTTGCTCATTTTGTTAGTTATAACTACGTCTTTGTAATATGGCAATACAATTAAACTCAGAAGGATATCATCCTTTGAAAATATTTCGTTGCAGACACAATACGGCTGATTAATATACGAACTTCAGCAGGCAAACCAACTGAAGGACGTTTGGAGATCTATTACAATGGAACCTGGGGAACTGTCTGTGATGACGGATTTACAAATGCCAATGCCAGAGTTGCTTGTGCCAGTCTTGGTTTCGGGTGATTGCACATTTTTATAAATGTAAGGTAGGGCCTAATGTAATGAAAAAAATTTTATACTATGTACTTTCACGGCTTGTTTTACTTACGGAAAAATGACTTTGATATAAAAGAAATGGCGCTGCTTTCCCAAGAAAGAAGGGGAAGGGAAGAGAGGGGAGAAACGAGGAGGACTCTCGACAACAAAACAATAAAGAAAAATTGTAAATCGAAAAGACTTTGAAAACTACGTTGAAAATTGGGAGAATCTAGGATTTGAAGCTCGATTTGTAGAAAAAGATTACTAAAATTTTGGTACTAGCATTTAATTAAACTTGTCATTTTAGGCTAAATGAGTATGTAATACATTTTACTTCACCAGGTACATCGGTACATTTATCGGCAATCGTCATGGCTGTGGAACCGGTCAAATCTGGTTGGATGAAGTCATCTGTATTGGAATCGAGCACGGACTTGAGAAATGTTGCCACAATGTCTGGGGTTCAAATGATTGCAACCACAAGGAAGATGTCTCAATCAGCTGTGGTAATTCAGCTACTCACAGAATAACTGTATATTGAACAACACATTCTATTACTCATCCGTTTAACTTTTAACTTGTTCTACTTATTGATCTTTAGGCTCTCTAGATTCAGACAGAGGTGTAATTACTATGTGGAAAGCAAATTTTAATGCTTCCGATAAATGATAATTGATATGAGTCTTGGTTATGGATTTTCTGGCAAGTCGCTTTCCATTATGGCTTTCATCTGTTCTTCCTTTTGTCAACAACCTTCGCACCCATTGTACTACATTTTATTAACTCCATGTAATAAAAGGTATTAAACTAACATGGTAGAAAATACGGGGTTCGGCATACAATGGCCTCTGTCCTGAAAGAGATCTGTAATAAGTCTCTAAGATGCGGCTCCTTTCTCACTAAATATAGATGAGTTTCTTCACTAACACTTTTTTGTCATTTTTCTAGCACTTTTATTGTGCTCTTAAACTTAAACATCCACTGATTCGCAGATTTAGTATAATAGCCGCTTATATACATATGTCTTGTTCCGTGTGATCCCGAATTTTCAATCCGTCCATTACATTACTTCTTTACTAAGAGCACAAGCCAACGATTGGTAGAACTACTCAAACAAATTGCTCTTTCTTAGAATATATTTTCTCAGCTTCTCAATTATCTGTTTTTAATTTTCTTGTGCAGTGAGATTTTGTGTATGCTAATGCGTGGGTCGATATATTCGTTCGTTTCCAGAAGCCAATCGAGCAACCCATAATGCGTTGTCAATATCTACGTCGACGTCATCCCCTACCAGTTCCACAACTGAAATGCCTACAACACCTATGCCAACAACGATTATGCCAACAACAACTATGCCAACAACAACTATGCCAACAACAACTATGCCAACAACAACTATGCCAGCAACAACTATGCCAACAACTATGCCAACAACAACTATGCCAGCAACAACTATGTCAACAACAACTCCAACAACCCAAACGACTGTTTCATTCGCAATGTCAGACTTAATAACAAGTGAGCAAGTGCCTTAAGCATCGCATGTGTTGCAGTAGTTTAAGTTAAGCAAATGAAACACCGCTGAATGAATGCGTTCATTTTCGCTTCCTTTGCTGACCAGAGCCATAACAAAAATCCCTATTTTATCAACGTGTTACACCAACTTTACTTCCAATACAATGCTGCCCATGGTCACGTCTAAACTCAGAGTTAAATTGACATCAAGATACTTACACGTTAAACATCTGTAAATGACTTGCATTTGAACCAGTCCTGTACATGTGAGACATTAGGACATTAGCGTTACATCTTCTATCGCCTCTCCTTGGCTGTTTCATGATAAATCTCATCGATATATATTACCTGTATCATTGCAACTATGGACCTATGCTTGTTTCTCAAACCTCATCATAAATAAATCCTACAGTATGATATCATTTGTCTAATTAAGCGATTGATGTCTTGAAAGATGAAAATTTTCAGTGTCTTCTTCTTCTTCTGGTTCTCTGCCCTCAGGCAGGTTCAAAAGTCAGATGATGCCACTTCTCTCGGTACTCAGCTCCTTCTTTCAGCTTGCTGTATCCGTCCGTCATCATCCAATACTGCAGCTTCTGTCTGGGTCTTCCTCTTGTCCTCCTCCCTTCCATTATGCGATTAATTACGGTTCTTAACAGTGAGTCTTCTCTCAGTATGTGAGCAATCCATTTTCACTGTCGCCTCCTTACTGTAGCTATCATAGATCTTTCTTCTCCAACTCTTTTCAGCACCTCTTCATTTATTATGTGCTCCATCCAACTAACTTTTTCCATCATCCGCCAAATCCACATTTCAAAGACCTCCAATCTCTTGATGTAATTCCTTTCTTATGGTCCATGTTTCGGATCCATACAACACCACGATCCATATAAGAGCTTTAATCATTCGTTTCTTTATATTCTTCTTCATTTTTCCTCTCAGTAACTGTTTTTGTTTTGAGAATGCGTCTTTGCCCAGTGCTATTCTTCTTTTGTTTCCCTTGTGGCATTTGGCATCTTGCGCGACAACGCTCCCTAGGTAGCAAAATTCTTTTACTTGTTCTATTTCCTCTCCATTAATGTTTATTCTTACTATTGTTTCTTCTCCTTTGCTTATTCTCGTGACTTTTGTCCTTTTCGTATTTATTTTCGTACCATACTCGATTGATATGGTGTGCAGACCGTCAATCATTCTTTGCAGACCCTCCTGGCTACCCTGAAAACATTGCTTGTTCATCTGCGAATCATAGAGCCTTTACCAGTCTACCTCCGACCTTGATTCCTTCTTCGAAATCTTCTAGTACCTCTCGGTTAAGCTCTTCTATGTAGATGTTGAAGAGTAGTGGTGAGAATGGGCACCCTCGTTTCACTTCCCTGCCTAGTTTTCCGGGTTCTAACTAATCTCCATTTATTCTGATCCGTATTTTCTGGCCCACGAATAGATTTCTTATAAGATTTCTATCCCTCCAATCCACTCCCAGTCTTCTGAGTGCCTGCATTAGCCTTCTCTAGTCGACTCTGGCAAATGTCTTTTCATAGTCCACAAACACATATACACACCCTGGCCATGTTGACACCTCCTCTATCTGTCAGCACTCATAAGGTTCCAGTAGCGTCTCTTGTTCGTCTGCCCTTTTTCAATCCGAACTGGTCATCACCTAAACAATCAGTTGCTTCTGACTGCATTTCGTAACATAATCTTCGAGGCTTGAGTGAGGAGACTATTAGACAGGTGATTCTCGCAAGCCGTGGCGTTTGGTTTCTTTTTGAGTGGAATCATGATGGTCTGCAAAAAGTCTTCCGGTCATACTCCAGTTGTGTATATGTCTTGGCAAAGCCTTACTAACTCCATCATTGCTTTGTCACCCAAATTTTTAGCATTTCTGCCGGTATGTTATCTAATCCTTCAGATCTGTTGTTTTTCAATTCATTAACGGGATCCAGCAACTCGTATTTCAACACCTTCGGGTCAGTGACTTCCTTATTGTCCGAGTTCCGGTTTTTCATCATGTCTTTGGGCCTGTTTCCGCTCATATACAGGTCTTCCATGTATTCTTTTCATCTGCCTTTGACTTCATTAGCTTCATGCAGAATTTTGCCTTGTCTATCTCTGACTGTAATTCCTCCTCCTGCACTCGATTTCTTTTATATTTGCTTTACCCTTCCATATACCAGATCGTATATTTCACGTTGCTGCAATGATTCTAGGTCTTTACATTGCTCCTCCTATAATTTTTCTCTGGCGTTCATCTGTTGTTCTTCGTAATTTGTTGTTTAATCTTCTATACTCCTCTCTTAACTCTTCTGTGCTCTGATGCTTCCATTTTCTTCGCGACTCCATATTCAAGAGCATCTCTCCTGTTATCCATGGTTTTCGAGCAGGTGGTATCTGATTAAAACTTACAATTTCTCCCGCATTCTTAATGATGGTGTTCTTCAACCTGTTCCATCTTTCTTCTGTTGAGGTGCTATCATGCTCTTCTAGATGTTCTTCAATCTTCTTCATTGGTTCATTATTCTTCATTTTTAATTTTTCCTTGTTCAATTTTGTCTTAGTTTCCTTTTTTTCTTAACAAATTTCAGTTGGAGGTGGACCTTCATGGCTACCAAGCTGTGATCTGTGTCGGCATCAGCTCCTGGAATTGCTCTGGAGTTTTTGACGCTGTTTCTGAATCTTAGCCTAGCCATGATATAGTCCAGTTGGTAGCATGCTACACCTCCTGGTGCTTTCCACGTGTATCTGGGTCTTTTCTCATGTTGGAACCAAGTGTTTGTCACAAATAGCTTCCTTTGCCTGCAGAATTCCACTAGTTTGTCTCCTCGGCTGTTTCTTTTCCCCAGACCGTATTTTCCAATATATCTTCCGTCGGCACCCTCTCCAGCTACTGCATTCCAGTCTCCCATTACAACTGCATAGTCTGTTCCTTTAGTTCCGTCCAATGGTTCCTCAATCATCTCATACATAGTGGCAAATCTTTTTCTTTATGTGTATTATTTTTAGCATTGACTGATTTTAGATTCTACCACTACGAAGACGTCGACCGTTGCTACAACTATTGAACCTGGTAAATGCTTTATTAAAGTTAAACGATGAAAACTGTTAACTACAAGGAATAAAAATATGCAAAGAAGTCATTTTGATCAATTATATGCATACATGTCTTCAGAGGGTTTTCTAGCTTCATGCTTTTCTGGCTTTGTGAAGGTTTTCTCATACAAGGGCAGTGCAGTATAATGTACCACTACACAAATAAACAATTCCAGATACTTATATTCGTTTTTCTTGCTACAGATTCTACCACCATGAAGACGTCGAGTATTGTTATAACTACTACACCTGGTAAATATTTTTCCATGCAGTGACAGCAATAATAATAGTATGCGGAAATGCGTTTAAACCATTTTTTAGAAAATGAGGACGGCATTTTGGGAGAGCGTTGTGCATAAATAGGCGGAAATGTCATCATTGTTATTCCCGTGTTCTGAAGTTTCCACGACCACAAAGCCATTGACCATTGCTTCAAATACTACGTCGGTTAATCTTATTTATTGCAGCATACCATACTATTGTAAAGGCAGTTCTCAGTACATACATTAGGAGAGGCGATCATTTCTTATTTTGGACCCTTGGGCCTCTAGTCAAAAACTGCAAGGTGATGGACGGGAAGCCAGTATATCGCAGAACTTGCCGTCTATTTCTCAACCTATGCTGATAAAAATTATACTGCTTGGTCACTGAGGCATCTGTGAGCGCGCAACATTCTCAGTGTTGTTACACGGATCGTGTCGTAAACCCGAGATTTCTACAGCGCCCAACGAAATCAATCTCACGGGGACCAGCTTATTCACAGGCGCTTAGTCTTAACAAAATCGATTGGCAAAAGGGTTCGGTTCCAGGTCAAGATCCAAAAGTCAGACAGAGAGACAGCGTTGCACCTACGTTGGGTGGTGTTTGGGATTGGAGCGGAAAGAGATATAAGAGGAAGAAGGGGACTCAGCGGAGTCAAAGGTCAAACTCGCTGAATTTAGATCATGAAGCTCTTCTGAACCGCATCCATTATTCAAGACCCATGCTTAATGTGGAATAATGTAATTTGATACTAGTTCTCGAATGATTTGTTTGGTTTAACTCTAAACGCATATTAAAGTAACCAATTCAAAAAATACACTCTTTAAACATAAAACTGCGAATTTATTTTATTTCATGTGTCAAAACACATAGCTTCTACCACCGCGGAACTCTCGACCTCTGTGACGACTGCTGCTGAGCCTGGTAAATATTTTCTAACGTAACACGATGCAATTTAATCATTGACAAATGTTTATAATTTGAAAAACTTAATTTTTTATGTATCTTCAAACATCTGACACAGCAAATATACAAAATGGAATATAATTTTTTTTCCGTTTCAGCCGAACACACCAGTAAAATACACCAATGGCCTCGCGTTACACTTCTCATGCAATTCAAATGAAACGAAACTTTCATAATAAATGATACCATAATTACAAACACGTTTTTAATTTGTACATCGCTGTTAAATAAGCATTCAAATTAGAGGTACAGTTTTAGTTTACATTGTCTCATTTTAGTCCATACCACTACGAAGACATCAACCGTTGCTGAAACTACTGAATCTGGTAAATAATTTATTATAGTTTAACGATGAAAACTGTTAACTATGTAAATATAGGTCATGTTTAATTGTTTATTATTACAATGTCCACCGGCTTGGCTTGTTTTGTTACCTTGAGCATCCTGTCTCCCTGTCATTCAATCTTGGATATACATTTGACAATCTTCTCCTTCAGCAGTATGGCAACGCCATTTTGAATCTTTCCTCCTCCGGAGTGTATTATTCTTACTCTATTGCTTCTGAAATCTCCATCCTCCCTCCGTCTCACCTCTGAAAGTCTCACTATATCCAAGCCCGTCCTTCTCATCTCTTTAAACACATTTGCAAGCTTACCAGATCTTAACATTGTTCGTAAATTCCATGTCCCGGTGTGAATTGTCTCTTTTCAAGAATTCCGCTGGTTTGCGACCGAAGAGGCCTTGTTTCCTCCTCTGCCGAACGCGACTCTCTCCGTCGAAGACCGGTTCGAATCGTTCACGTTGTTATCGTGCTTTTTAGTGACCTCATCATTCGTGTACTCCGGATTGAAAGGTAGTCTCCCGTTGCCTTCTTGTCGGTTTTTGCGAGGCACCATCTCCTAGCGTTGATGAGCTCCACATCCGTCCTTCAGGCACTTCGCCCTTGGGCACTCGCATATACCGGCGAGGACTCGGTCGTCCACCACCAACTCTGTTCGAGAACAGGGGGACCACGTGAAGGTGGCATGGTGAGCAGTTGAACAGCAGAGGCTTTTGGAGACGCTTACTGTCCCATTTCCTTTCCCCTTTCCCTTTCAATGTCACACTACATAATTGCTGGGAAGATTTCTTGAAGTAGACTTTAATTAATTCGCTGTAAGGTAATTTCTGTATTTTGTAGTGAACTGAACCATAGAGTTGTGTTTGTTGAAATCTTTGCCTGAATTTTGTGTTACAGAAAACCAGCAGACAACTGGTAATGCGATGTTAACATCTGGTTTACAGACTAAGCAGACTGCGGCTGTTCAAAAAGGTATTGTCGATTGATGCAAAAATCTAATATCCAAAATTATGCACAATCTCAAATCGTGAACTGTAATGTACTTTCTGGGTTGTTTGGATTAGTATGAAATAAAAAACCGACCCTATTACACATATGATTCAATAAAAAAACAAAATTTGTGCAAAATATAAACTGGTATTTGATATTTTACTGGATTGGGCTGAAAGTTTTGAATAATTAGCTGAAAGCCTCATGCTTTTCTTTTAGGGCATCATAATAAAATAAACATAAATATACATTAACATGAAAGCCCTACAGAACATACAATTCGATAGCCAAAACGTCAAGGAATAAAAATATGCAAAGAAGTCATTTTGATCAATTTTATGCGCTCTTCTGAACCGCATCCATTATTCAAGACCCATGCTTAATGTGGAATAATGTAATTTGATACTAGTTCTCGAATGATTTGTTTGCTTTAACTTTAAACGCATATTAAAGTAACCAATTCAAAAAATACACTCTTTAAACATAAAACTGCGCATTTATTTTATTTCATGTGTCAAAACATTAGCTTCTACCACCGCGGAACTCAACCTCTGTGACGACTGCTGCTGAGCCTGGTAAATATTTTCTAACGTAACACGATGCAATTTAATCGTTGACAAATGTCTATAACTTGATAAACTTAATTTTTTATGTATCTTCAAACATCTGACACAGCAAATATACAAAATGGAATATAATTTTTATTCCGTTTCAGCCGAACAGCCCAGTAAAATACACCAATGGCCTCGCGTTACACTTCTCATGCAATTCAAATGAAACGAAACTTTCATCATAAATGATACCATAATTACACATATGTTTTTAATTTGTACATCGCTGTTAAATAAGCATTCAAATTAGAGGTACAGTTTTAGTTTACATTGTCTCATTTTAGTCCATACCACTACGAAGACATCAACCGTTGCTGAAACTACTGAACTCTCAACCTCTGTGACGACTGCTGCTGAGCCTGGTAAATATTTTCTAACGTAACACGATGCAATTTAATCATTGACAAATGTTTATAGTTTGATAAACTTAATTTTTTATGTATTTTCAAACATCTGACACAGCAAATATACAAAATGGAATATAATTTTTATTCCGTTTCAGCCTAACAGCCCAGTAAAATACACCAATGGCCTCGCGTTACACTTCTCATGCAATTCAAATGAAACGAAACTTTCATAATAAATGATACCATAATTACACATATGTTTTTAATTTGTACATCGCTGTTAAATAAGCATTCAAATTAGAGGTACAGTTTTAGTTTACATTGTCTCATTTTAGTCCATACCACTACGAAGACATCAACCGTTGCTGAAACTACTGAATCTGGTAAATACTTTATTATAGTTTTACGATGAAAACTGATAACTGCGCAAAATTTGGTCATGCTTAGTTGTTAAGAAGTTCTATTAATATTGCTTGCATAGCCTGGGTTCAAAAAAGAATTATCCAAGAAAAATACATCATTAATATTTTCTGCATTTTAAAACAGAACAAATATATCTATTTTGAACATACAGGTCAAAATCACATATACAGTTTTTAATATAGGTATCTCTGTAAGTAACAAATTAAATATACATGCATTTTAATTGACATTATATTCTTCCTTTAGTGTCCACGACAACGAATCCCTTAACCGTTGATACAACTTCTAATCCTACTAAGTATATTTTAATGCAGTAAATTACTTTGAAATGCAGTGTAGGAAAATATGCCTAATCATGATTCAGACCATTTTATACTGTAAACAAAATATTTCACTTAGCACCCATAATTAATTAGCTATAACGTCTTAAGCTATTTAGGCTGATTTAGCAGCGCGTTAAGGTCAAGTGGAATCAAGGATGGCTGCCTTCGAACTTTTTACTACTCTAGAGATACAGGACATTGTGATGTGTGAAGCCAATCGTGAAGCTCCGCGTGTATACAAAGCGTGAAATGATGCTAATCCGCAAAATATTAACTCACAGGTCTAACTATAACAAAGTTGAAAGCAATCCTCTGGTGTTGATTCTTTCTGAAAAATACATGTACAACAGCAAGATGGAACCTCTGAAGGCCATGCGACTTGACCAGAACATTACCCCTTGCAAATTCTGCGCAGGTCTTTCGCCTAAAACTCAAAGCACTCCTCTTTTGCAGATTCTACCCTGATTCGTCTTCTTCTCCTTTCATTTATTTATTAATTTACTTAAACACTATATTTCCAAACTGTGGTCATGGCGAAGATGTTTCAGTTAGATGCGTTGAGTTCTCGCTCAACTTGCATGCATTGAGAGAGATCGCATAATTTTTTTACCGCATTTCCATTTCTTAAACATTTAACATAAAGTCATAAAGTCATACCACATCCCTCTTTCGGAGACCCATATCAGGTGTGGTCCGTATTGCAACATAGTCATTCAAGAAAGGCTCCAACAACGGAATCCCGCATCTCGGTGTTTATGGTCAGCTGATCTTTACAGCTTTTAAACTTATGTCACTACATTTATTGTGTTCAAAAGTTATATAGACAAAAATTGTAAAGCTACCTTAACAGAATTAGTGGTTTTGTAAAGGAAATTTGGTGCAACGTTTCTAATTTCGCTTTCATTCTATCAAATAAACTCCTATATCCACATGTTCACATAGTAAAATGATCCAAACTTATTCTGTTCATCTCGTTAGTATGACGAACGAACGTTAATTATTTATTTAAGTATAACACTTATCACGCACGCAATATCAACAAATCCGAATCTGAGACACATATATAATTATCTTCAACAGGGACCAAGAGACAATCATGCAGAAGCCAGGGTAAAATAATTAGTCTCAACAAATGACTTAAATGATGATAGCGAGTTGATAAGTCAAGCCTTTTGTGGTAGACGAATCTAAATATAAGAACTGCAGCAGACAAAGGCACGTCATCTTACAAGTGTCCTGACTAGGTTCAGGGCAATTGTAAGATCACATGCCGAGTGGAAGAATCTAGGAGCGCGATGTAGAGTCAGCAACGTAATAAGATATCTAATCTAATCTATAGACTTCCATAGTGCCATTATCATAAGGCATCAGTCGATGATTTTTAAGTCAAAATAGCAGTAAAAAATCATTAATCGCTGAAGAAGCGGGGTCGTATTCCGAAAGGTCAGAGAAACCAGGAGCCAGCCTACGGTGGGTAAGCAAGCTGGAAGAGATAGGCCCATGTCTTAAGTTTAGACCTCATAAACATTAAAGAATTCGCAAAACGAACTGAAATGGACAGTGAATTCCAAAGCTTCGGACCAGCTACCAAGTACTACGATGATATGATGTGATTGAAGGCCGGTGTTTTGGGCCCTAAAAATCAAGCATGAAATCTTAAACTTTTTACTACTTTACTGTTAAAAATTTTACAATTAATATTAAACGATAAAATTTTAATATTGCTGATTTGGTATCTTTAGGAATTATTTCAGAGTTTTCCTTGCGGCTTACCAATTCAGTCGCAAACGATCCCAGTGCGAGTGAAGGTCAATTGGAAATTTATTATGCTGGGGTATGGGGCGTTGTTTGTGATCACGGCTTCACGCACACCAGCGCAAAAGTGGCTTGTGCCAGCCTCGGCTTTGGGTAAGTGGCATTTTACCTTCTGTATTCTCATCTTTCTCTACCTCAACACTTCCAATAAACTTTCAAATCATTATTTATGATTTTACCTTAATGTTATTTAAATTGTTATCTAAGATAATTGCACTTTTCTCAGTAAATCTATGCGTTTGAAAGACTTGAGATACCGGTACGAAAGAGATGCAGTCAGTAACTGTTTTGCAAACTGAAAAGCTTGAGTTTTAACTCTATTTCGAAAGCTGCAAAGCACCGGCTGAATTAAAACAGCATTCGGATATCATTCGCTGAATATTCGCGGAGTGATGATATTGCCAGCGAAACTTTTCTCTGACCCTTACATGACTGAGGTGCTTTGTCGCAAAAGATTCAGCATTGGCTACAGGACAATAGTTAATTTAATACATGTAGTGTTTCGCTGTTGATAGATATATTGGTAAATTTATCGGAAATCGTTATGGAACTGGACGTGGTAAAATATGGCTGGATGACGTCATCTGCAGCGGAACTGAACGGGGTATCAACGACTGTGCGCATCGTCCCTGGGGTTCGCATGACTGCAATCATGGCGAGATTGTTTCAATAAAATGCGGTTAGTTCCATCACTGTACAGTTTCTCCATTTTATACTTCACGTCGAGCACAGTAATCCTCACCCATCGCAGTCTAGCTTCAACTAACTATAGAGACACAGTTTATGCGACTATGCATTCAAATCTTCTCTGAAAAAATCAAAGTATTTTTCCATAAAAATATTATATACAGACATGCCTAGGGAAATATAATACTATGCGCATGTCTGCCACTCGACGATAGTTTCACGAAGGTTCCAACTTACCACTCGTCAGGAAATACAATGTGTTTGTTCAGTGCTAATGAAAAACAACGTATTAATAAGTCTCTATTGTAATCAGTCATAGAGTATGGTGTGCGAATTATTGCTTAAGTCGTGCAGTTTCTGTTTCGCGAATCTTCTATACAACTTGCTTCAGGTGACCACAGACTCTTGTCTTGTGAATAGGAGGTCCACAAATGATAAGCAACGACAAGTCTTTGATAGGAGCTGCTTGCTTTAGAATCCTCACCTAATCTCATCTTATCTAATCTAATGATTCCATAGCACCGTTATCATGATGCCCAAGATATCATTCGATGGTCACTTCAATTCGAAATCGAAATCCAAAATCTTAATCCGTTGGAGAAGCCGGGTTCAATTCTGACAGGTCAGAGAAACCAGAAGCTAGGATTCGGTGGGTAGGCACGTTAATATTGATGTAACATCACAATTAGGGTGCTGTACACTTATTGTACACACAATTCCAGACCTAAATATTGTTGACAGTGAAATTTTGCAATTCAATCTATCCAACAGTCTTCTGATGTTTCATTTATTATGTTCTGCAAGAAGTCTATGTTCACCTACACCAAGCGAATACATCGATTAAGGGTTAACATTGCCTCGACATCTAAACCCACTATTATTGTTTAACATATTAAATATTGAACTAGGCCTACTTATCTCTGTTTAAATACAGAACACAAGAAACCAATTAGAAAAAGATTTTTTAACAATTTATAACAATCTGCAAGCGAAATTTTTTGAAATTCTTGCCTTATAAATAGCTTGCCCAAGATCATGCCACTGGCTATCATTTTTATATAGCATTGGCAATTAGGCACTACTCAACTGATACACTGTTGCAAATTGTTTCATGAGTTTCAACTAAGAGAACAGAGATAAAATGAACCAGATTTTTTCTAAGAGTGCGATTGTTAACAGGATTACTACCTGCGCAATTTTAGACGACACTGGAGATTATGCTGTACGACTGATCAATTCGCAGGACTCCAGTAGAAATCCAATGGAGGGAAGACTTGAGATCTATTATGCTGGGGTCTGGGGCACAGTTTGTGATGACGGATTTACAAATCTCTCTGCTAAAGTAGTGTGTGCCAGCCTCGGCTATGGGTAAATTAATTAGCAAATTTATTGTAGATTAACATAAACCTTTGGATTTTTAATGCTTCGTTTTACCGACGACGATATTTGCCTGCACAGTACAGTGTAACCCGCATCAAGTACCAGAAATATATTCATTATGTTAAACATGCAGTAAAATTAGTCTTCAAAAATGTGTGCTAAATTATTTAAAGTTTTTTGTTGCTTTCATATATAATAGACTATCACAAGTCAGCTGGCCGGCATATGGTAAATCGATTGCATTTCGCCGCTATGTCCGGAGTTCCATTTTCAACGTTTTAATCCACAAGTGAAAGGAAATCTATGATCCGTAGCTACTCTAGAGTAGAAGGTGGTGCTTGACTGCAAAATTTCTACACATAGGCAAGCAGCTGATGATTGAGATGCCACGATCTAACGTCTGATACAGCCTCAAGTTTATGCGGCGCTACTTCATAGAAATGCATAGTTATAGATATTAAGATAGTAGGCCCTACATATGATTACGAAATCATTATTCTCTCATTTATGCATGTGCTTCGTTAATTATTCATTTCTAAATCAGTTATGTGGGGACATTCATCGGTGACCGACATGGAGCCGGAACTGGGAAGATCTGGTTGGATGACGTAAGATGTATTGGCCGTGAGCCGAGTATCGAGAAATGCTCGCATCGCCATTTGGGATCACATAACTGAATCATTACGAAGATGTGTCAGTAAGATGCGGTCAGTGGCATAATCTCAAAGAAATATATTAGTATCAAATTGAACGGAAACTTCTAATTAATCTTTCAATATACATCAAATTTACCTATATTGTACCCTAACTTAAAATCTCCTTCATACCTACCAGAAAAATTCAATACGCCTGAGCTTTTTTGTTTTGGAAGCTGAATGTGACGGTTAAGATTAGACTTCTTTGCACAGCTGTGTGCAAGTCTTTAGAAATTACAAAGATAGGCCCTCGTATTGAAGGATAAAGTTGATTCACTACAGCTGTCCAATCTTTGAGTTAATATTCGAATCAGAATAACACCCAACGAGACTAATCGATTTTATATACATATTTTGCCTGCGAAGTAGTTGCGTCCATGAACAAATAGTTTTTTTTTATTATGATTTCTTAACTTTATTACTGTGCATTTTCATTTACTTCAAGTATAGATTTCTGTTATTCTGCATACTCCGAAATAATATGTGAAATGTTTGGTCATGTTGGCATTTCAGGAATTGCTCAGAATTTTGCAGTAAGACTAGTTAACTCGCTTTCTGACAACAGCAATCCAAAGGAAGGACGGTTAGAGATTTATTACGCTGGATCCTGGGGAACGGTGTGTAATGACGGATTCACGAATGCCAGTGCACGAGTGGCTTGTGCTAGTCTTGGCTTTGGGTAAATCAGTAGTTTGGCTTGATTTATTCGTGATAATTAGTGCATTAACTTCATTCAATTCACATATGGAAAAACTTACAAAGAGGACGCTTAGAGTAGAGAGGACAAAATGTCTGTGATAATCATAGAAAAATTCTAGAGCGTAGTTTTACAAACGTAAGTAATGTACCACGCACTAGTTAAAAAGCAGAAATAGGATTGTGTGTAGCAAATCAGAACCCTGACCTGACATAAATAATATTGCAGAATCGCGGACGAAGCCAAGAATCACATACATCGAACTGGCTTTGAATGATTACAGATTATTAAGAAAGATTCGAAATAGACAAAAAAACACAGCCATGGGGCTGAACGGATATTATTGTATGTTTAAAGCGATATTCATGTCTTAGAGATAGGAGCGAGACCAATCAAACTTGGTATGAAATTCAATTCAACAGGTATCAAATGCTTTCTGAAATTTGCTATAAAGTGTCAATGCCAACGGAAAGCTGATTAAGGGTCATGCAAACTACTTGAAATTGCTAACACAGCAAAGCATTTGAATATTGGAGACTCTAACTAACCTTCTAAATTGGAAAAATGAGGGAGAAAGAAATAGGATTTTACTAGATTTGATTAATTCCAGCAAGTCATGGAACCGAGCAGGGGGACAATAATTTGGATTTCGTGATAACATCAGAAGAAATATGGTAGAGAATGAAAGCATTAGGGAGGAATTTAGTACTAGCGAACACCAGGCTGTCAGATGAACATCAATATGGATCAGAATCAGGAAGTCCAAGTGTCAGTGACCGTAGTGGGTAAGGAAAAAATTCTTGTGCTCATCTGGGTCAACAGAAGGATCCGTAGGCGAACACAGTCTTCTTCCAGTTACTTGGTGGCGACCGATGTTATTATTCAGCGATTTAATCTTCGGGGGACTTTAAGCCTACTCTATAGCTCGTTTGTCCGAATTATAATGTTATACACTTTTGTATTACGTGCATTAATGAAATATGTACAACGCATTTACGTTTTTAAATACTATTTTAAATTGTGTTAGGACTATCTATCATGAAAGCTTGATCTGACAAAGGCTTCTTTATTGCATTATAGAACGTAGGCATGTTAAATTTTGCATCTGGATTCTTATAAAGTTTCATTTGGTGAGTTAGGCACGTCGGTACCTTTATTGGTTATCGTCATGGCTCTGGAACTGGTCAAATCTTGCTGGAAGATGTCGTGTGCGCTGGTACTGAACAAAGAATAGACCAATGCACACATTCTGTATGGGGAGTACATGACTGCACTCACACCGAAGACGTCTCGATTAGTTGTGGCAAGTACTTTATTCCTGTAGTCTTTTTATAGACATGCAACTACGTAAATGCAACCGTGTAGTTTACAATGGTTTAATGAAATGCAGAATTTCAAACATACCAAGGAAGATCACTCAAATTTTACAAGTAATGAGCCTAAGTAATTTCATATATGGTTTACTAGCCATAGGTAGTTTGATTTTAGTTATATCTAAAACCAAAGCAACTAACCATTTCATTTTAAACTTCTATCTATTTTTCTGCTTTCATTTCATGCGTTTTATTATTTTTATTCACCATGAGAGCTTAAATGGTGCCTGTCTACTAGTAGATCTGGGCTTTAGTTGATTTTGAGATTTTACGACACTTTGAAGCTGAACTAATAACTTGTCGACAGTGCACTAGCTTAACTATTTCATACACTGGTTTAATGAAATGCAGAAATTCAAACATACCAAGACAGATCACTCAATTTTTAGAAGAAATGGACCTAGTTAATTTAAGCATAATTTAAATATAACTCGGTTAAGTTTCGCGATTCTTGTAGTTAAACTCTCGACGATGGAGAATGCAGCATAAATTAAACGAGAATTTTCTACATTAAAATGCAAAACAACAAATGGAATAAATTCAACGTTCTAAAAAGTCTTAATTCTAATTCAAATGTAAGCCACAAATTTCTATAGCACCGTTGTCGTAATGCACAAGACATCTATCATTGGTCGAAATCATATTCGAATGTGCAGAACTATGCAGTTAAGAGACCGGAATATGGAATAAGGAGTCAAGCACTTCGAAAAGATGAAATTTTCCTCCTGACCCAAAGGACATTACCGAAAAACCGGCGCACTCAAAAGGAGGCAGTGAATTAGATATCAGCACAAATTGAGAGACATATTTGGCCTACTGGATTATTCAAATACATGAAGTTTTAGTTTACATAACATGTTCAGCGTATTTGTAACATGTCAATCCCATCGTGTTTTGGCATCATAACTGTGTAGACCAAATTGATTTGTTACAAATTTGATTCGTAGGTGAAAGATTCACGAAGATTCATGATAAAGATTAATGTCGACCTAGAAACTTTGTTTCTCATGCGATAGGAATATAGCTTACTTAGACATTATTTTTAAAGTCAGTTTTGTTCAATAACATCTACATATGCGATTTGTATTTTCTTCATTGTTCAACATTCCTACGTGTATTTTATCTTACAGGAATAACGACGAGACTTGTCAATTCAATATATGCGGCAAACAATCCAAAAGAGGGACGCTTAGAAATCTATTACGGCGGTGAATGGGGAACGGTTTGCAACGATGGCTTTACAGATACCAATGCAAAAGTAGCTTGTGCCAGTCTCGGTTTCGGGTATTTCAGATTCCTTCGTTAATCATTAATTTCTATTATTAGTTTTATTTAATTGATACTGTAAATATATAGCATAATTCATCGTACATAATTCATTCCTACAGCTCTGAAATTTCGTTGCTAATTAAAGGTTTCCTATTAGACGGTCAGATTCAAGCAATTGTTCTACTGTACATTCGCTGAAGAAGCTGAAATAGATCTGGATAACATCAATAACTGCTGAACATTCTCAAACAGGACTCTTTAAATGCCAAGAGTACAAATTCCGTCTTGCACAGACTCTCCTCTGGCACCTGTGATGCCAAAAATCTGTGTTACGTTGATGCTTTCTCTGCTCGATGGAATAGCAGCATTCGACACGGTCGACCACGAGATCCTACTCACGCAGTTTAGCACCGGAAGGGGCTTAGCATCGTAGAGAATTGGTGGTCACCACCTTGGGTGACCTTACTGCTTCCTATGCTGTTCTTTCCATCAATCTGACGCACTTCCCATGTATGTCGTCTACGCGGGCTATCGCAGCCGAAATACAAGCATAGATGTCTTCTAGCCTGCTTCGGTTGAATTCTGCACACGCCAGGCGAGTTCATCGACTGATGAAGAGTCGATAAAGTCACAATATCCTGATTAGAATTGACAAATCGTTATTCGTCTTAATGAAGAACCATCTGTGACTGATTATGTAAATTCCATCTGCAGATCCTGCATCTATCAACTAAGTCAGATTCCCGTCATACCTGTCAGTTAGTGCTGCATGCAGTTATCCTTGTTCAATCGTTCATCATGAAGCTTATTGATTATGACAGTTAAAAGTTTGACGGCCAGCAACGTTATGGTTGCATCAGCTCAAGTCTATGCTATGTGATGCCTGAGTTAATGCTCACATGCTTAAATGCTCGCACATTTTAGAGTTCATACGAATAATTCTACGCTTTGCCTAGCAGCAGCATTCAAGATCCTTCTACTAGGATGGGATTCAATTATCGACACCACATCAGCACGCATCATGAAGCTTTGTGTCCCAGTATGAAACGAACCAGTTAGCCGACTGTTGTTACCCTTGTGGATCTGCATCAGCTGCGCTTCCGCATATCAGTTTGAGACCATTGTACATTCTCTTATGTTGAAAATTTCTGTTGGAACATTTTTTCAATGCACATGGTGCTGTGAAAATAACTGCTCAGCGGTTTTTTGTTTGTGAAACTAGATATAATGGAACATTTATCAGTAGTCGTCATGGCAGTGGAACTGGCCAAATCTGGCTGGATGAAGTCAAGTGCATTGGAACTGAACAGAGTATCGATGTGTGTTCACGAAACTCCTTGGGTGTTCATAATTGCGGTCACGACGAAGATGTCTCGATAAGATGTTGTAAGATTAATTGAAAAAAATTCAGTTAGTATCCGTATCGGTTATAAAATTACTATCACTAATGCCGATGGAATATTAATAGTTCTCAAATTTTGTGCAAGGATATGAATAAAATTTGAGAACGATGAATGTGCAATTTTTGACATACGATCTAAACATCTAAAGAAAAGAAATTTCGGTAGAGATTTATATACAATCTTCTAAAAAGTTAATACTTGCCTTTGTAGGAAACACTCCAGTCTTTGCAGTCCGATTATTCAAACCTTTTGGTGACAATTCAAATGAAGGACGACTGGAGATCTACTATTCAGGAATCTGGGGAACAGTATGTAATGACCATTTTACGAATATCAGCGCAAGAGTGGCATGTGCCAGTCTCGGATTTGGGTGAGTTTCCTTGTTACTGAATCCAATTGAACTGTATAATCTCACTACTTCAGTGTGGCTCAAAACGGATGAATGAGGGTTTTTAGCTTTAAGTGCTAGGACTTCGAAAATTACAAAAGAAAATAAGTCCTCAGATTGATAGATGTCTAATATAGAATATTGGTTGCTTTCACTATTCAAGATAAAATGCGGAGAAGCGATACTCGTTGCTGGATGATTATAATCGATTTAATTATTGGTGAGACTTTCTACGAAGTTGCATCGACCATGCTATGAAAGATTTCTTACTCCTGATAAGCAACTGAAACCTTACATTGCAATCATTACAATACAACTCAAATAGCAAGGTGAGAAGTTACCACGGACGCCTTTAACAGGAAACATCAACCATACACAGACTTGAAGAGATAAGTTTCTAGAAGTCGAGAGCTCTAAATGGTTGGGCAAGACGTGTACCAAGAAAAACATATTTTCCAGAAGATGCTGGTCGAAGAGAGAATCGTTTTTTAAAGCGTTACAGAATACAACGAGAGATAATGAGTAGCATGGCGGATGATTTTCACGTGGCTCATATAGGAGGAGAGCCAGACTGAAGCGGATACGCTCAGACAGAGAAATCTAGTGCACAGAACAAAGAGCAGGTTGATTTGGTCTCGATAAGACAGTTTAAGACACAGTCGTGTATCCTGGGGCATGACTCTTTCCGAGATAAAGCTTAATGTTGCGTGTAATTTATATGTATTATGACTACAGCTTACTTTTGCTATTTTCATTGAACGTCTTTTCATTTGTATTTGAAATCAGTTACGTCGCTGCAATGATTGATAGTCGTTACGGAGGTGGAACAGATGCAATATGGTTGGATGATGTGAAATGCATTGGAACAGAAAGTGGACTAGAGCAATGCAGTCATCGTGGGTGGGGCGTGCATGATTGCGGCCATGGTGAAGATGTCTCACTTAGTTGTGGTAAGTATGTTTCCACTCTAGCAGAACCGGTATCGCGTCGTACTCTATATATTGCATCATTGCGACTTCACTTGAAGCTACAATCGATTAATGCCTTGTACACTATGATAACGGCGTTATAGACGTCATTGGATTAGACAGAATAGATTTACCAGTTTTAACTCTGGGGCGCAGGGATAGACTCTATAACGTTTTAAGAGCTTTTTTGTTGAAACCAGAAAGACACAACCGAACTTTTTATCTCTCTAGCGCGATTCTGGAGCATTCAAATAGCACATGACACCCATGTACATGAGTCGGCATCTACTGATATTCTGGCTATTGACCTGACTGTGGCTTGATTTTGATGCGCCATCGGTTGAAGCTTTGCATTAGACATTAGATAGTAAGTGCATCAGACACCGGCGCTATTGAAATTGATAAATAATAATAATAATAATAATAATAATAATAATAATAATTATAATAATTAATAATAATAATAATAGCAACAACAACACCAATGATAATATATGTAATAATAATAGCAGTAGTAGTAGTAGTAGTAATAATAATAATAATAATAATAATAAATTGTTTCTCCGGAACTCTACTATGAACATATAGGATGATGATGATGATGATGATAATAATAATAATAAAACTGGAATATAATAATAATAATAATAATAATAATAACAATAATAATAAAAGGGGTTTGTTAGCCCACTGTCCCGATGTTTCACCTAGTAAGAATCAAATTGAGTACAGCATTACTTTTATCCAAATTCGAATCCGCAGAGCTTCTGCCCTGCAGACATCCATGAAGAAATATTTGTTTTAGGAACAACTGCGCGGCTTGTCAATTCCACCGGAAATCCAAAGGAAGGACGATTGGAGATTTACTATGCGGGTGTTTGGGGAACTGTTTGCAACGACGGTTTCAACAATATCAGTGCAGGAGTTGCTTGTACCAGTCTTGGTTTTGGGTAATTTCACATTCTCTTTGTTTTTTTAAGGCTAATATTTACAAACAAGCAAAATGTCGTTAATACGTCAATCGATATGACGTCATCCCTTGCGCTTGACAATTTTTTTGACCGGCTCTGATAAGTCTTAAATCAGATTTCTCACATTTTGGGATATTTAATTAAATAATGCATTCAGTTTTTTTTAAAATAAGAAAACCTTTATAATCAGTTTTTAAAGTGATTCCATAGTTTGAAACATGACCACCAAACTTATAATTCTGAGAATATTGCGCCTATAGGTGTAGGATGCATCGTCTTCTTAGCAATAACTCTTAAATAAAGTCTTCCAAGCTAGCTTCTGGGACAATATTTGAATTTAATATCTAAAATGAGCAGACGACTTACTTTCAAACGATTATAATATGACTGTTATTCGGAACATGACTGCCAAAATTTGATCCAAAATGTAGGCCTAAGCATTTATAAGCGTCAAAATATGATTTAAGTGAAAACGTATGCATTATGATGCTTGATCAATGTGTGTTGAAAAGTCAATGTTTGTGTATTCTGAAAGAAAGATGATTATTCACGTGCTATAAGTTCAGCGGCTTAATCTTCGCGTATTTAAAAGAGAGTGCTAAGATTATTTAAAGCGCGAAGATTTATAACACTGGTCTGACAAATTTAAAGTTTGAGTTACATATGTTGAAAGATTCGTTTGTTTAAAAAAATTATGATTAAAGTACTGGTGTGAATGAACGGTTCTTTTTCATTAAAATTACGAAAATTAAAGACTATATGTCTCTGTTCGAGTTAACGATTAGCAACGAATCAGGAAAGTTGACGGCTCAAAGCCCTATAAGACTTAGCAGAAAACTACGAAAAGATGGTCGATATAAACCTTTCAATCTTCCGATTAGCTAAACCGATGGCGATTTTTCATTTTTTTTCACGACTATATGCCGAGTTTAACTTAACCCACAAGAGTCGCCTTGTGTTGAGCATAATATTTATAGTCTTCTTAGCATTTATCCAAATGCTAAGATTAAATATGCACATAAAATAGTTATTGAAAGCATGATTATTTCTGAAATCAGTCCTGTCGGCACTGTCATCGGGTCTCGTTATGGAAGCGGAACAGGACGAATCTGGTTGGATGACGTCGTATGCAAGGGGACTGAAACAAGACTCGACCAGTGCTCTGCACGACCCTGGGGCGTTCACAACTGCGATCACAATGAAGACGTGTCAATCAGTTGTGGTTGGTGTGAACTTTCAACTCTGCATGCAATCATTATCCGGTTTAGATGACGCATTTTAAGAACCTCACAATTTAATATTGAACTTATGAGTGATTGAAGAGAAAGGACGTGGGCTGTCTTGTTTTTAAAATTGGCATGTTAGGTCTCTGGTTTAACATTGCTAGACTCAGAACATCATTATAAATCTCTATTTGATGTCCAAGTCGGAGAGGATTTTAACCGAGTTGAGATAGCATTTTCCAGAGCAATTGGTTAAACATGGAAACATTATATTGGACCTTATGTGTCTCACTCAATTAGGCGTCTGTCAAAGAGTGTTTGAATCACAAAATATTGCAACAATAATTGTCCATTAGGTCATTTAGTGAATAAGTAAAGGACGATTACGAGAAGAAAATGCGCAAAATAGGCCAATAACTTCGATATTTATGTATTTTTGAAACTCTAAAAACGCTATATAAATGTACCTATATATAGATGTATTCATAGATACATGCATGCATACTACATACATACATAAATGCATGCATACATACACACATACATATACGCATGCGTACCTACATACATGTAGATAGATCATACCTAGCCCAATTCAAAAGTGCACCAGTCAACTCTTACAGTATATTCAAAAACTGGTTCACATTTTTATATTTGCTGAGGAACAATTCCTAGACAGGACTGAGGTAATTTGCTTTTTAAAGGTTTTTTTTGCATTTTGCTATGTTGAACCTTTTATGTTGAACACGAAATTGTTGTCTGGTTAAGGGCGGACTATCCAGACTCTCCAGGAGATGTTGCCTAATCTGCCCTATGAAATCTGACCTCTTACCACGGAATCGATACTGTTCTAAGATATCTTCATGACGACAGCAAGACCGATATTTCTCAGAAGCATTGCAACATTTACACAAACTCATACTTTTAATATGTATCTGATGAAAATGCGCAATATGTAACAATAGGTTATGCGCAAACAACGTCAAAATGCTTATGATAATATAAATCATAGCAATTGGAAAGAATCGGAGTTTTCCGTTTGCGATGAAGCTCATAAAATACACTTTGAAGTGTTCAAATGCATGTATATATATATATATATCCAGGAAGATTAAGGTACAACTAGCTATGAAAAACCGCATGCTGCATTACTGAACGTTATTTACGTTTGAAGGTATTTTAATGAATTTCAATCTCACCAGATCCACGAAGCAGGAGTCACCGATTAATGCCATGTGCATTTCCAATCATGTGCATTATAAAGGCTGAGCTAGATTACAGCAGTTATGTCATGATTAGATAAGATGATTGCGACGTTCACTAGTACAAGTAATTGTCTAGTGCAGCTAAAAGAGACACCGATCAGAGGCGCTCTCACTCTCGACGATAGACTAAACGATGTTAAATGCCATGAAAACAAAAGGTGCCTATAACATCAAAACACGCCTAATGTTTGTTATATTAGTCTAGTCAAATTAAGTACATTTTGCTTTAAATGTTTGTAATACCGCACTTCCTGTTGCAGAGTAACTCATTCTAAACGTTCAGACAAGTCATACATCGATATAATAATTGTTTTTGATGAAAAATGCCAAGAAATGATAAAATGCATAAGCTGCTAGCGGGTTGGACCTAAACTCACATAATGCTTATCATGTTGCTCAAGAGACAATACATTTTTTATTGCGGCCGAATATGTTTTCAGAAAGCTGCACATATATGTGAGAATTCGATTAAAGCCTCGCTATGACTAACGTTTATTTACTTTTTAATGATATTATATGTTTATAGTAAAGGAAAATTGATTTCGTCAGAGGTCGTGCTATTCAGTTAAGCTTGTATCCTAGAATTTGTGTAATGTATGCTAAAGTTTAAAAATTGTTCAAAATTATTTAATCTCTCTGTTGCAAAATGTTATCCTGCATTAATCCCCATCACACTTGTGCAATATTCAACCATTATTCTGTTTACACAACTAGCCTATCACCGTTGTAAATGTTGAAAAAAGTAATTTTTAAGATCATTGTTGTAAGTGTTGATAATAGTATTTTCATATTATTTTTTGATGGAAGATATCTTATAGTTAGCACTGAGTCGATATTTGAACCTGCTGGGTTGTATGATGGAAAAAAGAGGAGGAATAGGCTACGACAACACATATAACAGAGAAGAACAGTGTGCATGCATTGTTGGATATTTTTTATATGCTATACTTAGAATTGAGTAAGTAGATGCTGGCTTAGGTAAGGCTTGATATAATAGATTTAATGTGTTTGCTATAGAGATGAATTCATATTATTGTGGCTTGATATTTGCGGTTATTATTAGTGATTGAACATTAAATATTTCATATAACTGAATGGGTTTGACATAAAACTGATTAAGAAATACTCTACGTCTAGTACGTCTACGTACCAGTGTATTCTAAAACGACGTATTTTTATACATTGTAAGTGAGCAGCTACTCAAACTGCCAGTCATAAAATCTATGTACACATAGATGTATGTTTATATGTATGTATACACATACGGTTATATGTCTGTCTGTCTGTATCTATGTAAAGCATAAACAAAAAACAGTTTTAAGTGGTTCAGAAGACATGTAATCCGTTTCAGAACCACTGCAAATTAACCAGGAATGTTTAATAGCCAATCTTTCCTAGCTTTAAAGCTGTGATAGAGTCCACTATGAAAGAACTATTATCCAAACTATTTCACAAGTTTGAAACTCTAGCACTAAAGAATTTATATTCTAGTGTTCCTCTCGGCTTCTTAGCTAATTTTTATGTATCCTAGAGTCCCTTATTCGGCTTTAATTCAGTGAACATTTACCATTGCACTGCCTCCTTTCCGGGGACGACCTGTGTTCAGTTGGATCTTCTCTGCTTCTCCTTCTCTCCAGTGTTGTTAGCCCACACCTTTCCAATCATTCTTCACGGGTCAGACCCTTGTAACCCCAATTCATTTTGTCATCTCTACTCTACAATATCTCCAGCTGTTCTATGTCATGTTTTAGATATAGATTCCATTCCTGGAGACAATATTGAAATGTGGCTTTGTTTAACCTCAGTATTAAATCCTTGTCCTTGCTAACTAATGTCTTCTTGATCTTGATTGTTAACGTTTTTTCTGCTCCGAAGGATTGCTTTAAAGGGTTTTCACTCCGACGCATAATCACACCCAGGCCCCTTTCATCTTTATTAGCTCTCAATACCTTACTTCCCATTTGATATGAAAATTTTGTTTCTTTTCCCTATATGCATGAGAGTATTTTTCCAAATTAAAAAGCATCCGCCAGTCCTCTGACCAACTGCTTGTTCTTCTTAGACCCCATCGCAGTATTTCCTCTTCTTCTTCATCACCTAAGGCTCTTCATAGTTTAGTATGATCTTTAAACTCTGAAATTTTTGATAAAATTTTATTTCTGTCGGTAATAAAAATTATAAACAGCAGTTGCCCAAGCACTGATAATTCTGGCACTCCGCTTATCGCAGTTGTCCAGCCAGAATATTTCGTACTTTTGCCTACCTTTGCCTTCTGTTTGTAACCAGCTTTGAATCCATACTAACACCTGCTCACTAATCCCATATGCTTGCAACTTTTGGCCATTCTTACACGAGATACTCTGTTAAATGTCTTGGCAAAATCTAGATGAATTATGTCCATAGGTTTTCCCTCATCCGTACTTTCATAAATCGGCTCAACGAATCCTAACCGATTTGTAAAACATAAATGACCTCTTGAAAATTCATGCTGACTGTAATTTATTATACCAAGCTGTAATTTACTGTAATTTATTATACCCTGTGCCATAGAGTTGTGGCATTCGTGAAATCAACAATCTATCCGGATACATAGTTATTATGAAATATTAGGGCGATAGTTGCGCCTCTAGGGAATGAGTGCATTGCCTGTGCATTGTCAATGAATAGATGAAACAGAACGGAGAGGGTAGACCACCAAGGCTAAAAATCATTTGACGTGTCAAATCGCGGAACTCTATAATGTTGGAAACCCTTACCATGCGTCGAGAGATTCGTTAAGCACGTCTAAAATCAGAATCTCAGTGGCATCAGTGCGCATAATTAGCCACTGAGATTCTTATTTCAGACATGTTTAGCAGATAATTGCATTTAGGTTTGTCAGATGCAAGAATCCAGCTATTCTTTCCTACAAATTACTCCCCCAAACGTGATTTTTATCATTTGATTAACTGCTAGCTTACCACTGTTCAGGAAGTATACGCTGCGAATTTCTATAAAATGACTGCGTGTACATTCACTGTGACAGGAATGTATCACACGCTTCTATAATTGAAATAGACTCCCCGCCTCCCTTTAGCTTACACTAAATCTAGTATTCGGTAATTGTGTTGTCACATTGTTTTTGCTGGGGGGTACAGTTAACTCTGTCAAACTGATATGTCAGCTTACGGATATATTGCAAAGGTCAAGGTTTGGAACAGAGAAGTATGGATAACTTCTACTTCTGTACGACGTGACAGTGGACCAGGAATTGACCTTCTCTGAGCACATGATGACATTATATCGAATGAATTTTATCATCTACATCAGATCTGCACTATACGCCCTTCACCCTCTGCCAAAGCTGCTTTTGCCCTGACTTGCGCACTAGGGTTGCCTATGATAATGCCATTTATGAGGGCTTTTATCGTTTTCGGAGTAATCAGCTTAAATCCATTTTAAACGTCGCGGCTCAGCTAATTTGTGAGATTCCAAATTGTGGTCATATATCTAACTATATGCTTACAGAGATGTGTTGGTTTGCCAGGCGAAGACGCAATGAGTTTAAGATCCTTATGCTCATGCGTAGGCTGGTTGTAGAGGGAGCTTCATAGTTCAGCTTCGTCCGTACTTGGCCGCAGATCCCTTCGCTTTGCAACACATGGTGAACTGATTGTTCCCCTTCGCGGTACTTCAACAATGCAACATGGACGCTTCGCCGTGGCCGGCCCCTCATTTTAGTGCAAGATTTCATGCAACCTGCGACACCTGATTCTTGTCCTGTGTTGAGAAATGCATTAATTACTTTTTGTCTATACCTCTATTTCACCAGCGGTTGAAGACCATTCTATTTATGTAGCTGTAGACTTGTATTGTGAGATCGGAACCATTCTTGACTTTTCTAGTGGAGATGCTATGCAAAAGCGCACTTACAATCACCACTGGACTAGCGTAAGAACGAAACCCAAGGATGCCGAAATGCATAATTAAAAGTTGAAATTTTGTGTGATCTTAAAATTGTGTGCAATTTTTGGGATTAGGTTTAATTCCTAAAAGCATGACGATTGAAATTTAAGATCTACTATTGAAATTTCTTCTGGAGAATTGTCCAAACACCTCAAAAAACACGAAACCAGTCAAATATGGTTCAGTTTATCCGATACTTTCAAAGTACCTGCCTTTTTGGCAACATATTAACTCATTGCGTTAATTTACAGAAAGTGCAAACTTTAAAATTATTTGACTTAACTAAGGTACAATTGACGCAAATTTTAATAATCAGAAAGTATATCTCATTATTGCTCAACTTATCTCTGATATTGTCTGACTGGTGTAGCTGCCGCAGTTTCACAGGCTTTCGTTTTAGACAATGCACAAAATGTAGTTTAAATGCAAAAGAAATGACTGCGTTTAGTGGTTTATTATTATTTGAAAAGCTGTTGTTTTTCTGTAATAAAGACTCAGATTTCTTCCTCGATCACGTCGAAATTCATCTGTTTAATCCACCTGAAACGCAATTCAAATCATCCTTGTCGTTAGAACTCCAACATCACTCATGGTTCTCAAATCCCTTTCGCTGGCTAAAAATACCAGAAAATTTGAAATTGCTATATAATAAATTCATTACCTAAAAGTAATCTAACACTGTCACAAGAATTGTGAAGATTGGAAACAAACTGTCTGTACGGATGACAGAACTGTTTACTGTATAAAAGGCGAAGATTTCTATGGACTATCATCGCTTAGTATTAACAATTCTATCATTATTGTTCAACCCGTCTCTACTCCATCTACGCAATTTTTCTTCCTCCTGTCTTTTCATATGTAAAATTTTTTTAATCTCTAACATCTTCTCTGGGTTTAAAATAATCTGCTCAAAAAGACGAATACGAGTCGACCTCAAAGTTTCAAAGTTCTTTAACTAGCTCAATATCACTAACTATAGGCCTTAAGATGCTGGTATATACAGAACTTACAACTGCGTGTAGATACATGCACATCAATGTCTAAATTAGCATAATAAAAACTGCAAAGCAAGTATTCTGTCATGTCTAGGGCTAGTTAATGTAAATACGAGGACTACCGTACATTATCGACGATCCGTTTGTATGTAGATCGACTGCGTGTTGTACCAAGTGAACATAGCAATGCATGATGCAATCCTGGTTAATCGAAAGACGACTTAGTTCAACAACCAACTCACACACATGCGTGTTGGTAACGTTTAATAAAAGTTCAGGCAAACGTTAGATCAACCTACCTGCATTCTGCAAACCATCTTTACATTTCCAATACATTATAATCTGTAAACATGCATAGCGCCGTCATCAAAATATGCAAATGTCAATGACCAGTAGCTTCGAAATGATACTAAGATAGTTTCAATTAAGATCCAAGAGACCGAAGTGGCCGCATGAAAAGATCATTTTCAACCTTGAATGCAGTTTTATAAGGCAGCATAAATGATTAGACCTATGATACAGCTATAAAGAGTGAAGTATCCCATATCCCACAAGTGAGACGTAGGCGAGATGCTCATTTCCTTTCTTTAGGCCTTTGAGTCGGCAGTGGACTAATCCCAAGGTCCTGGACACAGCGTCAGTGCATCGCATGACTTGCCGTTTACTTCCCAGCTTACGCCGGTCCAAAAATATACTGCTTGGTGACAGAGGCAGGGTGTGCACAAACAACTTGCCCAGTGTCGTACACGGAATCGAGCCCGCAACCGCATCATCATTGACCTAACGTGTCTCCGATAGACCACCATGCCGCACATACAGTTACCCCGTATATAAAAAATAATATCCGCAATTTGAAACAATCATACTACTCCTGACTTTGGCTTTGTAATTAGAATATAACATTTCTTTGTGTATTTTATATCTGATGAAAGAATTAAAATATCTAGGTCAACACACAATCTGAACCAAAGCTGAAGAGGCCGAATTGATATGCCGCAAGGCCTAATCACAATCCAAACGATTTTACACTCGTGATCAAGTTTTTATGAGTTTTAAATTTATGGAATCAAAATTGGTAAAGGGTAATATAGCGAAGACTTATTGTAATTACTATCGTGACTAGTCTCAAATAACGAAACTGGATCGATGTGGATTTTCCCGCATGAATATATTCGTTTACAATTAATTATGTCAGCAGACGCAGCTTTATAAGTGGCTTAGACACGACAACCGGAACAAAGCCAACTTTGATGCAAGAGCAGTTGCTTCAACGATATCGGAGTTAATGTGGGTGATGGCATTCACCGAGACAGTGATCGAATGGACAACCTGTATAATCTTCTAAAAAAAGTATAGCCATGAAGAAAACATATTTTACAACTTAAAATAAAATCTTATACTGTTTAATTAATCATCGCATGTTTTCGCAGTTTTTTCATGTGCAACACAGCTGAAAGATGAAAGGTCAAGAGGGTCATGCAAACTAATATATTTATGAACAAATAAGACCTAGTGAAACCCGTCGTTTTTTGCAAGCATTTGACTGTTGCTTTTCTAACTCTTTTAATTTTCAGAAAATACAAAACGTTGAACTATTTAACTTACGAAACAATTACCCACTAGGAAATGCAATGTTAGTATTATCAAAATTGTCTATAATATTATCCAACATAAGGTACGCACAAATCTGTTGCAGTGTAAATTTTGTATTCGCTTGGCTTAAGAGTGCTTTGAATCAGGAAGCGACACAGACCTCCATCATCAACTGAATGGGCTGGAAGCAGAAAGCTTGGACAGCCGTTGAATAATTATCTTAACTAAATGCATAATCTTTATCGAATTGTAGAGTTGATACAAGTAAGTTAAAATATAACTAGATGTTCCAAAAGTAGGCAGAGCAGGATGTCCGACTTCTTTTGTTCTTTGAAACCTCACTACAGATGTCATTCATCATCTTTGAATTCCATCACCGTTCACATCTAGTCCGCACGGGTTTCCTTTACACACTCTGTTTCATATTGCCGAATATCATCATGTTCGGTAATCATACTGTTAGGCCGACACATACAAGAACATTAGACCTACAATGTAACAAGTCTAATATACCTCGCTTGTGACACTTGAATAAAGTGGAGTGCATTAAGTGCCACCAAACTAAGTTATGTGAACTACTAGGAAGTTGCTGTTGGCCTAAAGCGAAGAGGGTCATGAGACATGGCAAGCTGAGATAGATGTTCTTTTGGTATAATAGGCCTACTAAAGTGATATACTCATTCCCCGTTGAGGCACTGAAATGGCGGCAGCAAAGGTGTACATTGTTTATGTGTTCGCACACGTGTTTCTAGAGTTGCAGAACAATATGACATCAGCACAGGGTAGGTCGAAACTATGAACTAAATCTAAAAATACATTTCTTTAGCGAGACATTCGTGCCTAGATAGTAAATTGCACATTAAAAACCCTTTAAACTGCTTGCTTTGTTTAGAAGGGTGTTAAATGATCTGAGTAATTATTATTAGTAACTATAATCCCGAAACTTTAGCACCTTTCAATAAAAACTCCAAAAAATCGCAATCGAATAAAATGGTTTTCACACGCTGACTGTTAATGCAAAAAGCCCCAAAAAGCGTATATCGTAGGTTGCTAAGAAAACCTATTCCAAAAATGGGCCGATCAGAGCAAAGCTTCTATGCTTCGCCGTGCAACAGGAATATTACAAGCTAATTACATTTTTCGTATAGTTAAAAGACTTTTTCTAAAGATATTATAAAAATTGTGTAATTATGTATTGCCATGTCTCGTTATGTATTTAATTTACATATAACATTTATCAAATATACAACGATATGTTACATTCCAGCTCATGCCACTCTACTCAGTATTAATGTATTTAGCCTATTGTAGCTATTTTTTGTGCTGGTAATAAATAAGAACTTTCATGGATATTCTTAAATCAAAATATGTTCCAGCAATCACTCGAGATTTCACCGTGCGACTGATCAATTCGCAATCTTCCGGTAGCAATCCAGTGGAAGGACGTTTGGAGATCTTTTACAATGGAGTCTGGGGAACTGTTTGCGATGACGGATTTACAAACGCCAGTGCCAGAGTGGCTTGTGCCAGTCTCGGTTTCGGGTGATTGCATTTGAGTTTTACAATTAATTTATTTTTTACTGTAACAGGCAAGTTTCCTAGCACCATTAAAAACTTTCCAATTAATTTATAATAATGTATTAGGCAAGTTATATAGCACTTTAAAAACTTTATAAGGCGCACCCGAGCTTATTGCTTAGGAGAGAGTAAGTCAGTAACATTAATCTTTGTGACATAGCGCCGAAAATTTGGAATGCATCAACATCGCGGCCTCAATGATATTTTCGCTTTACGTTCGGCTGGACATAGAAAAACTTCGGAAAGTACGACTCTGATAGCTTATAAAAATATTTGGTCGATAGCTAGACTACATTTTGGCAAGTCAGTAAATACATTACAATGCAACTAAAATTTGATGTTTTTTAGAATAGTTCAGACATGGTAAGTTTCACTACGTTTGTCATGACAGCAAGCAATATCCATATGTATAGTTACGAAAAGAAGAAACAAAATAAGAATGCAGATCAAATTAATAAAGTTCTTGCGGAAGTGTGCCAAAAAAACTAATTTAAACTCAATGTCTTCTTAAATAGTTACTTTTTATTATCTCACGATAACCCGTTGCTACCAGAAATAAGAAATTAAATGGCTCATGTAAACAATAAAAATTAAAACACCACAAACGTTAAACCTTGATGCTGAAGATGGTGACCAGTATTAAGCTTTTAAATGTATCAGTGTTTGTTCATTTTTTCTGTTTTATTGTGTAACTTTTACGTCGTTAACAGATTCTTAAACTGTGCAGTGTGTTACTGTTTTAATACACCAGCTACATCGGGGCATTTATCGGAAATCGTCATGGTAGTGGAACCGGAAACATCTGGTTGGATGAAGTCAGCTGTAATGGAAACGAATATGGAATCGACAAATGTCTGCACAAGGCCTGGGGTTCACACAATTGCAACCACGCAGAGGATGTCTCAATCAGATGTGGTAGTATTGCTATAATAATGCTGATAATTTTCTACCCTTTGTCGATCTGTGAATGTTTTCCATGTTACTTATTCATGCACTGACCTTTACTTTCACTTCTCAAGATTCCGAAGTATATCGGCCCGATGAAAGTATGATAAGCAAAGGCGCTTTTGCGAATGGTTTCTGTTTCCAATAAGTATACTTATGCCTCATTTATTCAAGAGCCACACAATTCTTATTTTCATGTCACTCATGTATGTACGGTCATGTATAAATTAACTGATAATCTGCAAAATATTGTTGTGAAAATAGTACTTTTATTATTGTGCAAATACAAAATAGTATTTCATTTGTATTTTAAAATACTGCAATGTTTTTTTCTTTAATATTTTCAAAATACTTTGATATAAAGTTTTTTTGAGAAATTAAAATAATTGTTAAGATACTTTTCACAAACTGCTTTCTGGTTAGAAAGTGTGTAACATATTTGTCAAGTAGAATGCTGCACTTCCATAATCAGCTCCTGTCTAACAGAATGATTGACATAGCCAAGTAAAATCGGCTTAGCCCAGCGTTGTTTAAAAGTCTCGTACTGCAGCGATGATACTGTATGTCTGCCACTTGATTTGCTTTCATAGACAGACTGACAAAGATAATTGGAAGCTAAATTGGGAGCCGGATAGAGACATGCAGCATCAGTAGCAGTGACTGTCTCCTAATTGTGTTATAGTTTTAGGGTTGGTGATGTAGTCCTAACTTTGTTGATTGGCATCAACACATGTATAGTACTGTGTAAGCCAACAGTAGCGTCACATGTAGGACATATGAAACCCTCACGACAGCATTCCCATATGGGCTTTACAAGTTCTACATATAGGCTTTATGTTAATTGCATGTGACTCTATCCCTGCGATACGATCAATTACCAACCCATATCTACTGTAACATACTTGTAAATTATTATTGAAAAAAATGGTTGCTACTCAAATAACACTGCTTATAGATTTTATTAATTTGCCCCAGGTTAATCCGTCAGGTCTTAAGAAAAATTACAGAATCTATTTGTTCGCCTGCTTTCGAAAATACATGACGCCATGGCTGGGGCACAGGTTACGCTTTTCGTTCTGTGTGATGTTAGTGTGGCCTTTGACACGGTCGATCACGACATTCTTATTCACTGATTATCCATTTCATACGATACACCTGGCAAGCCACTTGACTAGCTTCGCTCCATTTTTTGCATGGGTGCACGCCTTGCACTGAGTTTGGGTTTACTCGATCCCGCTGGGCTACCACTCCCTTTGGCTTACCGCAGGGCTCCGTTCTTGGCCAAACTGCTCCACTTTTGTAAGCATCTTCAACATGTGGGCTTTATATGCGCTGCATGTGACTCGAACCTGATATTGGAGCTGTTCTGGCCTCGTTATGTGTCTGAGCCAGATGTATGCTGATGGTATTCAGGTGTATGTGCATTGTCCAGCATCTGTTGACTATAATGCAGCAGGGTATGAGAGTGCTTGGAGCTTAGATAATTTCATTTTTGCACGGTTTAAAGAGCAGCATGGAGTTTTGAACCTGTGACCTGTGGTAACAGAACTGATTATTACTAAATAGCATACTAGTAAGACTCCATACAGTTATCAAAATTAATGTCAAACCATGCACAGTTAGTTCAATTAAACAAAGTTCAGAGTTTGCTTCTAAACAGCTCAAAGATCTAGATTTATGAGACCAATTACATTGCAGTTGTCAAAATTAGAAAGTTAAAGCGCAGCAATATAAATGTTTCTTAGACGTCTACCTTGCGAAATAACCTGAAACAAACCTGAAACAAAGCAGCAATTCAATACAACGAATAGCCTTTTTTAAAGCGATATAAAAGTAGTGGACAAAATTGCTTGCAAAAAATACAAAAGTATTTTGAAATGTATTTTTCAAAATTGTATTTTATTCAGTGCTTTTAAAAACTTTCTGAAAGCATTTTACGCATCATTGAAGATAACGTCTGCGTAGGCTAATTCCATTCATAAAAAAGATGTAATCTTCTTGTAAATTGAGTAATAGAATAGTTTTATCTCAAGCGCGAATATGACTGAAACAATTTGGAAACTTCTTCCTCTTTAGTGGATTATTTAGTTAGCATCCATACACTCCAATAGATGAGGAAATGACGCCGCATCACGACTTGGCATGTAGTAGTATAATGTTGTTTTAGGAACTTCTGGCGCTTTTGCCATCCGACTCGTCAATTCCTTGTCTCCTGTCACCAATCCAATGGAAGGAAGATTGGAAATCTTCTATAACGGAGTCTGGGGCACTGTTTGCGATGACAGCTTCACCAATAACAGCGCCTAAGTTGCATGCGCTAGTCTGGGTTTTGGGTAAGTTCAGTTCTTTTGTTAATCTTATATTAGTGCTTCTGCAATGTGCCTTATTCATAATTTTATGTCAATGGTTTCGCTTGAGCTTATTTGTAAAATGAAACGCTGTTTTCAGTCAGAAACGGAGTCAGTTTATTATGCTTAAGCAACAAGTAGGTCTATGACTAGCGTAAATTTTCATAATTTTGGATTTTCGGAATTTCCCGCAGTAACTTGAATTCTAGGTTTAGCTACAAGCTGATACCCTATTGTTGACAGATAAATAAAATACAATGATAATGAGGCACTGGAGAGAATTGATGGACGTTCTACAATTAGCTGAATACACGATATTTTGTTACAACTCATCACAATGTTTTAGTTCAAGTTAAATATGGCAGAATGAAGTATACTTCTGATGATAGGCCGTACAACTTCCATGAAATTTTCTATGGTCTTATTGTAATAACGTTCAAGACATGAGTTAACGGTCGCTGTTCAGCAGAATCAAGACGAATGCCAAATTGGATTCTAGCCTGGATTCTAGGGCAGAATTCAAGAAGGAAATCCTGGAGATGCGGAAATAGCCTACGGAGGAAATGAGCCAAAAATGGACAAGATTTTAGTCGAAGGCCAACATAAATTTGAACCGCTAGAGTTTACCCGAACAGAGTTCCAAAGTCAAGGGCATGCGATGTAAAATGGGAACTCACCGAGTTGTCCTTTTTGTCTGAATAGTCAGATTAAAACTCTCAGAGGAGAGACAAATCTTGGAAGTAAGTATAGAGTGACGATAGTGAAATGTAGAGCCTTAGACCCTGTAGACAATTAGCACGGTTTTGAAAGTTATTCTATTTTCTATGGGCAGCTAATTTTATAATTTTAATTATAATATTATATAAATTTTATTATTATAATGAGTTCATTGGATGTTAATTTAATTAGATACATAGGTGCTGTAATCGGCAATCGTCATGGAATTGGTGATGGTAGAATTTGGTTAGATGAAGTCAACTGCACTGGAGCTGAACGGAGCATTGAAGCGTGTAGACATTCAGTTTGGGGCAACACTGATTGCAGCCACAATGAGGATGTCTCCATTAGTTGCGGTTCGTATCACATAAGCATCTTGCTTAGGTCCTGCTTGTTTTCAGAATAGATTGTTCTATCTATTGTTTCGTGTAAAATTATCGTAATTGTAATATCAGGATAATAATATCAGGATAATATCTCAAAAGAGATAAATTATGGGAACCAGCTCATTCACAGGCGTCTCCCATATGCAAACTTGAGACATAGTTGAGGCGCTGGAGTTTGTTTCGGACAAAACGAATCCCAAGGCCATACACATTGTATGGTATCCCAGGAACAAATTTATCAGGCAATGTTGGTATCAAGTGTTACTGCTTCGCGACATAGGATTATTTAGGTAGACAAATTACCTGCGGTAACACTATGGAGTCCATTTGCCAAAATCTAATTACCAGTGCATGAACTAGATTTTTGCCTTCACTGTCAGCTTTTAGGCACCTGATAATAAGCGTAAACGGAATATTTCAAGTAACACTTTGACACGTATTTCAATAAATCTTGTGTTTTTAAAGAAATCTAGTATGTATTTCTCAGTCTAATTTTTAGTCTATTTATGATGCGGTTCTTGAAGGAGCTATTCCACGACTTGTTAATTCCTTGTCATCTGTGAGCAATCCAAATGAAGGGCGTTTAGAGATCTACTACGCTGGACATTGGGGCACCGTTTGCGACGACGCGTTTACCAATACAAGTGCAAGAGTGGCTTGCGCCAGTCTAGGTTTCGGGTAATACTTTTCTTTATAACGCGTTTATTAGCAAAGTTCTATACGAAGAAGTGATTTCATATTTTCTATTTTGTTCTTGTATACAATTGTGATGCCGCGGGTTTTCAGATATTTACGCACAGGCATATCGCTGACTGAATTGCAATTAAATCATTCTGTTTCACTTTGTAAAGCTTACATCAAGTTACTGCAAAGCAAGTCGTCAATGCATTTTTGTAAGCCTTACAAGAAATTTTAGTATGTATAAGTTAAATAACACAAGTAGATAATTTGGATTACAGGTCGTAATAATAAAGTAAGAGTGGAAATGGGAATAGGAGCAAGCTTCAGCAGTGGAAAGAGAAGTGATGGTGAGAGTAGTGGATTATAATATTACTATTAACAATAACATTGAGAATCGGACGTTCCAGAGATTACACTAGCCTCAGGTAAAATAATAAACTTAGTAGTAGTAGTTGTGGTAGTAGCAGCAGCAGTAGCGCCATCTACCTAAAACGTAATTTTTTACTTTAGTTAGATAATCATGCGTGCAGCGCCTATGTGAGGTAACAAAAAGGCGCTATATTAACTGTCTTGATACTTACGTCTATAAATACATTGAAGCAATAATAATAAAAACACAGCATTATCGGATGGCTCATCAAAATTACATCAGATAGTTTTTTAGGAGGTCATTTTGATAGAACAGAAGAAAAAACAGTTTATGGAATAATCCTGTCAAAGCTATAAGTATTGCGTGTTGACTATTTGCAACGTTTGCCATTATCGTTATGATGACGACAAGTTAAGATTTATATATTAAATATTCGGTTAAATAAATAATTTCTTGTCTACCTGTGTGTTTATTTAGATATGTTGGTGCATTCCTCAATAATCGTCATGGCAATGGAACTGGTAAAATCTGGTTGGATAACGTCGTATGTGTTGGAACTGAGAAAGCCATTGATAAATGCTCACATAACGGTTGGGGCTTAAACAACTGCGGTCACACCGAAGACGTTTCGATTAGTTGTGGTGAGCTCAGTAGATTTTAAATTTTATATGATCTTCTATGTAAATTAAAATAAGACTAATACATATTTCGTTCTTGTTTCGCAGAGCATCGAGCTCTGCTATGAAATGTTTCAAAAGTTATAGGCTGGTGTTAAAGAAAGCTCTTAAGCTAAGAATGTTCTAACGATGTATACTGAAGGGCAAAGCCAATAGAATTTAAACGCAACATTCAAATTATTGCAAGTGTTTATTTTCTCCAGTCTCTCGGGCCAGTTCGCCAGTAGTATTAGCTATGCCTACTTTAATTGGTATTCAATAAACAAAGAAAATTCTGCATTGCATTGATTCCGACAAGTTTCTCAAAAACAAAAATACGAGAAAGTTTTAGTTAAATATCAATTGGAAGATAAAGTTTAGTAGGCCTATATGTAAATCTAGCAGGCCACGTAGCAGAATAAACAAATTGTAACTGACATTAAAATCTACATATACAGTGTCTAAACACATATCCTTTTTTGGACGGTCTTGTATTTAAAATGTAAACGCAGGTTATGATGCAAGCCTTGCACTTCAAAGATTCATTAGTGACGATTTTCATGTGCCTCTGACTTTGAAATCGCAATTGGAGGGTTTTTGACAGTCTAGCATAAAGTTTCACCTCAGCTAAGTAAATATTTGTGGGCATCTGAACAATATCAGAAATGAAAGAAAAGGAAGAATTGAACAAAGTACCTGTATTTAATCAAATTTTGCTTTACTGGTTTGTAGGAAAAGCTACCACTTTAACCAATTTACAATAAGGCGTAGTTAAGCTCTTTGCAGTAAACTATTCACTGTAAAGTCAAAAGTTTAACAACAAACACAATACTCTTTTTTAAACATAAAAATTAACTCATTTGACCGTATTTGAGGACTAATATTCAAATAAATGACAGAACTGAGCGACTTTGTACATTTAATTATTATTTAAGTTATTCGGCTGCTGTTCTTCGCGGATGTGTGAAGCTTAAAAGGAGTTTTTCTAGAATATTGCTTCTGCTTTATTTTGCTATAGGCTATAATGTTAAAGGCGTTTTACATCTGGACCCTATAACATAAAATCTAACGCTCAATATTATAATTTCTGGGCCAGTCGTAATACCGATTCACTGCAGTAAGCGTTTCGGAAACGATATCAAGTGTGTCAAAATATGATTCATGGGGGACAATTGACTGCAGCATTAATGAAGTTGTCTCAATTAGATGCGGTGAGACTATTTTATTGCTTCTGTGATAAAAATCACGACTACAAAATAAAACGCTGATGAAACTGATGGTGGTGGTAATACTAGCTGCTGAAGAATGTATTGAAGATGATTTTATCTATTGCGTTTTGATCTTGGCCTCTGTCTTGTGAGGCTTGGTCTCAAACGTGTGTATGCGCTGCTATTCATGCTTTGAGATGCGACTCAATTTTTAGGGAATACTCCGGATTATGCAGTGCGACTTGTCAACACACTGGTTGACGTTTCAATGCCTATCGAGGGCAGACTTGAAATCTACTACGTTGGAGTGTGGGGCACTGTTTGTGATGACCGCTTTACAAATGCCAATGCAAGGGTTGTGTGTGCTAGTCTCGGCTTCGGGTAATTTTCCTTTCACAAATTCATTAAATCTTACATTTGTTCGAAATCGAATGTTTCTACGTTAATCTTTGACACCTTAAGTTTTTGACTTTCGGCGCTGAATACAAGGTCTAAAATAAATAAATAAATAAATAAATACGATGAGCCACACACAAAAAAAATAATTTTAGTGCCTAAAATCTGATTGAGTATCGAAAGTTATTTTTTAAACGGCAGTAACAAGCTTTTCTTATTTTCGCATGCGATGTTTCAAATATACTGTTTCAGACAGAAAGTTTGGAAATATAGTGCTTCAGATAATATATTGTCTGGAAATATAGTGTTATACACATATATAGTTTGGAAATATATATAAAGCCAAATTATGACATAGAAATTAATTTTGTGCTAATTGAATCGATCAGATCAGGTCATATTAGTGTAGTCTGCTCTGCTGCTGATGATGAATGACGTTATCTCCGATATCACCTCAATAACGGTGGTTTAGTTTTAGATTTTAAACTTATTACGGTTTGATAATCAGATATTGATTGCACACTTATTACCTAAGTATCATTGATGCTATGGGCAGTGAGTGAGAACCTTTTAAAGGTGTTCTAGACATATTTATATACATACGAATATACTCATAAAATTATGCCTTCATGTTATCGCACTCATTAGTTAAGGGTCTGCCGCGTCTGCGCAGTGAGTGACGATATAAATAGGCGCTGCACAAATATTCTTGTGATTAATAAATAACGCTATATAAATAGTCATACTTTTATCTACATATGTCTTAACATATATATGTTAATATTTTCAAAATACGAATAACTTAGGATCTCAAGGAGGGAAAGTAATTGCTCGTACTAGGGAGCCTCAAGTGCGAGAGAATTTTCAGATTCTGGCATGGCTATCATGAAAATTGCTGCCGACGTTTAATCTGTTGGAGTTGAAGTTTGTTTAAGTCAAAGAGTTTCAAACTGCAAAGAAACCACACCAACAGCATCGTTTTTTTGGTGAAAAACTAATAGATCCAAACTGTCCTTTTGCTGACTTTGACCAACTGTAGATGTTTATAAATGTGGTTGCACGGGACGCGAAATATCGACTGCGTAATGTGTTAGGGTTAAGGTTGGGGATAGATGCGGACCTATACTGTGTTCACAAAGAATTAGGTTCATATTCACATTCACACTGGCGAACTCCTTGAGGCCCCTAGCAACGTCCTTCATCATAATGTCTATTATGGAGGTGTGTAATCTTGAAATTATTTACAAATCACGAGTTCATTACAGTGTCGCTGTTTTATTTTCTACAGGTTCAGTGGAATATTCATTGGAAATCGCCATGTCAACGGAACTGGCCAAATATGGTTGGATGGCGTAAACTGTACTGGCATCGAATCGGGTATTCAGAGATGCCAGCACAACTCTTGGGGGACTCACAACTGTGGTCATGGCGAAGATGTCTCAGTTAGATGCGGTGAGTTCTCTTTCAACTTGCATTTTTTGAGAGATCGTTTAATTTTAACCGCATTCCTAGTTCTTTAACTTTTAACATAGAGTCATACCTCATCCCTCTTTTGGAGACCCATGTCAGAAGCTTGCATGGTGTGATACGTATTGCATCGTAGTCAGTGAAGACAGGCTCTAACAACGGAAACCCGCTTCTCAGTGTTTATGGTCAACTTATCTTTACAGCTTTTAAACTTATGTCACTACTTTTATTGTGTTAAAAAATTCTATATACAAAAAATTGTAAAACTACCTTCACAAAATTGGTCGTTTTTTTAAAGGAAGCTTGGTATAACATTTAGAATTTCGCTTTCTTTCTAACAAATTAATCAAATTGACTCAAACATCCACTTTACACAGTAAAATGATCATAAACTATTCTATTTATCTGGTTAGCATAATGAACGAGCAATGTCAGAAAATCCGAATCTGAGACGCAGATATAATTATGTTCGATAGGGGGCAAGATGCAGTCATGCAGAAACTACGGTAAAATAGTTAGTCTCAACAAATTACTTAAATGATGATAACGAGTTGAGAAGTCTAGCCTTTTGTGGCAGACGATTATAAATATAAGGACTGCAGCAGATAAAAGCACGTGATCCTACATTTGTCCTGAACCTGGGTTCATGCGAGAAACCAGTATCAGACAAGCGGATGAATCTAGGAGAGCGATGTGGAGTCAGCAATGTATTAAGATACCAAATCTAATCTAACGACTTCTATAGCGTCGTTATCATAAGACATCAGTAGATGGTCTCTTTGAGTCAAAATCGCAGTAAAAAATCAAAAACCGCTGAAGAAGCCGGGTCGTATTCCGAAAGGTCAGAAATACCAGGGGCCAGCCTACAGTCGGTAAACAAGCAGGAAGAGATAGGCCCGTGTCTTAAGTCTAGATCTGATAAACATTAAAGAATTCGCAAAACGAACTGAAATGGGCAGTGAATTCCAAAGCTTCGGACCAGCTAACAAGTGCTACGATGATATGATGTGATGAAAGGCAGGTGTTCTGTGCCCTGAAAGTCAAACACGAATTCTTAAAATTTTACTAATTTACTTTTAAAATTTTACAATTAATAATAGACGATAAAATTTTAATATTGCTGATTTGGTATCTTTAGGAAATATTTCAGAGTTTTCCTTGCGGCTCACCAATTCAGTCGCAAACGATCCCAGTGCAAGGGAAGGTCAACTGGAAATCTATTTTGCTGGGGTATGGGGCGTTGTTTGTGATGACGGCTTCACGCACACCAGCGCAAGAGTGGCGTGTGCCAGACTTGGCTTTGGGTAAGTGGCATTTTAACTTCTTTATACTCATCTTTCTCTATTTCAGCCCTTCTAATAACCTTTCAAATTATTATTTCTAATTTTACCTCAATGTTATTTAAATTATTATATCTAAAATTAATTGCGCTTTTCACAGTAAATCTATGCGGTTGAAAGACTTGAGATACCGCTACAAATGAGATGCAGTCAGTGACTGTTTTGCAAGCCTAAAAGCTTGAGTTTTAACTCTATTTCGAAAGCTGCAAAGCCACCGGCTGAATTGAAACAGCATTCGGATATCACTCGTTGAATATTCGCGGAGTGATGATATTGCCAGCGAAACTTTTTGGTGACCCCTACCATGATTGAGGTGCTTTGTCGGAAAACAATTCAGCATTGGCCAAAGGACAATAGTTAGTTTAATACATGTAGTGTTTTGATGTTTTTAGACATACCGGTAAATTTATCGGAAATCGTTATGGAACTGGACTTGGTAAAATATGGCTGGATGATGTCATCTGCAACGGAACTGAACGGGGTATCAACGACTGTGCGCATCGTCCCTGGGGTTCGCATGACTGCAATTATGGCGAGATTGTTTCAATAAAATGCGGTTAGTTACACTAGTGTACAATTTCTGCATTTTATATTTCGCCTCGAACAAGAAATCCTCACCCATCGCAGTCTAACTGCAAGTAACTGTATAGACACAGTTTATGCGACTATGCATTCAAATCTTCTCTGAAGAAAGCAAAGTATTTTTCCATACAAATATTATATGCAGAAATAACTAGGCAAAATATAACATTCTGCGCATGTCTACCAGTCGACAGTAGTTACACGAGGGTTCAAACTTCCCACTCGTCATGCAATACAGCGTGTTTGTTCAGTGCTAATAAAAAACAACGGATTTGTAAGACTTTATTGTAATCAGTCATAGGGTACGGTGTGCGAATTATTAACTAAGTCATACAGTTGCAGTTTGGCGAATCTTCTATACAACTTGCTTCAGTTGAGCAAAGACTTTTGTCTTATCAATACCAGGCCTACAAATGATACGCAACGATAAGTCTTTGATAGGAGTTGCTTGCTTTAGAATCCTCAGCTAATCTAATCATTTAAATAACACCGTTATTATGAGGCCCAAGACATCAATCGATGGTCGCTTCAAATCGAAATGGCAAATCCAAAATCTTAATTCGTTGGAGAAGCCGGGTTCAATTCTGACAGGTCAGAGAAACCAAAAGATAGGCTACGGTCGGTAATCAAGTTAATATGGATGTAATATCAAAATCAGGGTGTTGTACTCTTATCAAAAACACAATTCCAGACGCAAATATTGTCAACAGTCGAATTTTACAATTCTGCATATCCAACAACCTTCTGTTGTTTCATTTATTCTGTTCTATAAGAAATCCATGCTCACCTTCACAAGCCTACACCAAACGAATACATTGACTAAGGGTTAACATCGTCTCGACATCTAAACCCACTATTATTATTTAACATGTAAACTATTGAAATAGGTCTACCTATCTCTGTTTAGATATACAACCCAACTAATCAATTAGAAAAAAAAATTTGTAACAATTTATAGCAATCTGCAAGCAGAAGTTTCTAATATCCTAGCCTTGTAAACAGCTTCTCCAAGATCATGCCACTGGCAATCACTTTTATATAGCATTGGCCATTAGGCAATACTCTACTGATGCACTGTTGCAAATTGTTTCATGAGTTTCAACTGAGAGAACATAGATAAACTGAACCAGATTTTTTCTAAGAGTGCGATTGTTAACAGGCTTACTACCTGCGCAATTTTAGACGACACTGGAGATTATGCTGTACGACTGATCAATTCGCAGGACTCCAGTAGAAATCCAATGGAGGGAAGATTTGAGATCTATTATGCTGGGGTCTGGGGCACAGTTTGTGATGACGGATTTACAAATCTCTCTGCTAAAGTAGTGTGTGCCAGCCTCGGCTATGGGTAAATTAATTCACAAATTTATTGTAGATTTTCTTAAGCCTTGGATTTTAATGATTCGTTTTACCGACGACGATATTTGCCTGCACAGTACAGTGTAACCCGCATCAAGTACCAGAAATATATTCATTATGTTAAACATGCAGTAAAAGTAGCCCTAAAACTGTTTGCTAAGTCATCTAAAGTCTTTTGTTACTTTCATATATAATAGAATATCCAGCTCAACTGGTGGTCATATAGTAAATCGATTGCATTTCGCCGATATGTCCGGAGTTCCATTTTCGACGTTTCGGTACACAAGTGAAAGTAACTCTTAGATCCGTAGCTTCTCTAGGGCAGAAGGTGATACTTGATTGTGAAAAACCTGCCGCTACAGGCAGACAGTTAACGATGGACACGCCACGATGGAACGTTTAATACAGCCCCAAGTTTATGCAGATTTTTAATTGGTAACAATATTTGCGTGTAGAATTCTGAAAAAACTGTATACATAAATTAACAATAATACATACATATATACATATATAAACTACTTCATAAACATGGATATAATTATAGATATTAAGACAGTACATATGATAGAGTAGAAGGTGGTGCCTGACAGTAAAATGCCTACATAGAGGCAGGAAGTTGATGATTGGCATGCCACGATCGAACGTTTAATATCGCACCAAGTTTATGCTGCCGTTGCATTTTAATTTGTTAGAATAGTGGCATGTTGTATTCTGAAAAGCTGCAAACATAATTATATCACTACTTCACATGAATATATAATTATAGATATTAAGACAGAAGGCTCTACATATGCTAACAAAATCATTACTGTCTCATTTATACATGTTCTTCGTTGACTATTCATTCCAAAATCAGTTATATAGGGTCATACATCGGACGCAGTCACTTTGGAGCCGGAATTGGCAAGATCTGGTTGGATGACGTAGACTGCACCGGCCGTGAGCCGAGTATCGACAAATGCAGACATCGCCCCTGGGGATTGCATAACTGCTATCATTTCGAAGATGTGTCAGTAAGATGCGGTTAGTGGCATAATCTCAAAAAAATAATTATGTTGGTATCAAATCGAACGAAAACTTTTAATTAATCATTCAATATACTTCAAATTAACGTATAAGGTACCCTAATTTAATCGATCTCCTTCGAATCTACCAGAAAAAATCAAAACACCTCAGCTTTTTTGTTTTATAAGCTGAATGTAACGGCAAAGATTAGACTTGTTGCACGGCTGTATGTATACTAGTCTATAGAATTTACGAATCTAGGCCCTGGAATTGAAGTATAAAGTTGATTCACTACAGCTGTCCACTCTTTGAGTTAATATTCGATTCAGAACAACACCCAGAGACTCGTCGATTTTGTAAAAATTTCTTCCCTGCGAAGAGTTGCGTCCATGAACAAATAGTTTTTTGTTGATCATGATTCCTTAAATTTTATCTGAATACATGTTCATTAATTTCATGTATAGATTTCTGTTATTCTGTATACTCCGAAATAATACTTGAAATGTTTGGTCATGTTGGCATTTCAGGAATTGCTCAGAATTTTGCAGTAAGACTAGTTAACTCGCTTTCGCACATTAGCAATCCGAAAGAAGGGCGGTTGGAGATTTATTACTCTGGAGCCTGGGGAACGGTGTGTGATGATGGCTTCACGAATGCCAGCGCAAGAGTGGCTTGTGATAGTCTTGGCTTTGGGTAAATCAGTAATTTAGCTTGATCTATTCGTGTTAATTTCTGGATAAAATTCATTTAATTCGCATATGAAAAACTTACAAAGAGGACGCTTAGAGTAGAGAGGATAAAAGGTCTAACAAAATCATAGTAAAATTCTAGAGCGTAGTTTTGCAAATGTAAGAAATATACCACGCAATATTTAAAAAAACACAATTTGTATAATATGTAGCAAATCAGAATCCTGACATGCATGACATTGCAGAATCGGGGAAGAAGCCAAGTATCACAGACATCGAACTCGTTTTGAATGATTTCAGTTTAAGAAAGCCTCGACATAGCCAGAAAACAGCCGTGGGGTTGGAACATGTAGTGTTGTATGCTTAAAGCGATATTCATGCCATAGAGAGAGGAGCCAGACTTTCAGAGAAATCAAACTTGGTGTGAAATTCAATTCAACAGGTATCAAATGCTTTTTGAAATTTGCTATAAAGTGTCAGATGCGAACCGAAAAGCTGATGAAGGGTCAAGCAAACTACTAAAAATTGCTACCAGGTCAACGTATTTGATTATGGAAGACTCTAACCTTCTGAATGGGAAAAAGGGAGGGACGGAGAGATAGGATTTTACTAGATTTTATTATTTCCAGCTTTTTGCAACAGCAAGTCGTGGAACCGAGCAGAGGGACATTAATTTGGATTTCGTGATCACATCAGAAGAAATAGGGTAGAGAATGCAAGCATTAGAGAGGAGTTTAGTACTAGTGATCATCAGACAGTCAAATGAGTATCAGTTATGGAACAGAATCAGGAAGTCCAAGTGTCAGTGACCGTAATGGAAGAAAAAGAATTTTCTTGTGGTCATCTTCTTCAACAGAGGGTTTCATAGGCGAACACCATCTTCTTCCAGTAACTTGGTGACGAGCGGTGCTATTATTCAGCGATTTAATCTTCGGGGGACTTTAAGCATACTCTATATCTCGTTTGTTCCAATTATAGTGATATGCACTTTTTGTATTACGTATATTAATGAAATACGTACAACGTATTTACGTATTTAAATACTATTCTAATTTGCGTTAAGACTATCTATCATGAAAGCTTGATCAGACAATGGCTTCTTTATTGCATTATAGAACGTTTAGGCTTGTTTTAAGTTTGCATGGGGATGCTAATGCAAATTTCATTTGGTGAGTTAGACGCATCGGTACCTTGATCAGTAATCGTCATGGCCCTGGAACTGGTCAAGTCTTGTTGGAAGATGTCGTGTGTGCTGGTACTGAGCAAAGAATAGACGAATGCATGCATTCTGCTTGGGGAGTACATGACTGTAGTCACAACGAAGATGTCTCGATTAGTTGTGGCAAGTAATTTATTCCTTCAGGCCGTTAATACACATGCAACCTTTTTATCTTTTTATGCAAATTTTTATCTGCTTTCATTTCATGCGTTTTATTTTGTTATTGAACATGAAAGCTAAAATGGCGCGTGCCTACTAGCAGATCTGGGCTTTTAAGATATCATGAAACTTTGATGCTGACCTAAAGGACATTACAGAAAAACCGGCGCACTCAAAAGGAGGCAGTGAATTAGATAGCAGCACAAATTGAGATACATATTTGGCCTACTCGATTACTCAAATACATGAATATTTAGTTTACACAACATATTCAGCGTATTCGTAACATGTCAATCCCATCGTGTTTTGGCATCATAACTATGTAGTCCAAATTGCTTTGTTAGGAATTTGATTCGTAAGTGATAGATTCCCGAAGATTCATGCAAACTTTAATGTCGACCTAGAAACTGTTTCTCAAGCGATGGGAGTATACCATACTTAGACATTATTTTTAAAGTCAGTTTTGTTCAATAACATCTACATATGCGATTTGTATTTGCTTCATTGTTCATCATTCCTACGTGTATTTTAACATACAGGAATAACGACGAAACTTGTCAATTCAATATATGCGGCAAACAATCCAAAAGAGGGACGCTTAGAAATCTATTACGGCGGTGAATGGGGAACGGTTTGCGATGATGCCTTCACAGATACCAATTCAAAAGTAGCTTGTGCCAGTCTCGGTTTCGGGTATTTCAGATTCTGTCGTATATTACTAGCTTATTTATTGACTTGATCATTAATTTCCATTATTAATTTATTTACCTGATAGGGGCCTACTGTAAATATTGATCATAATTCATCGACGAGCTGCCCCATACTAGCACAGCTCTGCAATTTCGTTGCTGGATTAAGGTTTCCTGTTAGATGGTCAAAAGCAAGCAATTGTTCTACTGTACATCCGCTAAAGAGGCTGAAATAGATCTGGATAACATCACCAGCTGCTGAACATTCTCAAATTGGACTCGATAAATGCCAATAGTACAAATCCCGTTTAAGGGAGGGACATACTACAGAGACAGTCTTGCTCAGACTCGTCTCGGGCACCTGTGATGCCAAATTGTGATGTGTCACGTTGCTGTTTTCTCTGCTCGATGTAACCGCAGCATTCGTCACGGTCGACCACGACATCCTACTCACGCGGTATAGCATCGTAAGCGGCTTAGAATCGTAGGGAATTGGTGGTCAACGTCTTGGCTGACTTTACTCCTTCCTGGATACAAGGACAGTGATGAACTCTAATTGTACGGCTTGTACACCTGATCCATTGTATGTCCCACTGAACTTAGTTCTTCAGCCGCTTCTCTCCATACTCTACAGAGCATACCTAACTCAGATCATGACTGCTCTGGAGCTCGGGTCCACCAATAGGGCTTCTGCCGATGACATTCAACTATTCTTGCTATCAATGTGACGCACTTGCTCTGTATGACGTCTCCGCGGGGCTATCGTGGCCGAAATACAAGCCTAGATGTATGCTAGTCTGCTTCGGTTGAATCCTGCACACACAAGGCGCGTTCAACGACTGATGAAGAGTCCATAAAGTCGCAATATGAAGAGTCCATAAAGTCCCAATATCCTGATTAGAATTAATAAATTATTCGTCTTAATGGAGAACTATCTGACACTGGTCATGTAAATTTCGTCTGCAGATCGTGCATCTATCAACTAAGTCAGATACTCGTCATATCTGTCAGTTAGTGCTGCAGTTATCCTTGTTCAACCGTTCATCATGAAGCTTAATGATTACGGAAGTTCCAACCTTCAAAGTCAAAGTTTTGGTTGCATCAGCTCTAGCCTGTGTGATGACTGAATTAATGCTCACTTGCTTAAATCCTCGCACATCTTAGAATTTTATGCGAATAACTCTTTGTATTGCGCAACACCAGCATTCAGGCTCCTTCGACTAGGACGGGATTCAACTATCGACACCACATCAGCACAAATCATGAAGTTTTGTGTACCAGTATGAAATGAACCAGTTATCTGACTGTTGTTACCCTTAGTATCTGCAGCGTTTGCGCTTCCACATATCAGTTTGATACCATCGTGCATTCTCTTACGTTGAACATTTCTATTGGAACATTCTTCCAGTGCACATAGTGTTGTCTAAAACAACTGCTCAGTGGTTTTTTGTTTGTGAAACTAGGTATGGTGGAACATTTATCATAAATCTTCATGGCAGTGGAACTGGCCAGATCTGGTTGGATGACGTCAAGTGCAATGGAACTGAACAGAGCATCGATATGTGTTCAAGAAGCTCCTTTGGTGTTCATAATTGCGGTCACAACGAAGATGTCTCGATAAGATGTGGTAAGATTAAATGGAAAAAATTCAGTTAGTATCCGTATCAATTGTAAAATTACTATCATTATGGCGGATAGAATAGTCATAGTACGACAATATGAACAAAATTCGAGAACTATGAATATGCAATTTTGCCATACGATCTCGGGGAAAATAAAGATCCAAATATTAGAAATTTTCGGCAGAGATTTATATAACTTTTCTAATGAATGTAAATGCTTGTCTTTGTAGGAGACACGCGAGGCTTTGCCGTGCGATTAATCAATCCTTTTGGTAACAATTCGAAGGAAGGACGATTGGAGATCTACTATTCAGGAATCTGGGGAACAGTGTGTAATGACCACTTTACAAATATCAGCGCAAGAGTGGCATGTGCCAGTCTCGGATTTGGGTGAGTTTCTGTCTACGTATAATTATGCGCTATTGGGTATATGTAACTGATTCAAATTGAACTGCATAATCTCACTACTTTACTGTAGATCAAAAAGGATGAATGAGGGTTTTTACCTTTAAATGCTAGGACTTCGAATATTACAAAGAAAATCAGTCCTCAGATTGATAGATGTCCTAATATAGAATATTAGTTGCTTTTAATATTCAACATAACATGCAGAGAAGCGTAACTCATTGCTGGATGAGATTTCTTAGTGCTGCTAAACAACTGGAACCTTACGTTACAATCATTACAATACAACTCTAATTGCAAGGTCAGAAGTGACCACTGAAGCCGGCAACAGAAAACATCAATCATAGACAGACTGGGAGAGATAAGTTTCTAGAAGTCGAGAGCTCTAAATGGTGGGGCAGGACGTGTACCACGAAAAACATACTTTCAAGATATTGGTCGAAGAGAGAATCGTTTTTTAAAGCGTTACAGAATACAACGAGAGATGATGCGTAAGATGGCGGATGATTTTCACGTGGCTTATAGAGGAGGAGTGCCAGATAAAAGCGGATACGCTCAGACATAGAAATTCAGTGCAGAGAACGAAGAGCAGTTGTGATTTCGTCTCGGTAAGATTGTCTAAGACACAGTCGTGTAGCCTGGTGTATGACTCTTTCCGAGATTTAAGCTTAATGTTGCGTGTAATTTATATGTATTGTGACAAGAGCTTTCTTTTGCTATTTTCATTGGACGTCTTTTCATTTTGTATTTGAAATCAGTTACGTCGGTGCAATGATTGACAATCGTTACGGAGGTGGAACAGGTGCAATATGGTTGGATGATGTGAAATGCATTGGAACAGAAAGTGGACTAGAGCAGTGCACTCATCGTGGGTGGGGCGTGCATGATTGTGGCCATGGTGAAGATGTCTCACTTAGTTGTGGTAAATATGTTTCCACTCTAGCACAACCGGTATCGCGTCGTACTCCATATATTGCATCATTAAGACTTCACTTGAAGCTACAATCGATTAATGCCTTGTACACTATGATAACGGCGTCATAGACGTCATTGGGTTAGACAGAATAGATTTACCAGTTTTAAGTCTGAGGCGCAGTGATAGACTCCTTAAAGTTTGAAGAGCTTTATTGTTAAAACCAAAAATACATAATCGCAACTTTTTATCTCTCTAGCGCGATTCTGGAGCATTCAAACTGCACTTGACACCCATGTACATGAGACTGTATCTACTGACTTTCTGGCTATTTACCTGAATGTGGCTTGATTTTGATGCGCCATCGGTTGAAGCTTTGCATTATACATTAGATAGTAGGTGCATCGGATATTGAAATTGATAAAAAACAATAATACTAATACTACTACTACTACTAATAATAATAATAAATGTAATAGAAGTAGTAGTGGTAGTAGGTGTGGTAGTAGTAGTAGTAGTAGTAGTAGTAGTAGTACTAGTAGTAATAGTTGTAGTAGTAATAATACGGTTTTCTTATCCCATTGACCCGATGTATCATATCTAAAAACTCCATACTTCTTCCCAAAATGAGACTCCCAGCGCACTTACCTTACAGGCATTAATAGAGCAATGTTTGTTTTAGGAACAGTTGCGCGACTTGTCAATTCCAACGGAATTCCAAGGGAAGGACGATTGGAGATTTACTATGCGGGGGTTTGGGGAACTGTTTGCAACGACGGTTTCAGCAATATCAGTGCACAAGTTGTTTGTACCAGTCTTGGTTTTGGGTAATTTCACATTCTCTTATCTCTTTTTTAATCTAATATTTAATAAAAATCCCGTGAAATATTAATATGCCTTTCGTATATAACGGCTTTCCTTGCGTTTCATATTTTTTATTACCTGTTCTGACAAAACTAGTCCTAAGTCCAATTTGTCTGATTCTGTGTTTTTTGTTTTATTAAACAATTAATGCACTCAGTTTTGCTTAACTGAGATCACTTCATATGTATTTTCCAAGTGGTTCCGAAGATAATGTCAGTTTGAAATAATGACCTTTATCCATGATTCTTAGATAGATGCCGTTAAGCGGTGTAATGCGTTTCCTTCTTAGCAGTCAATGACCCTTAAATAAAACCTTCTTCGCTACGGCATGTGTGAATAATTGTGCGTTTTAATTATTTGAAACGGGTACACACCTAACACAATTGACTATAATATATCTGTTATTCGGCATATGATATGACTGTCAAAATTCGACTCTAAAATAAGATTAAGAAAAGTCAATGAACTTGAGCGTCCAAATAAAAGATTTAAGTGAAAAATAAGTATGGATTAGGATGTTTGACCAAAATATGTTGAAAAGCCAATATATTTGTGTACTGAAAGATAATTGTTGATCTCCTCATCTGCGTCGACAAAAGTCTCCGTAGGTGAAACCAGTCGTCTTCTTGTCTTTTGGTGGCGAGCGGTGCTAAAGTTCAACGGTTTAAACTTCGCGGACTTAAACCTTCTGTAGCAGGTACATCGTCAGAAGATAACGAGATGTGCTTTCGGGTTTCGTGTGTTAATTAAATATTTGCAGTGGCCTTTGCAAAACAACATTAAGATTGCGTGATTCGCTTCGGTCATTGGCTACGCGTGGTCAGCCGGTTGCGAGTTCGACGTGCAATTTAATCCTCTGCTCTCCCGATGTTGTCCCCTTTAATGCCACTTTAGCCAATTCCTTTCGATCCAACTTCCTCCTCTCAACTTCTTTCAGTCTTCTGTTATCTTTCAGCTCCACCTATCAATCAACTATCTCTACCCCATCCACATTCCAAGCAGCGGAACCTGTCCTTCCTTCATGTCTCATTCAGTCTCATTTTATGACTTCCGTCTATCCTTTTCGTCTCCCTTTCTTAAACTCATTTTATGAACGGCGGGAGGAAATCAGTTAAGCCGCTTCTTCTTTATGTTCTCTGCCCCTCGGCAGGTTCGTATGTCCAATGACGCCATCTTTCTCTGTTCTGTGCCTCTCTCTTCAGTCCACTGTATCCCTCCTCTGTCATCATCCAGTCCAGTAGCATTGCTCTTGGTCTTCCACGTGTTCTTTTCCCCTCCATTCTTCCTTCGATGATGTCTTTTAATAGGGTGTCCCCTCTCAGGATGTGGCCGATCCATTTTTTTAAAGCCGCTATTATTGATAATACGGCCAGCTCGCCTTTGATAATAATGTTCCAACATGTTAAAACCAATAAATATAGTTTACACAAACTAAACAATAAAATCTACACTAAAGTTGAACACTATTATAATCGTCGTCTCGTCCGCATTTCACTACCACTTTGAATTCAAAGGAAAAAGACTTTCTATCCTGTTTCTGGAAAATTGTGTTGTTGGTTATAAGACTCTTTTTGTCAGAGCGGTTATTATTTATTTTACGAATCCGACCCATGATGAAATTTTACTTCAAAGTACCTTAGACAGGTTTGTAGCATTCTTCGATGCAGTATCGTGATACATATAGAGAAGGTTTGAATGAAATTTAATATCATGCTGTCTTGCGTATTCATCAAAAAGAATGTCTAAGCTGTGAATGTAATATTGCATTGCTTAGTCCGCATGTTTAAGCGAGAGTTTGCATAGGAAATTTCCTTGAATCATCGGGTTATTAATTTCTTTGTACACACGCGTATCACATGCTGGTTGACACGCACCAAATACGTGGTGGGGACTATGTGTTTGTCTGGCAGAGCCCTGCGGGCAGGCGAGCTGACAGCAGTATTTATTGGTGAAAGCATATTTTCTCATGTGGGGTCTACGTTACGATGAGTCAGCGGGTTTTTGAAAACCTACAGTAACTTGCGTAATAATAGAAGGCTGGTCCAAACCAGTTTATACTCGTTAGCTGTCTTGGCGGGAAAATGCCTATACAAAAGAGTGTGCAAGAAGTGAAAAAGCGCGAAGATTTTTACATTGATCTGGTGTGTGCTAGGTTGAAAGTTTGATTTTAAAATGTAAATGATAGATCTGTGCGTTTAGAAATTGTGACGATTCACGTATTTCTTGTGATTGAACTGTTAGTTTTATTTATAATCGTCAAAATCGAAGACTATGTGTCATTACGTGAATTTACGCTACGCTGCGAAACGGGCGAGTCGATGGTTCTAAGGTCTACTGCAGACCGCGTGAGCCCCCACCTGATAAAATACGCGTCGATGACAACTGCGGAGATATCGTCGAAATAAACTTTTCAATTTTCCGAATAAGCATATCTATAACGATTTTTCATTTTTCAGGAGCAAATGCTGAGTCATACTTAACCCACATAAGTCGCCATGTGTTAATATAATTTGTAGTTTTTTTATAATATTTTACCCAGAGCTGTAGCTGAATATGCACACAGGGTAATAATTTAAAAATTATTTTTTACATTTGTAGTGTCGGGACTTTTGTCGGGTCTCGTTATGGAAGTGGAACTGGACAAATCTGGTTGGATGACGTCGTATGCAAAGGTACTGAAACAAGCCTCGACCAGTGCACTGCACGGCCCTGGGGCCTTCACAACTGCGGACACTATGAAGATGTATCAATCAGTTGTGGTTGGTGTGAATTTTGAACTCTGTGTTAAGTCACTGTTCCTAAGGACATCATTCTGATGTCAGGCCTACTTCAGGGTATAGTAGAAACCGAAAACTTGGAGGGTGCTGTATAATTGCTTTGAATGGATGTAGGAACGGACCGACAGACGCACAATCGAGCGTGCGAGCGAGGGAATGAAGGAAAAAAGAACGAGGGAATGAAGAAATGAAGTAACAAACGAATAATCGAACGAATGAAGTAACAAACGAAAGAACGAAGGAGCGAATGACCAGAGGCAGTAAGAATTCAACAACGAAGGAGCAGGAGAACGAACGAACAATCGAAGGAACGTACGACCGAAGGAAAGAACGAATGAAGTAACGAGTGAATGAAGAAAGGAACGAACAAAGGCATTAAGAAACAATCAAGTGAAGGAACGAGGGAACAAGCGAAGTAACAAACGAACGAAGGAACGGAAGAAGAAACGAACAAATAAACGAACAATCAAACGAACTGTGCAAGTTCCTTCAAGTAGCCCAGTTTACACACACACAACTTTAGTTAACACAAGATCAGAAAGCATATTTTCGTGTGAAATGTCTTCAATTTTCTCGCTGTTTTCTCACCATATAAATTATTGTCAATTATTTTAAAATAAAGTAGCCAAAACGACATAAAATTTAAAAACAAACAGTTTCAAAAAGAAACGACGAAGTCATAAACTTACATATCCTTGCTTTTCCTTCAAAGACTCGTCTCACCCCTAGCAAGATAGGCTTTACACTTGTCTTGTGTACGCGTTGAACATATACTGTCCTTGTTTAAGCTATTGTTTATATTTTATATTACATGTACAGAGCGCCAGTCTAGTACAAGGTCGCCGTCTGTGTCAACAGCGCCAAGGACTACGACAGATACGGTGACTGCTGCTTCTAATGCACCAACTAGTCAGACCAAGGCATCAAGTAGTACATCCCAGTTAACGGCATACACCAGTGTATCAATTTTAACAGCGATAAGCACCAAGTCAACGGTTTCATCCACACCAACATTATTACCAAGTAAACCAACGTTAACGTTTGCTTCCAGTTCATCCACAAGTGTGTCTACAATGTCAAGCCGTAAATCAACCGGTATTTCTAAGACGTCAACAACTACTTCAGCTGTGTCATCAAAGGTATCAACTATGGCTAAAACTACGTCAATGACAGTATCCAACACTTCAAAGATGTCTTCTAGCACATCTAAGGTCTCAGATAGTAAGTCAGATGAGGTGATCAGGTCCTCGAAGATAGTCACAAGTACGTTAGGAAAATCATTGTCAACTATAACAACAAGTACGAAAACATCTAGAACGTCTCCAATGCCAACTAGTAGATCTAAATCAACAGTGTCACCCATTAAGTCAATAATATTGACAGGATCCACAAAGATCTCAACATCCACGTCACCTGTAGCAAAACGTTCATCAAAAGAAACGCCTACCACATCCCTCATCTCGGCTAGTATGCCATTTGTGTCGCCTGCTACTTCGGAAACATCAAACATTAAATCGAAAGTCGAAACTACTCCATTTGCAGAAGTGAACTCAAAGAGACCCACCGATGTATTAACTCCTCCGACGTCTAATCTTTTAACACATTCGTCAAATTCGTCAAATATTGCAGAGCTACATAAAAGCGCTGCTTCAACCAGTTCAGGTAGTAATATTAAAAAATACGAAAAAACCCTTCATTATTATTGTAGTTTAATGTTATGGTTCCTTTACATCAAAGGCTGCCAATTTATACAATCCAATGTTAAGAATTAAATTCCAAAAGTTTGTAATTAAATTTTTGACGACTTATATAATAAAATCAGTGAGCTTAACTTTGACTGGTTGAGTATTTAGAGACAATGGTTCTGTGCAACCTATAAAAGAAATTAGGGCGCTATTGAGTAAACTTTTGTAGTTAAAAATGGCTTAATTAATTTATATAGGTTTCAAAGATATAATGATCTGTCAGACCAATGTTCTGCTCACAGTAGGAGGTTGTTAAAATGTCATCCAAACGTTTTCTTGTCGTTCCTATTCTAGAGAGCTTAAAATGGGTCCACCTTTATTGCGCGAGCTATGTAATGTATCTTTATGTCATGAGCAATTTGAGAGACACTATGCGTTACTAAACTAGCCAAAATCTCTAATGACTTCCAGTGTATACGAAGTTTTTCCAGCTTACATGTATGTGTTAACGAGAACGACATAGGCCTATTGTGCTTTAATTGAATGACTTAGGTCTATTATGCTTTAAATGAATGAATCCAGCCACAGCAAAGTTTAAATAAAATCTAAGGACTAACGGAAATGCCAGTGTTAAAATTGTCAATATATTTTTTCATTACGATGGGCTGAGGAATCATTACCATATAATTAGAAGCTTGGCGCTGCTGATATAATGCCAGCAGGCGAAGTGAAGTCAAGGAGCTCGAGCACAGTTATTACGGACTGATTATGTACTTATCAAACACAGTTTTTTTATTTCCAGGACACATAGCAATTTGGATAATTGGAATTGTCGGCGCAATAGTGATAGGAATAATCGCCATTGTACTTGCAATCTTTCTAAGAAGACGGCGCTTGCGTTCGGCACTTTCGTCGGCAGGTAAGATTACAAATGTTTACGATAGCACCACAGTTCGGTAGTCTGTCGCATTTGGTAGAAGACTTAGTGTCCGGACATCTCTTGGTCACCAGGTTTGTGAAGAAGGACATACTTCAACAGCCGATCAATTAGTCATAGTCAGATGCACGTTAACGCCATTCCAAGGACTCTGTTGGCTTTTTCAAATCCAGCTCAGCGCTGTCCAGAGTGCAAACAATATGTACTCCCTCAAGGTCGACCAGTCCAATGGCGGCGCATAAGGATTTAGTACTTATTACAAGCTTCCAAAAACTTTCAGAACACAACAAACGGACAGTGAAAACAGTAATTCGAAAACGTAGACTGGCGAAAATTAACGAGCAAAATCCGCATGTGATTAATTAACTGATCAAAAATAACACGTTAGCAAATCGTGCAACCATTTTGGCCATGGACAGTCGCAGATACCAAAATACATGCATGCAATCATACATACATAATGCTTAAATACATACATGCATACATATACACATAATGCTTAATCTTATCCGTCAATGCGCAAGTCATCTCTTATGGTACATTTCAAAAACTGGTAGACATTTTGATATTTGCTGAATAGCAATTCCTAGAGTGGATTGAGGTAATTTGAGTTTTACGTTTTTTTGCGTTTTGATATGTTGCACCTATTATGTTGAATACGATTTTTTTGTCTGGTTAGGCACAGACTCTGCTGGAAACGTAGGCCTACTTACACTGATAAATCTGGCCTATGACCACGAAAACGATTCAGACGTAGGACTTCCTCGTTACAACAGCAAGACCGATGTATCTCAGTAGCACTGCAACATTTGCACAGACTCATAATAATAATATCTAACAGATATTAATATTATGAGTCATACGCGCAATCATAGGCATAATAGGCATAGTTTGCATTAAATGTTTGTGATATCGGACATCCGATTTTAACTCATTCTGAACTTCCACGCAAGTCTTAGACTTAGCTATAAGAACTTTTCAAAGATGCCAAGAAATGCTGAAATGATTAAGCAGCTATTCAGTTAGTCGGTTGGACCTAAATTCATATATTCCTTATTGTACGTTATTCAAGAGCAGTATTTTCGTAATATTGTAATACCTAATGCGTGTTCAGAAAGTTTCATGAGTCTGTAAAAATTCCATTACAGCCTTGCCATGACTAAATTTTGCTTATTTTAGTCTTATTGTATATTTGTAGTACATGCAAATTGATTTCGTTGCAAGTCGTGATATTAAGTTTGCCTTTAAGCTTGTATCCTTGAATTTGGGTGATGTATGGTAAAATTTAATTTTGTTCAAAATTAAGTGAATAACCTATCTGCCGCTAAATGTTATTCTGAATTAGTTCATCCACGTGTAATATTCTACCATTATTCCGGTTACTTAAATAGCCTATCAGTGGTGCAAATGTTGAAAAACTATTAAGATTACTGTTGTAACAATTGGTAATTGTATGAATGTCATATTGTTTTTTGTGGAAGATATAGTAAGCACTGGGAATTAATATTGGAACTTTTGCTGCTGGGTTGTATGATGAAAAAAGAGGATAGTTAGGCTACAAAGGGAAAAGGACAAGATCCGTGGTGGAGAAGAACAGCGTGCATGCAAATGTTGGAGGTTTTCTTTATGAAAATACTTTAAATTGCTCAAGTATACTATAGGTGCTGCCATAAGTCTGGCTTTATATAAAATAGGCTTAATATGGTGGCTACATAGATGAATTCACATTATTGTTGCTTGTTGGCTGTGGTTTATTAGTGATTGAGCATTCAATATTTCATATAATTGAAAAATTTTTATACGTCTAGCCAGAGTTTTTGCAACAATCTATTTTTATTTGTTTTACGTTGACAGCTATTTAGACTGACAGGCATCACATCTATGTGTATATATATGTATGTATATATATGTGCATGTGTCTGTCTGTCTGTCTATATGTATAACACAGCACAGCAAAGGTTTTAAGTGGTCAAGAAGACATGTAATCTGTGTCAGAATCCCTGCAAATTAACCAGGAATGTTTAATAGCCAATCCTTCCTAGCTTAAAAGCTGTTATATTGTCCACTGTGACTATACTATCATCCAAAGTATTCCACAAGTCCACAACTCTAGCACTAAAGAATTTCTGCCCCAGTGTTCTTTTCGGCTTCTTAAATAATTTTTATGTGTAGGCTCGAGTCGCTTTGTTCGGTTCTAATTAAAAGAACATCCCCCGCTGCACTGCTCCTTTCTAGGGTTGATGATCTAAGTTCAGTTAGGTCTCATCTGCTTCTCCTCTCCAACGTTGTTACGTAGCTGGCACCTTTTAAATCATTCTTCATAGCACAGACCTCTGACACCCTAATTCAGTTTATTAGCTCTGCTCTGTACTATCTCCAGTGCTTCTAATGTCACGTTTTAAATAAGGATTTCATACCTGGATACAATATTCAAATGTGGCTTCACCAATGATTTGTAAAACCTCAGTATTATATCCTTGTCTCTGCTAACTATTGTACTCTTGATCATGCTTAAGGTTGAGTTAGCCTGTTTGCTACTTCAGCACGTTGATTTGAAGGGTTTTCACTTTATGCATAATCACACCTAAGCTTCTTTTTTCACTATTTCTGATAGCTTACTCCCCATTTCATATGAAAACTCTTTGTTTCTCTTCCACGTATGCATTACAGAGCATTTTCCAAATAAAAAACAACCGCCATGCCTTTGATAAATTGTTTGTTTTTATTAGACCCTCTCGCAGTATTTCCGCTTCCTCTTCATCACACACGGCTCTTCATAGTTGTGTGTCATCCTCAAACTCAGAAATATTATGATAAAATTTCATCTGTGTCGGCAATGAAATAATTATACAGCAAGGGCCCAAGCACTGATAATTCTGGCACTCCGCTTATCACTGTTGTCCAGCCAGGTTATTTGTCTCCTATGCCCACCTTTGCCCTCCGTTTGTAACCAGCTTTGAATCCTTACTAGTACCTGCTCACTAAACTCATATGCTTGCAACTTTTGGCCATTCTTACACAAGATACTTTGTCAAATGCCTTGGCAAAACCTAGATAAACTATGTCCACAGGTTTTCTCTAGTCCATACTTTCATAAATCAGCTCAACGAATCCTAACCTCTTGTAAAACCATGTTGAATGTAATTTATTATATCAAGCTGTAATTTACTGTAAATTATTATACCCTGTGCCTATATCTTTACATAGCATTATGGCATTCGTGAAGTCAAAAATCTATCCGGATACATATTTTATTCGGAATTGTTAGGCCTACAGTTGGCCCCTAGTCAATAGGTACAATGCCTGTGCATTGTCAATGGATAGATGAAACAGCAAGGGAGAGGGCAGGCCGATGGTTAAAAAATGGAATCATTTGACGAGTATCGTGCAATTCTATAATGATGGAAACCCTTACTATGCATCGAGAGATTCACTGAGCATGTCTGAAATCAGAATCTCAGCGGTAGCAGTGCATATAATTAGCAGATAATTTCCATTGCAAGATTCCAGATATTAATTTCTATAAATTACTCCCACGAACGTGATTTGTATCATTTGAATAACTGTTAGCTTACCACTGTTCAGGAAGTATGCGTTGCGAATTTATGTAAAATGATTGCAGTGTTAGCCTGGGTGTAAATTCACTGAGACAGGAATGTATCACACGCTTCTATAATTGAAATAGACTCCCCTCCTGCCTTTAGCTTACACTAATTCTAGCACTCGGTAATCGTGTTTGTCTCATTGTTTTTGCTGGGGGATACAGTTAACCGAGAAGTGATTAGCTATTGGTTAATAAAGACTATACTTACTTACTTACTTACTTTACTGTCAAACTGATATGCCAGCTTACGGATGTGTTGCTGAATGGAGCAAAGGACAAGGGTCGGAACAGAGAAGACTGGATAACTTCAACTTCTGTGGGTGATATGGATGTGATAGTGGACCATGAATTGACGTTCTCTGAGCACGTGATGCCATTATACTGAACATATTTTAACATCTGCGTCAGTTCTGCCCTGTACGCCCCTCGCCCTCTGCCAAAGCTGCTTCTACCCTGATTTAGGCAGTCATGTGCACTAGGGTTTCCTATGAAAATGCCATTTATGAGGGCCTTTATGTTTCTCGGGGTAAGCAGCTTAAATCCATTTTAAAAGTTGCAGCTCGACTAATTTGAGAGATTCCAAATTGTGGTCATATATCTAACTACATGCTTAAACAGCTGTATTGGTTGCCATGCAAAGACGTATTGAGTTTCAGATCCTTATGCCCACGCATAACTGCTTGCCCGGTTGCATAGGGAGTTTCATAGTTCAGCTTCGTCCGTAATTGGCCGCAGATGTCTTCGCTCTGTGACACATGGTGATCTGGTTGTTCCCTTCGCGGTACTTCAACAGTGCAACATGGACGCTTCACCGTGGCCGGTCCCTCATTATAGAGCAAGTTTCCATGCAACCTGTGACATGAGCTTCTTGTCCTGTGTTAATTTTAATTCTAATTGTAATCAGAAACTTATAAAGCACCACTTCAAGATAAAACTCATCAGAGGAGCTCCCGGCCCGATGTCCCAGAACTAATGGCGAATAAAACGGTCTTCAAAACGATTGCGGAATAAAGAGGGGGAGAGAAAGAGGAATTCCCGCCGAAGGTCGCGACACATGTCGTTCCATGAACCAGGGCCAACAATGGCATAGCTGCATTGCTGTACGGTGGTGGTGCGAACCATAGGTACCATCAGCAGGTCTCCCTCGAAAAGTCTGTAATAAATGCATTACTTACTTACTGTTTATACCTCTATTTTGCTTGGGGTTGAAGAGCATTCTTTTTGACTGGACCATTCTATCTGACTATAGTCTTGTAATGTAAGATCGGAAGCACCGTTCTTGACATTTCTTGAGGAGATGCCATACAAAAGCGCACTCACAATCACAACTGCACCAGCTTAAGATCTAAAACCAAATATGCCGAAATGCATAATTAAAACTTGAAATTTTGTGTGATCTTAAAATTGTGTGTAATTTTGGGATAACGTTTATTCCTAAAGGGAAACACTTACATGGATCGAAATTTAAGATCTACTATTAAACTTTCTCCTGGAAAACTGACGAAGCACCATAAAACACAAGAAACCAGTCAAATATGGTTCAGTTAATACGATATTTAATGCTTCTGCTTTTTTGGCAACACATTAACTCATTATGTTAAATTACAGAAAGTGCAAACTTTAAAATATTTGACTTACCTAATGTACAATTTTCGTAAATTTTAATAGTCAGGAAATACATCTTATTATTGCCCAACTTATCTCTGATATTATTTAACTTTTATACATGCTGCAGGGGACAGGGTTTATGAGTGCTATGAATCAGGAAATTACACGTAGGCAACATTCATTGGTATCTTATTCGACGAACGCCTATTAAACTTGAATGGCCGTTTAACGCTTCTCTTAATTACATTCATAACTTCAGACTGCAGAAAAAGACTGTGTACTAACATGTTACAATGCAAATTTTTCTTCAGCACGCAGAACAGGATATTTGGCTTTTATTACATGAAACTTCGCTGTTGTTTTCACTCATCATCTCTAAATGGCTACACACGCCCTATACCCGCATTTTGTTGAGGCATCACATGATTAGGTCTACATATCTGCTAAAATAGGCATATAATAGGACAAAACAGGCTTCACTAGTTTCGGTTGAGAAATGAGTAATGCTTGTCATGACATGCAAATAACCATAAAATATCTGCATATGCTATGCAGGGTAATGAAGATGTTCCTGAGGGTTTTAAGAGGGCTGTTAAATAATGATATCTGGCTGTTTGCATCAGTTTCCACAGTTCACTAATGAAATGGATGTCACAAAGAAACAAAGTGTTTTTGTATTCGTTTGCTTATCGCTGATGTTGTTCAACCACTCGGTTTCAGCACAAGGTAGGAATTAATAGGTCTACATTTCTTCAGATTGGCCTATGTCCGGTTAACCAGAACAAAAAGCTACTTGTTGTTTGGTTTTAAATTCTGCTAGTGAAATTCTCTATTATGAACATGCTCTAAATCAACTTACATTTTTAAAACTGATAGATTTACTAGCTAATCTAGTGAGAACCAAGAAAGTGTCCAGAAAGTGCTTTATTTTTACCCGTGTGGTCTAGCACATTTGTATTTTATTTAACTAGTTTGGCAAGCCTTCTGTTCCTTTATTGTCGTCCGAGCATTTTCTCTGTTGACTTTTTTCTTTTCCTGAACTCCATTGCCTACAGCGAGCCACTTCTTTTCTTTAGCAAAATTGTAATATAGGTCCAGCACTAATCTAGGCCTGACACCCAGGCTTCAAGTGCTTTCAATTCATAAAGGGGAAAACTATTTTCTGTTTTTAAACCACATCGCAGTTATTACTAAACCGTAATACCATGACATCCTCTGAGCTGTACTTCAGATTAGATCGGTTCACTATTATCTCGTGGTTGTGCAATGATTGGTCTAGTTTCTTGTTTGAAAGACATTGATATTTTCTGTGGGCATACTCAACTGTTTAAACAGGAAGCCACTGAAACTCTTTGATACTCTACACATCCAGGCATCCAACTCTGCTTACCCTTGAAATATTATCATTGTAATAATGTCTTTATACTGATAATACTTCTGAACTCCCACAACTCTTTCCCTTTATAAAAATTATGTTGCAGATAACGGAAATTTCAGTGTAAGACTGATAAATACACTACTCTCGACAAAAAATCCAACTGAAGGACGATTGGAGATCTATTACAATGGAAGTTGGGGAACTGTCTGCGATGACCGCTTTACAGACACCAGTGCCAGAGTGGCTTGCGCCAGTCTCGGTTTCGGGTGATTACACTTTTTCATTATGATAATAATTATAGGCGTAATCTATGTCATGTAAGTACTAGAGCAGCTTTATGAATCTTTCGTGAAACATTACTCATCCTGGCACCCCTCACCATCCCCATCGCTTCCCGGGGGGACGTAGAAATTTCGGAATTACGATTACAAATTACGATTTCTATGAGGAGCTCCCAGCTCGTGATCTTCCAACGAAGACATTAGTAACACTACTTCTTTTGAGGTAGATTAATATAGCTATCATTATAATAACATCAAAGAAGTTATAATAGATTGTGTTAAACACAACAAATCGTGGACTCGAACAGCAGCTGGCGGTGACTGACTTATTATTAGTTAGCGTTTAACGCATCAATACGAGTTTAACGTCGACAAGAGGGAAATGCATGAATGGAAACATGCATGCTATAAATATATATGTATGTGAATAAGTATTTATGCACTTATGTATGCCTGTATGTATGTATGTGCATATATGTATATATGTATATAGGTATTTGCATAAAGCACCTTAAGAAACTATCAAAACTGCTGGAATAGCGCTAACGTGAGTTATCTGATATTTTAAGAATGTTTCATGAGCTGCATTAGGCGAAAATGGTTAGATTTTCAGTGGAAGACAGTTTCAGAAAGACTGCTTTGAGCAGTCTTCTTTCGCTTATCTTATGTTTTATTATTTTGTGCTGTTTATCTAATGCATACGTACTCTAAATGCAAATATCACATTTTCTTTACAATAAAGCATCCTGTCTATGGAATAAGCCGGATGATAATGGTAAATCTTCAGTCAAGGATTAATCTTAAAGTTGTTTGGGAATGCACGTCGATGTTACCATGGCCTGTTATTACGATATTTCAAAAATTGTATCTAACTACTGTGGCTAAACTGCACCACTTCTTGCTTATCTGTGTATGTGTTCAATTAGATATGTTGGTACAATCATCTATAATCGTCATGCAAGTGGAACTGGTCAAATCTGGTTGGATGAGGTCCAATGTGTTGGAAACGAACGAAGCATCGACAGATGCCCGCATGATGGTTGGGGTTCGCACAACTGCGGTCACTCCGAAGACGTCTCGATTAATTGTGGTGAGCATGGTAGCTCTTGAGTTAATTAAGTAAATAAGTCATGAATTTTTCAACACACGATTTGTCCATCGTTTTATGAAGGAACCGTAGGCATCCATGGGTGAGTCTCAGCGGTCAGATAACATAAGCAAGACGATACAAACAGATGTTAAGCCGCTTTATGAATATGTTCTTTAAGGTGTTTGGTGAAAACCAGTATTTACCTATGACGAATTCCGTTCTTGTCAAGAGATAGGAGTAAATCTTTTGTAGTTGTGATTTTTAATTGTAATTAGAAATTTATGATATCGCTCGAAGGCAAAGAAAAATCAAATGCTTCAACATAGTTCAGCATGGAGTGCTACGAAAACAATTGTCTAGGGCATACTCTGCGAAAATATTCGCAAATACTGTCAAAGAATTCAGAATGTTGATTAGAACGCTGAGTTCAGGACCACAAGCTGAATATTCAGCACTGTATCACCATAAACTATCTTTAAGGAACTTTGATGCCGAAAGAACTGTATGCTAAATAATGTTCCAAAACCTCTTAACTATATGAACCAAGTTCAACCCACCAAGACTACATGTACAGATGAAGCTTTGCACAAAATCTCATCTATTGAAGCAAAATAACGAAAGTTCCTCTTCCTATCTGACCAGATACTTACCAGAAGAAGAGGTGTAAGTCATTATTGGGAGGCAACTGGTTTCCGAAGAGTTAAATGAATCATTAAGTTCTTAGTGCATAGTTAACAACTGCACGCAGAGAAAACCATTTCCCTATTGAAGGTTAGTGATTTCCGATGTTTAATCACCACACCAAGGTATTTGACTGATGTCAACAATGTGATTGGGACATTCTCTAATATCACTGAATCAGCTGCAGATTAAGGTCCTAAACCAATTTATATGTACTAATATCAAGGCATTTGGACTTTGAGGGATTAAACTGTAGACGTATAGGAAAAGAAAATATGGATTACATTACTAGCCTATCACGCGCAGAACACCTGAGCTTTTGTTCGGTAGATGTTCTTCATGAGAAAATCTTCTGTTACCCTTTTTGACTAAAGGTCACTAAAACCATGGCCAAAAACTGTCCCGATTTCGAGAACTTTACCCCAGCAAATCTCTGACAAACACAAAATCATAACATGCTTTTATTCATAATATTAATCTAGTCGTTCAACAATGATAGAAAATTTCTTTATGCACACATATTTCGATCTTCTGATCTGTAGATAAAATAAAGAGTGAACGATCTTATTCTTGAGTGACCTGCATAAAGCCAACCATATTTAAAACTGATATTCATAAGTAAGGACAATTTTTAAAAGCATGCATTTCCTAATCGTAGATCGTTCAGTGGTTTTTGACTCAAACAGTTATGTCCATAAGCTCCGATCTGAGGTTAAGAGACACTTAAAAAGTTTTTATAACCTGCAGTCTACACATTACCGGTCATTTCCAATCAAACTTAATGACTTCTATAGCGTCGTTATCAGAATGCCCAAAGGCAGGAAACGATGGTCGCTTCAAGTCAAAATCGCGCTCAAAAATCATATATCGTTGGAGAAGCCGGGTCGAATTCCGATGGGTCAGAGAAATCAGAAGCCAGGCTACGGTAAGTAAGCGAGCTGGAAAAGATGGGTCTTTAGCTAAGACCTGACTATAATCACAGAACTGACCGAACGAATTGACTTGGCAAAGAATTCCAAAGCCGTCCACCAACAGCCGAGAACGCTCAGGAACCCAACATTGTCCTGGTATGATGGCAACAAGAGTTGCAGTGTCCATTGATCGAGTGCAATATTTGTTGGTATGACGGTTGAGCATGGAACAGAGATAAATAGACTGATTCAGATGTAGTACTTTGTGAACTAAAAGACAGATTTTAAACTGGATTCTTTGTTCGATGGGCAACCAGTGCAAGAATAGAGTATTGGAGTGATGGTTTTGCTATCTGAGTTTTTTGAACCGTCCCTCTGCAATGCGCAAGAAGTTATTTAGTAGTTTTACCTATACTGTTAGAATGGCTGCTCCATTATGCAAAAGCTGTGCTTCACCTGGAATCTGGTTCTCGAATTATTTGTTTGGTATAACATTAAACGCATGTTAAAATAACCAGTTCCAAAAATACACGCATTATTTAACTTAAGAATCACTCTTCATAAACATTACATGAGTCCCAACTTTAGCTTCTACCACCGCTAAGCTCTCAAAGTCTGTGACGACTGCTGCTGAGCCTGGTAAATATTTTCTACAGTAACACGATGCAATTTATTCTTTGAAAAATGTTTATAGCTTGAGAAACTTATATTTTTATGTGTCTTCAAATACCTGACAGCAAATAGTCAAAATGTACTATAATTTTTCTTCTGCTTCAGCCGTGCACTTAGTCCTAAAGTAAAAGAGCAAATGGCCCCTCGTTTTGCTTCTGACACAATTTCAAATGCAATGAAAGGATTCATAATAACGTAGTTATAAACAGGTTTTAAATTTGTACATCGCTATAGGCCTAAATAAACACGAAAAATAGCCGAATAGTTTTGGATCACATTGTCTCATTCAATTTCTACCACCACGAAGACATCAGCCGTTCCTACAACTATTATACCTGGTAAATGCTTTCTTAATAAAGTAAAACGTTGACAACTCTTAACTGTTCAACGAAAAGATTATATTTAATTGTGAAGAAGTTATGTAAATACTGCTTGTCCAAATGATTCACAGAGCATAACTACCGAATAAACTAACTTTATATTATGCAGAATCTCAAATCATGAACTTTAAAATATTTATGGAATTGTTCGGATTAGCATGAAAATAAGCTGAACATATTGCATATGATGTTCAATGAAAGACAAAACTCGTGCAAAATTTATATATAGCAATTACATAATTTGTGATCTGCTAAAAACAATGTTAGTTGGTGAACATTCTACACAGCAACAGATTGCTGTAGAGTTCACGTATTTTCAAATTCTATAATTTAATGCAACTGCTGTAAATATGTGACCGTTCATGAGTAAACCTTCGAAAAGGAGGTTAGAGCAAAACCGATTTTTATAGTGCACTGGATGTTGCTTTAATTGCTGAATAATTAAGTGAAAACCACATATTTCTATCACAAATGTTAAACAAAATATTTGTCTTCGCAGCTACTATTGAAAAATTGCGACCTAAAATTTTTAACATAACTTTAAAAAATAATAATTTAATTTAATAATTTGAACATAACTATGGATCAGCGTTAAGTTCCTGTTCCAAAGGGTCCTGAATCTTTATGAGAATAGCTAAATTTAGCGTATTTATACGCTACTGAGGCTGCTATCAATTAAGTCTCAATTGGTTATGGGTAAGACAAGAAGAGACAGGATCCGCAATGAGACGATAGGCAAAGATCTGGGACAAGGAGAAGACATGGTGGAAAGGATAAGGAGGAAAAGATTAACCTGGTTCGGACACGTGATGAGGATGGGGAGCGACAGACTACCGGCGAGGGCACTATACCATCATGTGGAGGGAACAAGGAGCCGAGGGAGACAGATAATGACATGGATGGACAACATAAGGGAAGACCTGCGGCTACGGGGTGTGGACATTACAGCAGCCGTGAGGCTAACGAAGGACAGAGCAGCGTGGAGACATTTTGTTCAGGCCTCATCGTCGGCTATAGCCTGACGGACGAGAGAAAAGAAGAAAGAAGAAAGATTGGTTAAGAAAAATATTTACATGACGTGCATTTCCATTATAATAATCGTTTTGCAGAACTTTTCAAATACGGGCTTCAAGGTGCAGGTTTAATTAAGTTTTTGTTGCAAGGCATCGTAATGAAATTTCAATAAAAATACTTAGAGGGATAACCTGTATTCTTAAAAATTATAATTTGGTAGCCAACACAACTATAAACATACTGTTAATACGCAAAGAACTCATTTAATCCATTTTATGCCTACTTGTCTTTTGAGTGCATGTCTCGCAACTTACTTTTCCGACATCGCGAGGGTTGTCTCATGCACGGTCGCATGAATACACTAATAAATAATTGCATCGATATAGTTTAAATCATTTTTCTTGCTCTAATTTCTACTGCCATGAAGACGTCCAGCACTGCTAAATCTACTATGCCTGGTAAATATCTTTTCATACAGCGAAGGTGACAATAATACATGGAAATGCGTCTAAACCATTTTTATGCAGACAGGCATTTGTGTACGTCTATGTATATTTATGTACACAATGAAGCGGACATTTCAAGAATTTTTAAAACTGACAGATTTAGTAGTTAATCAAGTGAGAGCACAGAAAGTGTTTAGAAAGTGTTTTATTTTGACCCGTATGATCAAGCATATTTGTATTTTATTTAACTAGTTTGGCAAGCCTTCTGTTCCTTTATTGTCGTCCGAGCATTTTCTCTGTTGACTTTTTTCTTTTCCTGAACTCCATTGCCTACAGCGAGCCACTTCTTTTCTTTAGCAAAAAATTGTAACATAGGTCCAGCACTAATCTAGGCCTGACACCCAGGCTTCAAATGCTTTGAATTGATGAAGGGTAAAAACTATTTTCTGTTCTTAGACCACGTCGCCGTTATCACTAAGTCGTACTACCATGACATCCTATGAGCTGCACTTTAGGTTATATTAGTTCATTATTATCTCATGGTTGTGCAATGATTGGTCTTTTTTGTTGTTTGAAAGACACTGATATTTTTTCTTTGGGCATACTCAATTTTTTGACAAGGAAGCTACTGAGATTCTTTTCATATCCCACACTTCCAGACATTCAACTCTGCTTAGCAATGAATTAATATGATTGTAATTAAGTCTTCAAACTGAAAATACTTCTGAACTCTCATAACTATTTCCTTTTGTAAAAAAGAAGTTGCAGACAATGGAAATCACAGCGTACGGCTGATAAATACACTATTCTCGGCAAGCAATCCAACTGAAGGACGATTGGAGATCTATTACAATGGAAGTTGGGGAACTGTCTGCGATGACCGCTTTACAGACACCAGTGCCAGAGTGGCTTGCGCCAGTCTCGGTTTCGGGTGATTACACTTTTTCATTATGATAATAATTATTGGCGTAATCTATGTCATGTAAGTACTAGAGCAGCTTTATGAATCTTTCGTGAAACATTACTCTTTCACAGATCCTATCCTGGCACCCCTCTTCCTCTTATCTCTCTCTCCTCTCCAACCCCAAACACCATCCCCATCGCTGCCACGCTGTCTGACATTTGGGTCTTTACCTGGAACCGAACCTTTTGCCTATCGATTTTGTTTTGACTGAGCGCCTGTGAATAAGGTGGTCCCGGGGGACGTAGAAATTTCGGAATTACGATTACAAATTACGATTTCTATGAGGAGCTCCCAGCTCGTGATCTTCCAACGAAGACATTAGTGACACTACTTCTTTTGAGGTAGATTAATATAGTTGTCATTATAATAACATCAGAAAATTTATAATAGATTGTGTTAAACACTATAAATCATGCGACTCGAACAGCAGCTGGCGGTGACTGACTTATTATTAGTTAGCGTTTATCAAACCAAAATACGCATCAATACGAGTTTAACGTCGACAAGAGGGAAATGCATGAATGGAAACATGAATGCATATAAATATATATGTATGTGATTAAGTATGCATGCACTTATGTATGTCTGTATGTATGTATGTGTATATATGTATATATGTATCTAGGTATACACCTTAAGAAACTATCAAAACTGCTGGAATAGAGCTACCTAAGAGATCTTAGGAAACGTGAGCGATCTGAGATTTTAAGAAATGTTTCTTGAGCTGCATCAAGCGAAGTTGTTTAGATTTTCAGTGGAAGACAGTTTCAGAAAGATGGCTTTGAGCAATCTTCTTTCGCTTATCTTATGTTTTATAATTTTATGCTGTATATCTAATGCATACGTATTGTAAATGCAAATATCACATTTTCTTTACAATAAAGCATCCTGTCTATGGAATAAGCCGGATGATAATTGTAAATCTTCAGTCAAGGATTAATCTTAAAGTTGTTTGGGAATGCAAGGCGATGTTACCATTACCTGTTATTACGATAACTTAAAGATTGTGTATAACTATTGTGGCTAAATTGTAGGACTTCTTGCTTATCTATGTATGTGTTCAATTAGATATGTTGGTACATTCATCTATAATCGTCATGGCAGTGGAACTGGGCAAATCTGGTTGGATAATGTCGATTGTGTCGGAAACGAACGAAACATAGACAGATGCTGGCATAATGGTTGGGGTTCACACAACTGCGATCACTCCGAAGACGTCTCGATTAATTGTGGTGAGCATGGTAGCTTCTGGGTTAAGCAAGCTAGTAAGTAAGTACGCAATGCACTTTTTAACACACGATTTGCTCATGGACTTAGGGAGGAATTGTAGACATGGGTGTGTCTGAGCGGTCAGACAACATAAGCAATACGATACAGCAAGATGTTAAGCGGCTTTATTTATGTTCTCTAAGATATTTGGTGAAAAACGGTTATTTAGCTATGACGAGTTCCGTTCTTGCCAAGAGATCGGTGTGAGTCTTTTGCAATTGTGATTTTTTAAATGTGATTAGAAATTTATATGATCGCTCGAAATTAGAGAAAATTCAAATGCTTCAACAGAGCTCAGACATATGCAGTGCTATGAAAACAAATGTCTAGAGCATACTCTGCGAAAATGATCGTAAATATTGTCAACGAAATAAAGTCAGAATGTTGATCAGGGCTCTGAGTTCAGATTCATAAGCAGAATATTCACCAATATAATACCGTAAACTACGTGTCTTTAAGAAACTTTGATGGCGAAAGAACTTTATGGTAAATAATGTTCCACTGTCCTGGTACGAGGGACAACAAGAGTTGTCCTGTCCAGTGATCGAGTGCAATGTTTGTTGGTATGACGGTTAAGCATGAAACAAAGATAAGTAGGCTGGTTCAATTGTAGTACTTTGTGAACTATAAGACATATTTTAAACTGAATTATTTGTTCGATGGGCAACCAGTGCAAGGAATGGAGCATTGGAGTGATATGTTTATGCTAAGATGTTTTTGTTATGGCTCTGGCCAGAGAGTTTTTGAACCATTTACAGTTTGTGCAGATACCTCTTTTCAACGCCAATAAGAAGTGATTTACAGTAGTTTTATCTATACGTCTCAGAATGGCTGGATCCATTATGCAAATGCTATGCTTAACCTGGAATAATAGAATTTCTTACTGGTTCTCGAATGATTTGTTTGGTATAGCACTAAACGCATAATTTACTAACCAAATAAAAAAATACACGCATTAGTTAATTTAGGAATCACTCTTCATAAACATAACATTGCGCATTTATTTTATTTCATATGTTCCCACTTTTAGCTTCTGCCGCCGCGAAGCTCTCAACCTTTGTGGCCACTGCTGCAGGGCCTGGTAAATATTTTCAACAGTAATACGATGCAATTTATTCTTTGAAAAATATTTATTACTTGATGGACATATTTTTAGTGTTTCTTGAAATATCTGACGCAGTAAATATAAAAATGGACTATAACTTTTAATATGCTTCTGCCAAGCACTTGGTCCAAAAGTAAACCAGGCAAATGTCTTCGCGTTGAAGTTCTCCCAAAATTTCAAATGGAATGAAATCATTCATAATAAATGATAACGTATCATAAACAGTTTTAAATTTGGATATCACTATAAATAAACACTAAAAATAGAGGAATAGTTTTGGTTGTTTGTCTCATTATCTCATTTTAGTTTCTACCTCTACGAAGACATCAACCGTTACTACAACTATTGTACCTGGTAAATGCTTTGTTAATAAAGTAAAACGATGAAAACTCTTAACTATTCAAATATAGGTCATGTTTAATTGTGAATAAATTATATAAATATTGCTTGTCTAAATGCTTCCACAGCATAAGTACCGATGAAACTAACTTTCTATTCATGAACTATAAAATATTTGTCGAATTGTTTGGATTAGCATGAAAATAAGCTAAACATATTGCATATGCTATTCAATGAAACACAAAACTCATGCAAAATTTATCTATAGCTATTACTTTATTTGTGCTCTGCTAAAACAATGTTAGTTGATGAACATTCCACACAGCAACAGATTGATGTAGAGTTCACTTATCTTCCGATTCTTTAACTTAATACAAATGTTGTAAATATGTGACCGTACATGAATAAACCTTGGAAAAGTAGGAAAGAGCAAAACCGATTTGTATAGTGCACCGGATGTTGCTTGAAATTCTGAATAATTAGGTGAAAACCTCATTTTTCTATCACAACTGTTAAACAAGATATAGGTATCTTCGCGGCTGCTTTTGGAAAATCGCGACTTAAAATTTACCATAACTATGGTAAATCGGCTTAAGTCCCTGTGTCTAAGGGTCGTGAATGTTTATGAGAATAGTTAAATTGAGCGTAGGCCTATCATACGCTACTGGTGCTTTCATCAATTATATCTCCATTAAGATCGGCTAAGAAAATTATTTAGGCTACATGACTTGTGCATTTGCATAATAATCGATGTACACAAAGTTTAAAATGATGCCTTTATGGTACATGTGTAATTAAGTTTATGTTGTAAGAGACTTTGTAATAAAATTGAAATAAGTATACGCAGACGGATGATCTCTAAACAAGAACTTATATCTTGATAGCCAACACAACTAGAAACATAGATATGTAAAGGACTCATTTTACCCATTTTATTCTTACTTATCTTCTGAGGTCATTTCTCTCAAACTAGGCCTACTTTTCCGACTTTGCGAGAGTTTTCTCATGCAAGGTCACGCTTACGTATCAATACACAAATAAACAATTGCAACGATACTTTTATTAATTTTTCTTATTCTAGTTTCTACTGCCATAAAGAGGTCGAGCACTGCCGCATCTACTAGGCCAGGTAAATATCTTTTCATACAATGACGGTGACAGTAGTAATAAGAAATGCGTTTAAACCATATTTATGGAGAGGGGAATTTGTGTAGGGAGTTGTGCAGAATTAGGCGGACATTTTGAGACTTTGAAAAACTTGTTTATAATCAGAATAAAATACACTTACATCATATTATATTTTACAACTAAGATATCTAACTCGAAGACAAGCTCTTAAGAGGATTTGAAATAAAATTAACATGCTTTTTAGTGTATCCAAAATGAGTCTAATTGTTTATTTTCCTAAAAAATCTGTCTTTCCATAATATATATTGCAACAGCGAACTATGTTGATTCGAAAATTACAGAGTTAGCCAGATCATTTTTTACAAATTTTTCTTAAAACTATAGCAATGTTACTAAAACGAATTAGACACATGTTTTCATTGTTACTAATGCGTCCCTAAATTTCAATGACCACAAAGACATTGACCATTGCTACAAGTACTAAGCCGGGTAATCATATTTACTGCAGCATGAAAAAGTATCATAAAGGTTATTGCTTGGTTTCTGATGCATCGGTGAGCACGCAACAGTCCCAGTGTTGTCACATAGACTCCTCTCAGCCGTATATCACCTTCTGAAGTTCAGACCAAGAGACCTATTGAACAGAACACTGCGTTCATTATGCAAAAACTATGCTTGTTCTGGAATAAGGTTATTTCATACTGGTTCTCGAAACGATTTGTTCGGTTTAACTCTTCAAAATGCTTGCTTAGAAGTCACTCTTCACAAACATAAAACTGCGCATTTATTTTATTTTATATATTCCAACCATTTTAGTCTCTACCACCGCGAATCTCTCAACCTCTGTGACAACTGCTGCTGAGCCTGGTAAATATATTTCTTCAACAGAACGATGCAATTTTATATATGAAAAATATTTGTAACTTGATGAACTTGTATCTTTAATATTTCTCCAAATATCTGATACAGCAAATATAGGAAAGGACTAATATTTTTATTCTGTTTCAGCCGAGCACGTTGTCCAAAAGTAAAACACACCAAATGCGTCCAATTTTACTTCCTTTATATTTTCGAATGGTATGAAAAACATCAACAATAAACGATATCGTGGTCACAAACACGTTTTAAATTTGTGCATCGCTATAAATAAACACTAAGAATAGACGTATAATTAATTTTAGTTCACATTGTCCCATTTTAGTTTCTACGACTACGAAGACATCAACCGTAGCTACAACTACTAAACCTGGTAAATGCTATATTAAAGTAAAACGATAAAAATTGTAACTGTATAAATATAGATCATGTTTAATTGTGAAGAAATTATATTAATACTACGTGTCCAGTTGCTGGTGTTAATTGCTTGCCTCCATGTTTGCAAATAGCAAAGGCTTCTGAGAAGCCGAATGCAAGAGCAATTCTAGAGATTCAAAATCTTAAAGGGTAACACGTGAAGGCTCTACATAAAGTATGCATTATGTTACAGTATTCACAATATCATAAGATTATACTGAATTGAGTTACATTACGCTGCATTATATAACATTATGTAGTAGCTCTACTACTTCTGGTAAACATGAATAAAAGCCAAAGTCATGCTTCAGTTACTTGTGGACAAAATTTGACCAAGTCACAATGATTTGAAACCAATAATTTTATTAAAGGGCACAGGCTTATACAGAACTTTTTTATTTCAAACAATTATGGAACATTATATTGATTTTAAGTTTGTCTTTAACGGTATCACCAAAATCAAAGCTAAAAGCGAATATGTATTTGATTTTTGTATGTCCGTTTCAGCTTATACCTTCGCGGTAACCGCAGGCATCAATGTACCTAATGATACCGGTAAGCAATTCATCAGAAGAAAATTATGTGTAGTGATGAAATTAATAAGCTCCAATATCTCATGCTTTTTCAGTTTCACTCGATGTCAAACTGCATCAGCTGCAGTTACTGTATCAAACTCATCAACAACGGCCCAGACACTTCTTTGAAGACAACTAGCATGCCAAACGTGTCAACTATTATTACTAAGTGTGATGGTCTGCTCAGCAACGCGCTGAGTCTGTTATCCAATGATTACGAATTCAAGCCTGCTCATCGGACCCTGTGTAACGATCTCGAGAAGTTGCTTGCTCACACTTGTCTAGTATCTCAGCTTCAGATTTATTTCCTGATATTGCACGCGTAATAGGTACAGTAAATAAATGGATAAAATAAATAGTATACCGATAACAAAAAGTCTCTTCGTCTTCACGCGTATGGTAAATTCAACTAGCACTCAAATCGCACCAAATGGAAAATCGATGGAGTTATTTAATTTGTCGATGTCATCAGCATTTGATTTGAAATTTAAAAATACTGAATTACATCTGTCAGCTTCTTCGTTGTGATTGGAATACAACGCCCATCTAAAGCCATCTACTTAAGACGTGTTAGCCATGACAGATAGCAATGCTAGTAAAATACACACCTAACTCTATACTCTATATCCCTTTAATATCATTCTAAGAAAAAATATCATGCCAGGGTACCCCAACCCATTTTTTGGGGCGGCATGACCTTTGCTTATAACTTGCATTCTTTTCACTAGTTAATCTTGTGAACTAATTACATTTACAAGTATCATGATCTTGAGATAAGACACGACTTCACAATGAAAAATTTGGATAGACCTTTTACGAATGTCTCCTAGTTGCACCTTTAGCAGTGGAAACTAAATTCGTTCGAGTTTCTTTATCGCGAAGAGATTACAGTTAGGCTGCTATTACAATCATTGTGCTATTACAATCCAGTTCCAAAATGATCCGTCATTGTGCTAGCGCAGCCCTCTTGAAACTTTTTACAGTGCTTAGAAAGCTTTCCCTCTCGAATTGACAACAGACTCCGATGTGATTTAACAAGATATGTTTCGCTTTACCCCAATGATATGAACATATTCATTTCCTAGTACCAGCAATTGTCATCCCCTGAGCGTCAACCGTTTGATACATTCATGTTTGAAAGAGATATTTCTAAGTATTGGCAAAAGAAGTTTTAGCGGCCAGATAAAATGTCTTGCAGTTAAAGATTTGCTAGCCATATTACGGCCAGAACAATGTTACCTATAATGCAAACTTAACTTTTTCTTCATTTATATTTGAGAAAGACTACAGGTCTGCTTGAAAACGCGATTTTTAATATTGTTTTTCTAGGAAACAAGCAGATGTTCATCCTGTTTGGAATTTCCGGAGCTATTTTACTAGGGACACTCATTCTTTTGTCTGCAGTCATTTTAAGACTAATTCTCGTACAGTCAGCAGTAATCTCTAGAAGTAAGATTATTCATTACAATAATTATCATTTTTGAAGATTAAGTATAACTGATGTAAGATAAATATTTCATATAAAATGTCTTCACAGAAATAAATGCACTGTTTCATTTTTTCATCCATCCAGTCGTTCTTCGTTCGACCGTTCATTATTTTATTCGTTCTTTTGATCATTTGATCATTCGTTCATTATTTTTTACTTTCAGTCTTTCCATCTTTCTTTCATTCATTTGTTCTTTGATTCATTGATTCGTTCGTTCATTCTTCCTTTCACTTAGTCGCTCTCTTCCGTTTACGTTCTTAACGTTTCGTATTTTTTAAAATTCATTCATTCATTCATTCATTCTCTCGTTCGTTAGTTCGTTCATTCATTAATATATAACAGTTAAATAGTGGCCCTTTAGAACAGCCTGACAACCTAACAACTGTTCTCCAACCACTCCCAATTACGTGAGCATTCAAGGCTTATCCTGCAACATAAACGGTATGATTCTTTATGCAGATATCGAAACGTGATCCAGTTACGATACTCATATTACTAGCGGTGAATTAGGAAAATAGTCGTTTCCAGTTATGTAGAGGTCCTTCCGAACTGCCTAACAGCCTAACTGCTGCACGCAGCATACGCTCCAGCTATCCAACCAGCCCAATTACATGGGCGTTCAAGGTTATCCAGCAAGATAAGCATTATGATTCTTTATGCAGATATCGAAACGTGATCCAGTTATGATACTCATATTACTAGCGGTGAATTAGGAAATATAGTGGAATCTGATTAAACTTTTACTCAAATCGATTTGCTGTGTTCTGCTTGCAGTGAACAAAGTATTTCTTGCGTGGTCAGAGAGAAGCCCTCCGGGGCAGTCGCTTACACACAGCAATCCGGCCTATGACATGGACTGCGATCAAGACTTCATAGTTCTGCATGGCGATTCCGCCAACGGAATTACTCAGAAACTGTGTGACATCTAAATTGCAGGAAAAAACATTGTTCTCCTGTTAGAAACAGTCTTGATTTTTACGAAAAACTTTGCATGCTCGTTTAGACAAATTTTTAACTGCGTATATGCCACGTATTCTCGCTCAGTCAGTGGTCATATGGCGTGTTAACAAATGCACTACTTACTTATTCATACCGTTCTGGCTGCCTATCTGCCTTTCTTGCTTTATGCCTTCCTCTTACCTGCCTGCCTGCCTGTCTTCCTCCTGCCTTTCTACCGAACTTCTTGCTTTTACCGTCAGTACTTGTAAATATGAGTTGATTTTCACTAGGGTAGAACAAAATTAATTTGGGCAATATATTATTTACAAAACAATTGTTTCTGGGCCTAATAGGCCTGTGAGATAAGCTGTTACATTGTAACAGCGTCGCTTTAATACAAACTTCCCGTGAATTAGCACAATCATCTACAAAACCATTTTAGGTGGCTTTACGAATAAAGTACGGAAAGATTCGTAATATCACATGGCATTGAAAATTATAATAGTTAACTTTTGACTTGAGCTAATATTGCGTGTAATGAGCTTTGCTTGCCTTTAAATTGCATAATTGACCAATTAGGGTTATATCTGCTTCTTACACATTTATGGCGATGTTTAATCATAGAGTACTTAAATTGTTCTGTTATTCAGAAGCGGTTTGTAGCTGTTAGAACTTCTTTAATTCTTATGCAATAACCAATACGAAATTTTGTTTTAAATTTGTGTTGCATTTGATCCTTCAGTGCTTTAAATGTTCGTTGATTTAATTTATTAACATTTCTCGGAGCTTAATTAAAAACTCATGGGCCTGTGATATAAATTGATTTGAGCTAAAAAGAGGCCTACAGTAGCGTAAAGATAGAATTAGCTATTACCAAAAACACACTGAATATCTGTGTAATTCTACTTAAATAGGGAAGTATACGATACAAATAAAAAATCAACGTAATATCTAGACATCTCTTTAAACAACACAGGAGAAGATACATGAAATGTTGACCAGAATGTCATTCAAACAGTACTGCAACTAATGGTCTCTTACGTTGATGTATTTTCTGGGTACTGCCGCTATCTTATATGTCACGAAGTCAGAACTTGAGAGAAGAAACAATGCCACTTATTGCAGTAAACATGTAGACGGTGGCGTAAATTTAGATCTCGGGAACACCCAAAATATTACTCAGGCGTGTCCTGTGAACTCAGCCATGTATGAATTCAGACACTGAACTTGATCCCTCTTTTGTAGATTTTTGTTCAGGTCTCCAGCATTTTAGGCCCTTTGGACCCTTATTTAGGCCAGTGGTTACCATTAAGTATGTGTGCAAAATCACTGAAAATGCCAGTAGCAAAGTTGTAAAGTTCTTATTCAGAATACCAATGGAAGATTTCAGATGTTAACTAGTAGCAGTATACTTGCGCCTAACTGTACTTAAAATGTCACAGGAGCCAGACGAGGAAGCGCAGAGCTTAACGCATAACATACAAAGTATCAACAGATTTGGTTCGCCGAATTGATACAATGATTCTTGGTACTTTATGTCATGAAATCTCAACAGTCAATTCCAGTCCATCAGTTGATTCTCATGTACGTTTTATCTGCATTATCATTAGCCACATACCAGCTGCAGTTGTTTGTTATAGACTGTTGCTATTGATATTAGACCCAATAGTGTTATCATCAGTAAACGTAACGCCGCTATCTAGAGCTGATCACAACCCGAGCCCTTCATGACATGCCGACAGATCAAACAATATTATTGGCCGATTCTGCTACTTTTGCGACAGTAATGATTTGAAAAGTGTCAAATCTGTAGAACCGAGATAGACTTAATTAACATCAACAGGATGTGAGCCTAACTGTCCATTTCGTTAGGTCACGACTTCTGCTAAGGTTTAAGTTTGCCTCCTGTATTTGCTTCCTGATGGCCAGACCGTGTGGTGATCCCATTGACATTATCCTGCTATTCTTTTTGCCTTACTAAGATATCTTGTATACAAACCATGGCCATTTTAATTGGGGTCGAAAGCTAGACAATTTTTATCCGTTCTTCAGACTTTTAAAACTTTCTCTCCCTTTTTCAACACAGCTTGACCAAATTGCTGGCTATCGATTCAAATGTTTCCCCTTCACCGTAACCTAGCTTGTGATTTTTCTAACCTGTCTGAATTCGACATGACTTTTCCAAAGGAGTGTGTTCTCTGATTACTATTTCACTTGAAGCGACCAGCAATTGATACATTAGGTATTATAACAACAGCGCCATATAAGTCATTAGATTAGATTAAATGTGCAAATTCTGAGCTATTGGTAGGCATTCATTTTAAAATGTTTATTTTCTTTTGAAAAATGTGAAGTGTGATATAACTAAACCTGCAGAGTATAAGTTAGGCTTAAGTAAGGCATGCTCATTGTCTTTACAGGCGCTAAGTAAACGACAGTAAACTACTCAACGTTCAGTGAAATATATTACCACTTATTACGATATGAATTATAGTTTTGTCATCGTTGACTTTGTAGCAGCTTACAATACGTGATTGACTGCTTTAAGTGCGTTTGAAGGTAGTTTGGAAATGATTGCTTAGCAGAGTTAAATGCAATGTATGCAGAGTATGTATGCATGCATGTACGTATGTAGGCTCGTATGTATGTACGTATGTATGCATGCATGCATGCATGTATGTATGTATGTATGTGGCTACGTAGATAGCGCTTTTTAGGAAACCTCACAAACGGGTCCTTTATATTTTCTACAGGAAGATAGGAAGGACTGGTGAATGGTCTGACAAAATCTCATTTGATGCTGCCAATTGTTGAAACTGGTAGCTTAAATTCCGTTTTGAGATTCTTAGCATTGATAAATTTGTAACTTAACCCAATCTACTTCAGAGGGCATATCACAGGGTGTATGAAAGAAGGAAGAAGAGCGTTTAATACAGAACTATCCGCTACTAACAGATTCTTCAGCCCATATGCACAGATCATCCAGTTCCCCGCTGAAATGATGTGATTTAAATGTAAGGACATCAACAGCTGCATTTATTTCAACTGACGTTGTGGCTTGGCACAGACATTTCGCAGCTTAATTAAGCTGTACTGTAAAGTGCTACTGAATAGCTGATGTTCTCAAATACATTAGTAGTATTGCTGGTTATAAAACATTAATGCCATTAGTTAGGCTACATGCTGGTTCTTTTCTGTAATTTTAAACTACGTGCCTCCAATGGATTCGCCAAAAACTACAATCTTTTTTCTGATGTTCGCTTTTATGAAGTCCGTTGATTCTGGTACCGCACAAGGTAAGCACTTTGTCAGTCCCTCAGAAAATTTTAAATGTAATTTTATTTCGCAAATGTAAACTAAATTAAAATATTAGATTGCACGATAGAATTACTGGTAGAACTTCGATTAAATTGATGCTACATCAGCAGAATACACAGTAACTGACTAAGTGGAACCTCGAATCCGTAATCTCCGCGTTTCAAACCGAGCGCTTTAAATAACAGGCCACAGTGCCCACACCAATTGTGCGAAAATATATCTGAAGTAGCTGGACAACAAATCAGGACCTCTGAAGCAGGAATAGAGCGCAACCTAGCCAATTATAATACAAAATTAGGTTAATAAATAACTTTATAGGAAGTTCTGGGAAAGCCTATATTATTAATATTATTATACACAGTTATAATCTGTGGTATTTTGCTGATGTAGCATCAACTTCATCAAAGTTCTACCGATATTGCTATTTGATCTGTATATTCTGTATCTAATGCAGAATACGTTCTGTATGAGTGCAGCTCAGTAAGAATTAACCCAAAAATATATCAACAGATTAATAGGACCAGCTAACACTGACCTCCAAAAGACTTCTACAATACAGTTCAAGCAAAACAGCTTCGAATAAAGAAAAATTATAAGTTCCAGTTTTCACATGTTTCAGTTTGTACGGTTAAGCTGGATCTCGCTTTTGTGGTCGACGGATCTGGAAGCATCTGCGTCCTTCAACAAAAAACGTGTAATAATTGGAGCTTTATGCTTAGATTCATTCACAAAATAGTTGACAGTCTTACAATTAGCCCTGATGCCACAAGAGTCGGACTCCTGACATTTTCAACTTCCACTGTAATCGAGTGGAAGCTCGATCGGTAAGATGTTACGTATTAATCGGTTTACAGAAGAACAATACAGTTTAGCTAACGCAGAATTCAAAATGAGTGTCTACGTAATTAATTAGTTAATTAGTAACTTCTATCACGCCGGTGTCTAATGCACAAGTCATCAACCAGTGGCGAAAGAGACAATGCTGAATTTATATGTCCTTAATCTTAAGTTTCTTATGCTAAATTCCAAACAGTTTGGTGCTAGTACAGGAATCATAATAAAAAGCATTCCATTTACAAACATATACAATAATACATAATTGAAACATTAATAATTCTTTAAAGTTTGTCGGAAGAGATTTCCTTTTTGAAAGCAATCAACGGTCTTCCTGTGGCAATGGATATGTTTTCACTTACATTTATTTGAATAAAATGGTCACTCATTTTCCACTTTGTTTTCTAAATAGCGGCAATTAACGCTGCTTCAACGTTTTGAAAATTAATGAAGCATTTTAGATGTTAAATTTATAGACTGTTGGCTTTAGTCGCTTAAACCAAAATTTCTCTAGATAATTGCTTTGCTTTAGAAATAATGGAAACCTATTTACTGTATGTATTACAGCTTCACAAACAAAACTTCCCTTTTAAAAGCCATCGACAATCTTCAATTTCCGAATGGAGGCACATATATTGCTACGGCTTTGCGAAACCTAACATCCAACATGTTCCCTGCGTCCAAAGACGACCGACCAGATGCCCTCAAAGTGGCTATAATCATCACAGATGGCCAGCCTTCGGAAACTATGCCTCACGTACAACAGGCAATCGAAGATGTTCATAGCAGAGGAATTAAAACACTCGCAGTTGGCGTAACCAATAGCATAAATGAAGATACTCTGCAACTTCTTTCGTCGGTTCCAAAACAGGTAAAATATTCAGAATAATCAAGCAAATTGAACCGATAGTTTATTATGATTTTCGTTTGCTTCGTTGGGTTAAATCATTATCGTTTTGCAAAGAACGATAATAGGTCTATTGTATCGGTTGCTAATCATAATTGTCGTTTGGCTATTTTATGTATATAATAAAACTCTGAGGCCTAATTTTTGCAGCAAAATGTCACATACTTTGTGGCAAAAGACTTCAGTTCGATTGCTCTTCTGCGGCGACAACTACGGAACAGAATATGTGAAGCAAAACCTTTCACAGGTTAAAACAATTTCAAAAAACTAATGATAATAACAACAACAACAACAACAACAACAACAACAATAATAATAATAATAATAAAAGAATAACGTGCCAGACGTCAAACTAACTTGACTAATGACTTTACCAGTGTTTTGTTAATATTTAAAGAATATTAATTATTAATACTATACTAAAATTAATTGACTTTTAAATTTATATTATTATGAAATGGTATTACTGTATTAGTATATTATGTGATATATTTTATGAAATTATATATTACACTGGCCAACAGAAAAAATTTTTTTTCTTGTTGCCTTCGGTTTTAGACCTGTTCTTGGGGTAATTTTGGGCGCTGATTCAGAAAATGTCATTGGATTGAGTGCATCAGGTCTAGTTTCTCAGATATCGTCGACTTTGTAAAGAAAACCCAGTCCACTCTTTAAACGATGTCTTTGACAAAACTAAAATGTCATAATAAGCTTTAGTTATGGCTAATTATAATTCTTGCTGATTCATATAATGCCTACATCCTTATAATGTAAAATCAGCATATCTTGCCGCGTGCTGAGATATTGCTGATTCAACGAAATAACTATTCCGTAGCCTACAGCTTACTCAGCACTAAATTCATGGCCTCATTTAGAATTTATTTGTGCTTATACAGCGTTTCATGGTTTCGAACTATGTAAATAGATTATGCTGAAGTCAGCATTTATAGCCTATATAAACCGCCTCCTGAAAGCTAGAGCAGCCGCAGTCGTCTTAGGGCATATTAAGAGTTGGTCGCAAGAACAATCTGTGAATGTGAGCATTAAATAACTACATGTTCTTACTATTTTTTAGGTTAGTCATTTAATTCCTCAGATGCGAACATCCTTAAGGTTATGGCTACTTCCAGACGGAGCTGCATTAACCATCCAGACATATTCTGCTACATTTGTGGGGAATACACACTAAAAGCAAACAGGAAACCGATTTCTGAGTTTGTAAAAAGAGCATATGTAGGTTATTTTGGTGTCAAACTTGGAGATCAAGATAAGCAATGGGCTCCTCATACAGTATGCAAAACTTGTATTGAACAATTGCGCCACTGGACAACTGGAAAGAGAAGCTGCCTGAAATTTGGTGTACCGATGGTTTGGAGGGAACAGATAAACCACTTCGACGACTGTTACTTTTGTATGGTTAATATCATAGGCATCAATCGAAATAATCGTCACAAGTTGTCTTACCCTGATATACCTTCAGCCAGGAGACCTGTTCCGCATTCGGATATTGTACCAGTTCCACCTTTTCGCGAACTACCTCAGCTCTCAGACGATGACACTTGCATGTCCAATATCGGACAAGATGACGAAAGTGAAGAAAGTGGGGGCAGTGACAGTGATTTCCAATCAACTTCACACAGTGAACGTTTTGACCAAAAAGAGTTGAGTGATCTGATCAGGGACTTAAATCTTTCCAAAGAGTCCTCTGAATTGCTTGCGTCCAGACTAAAGGAAAAGAATGCACTTCAGCCTGGAACGAAAATTACAATTTATAGAAACAGAGAAAAGGATTTGCTGCCATTCTTTACCGAAGACAACAACCTAGTATTCTGTAATGACATCAGCAACTTATTGAAGAAAATTGGTCTGTCGGATTACAGCCCAGATGAGTGGCGTCTTTTTATCGACAGTTCAAAACGTAGTCTGAAATGTGTGCTTTTAAATAACGGCAACAAATTTGGTTCTATTCCAATCGGTCACTCCACCAGGATGAAAGAAGAGTACAATGCCATCTCTTTAGTACTGGAAAAGATAAAATACAAAGAACATCAATGGGTAATTTGTGTAGACTTGAAGATGGTAAATTTCCTCCTTGGTCAACAAAGTGGCTACACAAAGTATCCCTGCTTTTTGTGTCTTTGGGACAGTAGAGCCAAGCATGAACATTGGACAAGAAAAGATTGGCCTTCGAGGAAAGACATGGTGGTTGGAGCTCAAAATGTAATCAAGGAATCTTTGGTGGCACGAGATAGGATCATACTGCCACCACTACATATAAAGCTAGGCCTGATGAAACAATTTGTCAGGGCTTTGAATAAAGAAGGTTCATGCTTCGAATACATAGTACACAAGTTACCAGGAATTACAATGGAAAAATTGAAGGCTGGAATCTTCGATGGTCCACAGATCAGGCAACTTATGAATGACCCACTTTTCATACCATCAATGAATGAAATCGAATCTTGTGCCTGGTCTTCCTTTGTTCTTGTAACTAAAAATTTTCTTGGCAACAAGAAGGCAGACAATTATGCACAACTAGTAGAGGATATGCTTCTTCATTTCAACAAGCTTGGCTGCAACATGAGCATTAAAGTCCATTATCTCCACAGTCACTTAGATCGCTTTCCAGAGAATCTTGGTGACTTCAGCGAAGAGCAAGGTGAAAGATTTCACCAAGACATCAAAACAATGGAAAATCGATATCAAGGAAGATGGGATGCACACATGATGGCAGACTATTGCTGGAATATTATGCGCGATTGTTCCGGCAGATGCCACACTCGGAAATCGTACAAAAGGAGCTTCTTCGATGTCGAATGACTTGAAATTTTTATAACAAACTTGTTCTCTTTGGTATCATATAAGTACAGTTTCAGGTACTACCATTTTCTTTTAAGTATTTGTATTATTATGTTTATTTAGTGTATCACATAATAAATTGAGTACTACATAAAAATAGCTATAGCCTTATGTTTTATGGGCGAGCAGAGGCAAGGACTGGTATATGGCATAATGTTCTATATCTCGAAAACTAGACCTGCTGGGAGAAAACTGGTGCCTTTTCTGGAATCAGCAGGTCAAATATACCCAGAAACAGTTCTAACATTTGAGGCAACAAATTATGTGTTGGCCAGTGTTATATATACTCATACATAATATGCTAAATATACTACATAATATTTAGTATATGGTTTATACATAAATAGTGCTTGTATTAATATAAATAAAAGTTTTTCATATTATATATTTCATTACCCTTTTACTTAGGATCGTAATAGGAGCTTGAAAGCATAACCTGAACGTACAGTAAAAGTAATCTCTTTCTATTTATCAGTAAACATAAGCAAAACATTTGCAGCGGTGAAGAACAGAGAACATGGCGGTTGCATAGGATGTTTAGCTACAAAATAAAACATGCTATATAGAAACAAGCTTAACATGAATTCGTTTAGAAAATCGACCAAATTACTGGTGTTTGCTTTCAGGATGTGGACGGACTGATTTTAGTGGAAAGTCTGGTGTGATCACTTCTCCGATTTTTCCATTGAGCTACACCGATGGGATCAAATGTTTCTATCATATCTATCCTATCAGCTCAGTTACACTGAAGTTCCGATCATTCGATTTAATTCAGAACGACCGTGACTCTTTGCAAGTTCGTGGCTCTTTTAAATTATTTAAGTCAGCGTAAAAGTTTTTTTATTGTGCATATTACTTTTTAGTGATTGACTAACCTGAATTTTCACAATAATAGTGGTGTTTTAACAAATATATAATAATCAAATTCGCTGAATTTTGAAAATCATTCAATATCAGTATTCAATCCTGTCTCCGAAACACATAGCATTCATCTGTCCTTTGAAGAATGGTTTGATAATGTAGTACTAGGCCTAAGCCTATTCACTACGGGTCGGGCTAGATGACCCGCCACAGTCAATTTGGCTCTGCTATTCCATCAGTAGTATTGGTAAATTTATTTGCTCTAGCCAAGATTGCAGCTATTTGTAGTATAGTTATTGGCAACAGGTTGTCATACTGATATCAGCCTACATAAGGCCTTAGGCTGATAAATTTTTATGCATATATTCAATTATTGGGACGCGGTGGTATAATAGTATAGTCGGTGCCTCGTAACTGGATGGTCGCGGGTTCGAATCTGCCTCAAACCACTGCGTAGCGACCTTGGACAAGTTGCTCACCCACAATTGTCTATGAGGAAAGCAACGGGAAACCACCTCACTCATCTCATCCCCGGGTGGCATAAAGCCAAAGGACCTGCCTTCGGGCAGAGAATTCATCATCAGCATCATTGGATTACTACACATATGGTATTATCAGGATGTCGTCGTGTCTATTTAATCATCGCTTAACTATAATTCTTATAATAATGCCTGATAATTTTACTATAGATTCAATGTCTTGACAATTCTACATCAAATGTTCTTGAGTACAAAGGGAATACCATTCCACCAGAGGTGTTCTTTCGATTATGTACTCAAGTGCGCTTGACATTCTTTTCATATGGTTCGTCCTCTAGATCAAGATTCAGCCTTCGATATGAAGCTAACAGCCTAGGTAAGGACAATGGGTATAGATTTTCCCATTCAATCAATCAAGATTATGTTTACCTAAAGGCTTTCTACTTCTTGTTGCAGAATTTGCACAGACTTAACTGACATTCGCCATATCAGTTTTTTAGGTGAGACAAATTTAAACACTGATGTATTCCAAGAATGCAATAATTAACCAGCCATTTTTAAAATGAATCCAAGTACTGTCTTTTTAAACTACAGGAACACGGTTTGCTGCTACTAAGGTATGTGGCAAAACATTTGGCCGACTTAGCGCCTTTTCGGCATCTTTTGAAAATTGAATTTAATTATGTCAATTGATGGTCAAATTTATGGTAAGATACTCTGTAAAAGCAAGAAGAGCAAAAGTTTACTTCTAGGACACTATAATATAAATGTAATTGCATTGTGTTTAAAATGAAACATTTAAACAGTTCTGTTCTTGTTTAGTTCCTAAAGGCGCTATCACAGACAGGCCAGTAAACACTGTCGCGCTGCTTGGTCATCAGATATCCCTAGGATGCAAGAGTAGCATCAAATCTCAGTTTCCTAGTTGGATTTTCAGCCAAGATGGAACTGACGACAACGTTAGCGTAATAGCCTCATTCTGCCGTGTTAACTCCGCGTATTCGTCAAAATACGCAGCTATCAAGGGTAGACCTGGCCAGTGCAACTTGACTTTCCTCAATGCTGCGTTTAGCCATGCCGGAGTGTACACTTGTATCGATGTCAGTCTGGCTTCCTTCAGTTCACTGGTTGCTGTTCTCGGTAAGCCGCTGATCTAAAATAATAAAAAAACTACTACACCATTACTGCTGCACTGGTAAGGTTGCAAGAAATAGATTTTTAGCTTTAAGCTTTTTGGGTTTTAACCTCGAAACCTACGAATGTCACAAAGTGAGTTTTAGTTTTTATGCTAGAGAAGAAAAAAAGAAAATTGGATTTTTTTACATTTTGAAAAAAACGTATTGTAATCAATTAACATCGAGCCGATTTCGATGTTAATTCATGCGGCGATAAACTTGGGTTTAAATATTTGATGCAGCGCCATAATTATGTTTACGATGTCTAGCAAAATAGTGAAACTTAAAAACTTAAAACCATAAAAAGCTATTTTTTATTTCTAAAAGTAGATTTTTGCACCATTAAAAATTATACTGTTATGATAGTCGAAGTTTTTGCACGTTTTACCATTACATTCAGGTAGATTGACGTTAATCGCTGACTGTAGACCTTAAAGTATTTTACCGGTCTTTGTAGAGACTCACACTAATGCCACGAAACCACAAGAAGTCGTTAAAGGAGACCTATTAACTTTCGAAACCTCGGTCACATGGAGAGGACCTAGATCACCAGCTCCAGTTCTTCCAATGCTTTTTCATTGGACCCACGATGCCTCTGTATTAAGTTCAAATTTAACCGTAGTTTCAGATGGTTTTGTGTCGTCCATCACAGTTAGAGCTAACAACGAAATCGTTCCAAGCAATTCATTTCTTCTCCACCCGTCGGTTCCATTCCATCAAAAGAACTACGCGACTAACATCCCGTCCTTCGTATTCACGCACAGTACAGCTGAATTTGAAGTGCTTTGTAAGTTTTCGTTGAATAGAAGAAAAAAAGCAGTCTGTAAGCAACTCTCCAGAGCCACCCATTTGATAATGAAGTGTTAGAGCCTTCAAATTTCTTAGCCTCGGCATATGAAGACCGGTGATTGATCTCTCCCTCGCCGCCTTAAACTCCCATTGATAGTGTACGATCGTTGTACTCGTTATAGCTGAGTTCACTAGGAGGCGTAAGTGTAGCCGACATTTGGCAACAAATTTCTGTTCTGGCAAAGAAGTGACCCCGATCTCACTATAGACAGTGCAGCACGAACTACTGATCTGTCGCACACCACTGTGAATTGCGTAATATGAGCTATATAAATGCTATGATCCATAGGCTACATCAAACATATAAAACTACAGCTGAATTAATTATGAAACTGCATGCATCGCTGCTACGCCTAAACGGATATCGGAATGCACTTTCAGTTAAACATGTATAATGTCACTCCTTTCTTTGCATTATTTGTGTACATTTGATGTTGCATTATTCAAAGAGTTCGAGATTTTGTTTTACCCTAAAATAATGAGTTGCCATTTGTATGAAATAACATATAGAGAGATGTATCATAATGCTACAATCAATTGTGTTTACATCCATAGGTTTTATTTTTAAAAATCGGAATATAGTCAGTATTATAAATTGTCACGAACTCTTATATTTGCTTGGGTAGTATTATTTTATTCACAGTTTTTCACATAAAATTGTTTATTTATAACAAAATTTTTCCTTACGACATTACCTTTTAAGAAGACTTTAAAATGCCGGCTTTAAGAAAGTTTATTTGTGCTCTTTCCTTCTTTACTAGACTGGCCAGAAGCAGATAACATGACAATCGCGGGTGCAGTTGATAACTACATCGACTTCTCAGAGGTGTTAACCTGCCGTGTGCATTCCAACCCTCCTGCTGCATTTTATTGGTTTGATGAAGCTAAAAACATCTCTGTCAACGGTTCCAATATAACTGTTGATCACAATGGAACATACACATGCACTGTCTACAACATCATCAGAGGTACAAGGTATCAGGCGTCGAAGTCCATCACCGTCCAACAGCGTGAGTTACATGCAACATTGTGAACGTTTGGAAATTTAATAAGTCGTGTTACATTTGTGTTCATATATCGTATTTTATTATAATATTTCATAATATTTAGATTCATAATATTTAGTGTAAAGGTTTTACTGTCATTACTTTAGTTTGTGGATGGTTAGCATATAACAATAAGGCTTTTGTCACTCTTGATAAACTATGCCAACAATTTATAAATGCTCAAGCAAAATATGCCCAGGCAAGAACATTTTCAGAAATTATCTTTGATTTCTTAGGTAGTCTGCATGCAGTACATACTCACTGGCATATCTGTAACGGATTGTTAGTTAACAAATCCTATTGCGCCAGTTTCTGTTGCATAAGGTATCAATCTATGGCGCACCAAAACTTAACAGCAATCAGGTCAGTATCCAGAGGATCAGTCCACTAAGATACAGAGGCAGCCTATAGTAAAAAGGTTAAATCTTTTGTTGAGAACAAAATGATGCAGGTGACTGTGCAGAACGAACAATACCGGAAGAGAGTTCCAAAATCTAGGTCTAGCAACCGAAGCAACCCGTCAACCAAGAACAGTTATAGTACTAGGTATAACCAGATAAAGGCAATCAGGTGACCTGGTTGAATAACAGGAATAACATGATTGGATAATATATACACTGTTATACTGCTTACAGACAAAACTTTTAATATTAAGTGGAGAGATTTTAAGTTTTCTTATGTTACGTTTTGTATTTCTGTTTTCGTTCTTTGCCTTGTGCTAAATAAAGTGTATGATACATACTTGTGAATAATAAAATAAATCGCAATCAAGTCAGTATCCAGAAGATCAGTCCAATAAGACAGAGAGGCAACCTATGGTAGAAAAGCAATTTGAAAAAGGTAAAATAAAACGTATTATATATAATGTAATATACATATATTATATATGCATCATATATATATAATATATATTTTATATTTAAGTAACCTAATGCCCTTTTTCAATTACTGTCATTGACTTGGTGCTGCAGGATCATCGAACGACACTAGGGACTCGTCGGATGGTAAATGGGAGTCGGACTTAATGTTTCAACGTGCCTATAATTCCGACAAAGGCAAGTCATGTCGTATAGGCCTAATATGCATTTGTGTTCGAAGGGCTAAATAGCTGGGCATTTTATAGCGTCTTTAAAGAACTTTGCAAGTCCACCTTTATACGAGTTATGATCGTATAGCTGGAGAGAGTCTCAGCTAGGAGTCTCAGGTAGAACCAACGGGACTCCCGTCGACTCTTGACAGATGACGCCTATTCAGAGCCCCTAGTCCTGCGCAATAATGATATATGGCACTGTCGCACAAATTCCCGTTGCACTGCTGATATGCCTTAGAACAATAGGGAGAGTGTGTATGAGTAGAAATAACATGTACAGGCCTTTATTAGCAAAAACCCTACCTATTAATAATGAAAAAGTAATAATAGTATTAATAGGACACATTCGTTCATAAAACAAAAGGTTCTTGTCTTGAACACCACCAGATTCCACTTGTTCTGTTGACGTACCCTAATGAGACTAATAAACCACGTGACCACACCGGCTTCAACAAGATCTATCTTTCTGGCATACTACATGATTGTTGTTTTATTTTTGAACTCGTGTTCAGCGCTCTGTTTTCGGCCTCGGCTGTTCTACAGCGCTATTTGAATTGTCTAATTATTATTGTATTTGTATGAATTCTGTGAATTTTAATACCAGTATTAACTTTTAGATTACTTAGTTTTTCTGGTGGGGGCTGCGGTCTTAGGCGTCAGCTTCGCGTTCAATATCGGATTGGCAACGGGTCTGATACAACATCGCATGAGATTGGCTTCAATTTTACCACCAGGTTTGACTTTCTTCAGATTATGAACTCTTTCTAGACTAATCTTTTCATATTGCATGAACGATAACTGCATTGGTGCAAAAATTGCCCTAGTTCGCGTAATTATTCGACTGTAATGCAAAGTATTAATATTTTCTGGGGCTCTTTAGTTTGCATTCTCACAGGCTGTCACGGTAGTACAACATAATGTTAATGGACCGAAAGACTAGAACCTGAAATAGATATAAGGTATGGAAATCTTCAACATAAAGGTTTGGAAGTATCGCAGTTCTTTGTATTGATGTTAGCTTCAAAGCCATTATAATTCTTCAATCCATTAATTTCCTACAAAGGTGAGGTGAGTAAAAAATTTATGACGAACGTTGGATTTTAGTACAAATTATAAGAACATGAATTTTAATTTTGAAAATGGATTATAATTTTGAGTACAATTACACTTGAAGCGACCATTGATTGATGCTTTGCGCATTAATGATTACGGCGCTCATTAGTCATTAGATTAACCGAGATTAGATTACGTGATTGCATCTAGTCAGCGCCGTTAATTAGCTAGTTACAGAGATAGAAACGAACATACATGCATACATACATGCATACATAAATACATGCATATATGCATACAAACATAATACATACATGCATACATGCATATATGCATACATACATACATACATACATGCATACATAAATGTACATGTGCAGTTGTTTAGTGTTCAAGTGATATAGCCTATTTTTATAGTTTTAATAAGAATTAAATATTTAATTGAATAGCCATAAAGTGTGTTGGAAGTCGCAAACTGAACGATTACGCTGCGAGCGAATGTACCAACGTTACAGAAATGGAACCACCTGATGAAAACCCGAACACGACGGCTAACACGAATAATGAATGCTTTGGTGGCACAGATTCAACACTTCCGGGAACCTTAGCGACCGACTTGTGACAAGTCAACCCTGCAAACCAGCACCAACTGAACTCGCCTACTTACAATTGATTTTTATTCTATTGTTATACAGTGTAGCTTAGCCTCATAATCTCTATCACTTACTCGATTAATAGCATTTGTTTCTTATTTCATATATCGAACATTTTCTAAATAATTCCTGTCCAGTAGGACAGAGGCATGTTTATATTAATTAACTTGAGAGTATTTTAAATGTAGGACTACATGACTTGATGGGTAGAGGTCTGCGCATAAACTATAAATACGTCCCTGGAATTATACGACTGTGTCCTGAAAATCCGTGATCTAGTTTTTTAAATTATGCGATCTAAATCCCATTTATTAGAAATCATGCAATTTTTATTCCATTAAAATTTTTAGCACATTTGTCATTTAACTTACTAGAATACAGTTTACACAGATCAAGTTGCCAACATTTAATAACATTAATACTACTTCGAACCAAACTAGCAATAAAGGTCACAGACATGTTGTTGATGGGCCATCGCTCACGGGTTTCAAACTGGCAAAGTCAGAAACACATAGAAAATAAACTAGTAAAAATCTGCTCATCATCACATCGCATTCATCATCATCATCACCACCATCATCACCACATTATCATCATCATCGTCATCACATCATCATCATCATCATCATCATCAACATTATCATCATCATTATCATCGTCATCGTCTTCATAATCATTGCATTGCATTTATGACGCAAGCTGTCAGTCAATCTGATTCTGAGTAGCGAAGTAGTTGTGAGTGAAGGACTTGCTCAAAGTCCATACACAGTAACCGTCTCAGGGGAAGCTTGAGCCAGTACTCTCCAAGTCACACACACAGAGTTCTCAATCCGATAATTTACCGTGGAATACCTTCCGCTTTAGCTTCTGTCTTACAGAATTTCTACAGTAAGTTGCTGGGCACTTATTTTTATATTGCTTTTAAGTGACTTATGATGTGATGTAGGGTAGTGTTTCTAGCCCTTTATCTTTAATATTTTCATAAACATTTTTTTGATTGTGCTAATGGGTCAACTTGGCGTAGGTTGTCGCACAAACTCATAATTCGTAGGTTGTCTGGTCTATGTTAACGATATGCTGCTACTAGGTGTAAAATGGGTTGCAAGATATGGTTAACTTATGCTTTTCTGTTTCCAGTGACATATCCCCGTAGCTCAATCCGTCAAAATTCTATTGCACTGCTATAAGTAAGTTGGCTAATTACGTTAATAGTTCCCTGGGTTTGTGGGAGGCCTCAGTTCCATAGGTGCCACGAATAAAATACCTTGATATGGTGAATAACCACGGGAAATCAATTATCTTCGACATCCAGGCAGTTGGACAGTTTTCTAAATTAAATTTTATGTACATGCCACGGATCTTAAAGAGTTTGTTCGCTGATCTCTTCAAGAAAGCTATTGCCGGCCAATACTGACTGTTGCCTCCTCTGTTGTTAAGCACACCGTGAGGCAGAAAGACGAACCTAAAGCATGTTGGAATTCCGTGTATGAAAAGCTATTTGGCTTCAACAATTGGGTATCTGTGAAATGCTTTATTGATGGCTTTGGCAGATTTGACTTACAGCACACACATAAGAAGCGCCGCATCATGTTTTTTTCTTTCGTCTGCTCATTCGACATCAACGTTTCTAAGAGATATTTTATTGCGTTATTTTATGAATATCCTGCTTGTGATTCTTATAATGGCAATCGCTACAGTTATAATTCAAAGTTAATAGGCAATATTTACGAGTAATTTCCCAGATTATGCTCTTAAATTTGTTTTACATCACTATTTGTGCCTATAGTACTGTTATAGCGTTTGTCTTTCTTCTCTTTATTACTGACGTGAAAGTTCTCAATTTTAATCTCTACAGTAATATCAGATTTGCAAATGGGACGAGCTCTAAAAAAGGCAGGATGTGCCTTTTACTTGATATAAATTATATAAAATTTTACTACTTACATTGCATGCATTATGACAGGGTGAGATATAGATAATTATAAACATTGCAAAACTACACAATATGTATATAACTATAGGCACAGTCAGCATGAGTGTTAAGCGTTCTCAGAATGGAACAGCGAGGTACAACGTATTTTATTGAAGCCGAGGTAAAATTATGCATGAAGGCTACTTGACTGAGGAGACAAAGTGTACTTAGTCTTTAGCTGTTCAACGTCCGTTCTGTGTGTTCGATTGTCTTCGTCATTGGCACAGCCTTAAAACAATACAAATAATCAGTGTTAAACTGATTCCAAACAGAAATTTAACTGAACTTGATGTAGATGAATAATTGGAGATCTACGCAGGGTTTCTAAAAAAAGATTCATTTACCAAAAACGACATCGTCAGATAAGTAACAGAATACGAAGAACAAAACAAGTTTTGGCGAATGAATAGAAACTCTAAATGTATAGAAAACAGTGGGTTAAAAGACAAATTTTTGACCAGGTAAAGCAGGTACTGTCTTTCTAAAAACCGTCGGATTACTAGAAAAGTGCCAATGACACTGAAGTTGATACAGCTGAAACACTGAATAAAACGCATCGTTATGACATATAATTCCATTAAATTCTACCAGCCAATCTCTAAACTTACATTGTTTTCTAAAGTTAGTGAGAAAGTAGGGATGTTCGAACCCGTACTCTCTGCGTCACCAGCCGAGCGCTCTTCCAATTGGCTACCGTGCCCCAGTCAGCTACCGTGACCCATCGTAGGCAATGATGTCAGAGAAAATTCCTCAGATATTGACGACACATTTTATTTAAGTTCTACAGCTAATGGAAGCCTTCTAATAGTTCTAGGCGCGACCGGTATATCTACTTGTCCTGATAATCTCATTTTATTCTACTTGACCTACTTGTTATTTGGCCTACAAATACAAATAAACACTTATTAATGGTCAGTAATGTCCAAACATAAAATGTTAATTAAATAATATTAAATTTCAACCCTTCAGTAGTTCTTGCGTGGTGCATTTCGTAATATGCTCACGCTGGTGTCATAGTCACCACTGAGTTTAGTCGTTCTTATAGACTGGTTCCATAAACTCTATCCAGCCATCAGTTTAGACTGATTCCTTGACGTATACCCAAACATCGCCTTAGACTGGCTCTCTCTCCCTCTCTCTTTTTCTCTGTATCCGTATCTGTCTCCGTCTCTGTCTGTCTTTATGTATGTCTAAATCTCTCTCTCTCTCTCTTTCTCTCTCTGTCTGTCTCTGTCTCTCTGTCTCTGTCTCTGTCTCTGTCTCTGTCTCTGTCTCTGTCTCTCTCTCTCTCTAATGCAAGATTTAAGACGCACCGTGAAAATAGCTTACCACTTGTAAATCAGTTAGAGGAAGACCAAAATGGCAAGACACAGCCAAGGACGCAGACTATGCCAATGATGTAGAATGGCGGAGACGGAGGAGGAAGAGGGGAGTTTGACTGTATTGATGTCTCTTTCTCTATAAAAACAGCAAAACTTCCAAAGTTCCTCACCTTTACTCTTTTGTTTACAGAATTATGCGATTTTGATATTTCAGTCCAATATTTCATGGTAGCTATTTTTCATGCATAAGTAAATGTTGGCTCACTGACTCTGCTAAACTAGAAATACTAGTTCGGTCTTGCATAAGCTACGGCTTTTTAGTCTTCGGTCTTGCATAAGCTACGGCTTTTAGTCGTCGGTCTTGCATAAGCTACGGCTTTTTAGTCTTCGGTCTTGCATAAGCTACGGCTTTTAGTCGTCGGTCTTGCATAAGCTACGGCTTTTTAGTCTTCGGTCTTGCATAAGCTAGGACAGTTTTAGTCCACTTCTTTTGCAATAACTTTTTTGGTTAACATCGATGGCTATCAAGGCATTCATGCAACTAAACTTTAAAAATTATTTGCAATAAAGTTACAAAAATACCAAAAAGACGTCATAGTCAATAAATAGTTTGAGCGTTGCCTAATTTTAAAACACAGTCAACGCATGAATACAGTGAACTGTCTCATTGGACTTCTCTTCTGGATATTGACCTGATCACGGCTTGCATCGGTTGATGCCTTGTACGTTAAACACCGGCGCAACAGAAGTTACTAATAGATGATAATTAATAATAATAAAATAACTAGTAAAATCATTGAAGTGTTTGTCGGTAATGTCATCAAACAGGCCTAATGTTGAGTGGAACGGCGGTAGATTACAAATGCGCTTACTTTCAGCACTTCTCACGTTTTTTGTTTCCTTGTGTATCATGTCAGCGGAGGTGCTGTTATATTTACTAGTTCATATTTATATTTATAATACATTATATATATTATATATATTATATTATATTATATATTTATATTATATATTATATTATGCTATATTTACTAGTTCATATTTATATTTATATTTACATTATATATTATGTATATTATATATTATATTTTGTTATATTTACTAGTTCATATTTGTATTTATATTTACATTATATATTATATATATTATATATATTATATATATTATATATATTATGTAATATATTATATATATTATGTAATATATTATGTCATATTTTTATTAGTTCATATTTATATTTAAATTTACATTATATATTATACATATTATATATTATATTATGTTATATTTACTAGTTCATAGTTATATTTATATTTAATTTATATTTATTAGTTCAGATAAAGGTTAGTATTTAAGAACTAGTCTTATAGATCATCATCGTGTCAAAATGATCTTTATAGCTTACTTCTTTGCAGAGTTATTTTGTTTTCGCTCATGCATACAGCTACAATGTACACCCACATACCAGCAGTTATAGCAACATAAGTGTACTGCATATATTAGTCGCTTAAACAACCAACCTAATGCTCCTACTGTTACCGTACAGCTGGCTAAAAATTCTGGAACATTCAAGGCTGTTGCTTTCGGTGGCTTGTCCTTTATATTAAACTTTGTCGTGCACGTAAGCATGTACGATGCTCCAGGAGCAGTGTGATTGTATGACACAATCAGATAACTAGTGACTCTCTCGTTTGCAATTATGATTGTATCATTTGTTTCCATCCTTGCGCTCGCATTATGCCACTCTATCGTTGGAGGCCAGAATCCGTTGTAGCCAATATTGCAGCTCGCTTTTATAAAACCAGATATTACTTCCTTTGTGCAAGTTGGCTTCGCATCTGAAAGCAATTTATAAAAATATTATGTACAAGGATTTAAAACCAGAGCAGCACAGGAACCAGAGAAACGTGAAGTGTGTCATTGTGGAAATAATACTTAAAAGAGTGAAAACTGAATGCCAATAATTTAGAGACTTTGAGAATATTAAAGTGTGCGAAATTTTAAAATGAAATTTTCAAATGTTAACACTGCGTATTACGTGTGTAGGGGCACGGTAGCATATTGGTTAGTGCGCTCGGCTTGTAACGCGGAGAGTACGGGTTCGAGTTTCCTCCGAGACGGTTACTATGGAGGGACCTTGAGCAAGTCCTTTACTCACAACTGCTAGGCACCATCGATTGCTGCTAGGCCATTAAATACTTGAGCCTAATAAATGCAGAAATAGTAATAATAATACATGACAACTGTAAAAACATGAATTTCGTTCCTCAACGCATTATTACTGACCTAACGCAATCACCTCTGCACTCGGTTCTTTCAATTTAGGTGCTGTTACGCACGTGTATCTTCCAGCAGTATTCTCCGACGCAGTGAAAAGCAGGTTAAAATGGCCGCGCACAGAGCTGTCGACTGAAAACAGATCCCTAAATCTTTCGTGGACCTTATTCGTCCCTCTGTATACGAGCCCTTTTCTGTCGCCTGTCAGGAAATTTTCATATTTCCACTCTCCGATTTGATGTTCCGCCGATGAGCAATTCAACTGAACTTTTGCACCTTTTGACGCAGCATGATTCGTTGGTACCGTAGTTTCTCCAAGACTGTACCCTAAATAAACAAAGCTGCATTTCTTGTTTTTATTTATTTATTTATACAGAGCACTTATATAGCGCCTCTTCAAGAAAACTACTCAGAAGCGCTCCCAAACCAACCTCGGCGAAAGAGAACTTTGGTTACATAATGATACTTTCTAATAACAAGGTTTAAGCCGTTCAACTTGCATCAACTTCAACTTAAATTAAATATTTATTAATTGTAATTGTAATCAGTAACTTCCGTAGTTTCTCCAAGACTGTACCCTAAATAAACAAAGCTGCACTTCTTGTTTTTACTTTGGTTACATGACGACACTTTCTAATAGCAAGGTTTTGACGGAGTTTAAACCGTTCAACTTGGGTCAACTTCAACTTAAATTAAATAGTTAATAATTGTAATTATAATTAGTAACTTCTACCGCGTCGGTGTCTAATGTACAATGCATCAGCTGATGGTGCATCAAAGCCAAAACCGCAATCAAGTCAAGATCCAGAAGGTCAGTCCAAAATGACAGAGGGGCAGCCCATGCTGGATAAGCAGATTGAAACGGCAAGTCTTAAGTTAAGAATGAAATGACACAAGCGATTAGCAGAACGACCAGACACAGGGAGAGAGTTCCAAAAACTGGAAAAGCTCGTTCAGCTAGAACAGTTCTAGTCTTAGATGTGACCAGAGAAAGAGAATCAGATGACCTGGATGAATAATGAGGAATGAGGACTGCTTTTAAGTATTGTGGTTGTCCAGCTTTCAATGTTTTATAAACCAATTTAAAACAAATCCTTTCTTGAACAGGAAGCCAATGCAGAGATTTAAGCACATGGGTTATATGCTTATATTTTGACGTAATAGCTATGGCTCTAGCCATGGAACTATTTGGAGTTCCTGCATGTTTGACTTTGTGTTTTCAAAAAGAATTGAGTTGCAGTAGTCAAAGCTACTGGAGGCAAAGGAGGACATAACACTCAATTCTGCGTATGTCACAAATATACATGTATAACGAGTGGATTTTTACATGAACTTTCCAGGAATTTACTACTGCTGTTCCTCTTTTAGAAACGAAATGAGCCTATTCAAACCTCATTGAAATGCACACACGCTTTGTAATGGATGCGACTTCAACAGTGCTGAAGTGCAATAAAAGCTGTATGCCAATAATAACATAATTAGAAATTGTCAGTAACATTCATGTCGAAGCTCTATGTTTGAATGATCCTTTTAAAGGTAGAGCAATGCTCAAAAATATTGATGATACGACTGTTTTTATTAGTCCGACGATGGTCAGGCCATAACTTAATTAATATCTGCAATCAGGCAAACATAAAACTTTCTCAAAGGGTAAAGTTACAAGATATCCAAACAAAGGGTATGGTGAATTTAAGCAGATGCAGCGAAGCTAGCATTTGTGTGGGTTCTAGTACAATAGTATTGCGATTAAATCCATGGTATACTAAGCCACTTGGGCCAATTCAACTGTATTACCTACCAATGAAACAGAAAACGAAGACGATCCATAGCAGCAATCGATGATTCAAAATGATAGGATGGACTGACGAGTGACAGATGTTTTGAACAGTTGGACAACTAGGGTTGCCAAATGAAAGATTCAGGCTGGCCTTTGAAATAGGCGTATTTCTTCTTTGGTCGGTTGACTTCATTGTCCCAATAATGTGTATTGTGGATTCAACCAAAGTTGTTGTTGTACCTGAAACATAACGATCCAGAAGGTTTTTGCCAGTACAGTCAGTAAAACATCCAAACATCATCACATAACCCCTTTTTATTAATAGGGGATATATAAGTAGGCTATTAACGATCTTAAGACGCGCAATGCGGCAAACATAAAACATTTTCAAAGAGTAAACTCACACGAAATTCAAAAGATGGGCTTGGTGAATTTAAGCATGTCTAGCGTGGCTAGTATCTGAATGGGTTCTAGTACACTATTATAGCGATTAAAATCCCTGGAATACCACGCCACCTGGGGCCAATTCAACAGTATTACTTACCAATGAAACAGAAAGTGAAGACGATCCGTAGCAGCAATCGATGATTCAAAATCGTGCCAAATACTGCAGAAGCAATACTTGTAGATTTATTGGTAGGATGGACTGCGGAGTGACATTGTTGCCAAATGAAAGATTCAGGTCGGTCTTTGAAACAGTCGTATTTCTTCTTTGGTCGGTTGACTTCAATGTGCCAATAATGTATATTATGGAATAAACCAAAGCTCTTGTTGTTCCTGAAAACAAAACAATCCAGAATGTTGTTACCCTTGCAGTCATTAAAACACCCAAATATCATCACATAACCCCAGTTATGAAATCCATTCAATGGCTTGATTTTCCTCGGCGCAACCATTACAAAACTATATCTCTTACCTACATCGTCCTTCAAACGTCTCAACCTTCTTACATTCGCAAGCTACACACTATTCAACCACAAAGATCTACTTTTTTGCTTATACCTTTCTCTAGTTCGGCCTCCACCTTCTTCCTCTCTCAAATTCTGCAATTGCTTCTTAATCAGCATTACGCTAACACTTTGGATCAAACTCCCGAAAGACCTTCGACAGTTTGCTGACCCTTTTGTTCCCAATTGTAAATGTGAACGTTCCTCCGTTGGCCTTCCCTCTTCGGGAGTCTCATTCTAGACTGAAAATTAAGCTCTTAAAAACTATCTTATTCTGCATCCGATTCTTGACCATGACGATGGTCCAACATCGAGTGTAGGATCATCCTTGGTTCATCCGATGGCGCTCAGCGTGTAAACAATAAACATGGCGATCTCGGTGTAAATAATTAATCTTTTACTCGTTTTTCGTCAATTTTAGTAACTTTGACATACTGTACCAACAGTATTTGTGGGACAAATTGCTGCCGACGTTTCGCAAACTATAGAATAAATCTGCATACCGGCTTTTATTTTATCGAAAAACTTTACCACCATTAGCCAAGTTTCCGATCCGTGTAGCAGTGTGCTTAACACTATGGCATTATATAACCGAATCTCGGTCCTCACATTGCATCCTTTGTTCTTTCATAAATGTTCAAGTCTTCCAAAGGCAGCACTGCCTTTCCTATGTGCATCGTTACCTCCCTGTCGAAGCAGATGTCTGTTTTTCTTAAGCTACTGCGGTAGCAGAAATCATCCATAACCTCAATCTTCTTGCGATCAATCATGATCTTTCCCAATTAATTCCTCTTTCCTATCTTCACGATCTTGGTCTGTTTCGAATTGGAAGTGAGTCCCACCTTCTCTTTCTCCTCCTCCTAGGCTTTAGGTGTTAGTTCTTTCATGCCTTTCCAAATGCTGTGCAGCAGGGCGATATCATACGCAAACTCCAGATCTCTTAACCTATCAACTTTTGTCCATTTCAGGCCAGTGTTATTGACCACCGTCTTGATCCACAACCAGAGTAAAAATCATCGGTTACAAAAGCTCTTGGTGACGTCAATTATCTTTATTGGAATTCCATACCTCTTCACTACCTTCCACGGCGAATTTCTGTGAACACTGTCGAAGGCCTTTTTGAAATCCATATAGGTAATCAGCACGGGAGCCTCCCACATTGGAGTCTTTCCTATTACAATATCAAGGGAAATCATTATGACGCAAACTTTCGGCAATTTCACAAAAACCTCAGGTGATAGAGAAATTTTGTGTTAATTTATAAAATAATCGACTGGAACACTACCAGAATCATCAAAATTTATTAAGGAAGCAAAAATGATGTTGACCAGTGTAACCTTCGATAGGAAGAGATCTTTGAAGGACCAAATGAAACCAAACCTCGCAAAAGCGAATTAAATTATTTTATACTTCGACAACAAATAATGGTGATAAACTATAAACTGTGACGTAATATAATTGAGATAATTTATATAGTATTAAACTTAAATCATTCCTATTTTACGTCACCGTCTCGCTATGCCGATAAGACTGTTTCCTGCAGCGTTCTCCCAGGTCGCATTAAGCGAATTTGTGAATGAGTAAGTGAGTAAATGAGTATTGCATTTGCTGACATGCAGTATGTCCATTAGCTGAGCGAGGAATCATGAGCTTGTTATACAAGCAGGCCTAATGTTGTATTTTCAGTTTTCTTAATAAGAACGTATTATTTTCTGGCAAATACATGAAATTGATTAGGCCTATTATAGCATATATTCTTATGGTGAGAATCCAACTTGGATCTGTATTTGAAGATTTTATAGATTTATCAAGTAATTAGAAATTTAAATTTGGAGACAGCCACAGTACGGAAAATTCCTGAATCGTCCATTTTACGATTTCTTCTAAGTTCTCATTCATCAATTCTTTATTGTTGAGCTAGAATTCAGAATCTTCATTAAAATCATGAAATGACTCTAATCAGTAATTGCGGATCAGTATCAATCTTGCATTTTTCGTTTCTATAGTGTCGTGACCTCTCGGTAATTGATAATCTTTGCCCTTTTTCAATTGGACCACATATAGTGAGTTTTTGATACTCAGCATTGGTTCAATCAGTTCGCACAAGTGCAAACAATCGCCTTCATCTGCTGTAAGAACATTTTAAAAAAGGTACTCTATTAACATCCAGGAACAGTGTGGACTACGGTAATCTGACGATGACCTATAGAATAGTAATTAATTTATTATGCATGCAACTTTCAAATTAATTTGCATTCAAGTACATGTCAGCGAGTTATCTAACCAGATGAAAACGTCCACCTATGGTGTGCGAGCTCTACTACGTTTACTTAATTTACATTCTTATTAATCCTTACAACAAATATGACCTTTGGATCTGGAAATAGAACCGAATCTGTCGCTTTCTGCGTGTCGATTTTGTTTTGACGGAGCGCCTGTGAATAAGCTGGTTCTCACGACTAAACTTTCTTTGGGCGCTGTAGAAATTTCGAATTTATGATTGAGATTACGATTAAGCCGTAAGACGAGAGTATATGCTGTGCCCTGTTTACCAAACAATTTCTGATCATGTGTGTTCTGGCCATAGTTTCTAAAGATTGTCATTACTGAGTTCTTTTTGACTGATTGATAGGGAATTTCTGGAATATTTGCTTTACTGTGTTGTAACTACGAGAATTAAAATTCATATTTCCTGCGCACTGTTACTCAAGCAAGAGTTCGGCTTGTTTGTAACAGAGTGATGTTGTTCGTTTATGAGAATCTAACTGCAAATCAAAAGCTACGAGGTTTATATTATTCGGCCTCCACCCTCCAGTACCTTATCCCGTCCTCTACGTTCTTTAGGTCTCTGGATATATTTGTTCCTTGTGTTAAGTCCTCGTTTGCGCAGCAGGGAGATTTTGCTGTTGTTGGCCCATCTGTATGGAATGGACTTCCGCTATCATTTCGTGCAAGGGTCTCGTTGGTGATAGAGCTGAGTCAACTGGTTGTTTAAAGACGTTCTTATTCCCCCCGGGGTTCTCATGCTGGAAGCGCCTCTGAGTAGGTTGTTCTGGAAGAAGCGCTATATAAGTTATCAAATACAATACAATGTTGCAATTTTTCTGTTAGTTGCTTTACGTCAGTCATGTCTAAACTTAAGAATTGTGCGCTTCTACTTGTTTACCTTAGCTAGACTCCTGGTACCGTAGACCTGTCAGATTTTGAGACGTCTCCAACAGATTACGATTTTATGACAGTTTAACTTGAAGCGACCATTGGTTGATGCCTCATGCATGATGACAAGGCACAGTAGAATTCGCAGTAGATTAGAGAAGGCGCTTGCACTGTGTGGAGTTTTGAAAGTTTTTGGCAGTTTTGAATGGTTAATTTTTAAGGCATTTCTAACGTTTGGCTTGAGTATAGTTCTGTCAGTCAGTGTGCATACTATTCATATCAGTAACCTTATGTTGATCAAATTTTTGCTGCTGCTGGATATAAAAAACCTCAGTTTGGATTTGATTGAGTATTTTTTAATTAATTAAATTTATTAAATTTGTGAAAAGCTCGATAAATTCAGATACGGACACACAAACAGTTTATTTGTTTTAGGCTACAGCCTAATAATGACAAACGTTGGAACGTTGCCAATATAATCGGGAAAGGTCTAAATGACGAAATGTCTACGTCATTCTATTGTCCCGATCACTTTTATTGTTCAGTCGACGCTCAGATTTTGACGGGTGCAGACGTTTTCGAAGATTTTGCAAAATTTTCAGAATCTGCTGCTTTTTCATCGAAGATCTGCCGACTTCTGATCCGCAAACTCCTGTTACGATCGAATCTACGTCGAAGTCAATGAGGTCAACCCAAATAAGCATAAAACAACGAGTTTGTATCGAAATTCGCAACTTATAAATCATGCCTGCCATTTTAAAGCTACTAATCCCGTAAAGCACCGCGTTTACAATAACGCTTTGAATTGATAATGATATTTTTCTCGATTTTCCTTTTTAGAATAAGCTTTGCTATTTTACAAAACTAAGGTTGGTTCTCTGAATTTTTTAATGAGCTAGTTCGAGTCAATAATTGCTATAACTCCATAAAATAATTTTTGAAGATTACTTGACTTTCTCAACGCGCGTTTAAGGAAAACAGAGCTGGTTCTTTGTACTTTTTGGGAAGATAATTTGTTTGAATATGCTGGAGAGTTTTCTGGAGTTGTAGAAATATTTAGGCAGGTTCTTTTCTTAGATAAGTTGGTATTCTTGGCTTAGGTTTTTAGAATAAGTTCCTTCTGTCAACACCGATTGCTGATTTATACATTGTTTTGTGCACTGAAGACATTATAAAGGGTTATTTGTCATCTTTATAGGAAGACGTTCAACTTTCTTCGACCAGAAACCGGCGATTTGGCTGAAGAGGTCACAACAGAAGAAGTGGTAGTAGGCTATTTTGTAATTAGTGATAACTTTGAAGTTTTGGTGCCAGGGCCGTTAGCGTGACCTTACCTCACATCGTGAAAGCTCGGAATCAATGCTGTATAATATAGAACATCGATTCCCTGATTCAACCTCACCTCATATAGCAACATCGGGGATTCAGCGTCACATAATATACATAATTGATTCCATGATTCAATCTTACATCGCATAGCGACAGCAGGGAAACAAACAATGTTGTTTCATGTACTACATTGATTCCCTGCTTGCATAATATACAACATCAACTGTCTCCTTTCGCGATGTGATGTTAAGGTTGACGTCAATAGCCATAACTTCACAAGCTGCCGGCAAACTTTCAATATACAATTAATGTTCGGATGCATTTACATAATTTTCAGAATAAGCTTGTTCTGTCGATAACGATTGCAGAGTTTTCCATTGTTTTGTGCACTGACGACATTCTCCTTCAAGTTCTCTGCCCTCGGGCAGGTTCGAAAGCCCAATTGCGCCATTCCTGAGGTTGTTGGGGCTCCTCCTTCAGTTTACCATATCCGTCCACCATCATCCAGTCTAGTAGCATTTGTCTGGGTCTTCCTCTTCTTTTCTTTTTCCATTCTTCCATTCTGACGACATTATAAAGGGTTATCTCTCATCTTTATAGGAAGACGCTCGACTTCCTTCGACCAGGAACCTTCCGTTGGCCGAACAGGAGTGACGACAGAAGAAGTAGTAGTAAGCTATTTTGTATTTAACGACAACTTTGAAGTTATGTTTGCCAGGGCCGTTAGCGTGACCTCCCCTCACATCAGCACGGAATCAACGTTGTATAATATACAACATTGCGATATACTAGCAACAGCAGAGATTCAATGTTGGATTATGTAAAACATTGATTCCATGATTATATTAATATAAAACATCGATTTTCTCCTTTCGTGATGTGAAGGTAAGGTCGAAGTCCACAGCCCTGGCTGCCATAACCTCACGAGCAGTTGGCAAACTTTGAATATACAATTAATGTTCGGATGCATTTACATAATTATTATATGATTGTGTATCGTATTTATGTTCATTCATATAACATGTGAACGTATCAGAACATTTGTATAGCGCCCTGCAGGTACCTCAAAAGCGCTGTTGACTTCTAAAGCTCTTTTATAAAGAACAAGGCATCAATTGATGGTAGTATAAAGCTAAATCGCAGATAAAAATCGGAATGCGTTGAACTGATGGTGTTCGCTCAATAATAAGAGACACGAATTAAATGCCTCCCAGTGTAACCAGACTCATTTACTTCTACAGGGCTACATATAATGATTGGCCTAGATAGCTACATTGGTTAAAGCCTACATCAAGGGCCTCTGAGCGTGAAGATCACGGTTCCCATACCGATAGTGGCTCTGTTTCGAAGAGTTGAATCTAGCACGGTCCGTATACGAGGACCTTATATGGCATGCAGCCCATTCAAACTGGCATCGGTGGTGAAGTATCTCACCCGATTAATTTATTGGAGTATGAGGCCATGCGGTCGTTATAGGAAAACTGTACAATTACAATACAATTACACTTGATCTGTCCGTTGCTTTTCGTTGCCGGTGTAGTGATGACTGGAAGATGGTTTCGAAGCGCAAAACCCATCGAGGTAATCGACATCCGGCGGTCGACAGATGGAGGTTGTCGTGACCGGAACGACACCTGGCGACGCTAGCGCATTTAGGGACAGGAAGGGTAAGATGTTGAGGAAAGAGACGGAAGTAAGTACGCAGATATATAGGACTAGGTGACTTTACGATGAATAAGTAATCTAATGTAGAAACTTCTAAAGCGCCGTTATATTAACGTACAAGGCATCTAAGCAAAACCGCATCCTGAAATCACAATCGTCGTCCAATCTAAGCTGGAGACATCTATCGAGACTTCTATAGCGCCGTTATCATAAAGCGAAATCGATAGCTGTTGCTAAGTAAAAATCATAATCCTTTGAACTGAAGCAGGCTCAATCGACAAGGCTCCAGAGACGAAGACAAGCTATGGAGGATAAGCAGTTCGAGAAAGCAGAGGTTTGTAACAGACCTAACGATTCAAGAAAACTTGAAGAGTGAACAGCAAAGAGCAGCTGATTCCAGAGCCTCGGACCAGCAACAAAGGAATCCTGGACACAAAGTGCCGTTTATTAGCTCTTAGTGGTAGATAAATAGAAGAATGGGTGATGGTAAGTTTAATGGAGTGACTGTGGAGAGTAGGGAATAGGGATTGGGTGACCTCACGATTTACGAATGGTTCCTAATGAGTAATAAGGGTGAACTAAGTTGGATCAAGGACCCGGATGATGTGAAGACGATAAGTATATCATAAGGAGACAGGAGATCTCGAGGCGATGCAGAGTAGAAGAGGCAGGCCATAAATTGAACGCAGAGCCACATGGAAGAGTGGAGCAGGGTAAAGAAAGACCTTCAGAGGAAAGGAGAGACCACGAGGAGATGAGAACTAAAATGGGTGATCTTAAGTTGAATGTAGAGAGACCATGGGGGAAATATTACGAAGGGTTTACTCAAATTGGATGAATAATTCGAAGAGATGCAGGAACCTGTCTTAGAGTTCTCTTTGTCTTACTCTAACTCTATCGGCCTCTTTCTTTTCTGTCTTACTCTAAGTTTCTCAGTCTGTCTGTCTTTTTGCCGTCATATAATATTTCTTACTTTAAGTCGATCTCGTTTCTGTTTTGCTGTCTGTGTTATTCTCGGTCTCTGTTTTCTTTCTTGCTGTTTGTCTTATTCTTGGTCTGCTTCTCCGTTTTTGTCTTACTATTTGTCCTCCTCTAAGTCTATCTATCAATATGTGTTCTTTCTTACTATTTGTATTGGTCTAGGTCCATCTGTCCCCTTTTCTGGCCTATTCTAGAACTCTGCTTTGTTTTCCTTCTTACTCTATTTCTTACACTAGGTCTATCAGTCTCTCTGTTTCGTGTCGTACAATTTGTCTACTAAATGTATGTCTGCTTCTGTTTTTGTCTTACTATCTGTCCCATACGAGGTATATCTGGATATATTTTTGTGGTGCTTTCTCTCTTACTCTAGGTCTATCTGTCTCTGCTTTTGTTCTTACTATGTGTCTTACTCAGGAACTATCTGTCTGTTTCATATTTTAGATTGCAACCTGCCCTAATTCTGACTTTCTTGGTCTCTGATTTCTGTCTAGTTCTTACTATTTGCCTTACTCTTGGTATAGGTGTCCCTCTGCTTTCTGCCTTGCTGTCTGTCTTCCTCTGAGTCTCTCTATGTTCTGTCTCACTATATGTTTTCTGTCTTGCTGTACGTGTTACTCTACGTCCATCTGCTTCTCTGTCTCTGTATTCTGTCCTGCTATTTGTCTGACTCTGCGTCTATCCGTTTCTCTGTTTTCTGTCTGGCTATTTATCTTACTCTAGGTTTAGCTGTCTATCTACTCACTTAGGTCTCTTTATGTCTAAGTCTACCAGCGTATCTGTGTTCTGTCTCACTTTCTTTGTAACTGTATTCTCTAGGCCTATATGCCTTTCTGTCTCACTTTATGCCTGACTCTAGGTCTATATTATGTCTTTGTGTTAGGGCATCAAGCGCTATCTGTCGTACTGTTGCTCTCTCTGTCTCTGTTTTTTTCCTTACTTTTTCTAACTCTAGGTTACTCTGTCGGTATTTTCTCTTACACAAGGTCTGCCTATCTTTGCGTTTTCTGTCTTAGTTTCTGCCTTATTCTGTGTCATACAGTATGTTTTCAGTCTTACAATCGGTTTTACCCTTCTTGTGCATGTCTGTATGTTTTCTGCCTTACTCTTTCTGAATCGAGGTCTAGTTCTCTTTTTTGTTCAGTCTTACTCCCTGTTGTACTCTAAGTCTGCCTCATTGTTTCTTCTAACTCTAAGGTTTTGCTCTAAGTCTCTGTGTCTTTCTCTTTCTGTCATATTATGTTTCTGTCTTACTGCTTTCCTTACTCTTTTTCTCTCTTTCTGTTGACTTTTTGTCTTTCTCAAGTCTAGCTGTCTCTGTTGTCTGTTTTTGTTTTCAGTCTTACTTCTTGCCTTACTCTAAGTCTAGCTGTCTTTCTCCCTTACCTAGGTCTACCTGGCTGTGTTTTCGGTTTTAAATTCTGTCTACCTCTTTTTTACCGTGTACTTTCTTTCTGTCTGTCTTTCTCCGGGTCTACCCGTCTGTCTTTTTCTTTCTTTGAGTGTACTCTCTGTTATTCTAAGTCTTATTTGTCTTACTTTCTGTTTAACTCTCTGTCTCCTGTCTTCCTGATGTTGCACGTGTATCATTTTCTGTCTCAGTCTCAGTCTTACTCTAGGCCTATGTGTTTGCTTTTACTTTTTGTTTTACTTAAAGTATTTCTCTTACTTTATTCTTTTGTCTTCTTTTACTCAAGTTCCGACGACGTTTGTGTTTCATTTGTTACCGCTGGAGTTACCCAGTTCTTTGTTTTTGTGGCAGATCTTATCTTTTGACTCTCTGACTTCGACTTTAATCCGTGTCTTACTCTGAGAATAGTTACTTCTCCCTTTTCTGTCTTACGTTCTGTCTTTGGTCTCTGTATTTAATGCTCTGTATGCTGTCTTCGTCACTATCGTACTTGACGTATAGGCTTAGTCTTCGTCTTTGTCTTCCTGTTTCCTGTTTTCCTCTCTTTCTCTGCTCTCTGTTTCTCTCTCTGCCTCTCTGTCTGTCTCCGTCTGTCTCTGTCTACCTCTCACTATGTCTGTCTCTCTGTCTCTCTCTCTCATTCGGTTTCTGTCCTCTGTGTCTCTCTCTGTCTCTTTGTCTCTGTCTCTGTCTCCTCTTTTTCTCTGTTTGTTTCTGTCTGTCTTTCTGTCTGTCTCCCCCTCAGTCAGTTTCTCTCCTCTCTGTCTCTGTCTCCTCTTTTCTCTTCTCTCTCTCTATGTCTCTGTGCCTCTTTCTGTCTCTTTGTCTCCCTAGCTCTCTCCATCTCTCTATCTCTCTGCCTATTTCCTCTCTGTCTTTCTCTCTCGCTTTTCTAGTGCTTTGTTGCTCCTGTTTATTTCCTGTTCCATGTGTTTCTGTATCTTTGTTATGTCTTCCTCTGTTTTATTCTATGCCCTTCTGTCTCTATTTTCAGCTTCTATTATTCTGTCTTCATCTAGGTTATTCTATCCCTATGGTTTGGGTGTCTTACTGTCTCACTCAAAGTTTATCACTCTGTCTCGTGAGTTACAGTGTCTCTCTTACTTTCTATGTATTTCTATCTATTCGTTTTCTGTCTTTCACTCTGTCTTACCGCAGGTCTTTCTGTTGTTGTGTTTCTGGTTCTACTCTGTCCTACTCCAGTTCTCTAGGTCTGTCTGTATTTTCATCTTCCTCTGTATTATATATTTCTCTTTATATTTCTTAAGTTTCGTTCTTTAATATTCAAGATCTTTCTGTCTCTTTATTCTCTGCCTCTGACTATCTCTAATACTGTTAGTCTTTTTCTCTTTTTTCGGTCTTTTTCTGTGTCTTCCTTCAGTCCCGCGGTGTCTCTTAGTACTATCTTCTGTTCTGTTTTGCTGTCTTTTTACCAGTTCTCGATCCTTCATTCCTCTTCTCTGCCTTAGATTTCTAAATATTTGTCTCTCTGTTTCTGTTTTGCTGTCTGTCTTGCTGTAGGTCTCTCTGCCTTTCTCTTCTGTCTTGCATGCCATAAGTTTGGTCTTTCTATATTTCTCTCTCTGTCTTTCTTTCTTTCTCTCTCTCTCTCTCTCTCTCTGCTTGTGATCTTGCTCTCTGACTAACTCTTGTTGTTTCTATGTTTCTTTACCTTTCATGTTCCTCTCTGTCTTGCTCTGTGTCTCTATCTCTGTGTATTGATGTTGTTCTCTGTCTTACTCTTGTTGTCCTTCGTATCAGAATATTGTTGGGTTCTAAAGCGTTCTGGTCCACGACTTCTTTGGAAATCGCTGCTAAAGTTCGATTCATTCTGTCAGTTCAGTGAGATCTTTCAGGTCTAAACTTAAAACCCATCTGCTTCAACTTGCATACCTGCTGTACACCAACGTCTGGTTCCTCTGCCCTATAGGAATTCGACCTGGCTTCTCAAATGGATTATGAGTTTGATTACGATTTTTTAAGCGACCGTTGATTGATGCCTTTTGCGTTATGATAACTGCGCATTACTCTTAATTCCGACTGTCTTATAGGCTTCACTCTATCTTCGTCTGTATCTCTCTGTTATTCTATTAGTCTTACTGTCTGCTTATCTAGACCTCTATGTCTCTTTTTTTCCTTTCTTAGTATCTGTTCTACTTTAGATCCTGTTGTGTCCTAATTTTCCTTTTCTGCTAGAGATTTTGGTGTTCTTCTCTTGCCTCCTCTAGGTCATTCTGTGTTCTTCTACGTCTTCCTCTTGGTTTTTCTTTGTTCTCCTCTGTCTTTCTCTCGGACTTTCTGCCTTCGTTTTCAGTGCCTCTGTGTCTTTCTTTCTCCATCATGCTTTATCTTACTCACGGAAATATGTATCTATTGCTTTCTGATTTACTGTCTGTCTTATGCGCCTGCTTTGTCTCTATTTTTCCCTGACTTACTCTAATTTCTTCTGTTTCTGTTTTCGATCTTAAGCTATGTCTTACTAAAAATCATTCTAACTTCATGTACCTGTGTTTCTGCGCTTCTGTCTGTTTTGTATTTCTATTGATGTCAGTCTATCACTGACACTTTGTCGTTCTCAATTTCTGATACTCTTTCGCTCTCCACTTTCTCTCATACTTTATTCCCTGTTAACTACTCCTATTATCTCATTCGCTCAAGTTAACTCATCTTCCTTGTTCTGTACCTTACTCTAGATCTTTGTTTATTTTCCTATCTGTCTTGCTCTAGGTAATTATGTTTCTGTTCGCAATCTTATTGTCTGACATGCTTTAGGTGTCTTTAGAGACTGCGGTAAAGGTAGGTTTAAGATCAGATGATCCATTTTGGAGTTTATCTTTAGCAAGCAGTTTTTCATTTGTAGGCAATGAAGCTCCATTCATATTACAGAATTTATCACTGAATGAGATTTAAGTTTATAACTGCTACTAGTTGATGTTTTGTGTGAGAAATGTGATGGGCCAAATGCATCACATCTCTGTAGGGCCTTAGAATTGCAAGAAGTACATTTGGGTAGTCCATTCATCGCCAGTCTCTCAAGCAGTTTAACTTCCAGTTTACAGTTGCTTTCTTTAAAATTGGCCTATTCGTCTTTGCCTATGCGTAATAAAGGGTTAAAGCAAAGGCAATTAAGCAGAGACTCTAAATCTCTGCTTCACACCTTTTGATTCTCTGTCTGTCTGTCTGTCTCTCTCTCTTTCTCTCTCTGGTTCTCTCTCACTTAAATTTTATCTCTCACTCTCTCATATATTCGATCTACTTTGTCTTATGAACTCGTTCACATTCCAATATTCTCGCTTTTAGACGCTCTCACTTTTTATTCTCAGGCTCGCTATTATCTCTTTACAACACTATTTCGAACTCTTTTGTCGCACTTCTTTGCTTCCATATCATGTCTGTCTGTCTGTCTGTCTGTCTGTCTGTCTGTGTCTGTCTATCCATCTATCTATCGATCTAATTATCTCTCGATATCTGCCTGTCTGTCTGTCTGTCTGTCTATCTCTATGTATCTTTCTATGTCTCAATTTATCTGTCTACCAATCTACCTGTCTATCTATCTCTATCGATCTATCTATTTATCGATCTATTTATCTATCAGTCTATCGGTCTATCTGTCATCCATCTGTATCGATCTGTCCATTCATCTGTCTACCTATCCCTATCTCTATCTCTGTCAATCCACTTATCTATCAATCTATCTTAATATCTATCTATATCTATCTATATCGATCCATCCATCTATCTACTCATTTGTCTATATGTATCTATTTATCTCTATCTATCTATATGTCTATTTATCTCTATTTATCTCCCTATGTACATATCAATATCTATCTATCCATCCATCTGACTATATATCTATCTATCTATCTGTCTATCCATCTATCTATCTATCTATCTGTGTCTGTCTGTCTATCTATCTATCTATCTATCTATCTATCTATATCTACCTATTTATCTATCCATACATCCATATCTATATCTACATCTATATCTATCTGCATATCTACCTTTCTATCGATTTATCTATCTCTGTCTCTATCTATCTGTATTTTCGTGTATCTATCTATCTATCTATCTATCTAGCATCTATCTATCATGTATCTATATTTATCTATCTATCTATCTATCTCTCTTCTATGTATCTGTCTGTCTATATATTTTTCTATCTGTCTTCCTTTTCTACCTTTATACCTGTCTCTATTACGTTCTTTTTCTCTCTCTTTCTGCATTTTTCTCTGTATCTGCGTTCTGTCTGTTTCTTATCTCTCCTGCTGTCGCTTATCGCTGTCACTCTTTCATTGTCAATTTATGAAAATCTGTCTCTCAGACACACTTTCTCAGCATCGTTTCCTCGTCTGCTCTCCGTTTTCTCTCAGTCTTTATTCTCTTTTACCTAGTCTTATTCTCTCATTCGCTCAAATTATCTCATATGTCATATTTCACTTGTTCTTTGTGTCTCTGTCGATGTTTTCATGTTTTGCACGAGTGCGAATGTTTGTTTTGGATTCTTGTACAAGTAAATAAATAAAATGACTCAAATTGAGAATTTTCTAAATTGGAAATTATGTGGGTAAAATCAAACTGGCGATGAAATTCGACTGCTTGAGAGCAGCGATGAATGGACTACGGAGACCTTTGCCAACACCTCCTCGCGGTGGTCTCTGGGCATGCAGTCTCACCCGTTCGGAGACTGCTTGGCTAAGATTGGCAGCAGAACGACAGTGTTCTGTTTACGTTTTCAGTATAGGATACTGTGTTATCTGGTTACCACGCTGGTTATTTTTCCAGTATTTTTAATTAAGGGCTAGGCTTTTGTAAGTTAAGATAACTGCCTGACAAAGGTTGGCAACAGAATGTCATCATTCTCTTTACGCTTTCAGTATAGGCTACTTTGATATCTGGCTACCTAGCCGGTAATTTTTCCAGTTTTCTCAGTAAAGGGCCAGCAAGTGTACGTTAACTTTTATGGTGAGTCGATTATGATGTGTTACATTGTAATATAAAGTAAGCCTAAGTAGCCGAAATTTCCGAGCGCAATACAAAAGCAGCTCGAGGGAGACAGGTTAGGCGCAAATCAAATCTGCAAATCTGTGTTAATAGGTCAGTTTTATTGCTAAATGAAAATCCGGATAGGTCAAGGAAGCATAGTGCGATGCTAAATCGGAAAGATTAGTTTACTGGATGGTGTGAATGTTAGGAGACTGCCCTGCAAAGAATGCAAGCTAATGCAATCTCAGCCTTCTCGATGATTAAAGTCTCCTCTTGAGTAGTACTTCCATTTAACGCAGCACAAAAAATATGCATTACTCTCTTGCTACTTAATATGTAATTCTATTTTTGTTTTACTTGCAAAATGTTTCACTGCTATAACATATTAACAGAATTTGCTATGAAGATGACTTTCAGTCGTTCAGGTGTCAGTTTGGAGAATAAAAGCAACGAAAATGTCTGCGGCCCCTGAGTCGAATTTATAAAACAAGTTTGCCTCTATTATACTTAGTTATTTGAATGTATATTGATATTAAGTCCTAAATATTACGGGGCTATGTTTATAGCTACAAATACGAACAACCCATTATAGCGCAGAACTTGCGGTCCATACTTTGTTTTATCGATTGTTTGTTTTATCGATATCGCGTTATAAAAGTTGCGAAAACAGAATGAGTTGCAGTTGTGTTTTAGTGTAAAATTGCAGATTTTGGGAATGTGAAGTCGCCAGTGGTCAACTTTCTGTAAGTGAATACGACTATGATGTACGAATTATGTGTAGGCCTACAACTAGGCCCAGTACTATGACTGGTTAATACGAACGCATGGCAAGCGTGGCCGGCGGCTGGTATAACGAGTGGCTCCGTGTCTGTCAATCTTCTTCGAAGTTTATTCTGATATAAAGACATCGAGGCTAAGTGGTGTTTTACGTCACCGACTCTGGGTGCGTTATCAGGATATTTATCAAATATGCTTCCTCTTTATGATGCAATTAATTCAGTGCCGACATAATATTCTTTAAAATCTCTGTTATGCATATGCATACATCTAATCTAATCTTAGAACTTCTAAAGCGCTATTACATTTGTATATTAGGCATCAATCGATGACATTGCAATTCAGAATCGCAATTTCCGTCAATTCCAAGGTTTAATTAAATCGGGCAGAAAGGCAGCCTGAGGAGGATAATCACGCTGAATGAAAGACGTCTTAAGTTAAGAGCAGAAACTACTAAGGATACAGCAGAACAAAGTGATTATGAAAGTGCATTCCAGAACCTTGGGCCATCGTCAGATAAAATCCTGATGCCAAGTGCAGTATTCACTCGAATGAATACATGCATGCATGCATGCATACATACATACATATATACATATATACATACATACGTACATGCATGCATACATACGTATATACATACGTATACACATACATACGTATATACATAAATACATGCATACATACATACATACATACATAGATATATGCATACATACATACATACATACATTCATACATGCATACATATGTATATACATACATACGTATATACATAAATACATACATACATATATACATACATATATATATGCATGCATATAAAAATACATACATACCTACATACATACATACAAACATACATACATACATATATACATATATACATACATACATACAAACATACATACATACATACAAACATACATACATACATACAAACATACATACATACATATATACATACTTACAAACATGCATACAATATATAAACATGTAAGTATACGCGTCTGTGTACATGTATATCAAGACAATTATGTGAAAAGATGTGACTTAATTCTTTGCTCATGCGTCGCTGTCGCACGTACACGATTGTTATGATCGCAGCTGACTGAACTGCTAGACTGAACAAAATGGCGAGAACAGCGGCCTTGCTTGATTGCACGCAATCTCTTGAAGCATAAAACATTGAAGCTTTGCAAAGCCAGCCTGAAAATACGGAACCCTGGCTAAACAATAGTACATCAGCCATGAATTGATTTAATGAGGCAAAAAAATTATTGCAAACTTTACTGCCACCTATATTATAAGTAGGTCTATCACAGATACAGTGTTAGATTTTGGTAGCTAGGACAAAACTTTAGTCTGCTGGATTATAGGGCCTATTATTGAACCCCAACTTTTTCTGGGTTGATAGTCCACCACGCCAACCATGAGACTGTCCGAACTCCAATGAAGCACAATTTGCAAAAACATTGGCCTGAACCGATTCTAATTTGACATAAAATAGAAATATTTATTGCACAACTTCTTCGTCCGAAGGATCTTGTTCCTCGCCTACAGATAACTCTTACTATACTTCCCCGTTCCTTCATGAGGACTAGAATTACATCCGAGACAGTCACGCTCACGTGACCTTACTGGGCCCTTATTGTATCCTGATGGCAGCTAAAGGCCGGCTATAGACCCTGGGTGTCGGCCCAACTATCGTGGCTGTCAAGGATCTGAAATTATTCGGAAAATCACGAGTCGCTCTAATGAATTGTGCGTTTTCAAGCGATGATTTTTGTTTCGAATATGTGGGCTGCTTAGAGGTCTAATTTTCAAACAAAGCGTGGAATGTCAGTCTGCTGGCATATCACAAGCTTATCAGCAGAATTTTTTGGCTCAGATGACGTTATTATTTACGCTGATGTTTATTGAGATTTTAGTGCACATGACATGTTTAAATTTAATGGATAGATCTACATTTTAAAGCTTAGCCTATAGAAGCCCAAATACTACGCCTACCAGTACATTAAGTCATTGATGTTCTAAATACACTTTGCTGTGTAAGTAAACAGTTTCAATTTCGCTTAAGTTTAGGCTCTGAGATGAGTCAGCTGGCCCTTCTGTTTAATAACAGATGCAAACAATTTTAAGCAGACGGAATTCGCGATGATGTGCACTTAATATAATAACTGCGTGTACCCGAGTCAAGCGCAACAGATCATCTTTGAAATGGTCAGCAGCTTTCACTGTATTTAACTAAATTTTCTATCTTTTGCGATTGTTCTAGGTTTTGGACTGCGACCTTTTCGATGTCTCCAGCAAAAGCAGCAATCACATGTCTTGTGTTAATGTTGATGAAGTCAGCATATGGTGAAACTTCACACGGTAGGCTTACGTTACGTATTAATTAATGCTAGGAATACATAAGTTGGATTAAGTTGCAGTGTAAATCATGGTATGCAAATTTCCTTTATTTTTGCTTAGAAAATATTATGCAGGAATTGTAATATTATTCACTTATTCTTCGTAAAAATTATTTTAAATGAGTTATTATTTTGTTATAAGAGCTTACAGGTCAATTACTCTAAACCAGTCTGTTAAATCTGCATTGTGTCTGACTCGGCTTTTGTATGGCGGTGAGATATTTCCGAGATTACGTTTTACGTTTACATTGCAAGTTGGCATAAAAGTAGGTGAAATGGTAGGCTAATTGTCTCGGTATATACACGAGGGCAAGTAAACGGAAGCCGTTCGATCAGCGATGCTGTCGCCTTCTCTTAGAGCATCACCTCACACTGTAAGGAAATTGCAATAGTTCATACCTCGGTGGATCCATCTTATATCCAAAAAGGCTCAACTTCTTTCCTTTAAAGTTATAGAAGGCATTACTAGTGTAAACAACATCACAACTCTTGTGATTTGACCTCATCGCTATCGTCATCTTTTAACTTCTTCGCCGCTAGGTGGCAGGCCTGTTTCCATTGCTTACATGATTTTGCGTGGGAAGAGCGTTGATATTCGGATATTATGCGTGCAGAGTGCCGAACAAACTATTCATAACATCTTGACAGCAGTTTTACCGTAACTAGTTGGACATTGCCGAAATGTTAGAGACTGATGGAACTCCAAATTAACTGGATCGACAATATTCTTTCCTGGACTAACCTTTCTGGTTCTTGTCTTCTCGCCGCTGCACGCAATAGGCGTCAATGGAGAGCTCTAGTCCATTCATGTAGCCAACCGTCGCGCAGCGACGTTGGTGCATGACATGACATGACATGATGGAACATTATAAAGAAACTGCTTCACTCTTCGAGCAGTTTTGTGCAGCCGAAATAATGAGTGTAGAAAGAGTTATTATGTTTCCAATTCAGGCAAGACATTAAGTAGCTGAATTATTTTCATAAGGCATTACTGGATTTTTGGCTTAAATAAAAGTAAAACAGAAACTGGGTTTTAATGTTGACTATATTTTGATTTAAAAACAATTAACGTGTGTTTCGCCATACTTAAAGTTTTGTCAACGAATTGCTAATTATTCTTATTTCTGTCGTTATTGAAAACATTGTGAACCATTACAGTGCAAAATCTGTGAGGTAAATTTTTTGACAAATATATTGGCAGTCTTCTACACCAAACATAACTGTTTATTTTGTTATACTTTCTAACTGGCCACGCATTTTGCGTTGCATGATTTAAAATGCTTGAATTTTGGTAAAATTGACAACAATGAACATTTTGCAGTTTTGAAATTGTTGTATTAAGTACATATGTCTGGTTTTCTTGGCGAACGAGCTTTTCGGTTGATGGACCTAAATTTTGGAACTACTATCCTGCATCTTTTCGTTCTCCGCAGTCTCTTGTGTCATTTCAGTTGCAATTTCGGACTAACGTTTTCTGTTGCCTTACCACTATAAGCTGCCTCTCTTTTTAAGTGAACTGACTTTCTGGGTATTGACCTGTTCGCCGCTTGATTTTGTTGCGCCATCAGTTGATGCATTAGACACCGGGCCAAAGACGTTGTTAATTAATTTATCTGTATAATCTAACATATGCGGGTTCGAGTTTTCTGATAGGACTCCGTGTAACGTTCCTGGGCAAGCCTCTATTACCAACCACTAGAATTTGGTACCGCTGTAAGTTGGGAAATAAATAAGTCATGCGATGTAATGGTTCCGTGTTTACAACCTTGAAATCCGTCCACTGCAGGTCAAGCGCCTCCATTAAGTTCCACTGTGGGACATGTAAGCTTTACTGTGCTCGTTACTAGAATTCTTAGATTTAACTGTGTCTCTTGCCTGGAAAGAAATATATGGCTTAGATTGTAACTCCCGCTTTATTATAGTGTGATTCATGATTTTCGGCGTAAAGGTTATCTAACTCAAAAGAATTCATTTTTGTGATAGTTTTAACTGGCAAACTCGACTTGGCTTTTGTCGTCGATGGTTCCGGAAGTATTTGTAATGGAGCAACTCAGTGTGAACAGTGGGTTTCCATCCTAAATTTCATTCACAAAATTGTCGAGAAGCTCGTAATTGGACCAGATGACACGAGAGTTGGATTAATAAAATTTGCATCTACCGCTGTAGTCGAGTGGCATCTGAATATGTAAGTGCGATAAAGGTCTGAATACTTTGGAAATGTCATCGGTCATGTAATTTTGAACAACACTAGACTTGCTGCATATTCCATAGTACGAATCATCTGTACACGTACCGCATGCAACGATGTGCAGGTATACAAATAGGAGGAAGAGGACGAGGACGAGGAGGAGGACGAGGAGGAGGAGGAGGAGGAGAAGAAGGAGAAGGAAAAGAAGAAGAAGAAAACGAAGGAGAAGGAGAAGAAGAAGAAGCAGAAGGAGAAGAAGAAGAAAAAGATGATGATGAAGAAGAAGCCGAAGAAGAAGAAAAAAAGAAGAAGAAGAAGAAGGAGAAGAAGAGGCTGAAGGCGAAGACGAAGAAGAAGAAGAAGAAGGAGAAAAGAAGAAGAAGAAGAAGAAGAAGAAGAAGAAGAGGCCGAAGGCGAAGACGAAGAAGAAGAAGAAGAAGAAAAAGAAGAAGAAGAAGAAGGAGAAGAAGAAGAACAACAAGACGAACAAGAAGAAGAAAAAGAAGGAGCAGAAGCAGAAGCAGAAGAAGAAGAAGAAGAAGAAGAAAAAGGAGAAGAAGCAGAAGAAGCAGAAGAAGAAGAAGAAGAAGAAGAAGAAGAAGAAGAAGAAGAAAAGCAGTCCCTCAAACTAACTCCTAAAGGCAGCCGTGGCTCTCAAATAATCGCGACTTCCTTTTACTGAACCTCGCCACAAGAAGCGAGTGATCACCTCTGTCCTTCGTCGACTGCAAGAGGATATGTGATTCTTATTTTTGTGTCATTCTTTATGATCTGTGTTTTAGATAAGCTTAGGTAACGTGGGAAGTGTCGTAAGCTTAGCATATTGGATCATTTTCTACGATAATAGTTTTGACTATACGAAACTGAGTGGCCATTTGCACCCTTATTAAAAATTCACTAATCAAAAATTTGAGCAAAATTTTTACATAACCATTTGAAAACGAAATCAATGTTTTTATCCTATATTTTACTAAAAGCCTTGAATACTCTCAATTATACGTAAAAAAATTATTAGTCATAACGTAAAGAGTAATTCTTTCTTTTTTGCCAGAGGTATAAATGATCCTGCAGAATATAAAATATACCCTGAGGAAATAAAAAATCACCTGAACTGTTTTCTGCGTTTTTACTGTTTAACCAGTTACGTGTTTTAGACACAAAGACAAAAAGTCTCTTCTTGAAGCTATCGATAGTATCAAATATCCGAAAGGCAAAACATACACCGCCACTGCCTTGAAAAAACTAACGTCTGACATATTTTATGACAAAGATCGGCAAGTTGCCAAAAGGATAGCAATAATCATAACGGATGGATACCCTTCCGATGGAGAAAGGGCAGGCTTACCGGAAGCAATCGATGAAGTTCACTGCAGAGAAATCAGGACAATTGTGGTCGGTGTGACAGCCAAACTTGATGAAACCATCTTGAAACAACTGTCATCTTGTCCGAAAAAGGTAAGCTGTTGTAAACTGCCTTTTGTTGCGAAGGAAACTGATTGAAGCAATCCAGTCTTGAAATTTTGGATAGCTCGTGCAAATTTCGAACAGAAATCAACAAAGCTTTTCCTGGATGAACACTTCAAAAAGACTGAATCTTTGAATAATCACATTATGCATGAGATGAAGTTCGACTATTAATTGTTTTTTAATAGTAGTGGACAGCATTACTTAGAAAATGTTCCCTGAAGCTAACTAAAACTATTTTATTATCATTAACAGATACATAACAATTACTTCAGGGCATTGAACTTCAGCTCATTACCATTCTTACTCGATCAAGTAGAGTCTCAGCTGCGTAAAGAACTGCTCGATGATCAACCTGGCACAGGTTAAACGAAATTACTCGTAATTACATATCTGTTCTTCTAGCATATGCGGTTCGTGCCCAGCCAGTTGCAAGCATCATCAACAGCAAGATGAACAGCAAATAGCCGGCCACTGAAATGTATTTGCGGACAGAATTCGACAATGTGCGCCACTGCACCACAGCTACACGAAGGATCAGTAGCCATACCCCATTTGACGAGGTTCTATGCATAACAACCTTGGCCCATCAGAAATCGGTTAAGTGTAGACTAGAGTCGTCGAGCCAAGTTCAAACCTGGAGGACCCCCAGGCGGCTCGGCGATGAAGGAGTGGTTATTCATATAAGCTGCTACCCATTCGTCCGTCCATGCCGAAATAGCTGTTATGTCCAACCAAATTGGGCGTATCGAGGACAGAAGTGCTGACGGATGCAAATTGATATGGTCAAGCAATGGTAGTAGATCTTTGTCAGAATCTACCTTTTTCAGAAACCTTCTACTGCATTGTTCTCCACTCTCTAAGAGTTGCATTGATCCCCTTTGAAATTAAAGAAGCAGACTTCCACTAGGCTGTTTAAACTCAAACATAACAATAGCTTTCTCCATTTCTGTAATCATGTCGCAGGGTGAAAATTACACAATCTCTCGCTATATCTTCCTACATAATTATAGGTTTGAGTTTTTACTATGGGTTCACCTGAAGGGATCATCGGTCGATGATTGCGCATTATGATAAGACAAGGTAAGACAGTCGTAATCGTAGTCTCAAGATTTTTACAGCTCCCAACGAAACTTAAGTCGCGGGAACCAGTTAATTCACAGGCTGTCAGTCAGGACAAAATCTATAGTCAGGTAAGGTCAGATTCGATTCCAGGTCAAGATCCAAGGGTCTGGCAGGCTTACAGACGGTTACGGTGGTTGGCGTTTAGAATTGGAGGAGCAAGAGATATTAGAGGAAAAGAGGAAATAGGATAGAATTTGTGGAAGAGGATTGTTTTCAGTTTTGAAGTCATCGCAATTTCTTGTTTAATTCTGTAAAGAATGTTGGTGACCGAACAAATCTTATATTTGTGTTCTAAATGGTAGATAAGATTCACTGTGCCTATGCATGCATGTGTAAAAATATCTACAGACAGTCACTACAGCACCTTGTGGTACCTCACCAAAAACGCGTTGCTTACGCATTCCTGAACGATGTTTAACATCAAAAAGATTCCGTGCTCTTTTTCGACACCAAAATCTCATAATTATATCGTGTCCGTTATTATTTTCTAGAGAGTTCTTCATTCGCTGTGGTAACTGCTCTCTTCGTTATCAGCTTAATCGGTAATATCGCTTTGGTGGCCGTTCTAACAGTACAACATAAGCGGTCCATGTCGCCATCGCATACAGGTCGGATTTGCAATACTGTAGTTGTAATTGCAAATTTATATAGGCCTCTACAAATTAGGCCTACTCAGAAGCGCAGCCTAGGCTAGCCTAAGTAGTGTTCTTTAAGGACAAATAGTTCCATGATTAAGCAAACAGTGCTCAGATAACTAGATAAAGTCACCACTGACACCCACACCCATCCATACATACACACTCTCACTTACATATAACCGTGTCTCATCTTTGCATGAACTTATTGCGTTAATTTTCTATAGTGTGTGTGTATATAAATGCAGCCCCTTTATCCTATGTAAATTAAGTCGTTAAATTGCAGGAGAATTTACTCACCAATTTTTACACTAAAATTTTACGGCTGAAATATAAGCTAACAAAATTTACCTCATTTCCTATTCCACTGAAAATACTAGTCATTCGTAAAAAAGATTATAAAATTCGAAATTAAATATTGTTGAGCTTTATAGTTCAAGTAACAGGAAACATCAAGGTTAATCAAGGCGAATTTTGAAATTTTTAGCTTCTAAAACGAATTGTTGATTTCGTGTAAAACAATGAAAACCAGTCTTGGAATATGACCTAGGCCTAAAATAAAAACGTAGGCGTAAAATGAAAACGTCTCCGTTCATTAGCTGAAATGTTAAGAAAAATTAGCAACATAAAGTCGAATCATTTAGAATGTCCTAATTTTCAACTAATATCTCCTTTAAGCAAACATGAAATATTTATGGGGTCCCGACGTTTTTATTGATAAAATAGAGTTATTTTAACTAGCTAAAGAAATGGGAGAAAATCGTTGTTCAGTGCGAAGCTGAACATACGACTATTTAGCTGAAATGATAAGAAAATTTGGCAGTGTAATGGCGAGTCAAAGCTTCCAAAGCTTCAACTAACATATCAGTTAAGCAAAAATGAAATATTTACAAGGTCCCGACGTTTTTATTAACAAAATAGTGTTATTTTATTCAGCTGAAGAGATGGGAGAAAATCGTTGTTCAGTGCTAAGCGGAACATACGACTGCATCATCAATAGTAATGACTATGGCGGTGGATCTACTGCGGCAGGAGATAGAGAAACGTATTTGTCGCTCCAGGATGAACCGCCAACAAAGTAACTTGCTTATCGCCACATAGAAGCATTTCAAGTTCGAATCTACGTGCTTTACATTTGTCGTCTGCATAATTTGTTTTAATTCCTTACCAGTATCATTGTCATTGTATACTAGAGTATCGGCATTTAAGATGTCGATGGCATCTTGACACTAATTGCATTAATGACTATCAAAGAAATTACTGAATTAATATGAATGGCATTTATGGAATAATGCAATTAATATTAATATAAATAATGGAATTACTAAATATTAATCAAATTGTTATCATAATTGTTCATATTTATATTAAACTACTCAGAATCAAAATCCTCACGAACGGATTCAAGGTTTCGACTACGGTTTCATTTGAAACGACCCCAGTTTACGCCTTGTGCATTATCATAATGACGCTAGAGAGACCATTAGTATGGATTAGAATGAATACAATCAACTCAACAAGTCCGACAAGTCGTAACCATAATATTCGTTTCCGTTGCTTTTACTGTGCAGGCGTTTTCAGTTTATTGATCCAAATACTTCTTCAATGGTTCCGCACAAATACATAGAGATAATTATAAATACTGATTCTGCTGTATTCCAGTCCACTTTGTCGCAGCCTGATCTTCCTGCAGAGATATTTGAATTCCTGATCTCAACCCAGGGCTGAACAGAGGGTCCAATCCCTGTCAGGGCAGAAATTTGTTTCGAGATACCGGCTCCGCATGCGCTCCTTAGCGAACTCAGCTATAAAGCGAGTACGTTGACCGTACACTGTCAGTGGGAAGATCATGCGGCGAGGGACTACCCGCCCTCATACGCAGAAGCTAAGACGAAATTCTACTTTCATAAACACGGGGTTCTCTTGGGACTATTGTAAGGGATTGCTCTTCTTCTGAAATACCGGTCTAAACAGGCTGCCAAAGGGACATTCATATAGGCCCACTAATCTTGCGTAAACAACTCTGCTAACCGAAACTGGATTTTTCATATGAATGTCCGCTACGTACAATATTTGCAGTAACCAGTTTTTGCCTCGTCTTTCTGTAAGGTGATCAAAAATCCGCAATTGGAAACTAAATCGCGTCATTTTAATATAGGCCTATAAACTGTGGCAATTTTCAAACAAGAGGTATTTCAGCTCTAAAAACACGAGACACTTACCTAGTGAACAAATTGTCAAACTTTCTCATTTGATTAAACATATAAGCGATACAATTCAGTGAGCAGCGTTTCAAATAATAAAGCGACAGCTTATCTTATTTTTTTTCGGCATATCGAAGCAGATTAACTTTTATGAGCTGTAGGTTTACGTAACAATTCTACTTAATCCATAGGTGGCGCCAATTTTATACTTTGCCAGGAACCAAGTTTCTGTAAAAAATAATGGAATAATCCTAATTTCATGATCTAATGCAAAGACAAACTGTTGCATATATTGTAATTTCGGGTCCAAAACAGGCGGTGAACAGTTTTATTGATGTAACTTAGATTACGCACGGCAGAAAAAAAACTTCATATATGTACGACACACTCCACTGCTACAACTAATGCTTTGATCGCTTAACCTGAAAGCTTCAAGCTCTCACCATCACGAACGCCTTCTAATCAAAACTACAGTGAGAACCGTTAAAAACAATTTTCCTACCGACGTCAACGGCCTATGATGCCATAAGATATCGTTAAACTGTGGGACACTGTCTATCTCAGTGATTTGCACCGACGTCACACGTTAACAGCAGAGCAACTGAACTACAGCATAATAGTAGTTATGATTTTTGATGATTTCGCCGTTAAATCCGGGCGGCCAAACATTTAGATGAATCTATGTCGAAGATCCCTAGCAAGCATGCTTACACATAAATGTTGGTGTAATGGAAAACTGGTGTGTTCAGGCCTACCTGGAATATGTAATCAGAAAGGGTGAGGGATTTACTGGAAACTAAAGGTATCAGTGATCAGGCAACTTCTTAATTAGCTTTATAAAATAAATTCAGTAGAGGCATTTAAAACAAATACTGTCGAGTCATTTTGAAAGTTTTTCTTCAATCCAACACAGCTGACCTAAAAACAAGCCAAATAAAATAAGCCAAATATGATTTCTTCATTAAAGAATACCTAGGTGGCGCGTGAATTTACATGCAAGGCATTAATTAATAATTAATTCGTTCAAATCGTTCATGTTCGCAAATAATAACTATATATATTTTTAACAGAAAAAAACATGGGAGTAATAAAAAAAAATATTCAGAAAAAACTCAACCCCTTAAATTTTTAGACATATATTCCTCACATGTTCGATCGACGACAGTTATCTGATAGGCTTACATCTTACGAACTCACCATTACTTCACCCCTTGCAACTCCGCCACTGCCTTTAGTTGGGTAGTGTCAGTCCCAAGGCAGGATGAAGGAAGAGAGGGACGTCAACGGCCTTTGATGCCATAAGATGTCGTTAAACATTGAAACTACTTCACCCCTTGCAATTTGTGTGCGGGTCTTCCATTTAAAACGGAAAGCACTCATCTTTCGCACATCCTATTCTGATTCCTATCCTTCCCTTTGTCTAACCTGCAGATCCAATTGTTATCATAATTGTTCACACACACACACACACACACACACACACACACACACACACACACACACACACACACACACACACACACACACACACACACACACACACACACACACACACACACACACATACACACACACACACACACACACACACACACACACACACACACATATATATATATATATAATATATATATATATATATTCATATTTAGACCCCATATTTACATAAAGATGGCGGATCTACTGTGGCAGGAGATAAAGAAACGTATACGTAGTCATATACGTTCCAAACGCCACACCGTAGCCGTCTAACTGTCTGACTCCTGGATATTGACCTGGAACCGAACCCTTCTTGCCTATCGATTTTGTTTTGACTGAGCGCCTGTGACTAGGCTGGTTCCCTCGGCTTAGCTTTCGTTGGGCTCTGTAGAAATCACGAGTTTACGATTAGGCCTACGATTACGGTAATCGAAGGTTTGCGGGCAGCGGTGGTGAAGGATCTCACCCAATTAATTCGCCAAAAATGTGCCGGGTCGAGGCCATGCGGTCTCTATCGAAAAATGTGTACATTTACATTTATTTCACAGTTACCAACATTGTATGGCTACTGTGGCCGTTGACGGCTTTCCAGTCAAAATGTGATGAATGAATACAACGTACAATGGCAACTTAAAATACTAGGTTCCATCCTACACGCCATATGCAGTAGCTGCAGTTCCTAGGTTTTCGTCGTATAATATGGGAGCAAAGGCCGTTGACGACAATTTTAAGTTGTTTCTTGGTATTCAACAAAACTGTTCGCTCGTTCGGTGTTTTTCTGTAATATGAAACTTAAACTATGACTTTAGCTCCACCTGGGGAATAGGTGAAAACGTTACATTCAGCTTTCATACTACGTTGCATTAATTTAACTCTGCTTTGATTAGCTGAAACAGCCTCAAATTTTTTATTATTTTGTAATGCTAAAATCTAAAATCTATAATATTAACAGGTTTAAGTAATGAGAAATATAGGCAATAAATTTATAAGCTACTTAAATTAATGTGTTTGCTTTTTGAAGTTTAAACACCGTTTCTTAAGTAAATGATCGTAATTTATTTGTGACAGTTAGCGCCAATTTGATGTTGTTTCCTAGTTAATTAATGCATAACTTTATTTTTTATCGCCTTATCAAAAGGCGAAATAATACTAGTAGTCAAGCTATTATGCACGGTGCCGATGTTCAAATGCATAACCATTTGTTGGTACATTTGCAGGTTGCGCATTGCTATAACCTCACTTTACTGAACATTTTAACACCCGCTAAATGACTGTCTAAAGTGCTGCTTGAGTTTAATTAGAGCAGCAAGCTTCTAAATAACTCTCTAAAGTGTTGCTTGAGTTTAATAAGAGCAGCAAGCTAATTAATAAATATCAAATCCAACGCCTTCATTTTTCTTTTCTGTTTTCTTTTTTTTAAAGACAAGTTCATGAAGCCACATTTATATCGCTTAAGCTGAAGGTACGTTTCCCCCACATATATGGTGTGGCCCGGTGTAGAAATTCCCTAGGCCTATTACAGATGAAACTTTTAAATTTTTGAAGAATTTTTTCCAATAACTGCCTACTTTAGGATGACATTTAACTGTAGACAAACTCGTGGTCTTTCATTAAAAGTCTATTTCATCATCTTCATTTTCATCACCTTCATTTAAAGATGGATACTAGACTAAAATATAGAAATATATGAACAAGAAAAACTTAAAGAAAGCAAGCATTACTATTAAGGCTGCAAGCATGCCAGCGATGGCGATGCCTCTGTTTATAACGGTTTGGTGACATTTAAACACAGCATAGGCCTATAACAAACCTTTGTTAGGTACTCACAATGAGCTATATACGCGCTTGAATACATACACTTATTGCGTGTGTACTTATTTTGACGCATGCATGATTTTCCAAATATTAATTGGACATTGGCCATCTTGCACAATTTATGCAGATGTCGTTGTCGCATGATAATGGACTGTGTCGAGGATTTTTAAGGCATTGGCAGAGTAAGGTGTTTGGCATAATATGAGGCGAACTCATTTTTAAATCAGCAATTATTCAAGCGTATGTGCATAGCTTACATAAACAATACATACCCTAATTTGACGAATTGCGTTTTTTCAAAACATTTTTCTTATTACTCATCGAAGCCGTTTTGTCTAAATTGCAAATTGAAATAAATGGTTGCAAACATGAACATTTAAAACGAATTACATGTTAAAGGCAGTCTCCACACAGCGATTTCACTCGCCACCTAGGGAATCAGTAAAGAAGAAATCAACCTTGACTTCTTACACGGGTTTGTTTTTAGGTCAGATTTATTGGATTAAAGAAAAGGTTTCAAATTGCCTCTGCAGAATTTTTTTAATGCCGCCATAGAATTTATTTTAAGAAATTCTATTAAAAAACGCGCTCAATCACTTATAACTTGAGCTTTACGTAAAATCCTCAAAGTTGTTGGTTACGTATTTCAAGAGCAGACACCAGTTTTCTAAAAGATCAAAAGTTATTTATAAGCATATTTGCATTGCTCATTTGGTTAAAATGTTTTATTTCCAAATTTTGACCGCCGGTAAGCACCGGTGAAATTATCAAAACTAAAAAAATAACTATATTCTGTCTTGTGTTGTGTTTATGTGCCGTTAACGTTTGATGTCGACGTAAATGACTGGTGGAAAAGATAGACAGAGACAGAAAGAGATGTTTTATTCGTTAAGATTCGTCCTTTCGGAGGGATGGAGCATAGCATTATACAAATTCGTGCTAGCACGATGGGTTACTGTAACGGGAACCAACTTATTTCCATATGTATTCAAAGTGTTACACGCATATTCCATTGTAACACCGGACGAGTTGTCCGGTGTTACAATGTTGCTAAAATATCTGCGGCATGGTTGATTGATGCAATTAAATATGAAACGACAAAGAAAAACTCAACAGAAAATCAGCAGAGAGAAAGAGAGGAGAACTAAGATAAATAATCAAAATAACATAAGCTACTGAGAACAACATGATATTAACACTTTTCGTTCGCCGTCAGTTATAGCAACAACAAAAACAAGACAACGACACTGACAACTACCATTTACAACGACAATAGGTTCAACTGTACAACAAGAGCAGCAGCAACAACAACAACAGCAACAACAACAACAACAAAATCCAAAATTCGTCCAGACAACGAACCAAAACAAAAACGAACTGGTAACAGTGGTAAGAAACAAGAATGTCATAGGACGAATTTAAACATCTATAGGAACTGGCTTGCTTACATGAGGCGTGACGAATTTAGGCCCAAAAACTTAAACGGACTAATGTTTTCCTAATTTTTCGCATTACTTCCCAAACCTGGTTTTTCTGTTATGAATGTGCATTTATTCATGGAAAAAAGAGCAACACAAAGACGTGTAAATTTACAATTACATCGTAATGTTTTCGAACATAAACATGCAAAAGATTATGTGAATTCACGCGCCACCTAGGGAATCAATAATGAAGATTTCATGATTGGGTTATTTTATTTTGGTTGGTTTTAGGCTAGCTTTGTTGGCTTAAAAAAAACGTTAAAATTGTCGATATGGAATTTAATTTAAAAAGCCAACGTAAAAGATGATGGTCAATGGTAAGTTTAACTTCAGGATAACTCCTAGATATTTCTTATTATGAATCACAAATATGCACACCATTTTCTTTAAAGACAATTTTCCAATTTAGGCATATGTTGGCAGGTTCAATTATTAAAATGCTAAAGAATGGTGTAATTTAATATTTGGCCGCCGCAAATCAACGGCGAAATCAAGTCATGGAAAAATAGCGATAACTATATCATGCGGGTTCCCGTTATTGTGCAATTATTGTTTGATGCAGATGTAATCGTAATCGTTAGCCCCAAATTTCAGAAAGCGCTACGTAAAAGCTAAGCGCAGGGAACTGCTATAACTGGCCCAACGTTTCGAACCAGTTAACTATGATTGGTCATTTTCGAGTATGAATACCAAGCCCGACCTGTCACAACGTAAATGAGTAATCAACCTCGTCTCTGCCTCTTTCTAACTCATGTTTTACTTACATATTACCTTATGTTGACAACAAACGTTACCACAGCAGCAAAATAAAAAAGTATTGTAGTTATCTTAAGTTTCTATAATTGCGCCTTAAAACCGGCGGCCAAAAATTACTGATGAACTTTCTGTTTGAACGTTATCTGAGCATTGCGATGAATTTGCATTCGCGCTTACAAATAAAATTTTTGATCCATTAGAAAAACCGGTGTCCTTACTTGTTATTTGTAATCATATGTTATCAGTAACGATGAGAATTTTACATGAAGCTAAAGTTACTAGATACCAGAGTTAGCATTTGGGTAGCTTATAAATTTAAATCGCATAAAAGAATTTTGAAGGCTTCTTTTTAAATTAATTAAACAAAGCTGACGTGAAACAAAGTAAGCCAACCGTGAAAGTTTCATCTGTGATTCCCTAGGTGGCGCTGGACTTCACAATAATGCGAGGCTGCCATTAATATCTGGTATTTTGAACATTTACCTCGCACAACTAAAACCGACCAACCACCAAACGCCCGCAAAAAGCTCTGTTGAGGTTTATATGTCGTCATCATTCAAAATATTTATCGGTCGCCGCTAACAATTCATAAATGGCTATTGCTTAATTAAACCCCATTTAGAATAGACGCTGGCTCCTATTTACATAATTCACCGCTTTATCATCATCATGCCCAGGACGATACATCGTCGTCGAATCGAGCCAAGCTCGACAGGATCCAGTACAAGGCCTTATCGTAATCGTAATCGTAATCCCAAGATTTCTACAGCGCCCAACGAAAGCCGCGCCACGGGACCAGCTTATTCACAGGCGCTCAGTCAAAACAATATCGATAGGCAAAAGGGTTCGGTTCCGGGTCAAGATCCAAGAGTCAGGCAGAGAGACAGCGTGGCAGCTATGGTGGGTGATGTTTGGGGCTGGAGAGCAGAGGCAGATAAGAGGAAGAAGGGGTGTTTTATCCATTTATCCATCTGCTGCGGAGCACTGCGGGGTACAAGCATCGTGGCTCTTCAGGTCGACTGTGGAGAGATGCCCCTGCATCTACGCCGCAGACAACAGATGATGGAATACACCACTAAGATCCAATCTCTTCCGAATCACACAAGACGTTCTCCGAGCCGGTAAACGCCGAAGGTTGAAGGAAGGACGAGAAGAGATCAGAGTAAAAGTTGAGGAAGTAAACAGGGAGATGCAACCACCTGCAATCAACACCACATATCGTGACCACTTCCAACGCAACTGGCAGGCAGAGTGGGAAACATAACGCACAGGATCGTACTACCGAGAAGTTGAACCACATGTGGATTTCTCGGTCAAGTACAAAGATGCATGCCGTCGGAAAGAGGTAACCATATCCAGACTCCGCTTTGGCCACTGCCTACTCAGTGAACAACTCCATCCCTGGCGCAAGAAAGACACTGCGAACTGCGAATCATGTGGCGTCGCAGAAAATGTAACGCACTTCCTCATCGAATGTACAAACCAGACGACCTTGCAGAAACTGCTCCAGGACGAATGCCACCGACAAAAAATATTATATGATATAGGCCTAAGGACAATACTGAGGTCCAAAATCTGTACAGATATCATTTATAAGTACATCAAATCTATTCATAAGATTTTGTAAAAACCTAATATGGACTTTCAAGCGAACCATAACAAACGGACACTGAGTAGTTAAATTCTTTTTAGACATTCTCTTTTTCAAACTGTATAGGCCTTTATGTATGTAGATATATTGTACATTTGATGAGCAACGCCCATCGTCTTTGTCACGAAGGCTTCGTTAAATAAACTATGAACTCATCATCATCGTCATGATCCATGGGCCAAGAGCCCGTAGGTGTCCACTGCATGCATTGTCACTTGTCTCCACAGATCCCGATCCTGCGCTGTTCTTATCAAGGCGTGCAAGTCTTGCTTACACCAGTCCCTTATATCATCTGTCCACTCCCTATTAGGTCTTCCTCGTCTCCCTTTTCCATCTATGATTCCCATCATTATGTTTTTTTATTTTCTGCTGTCATCCATCCTGCTTATATTTCCAAACAAGCGTAATTTCCTTCTTATTATTGCATTGAATTTCCTTCATCTGTTTCTTTATGATCGGAGTATTTGCACCCATCCGTTCGACCCTTGCACTTCTTTTATGAAATGAGTTCTAGGCTTGGCACTGGCTCTGATATCCTTGTGGCACCAGAGGCGGCGTTGCCGCTCACGTTAGCCAGCTGTTTCAGGGTTCCTGCTGAGCCTGTCCACCTCGCGAAGCGCCCTAGGTGGTACATCGGCCAAGACCTTCACCACTGAGGGCATAGCCTCAGCAGACATTCCCCTACTTGGCTGTTTTCACCCCCTCACCACGTTGAATTTGTGATTCGGACTTTGAGGGGGATTCATCGCTTGCATATTGTCAATATTCGGGCTGTCTCTTAAAACGCTTCGGCATAAAACGTTATCACACATCGGCAACAGACTTTAAACTCAAGCCGGTAAAAAATTTTGATTTCTATAAAAATGTGGCGCTATCGTTTCCTTGTCAACGTAATCTAAAGAGTGAGCAAAGTAAAGGAGTTAATGCATATTTACTTGACGCCCAAGGTTTGGTATCTAGGCAAGTAAGGCTAAGACACATGTAGCCATAGTCTATCGTCAATTTAGTACAGTTAGACTCGACGGTCGCTTTGTTAAAATATCGCTGCTCTGTTATTAAATAGATGGCAGTAGCAACAATGGATTTCTTAGTTTGTTTCTTAGAGGGCAGAGGTGTGTACTCTTACAGTATGTATATAGTTTAAGTTTGAGTTCGGCTGAAGTAGAGACAGTCCGGATTATTTTGATTTCGATTATCTGTTAAAGAAAATAATTAAGCTTCGTTTGTATATTCGCTGATGAACTTGGTCGGTCGGTGAAGAAAGAAGGAAGATTGAGAAGAGGAAGTTAATAAGTGTTGAAGCAGAGGGTCAGAAGAGAGCCATTCGAGGGGTCAGGGAGGGGTAGATGGAAGCAGAGAGCAAGAAAGGGGGTGCAACATGAAATTTCCCCAGAAGAGACATTGTGATTCACTAGCGCCCCGACAATCTGCCGGGATAAGCTGGTATTTAAACAAAAACAAAAAAAAACAAAAACCGAAAATTGCTGAATATGTCCGTATATTTATATATTTTATTGGAATGCTCGTATATAAGACAGCCATCGATATATTATTGTGTTATAGGCTGCCCTAAATTAGCGGGGCCTTGGCCCCTTTTGGGTAGACCTTTGTATCCAAATAAATGTTTTGTTATTTACATTTGCAATTTTTTATTCTGTTTTCGGAGTAATAAACAAACTTATGTATATTGTTAGAGTCAAACTTATGTGTATATATAATGTTGACTGAGCTTGGCTAGTTAAGATAGGCTGAGTCCTTCGTGGCTCTGTTTCTGTTAGTCGCCAAGACTCCGTTTTACGAGCTGATGTAAAGGTCCTCCTTCTGTTGGAGGAACCTGAGAGGTTTTTGTATTCAAGTTGTTCGCTGATGTGAAGACTTCGACTTTTGGCTTCGAAACAGCCGTCGACGTTCTGTCTGATGTCAGGTATTTTGTTTATGTGCTATAACCTCTTGCAAGTGTACAGTGTTAGGGTTAGGGTTATACATTTTATCTCAACCCAAGCGAGTTTATTTCCCTTTCTAAGGGCTAGCACATAACAATATATATAATGTTGTAATTGACGATAGGCTAATTTTAAGGTTGACTGTATTCGGCCATAAATTCGTTTTTCCTCAAAGAGTGTTTGCTTCTGTTCTCCGTTCTATTCGCTGCTCCTCAGCCACCTGGCTACAGCTGGGAAACAGCGGTTCATCCAACGGATATTTGCATCTATAGTCTGCAGAGCCACTGTTCTGTATTTCTCGTCACCTCCCGAGTAAAGCTGCTCAAAGAAATCGCGAACCTAAAAATAAATAGTCCATAATTAATTACTTAAATAAAATACATAAGTACAGTAAATACATAGACTACATGCATGCATACATAGGTACGTACATACATAAGTAAGTACTTGCGTACATACCGTACATTCATACATACATACATACATATATAGTGATATACATATATTCATGTATGTATACAGGCATACATACTTGCATACATACATTCATGCATGCATAAAAGTGGATAGAATGTGGTTGGAAATAGATAAACTAATTATGAAATAATTGTTAGAAAATTTATCGTTGCTATTATTGTTGTTCTTATTTTTTACCCGATGAAAGTGTAATCACTGAAGCACAAAAATTTACGCTAGGAGCTGTTAAAGGTCGCCATCATCATCATCATCATCACTATCATCATCGTCATCGTCGTCATCATCATCATCATCATCATTAGAAATATCAACGGTCAATCATAACTATTCTTTAGTGTTTCTTAGCCTTGGCCTCAGCCTCGGCCTCGTGAGTCTTGGCATCGTTGACATCACTATAGTTCAATTAAGGTTACGACAGGTGCTTCCTTATGTACGATTTTCAATCAGCTATTGAACTGAGAACCATTTATGATGGACGATGGATCTGTGAGTGAGTGATTACTACAAACTTCTTGGTGTTTTGATCTCGTGTTGAAGTTGTAGACTATTTCAGGCAGTATGCTTCCGATCATAAAGTCGCCGAATCTACGAATAATTTCACGAACAAAGAAAACGCAATAAACTGTAGGGAATTGAGTTTGCGAGGAACACGAGTGTTAATTTCGTGTTGTAATTGTAATCGTTATCTCGAAATATTTCTTCAGCGCCCAAAAAGCTAAGTCGTGGGAACCCCGTTATTAAAATGTGCTTTGTCGAGTAGGGAAACATAGGTCAGGCAGGTAAACAAGAAGGCAGACCACTTCGGTGGATGGTAGTTGGAATTGGTGCAACAAGAACAATGGCGGATCCAGAATTGCTTGCGTGGGGGTAAGGGCATTTTCAGAGGGGCACCACATTCCGGCAATTCACCATGTACGGGTCAGGTCGGAGAGGCAACGACCATGCCACTGCACCACCAAGACCCACGTCCTTAAAGGAGCTATATAAATAGCCTTATATCTACGTCGCTTAAAGTTGCCGAACTACGCTGTGCTGTCTCTTGACGTGAGTGTGTGTGTATGTGTATGTAGTTGTGTGTGTGTGTATAGGTGTGTGTATGTGTGTGTGTTTTTGTGTGTGTGCGTGCGTGTGTGCGTGCGTGGCTGTGTTTGTGCGCGCGCGCCGAAGGCCAACATGCAGCATAGTTCATGTTTTTGTGTGATAAATTCAACGCAATTATCGTGATAACGAACTGGAATTAATTATCTCGACCATTGTCTTTATGTGCTGCATAAAACCATACATATATTTGACTTACCTGTTGACGATGAGGTCGTAGTTGCGCTCAAGCCATTGCCAGACATGATAATTGGCCACAAGATTTGATGAGATGGAGTTGATTAACCATAAGAAATCCTGAGACCGGATCAGACTCTCATTCATCGAATATTCCAGCAAACTTTAGATACAACAATATGCTTTGATAGTCTAAAAAGCTTGATGATGGGAATTATGGACGGAAGTGGGAGACGAGGAAGACCTAACAGGGAGTGGACAGATGATATAAGGGATTGGTGTAAGCAAGACTTGCACGCCTTGATAAGAACAGCACAAGATCGGGAACTGTGGAGACAAGTGACAATGCATGCAGTGGACACCTACGGGCTCTCGGCCCATGGATCATGATGATGATGATGATGATGATGATGCTTTGATAGTCAGTTCGAAACGGCAACAAACCAAGGTCAACCCCCCCAGATGACTCATCGTATTGCCTTGAACAGTGCCACAAACACTAGCTTAAAACTTGAACACCGAAGAAGCACTCAGCATTCAAATAACTTACTCGTCCTTTTACCTTATAAGATAATACAGGATTAGAGTTGATTCATTGCGAAACATATTCCTGAACACACTCATAAACCATTTCCTAGAAATTCTTACTTCGCGTTACATTAAACCGTAATTGTAATCACATATTTTTATAGCGCCGATTCCAGAGAGACTCATCAGAGGTGTTCCCGACCTGGCAACACAAACTCACGATCGAACAAAATGGCTTTTAAACGTTTACAGAATAGAGGTAGAGACGTTAACCTATTGCATATTGCGTTACATTACATCAAAATATTTCATATTATATTACATTAAATTAAACTATTGCATATTACATTACATTCGAGGTTCTTCGCAACTCACTCAAGTACGTCCAAACCTGTAAATTTAGTAAGAACACGACAGCGCAGACTATGCTAGTCAAGTTAGCTACACACTAAATCTGATTCTACGCATGTATAATTGCATATGCTTTCGTTTAGATCTGTTTAGGTAGGCTTAAACGTGTGCAAACTAGAGAGAAATTACCTCTCTATAAGCTCGACATTCTTGGTAGCACTCAGGGCGTACAGTAGATTCTCTTTTTCGTGGTCAGATGTCGCCAGAGTGTATCTGTCCCAGACAGTCTGCCAATCGGATTCGAGTGAGGAACTGGAGATTCCCTCGTAGAGAACGTCGCGTCTCAGATCCGCAGGAACTACATTCGCTCTACAGTATTTCGCGTTATCAGAAATGAAGTTGATTGTAATTGCTATTTAGCTTCACCGGAATAGGACAGTGATGATGATGATGATGACGATGATAAAATAAGTAATCTATATATGGCGTATCTTCAACTTACAAGCGTTCACTGTACTATCCCGGTGAAGCTAACTCCAAAGATAAATCCAAACAATGACTCGTTTTCAACAAGCCATGCCTGCTAGGCATTAGGCCTATGTGTTGAAAAACTTTAAATAAGTGTAATAATAAAGGTTTTAAATACGAATATAATTATAAGTTTAAATTTTATATATAAAAATAACATATATGAGCTTTTATGTATAAATGTAAATATCATGAATATAAAATAACTATAAATATTAATATATATGCTTATATGTATATCGTGCTGAGATCAAACTCACACGTCGTCTTCTATCCATGCTCTGAACAAACGGGTAGCGTTGATCTGGCATCCTTCCTGACCGCAGTAGCACGACAACCGAATAATCCTCGAACGCAGGAGTCTAGTATGCAAAATGAAAGGTAAGCTGATAAACACAGTAGAGGGAATGAAACGCCACGTAACTGACCCCGCCTGAACTCACTACGAAATAAAACAAACCTTTACCACTCGCCATTGGCTTGTCTAAGATTGTCTAAGCTGAAATTATTACGGTGTGGCTTGTCTAAGCTTGTCTAAGCTAAAATTACTAAGGTGTCGCAAATTCGATTCCTTACTTCTCATATTAAAACTCTTCCCCTGCCCTAAAAGTAAGTGGCTTCACTGGATGACTAAAGTAATCAATCCACCAAAATCCACAACATTTGTGGAGTTAATTAATACAGGTATTGAAGTGGCTTGAACCGTGGCCAGCCAAGCGCCTAAATGTTTGGAAGGAATGCTCGATTCTAGTTGCTTTCTGCGGGAGAAGTTTAAGTCTTTGCCAGTCGCCGTTATTCTGATGAATAGCTGCATGAAATAAAATATTTAGTGCTGGCTTTCTATACAGGATTAACAACATTCGAATTCAAAGTTAGAGAAACGCTTGCTTGTAAACATGTATAATATTCGTTTATATTCCTCTAATAAGTGTATTGGTTTAGCTCTGAATGTTAGGTCTGGTCTTGCTATCACCTGGGTCCTGGAATTACCATAATCTTAGCAGACAAATCACTTTAAATATATACTCACTAATAATTAATGTATGACATAAGCGCTTAATCATTACACGCCCACGGCTCTGTTTGTTGCTTACTTATCAACATGGCTTCCTTTGTCCTGTACTCCGAGTGTATTCATGAGATCTGTTGTCAAGTTCCGTATGTAGCTCTAAAATGGAACACAACTGAATTGAAATCCAATTAACTTTAGTGAAACCGAATCTTTTAGGCAGCGGTTGCAATACGGATCTTGGACATATAAAGGCCAGTAGCGACAATGGAAATTTGCATTAATGAAGAACTCCGTCTGATGAACTCTTCGTAGGCAAGAAACATCTAGCAATACATGAAAAGGTGAGAGGAACTTTATGATGTATAAGTTACTCAGTTGCATTGGGTTGTTGTAGAATCATGTCGCAGTAAAATACGAAATAAATTGAAATACAATAATAAAATAAAAATCACCGTGAATTTCACCGTAACCTGATGCTAATGTTAATAATAATGCTATGATTACGCTAATAGTTGTTAAATAGTAGTTATAAGCATAATGAATGTGATAAGAATTATGGTCATAAACTTTCTTTTATGTATGCCTTATAAGTCTTACATTCCTCGAGCAGCTGATGGCGTGTTAACAAATGCATTATTTATTTACTTGCTTGCTTAAGATTCGCATGGTACAGTAACGCTTCGTGTTCTTAACTTGACGCTTCGTGTTCTTAACTTGACGCTTCGTGTTCTTAATTTGACGCTTCGTGTTCTTAACTTGACGCTTCGTGTTTTTAACTTGACGCAAATTGCCTTTTTTAATAAAGCCACGAATACTGACGCACTTGAAACACGTCGTATTCTCTTGTTTCAAAGAGCATGGAGTTGATGTAACGAAAGCTGAAAGCGATAGTGTCCCAGGGCAACAGTCCGGTTTCTCGCTGGGCATACTCGGTCATATCAAGAGCCACGCTGTAGTCCAGTTGTTCTGCTCTGGCTAGACTCAGAGCATCGCTCAGAATCTTCGACCTTTCCAATTCGGTGAAGTTCTGCAAGAACAATCGGACTGAACAGAACCTGAATTTCGATCAACTTTAACTGTATCAGCAAATACTTTCTTTTCTTCGCCATAATATTTGATGAAATCTGTGTTAGGCCTGTATGCAACTCCTTCTCATCATTTTGCATAACATAACTACATCGCTTCACAGTACCATACCAAATCACATTATATTACCTTACCTGATTCTTACCCTTACCTCACTGTGTTCTATTGGAGATTTTCACCCCGCCTCTCCAACTGAATGTGGTTTCACCTGAAGTGGTCATCGATTGATGCGTTGTGTATTATGAAAACGATGCCATGGAAGTAATTAGATTAGAATATGAATTAGCAGTTAGAACAAAAGCAATAACAAGCGCATAAAACAGTAATTTTAATAGTGTTGGACGTTTTACTTCAGCACAGAAAGCAACGTTATGTGAAGTTTTAGACTGATGAAAATTGGCGATTTTCAAGCAACGAAATACTGTAAACCACAGTCAGCGCTCATAGCATATAGCACAGCAATAATCTATAAGAAGGATGTTAGAAATCGAAAGGAAAATTGATTGCGTCTGTACTTTGGTATTTGTTGATGTATTTCAATTTGGAACTTAATACAGTGACTTTTAAAACTATAAAAATAGATGAGAACTTTTCAAATCGCATTGACGTATAGGAGGTGTTTAAAACGCCTATAGCGATTGCTGCAAAAAGCATTTCAATTGCGCTACAGAAATTCCTACATTAGCTTAAATATATGCATACCATGTGATTATTGTTGAGCTGTTGCTTTATCCGATTCCACAATTCTAAGTTGTAGTTGACTATGTAGTATCCACAATGGTCATAGTTCAAAAGGATCCACCCACCATCAGGTTTTGTAGGGTTGAGGAATGAAGCTGCAAATAACAAATAACTCGGGGATCGAGTTTAAACGCAAATCTTTCCGTAAATTAATGTTACGTATAATTTTGGCAACTATTTTGGCTAGGTTCATGGTTGACTGATTGAATGTAATTGTAATCGTAATTAGAAATTTGTGAGGCGCCACTTTAAGAGAAACTAATCAGAGGCAGCTTCTGCACTGGCCTTAACGATGTTAAATGTCATTAAGAGCAGAACATTCATCCGTTAGAATAATTGAACAATTACAGACACAAGTGGTAAACTTCTGACTGACTGACTGACTAACTGACTGACTGACTGACTGACTGACTGACTGACAGTCAGACTAGCTTATTAACCGATTTGACTTGCTGGATGACTGACTGAGCGAAAGCAATAAAGAAAGAATGCATGAATGAACGAGCGAACGAATAAATAAACAAAGCTGCTGTGATTCTTTTTGTTTTGCGACTCACAGCTTCTGTCATTTAACCAGAAGAAATCGGATCGTCCTCCTTGTGTTCGGTACTTGACGGGTATATGCCACAAATACCTGCAAGAACATCGTGGTATATTAGCGGAATCCACGAAATATACACTGCGCTGGAAAGCATAAAAGCTTGAGAGACAAGCATTCACGCACAAAGACTGGCCGAGATAGACACAGGTAAGCTAATAGGGATTACTTACTTACTTGCTTCCTTGCTTCCTTCATTGCTTACTTTCTTACTTACTTAAGCAGAGACATACTATGTACGAACATTAAAGCTTACATAGTCCAATGAGAGCCACAAGTGACATGTTATATATTATTACAAAGTTTTGCTTTTTGCCTAAGAATTGTTTAAAATTTCCATTTTTTAATTAGAAAATTTAATTTTTTTTTATTTTGAGTTATTAAGCACAAAGCAGGTCAAGGAATTTTGAATTTACATTGTATTGTAAAAGTGATTTTTCACCTTTTTTCCATCAGGAAATAAAATGTTTAAAAAGTATTTTAAAACTGTTATTATGCAGTGTTTGCAGCTTTACATGCATCTGTTGTGTTGTCGTTAAGAATTTGACAATCATTCTTAAAATATTAGACTATTTACGTTAATGAGATTAAATATCGATAAAATTTTTAATGCCATACTTTTTTCGATGAGCGCATATACAGTTCGTCTCGAAGAAAGAACTTAGACAAACTCGAATTTACTTACGCAAACATTTATGAAATTAAAATCGAACTAAAATCTTTTCATACTTATTTACTATAAATAAATTTATAGTTTATGAACGGTCCCTTTAAAGTGACGTCATACTACCACTTTAAAATAATAATATTTGCTAACTGTAAAGGATAATGGTTTTCTGTTAAGAAAAAATTCCTCTTTATATCCGGGCTAACGGGGAACATTTAAAGCATAAACTATGAATGGAAATAAATACTCTTCCGTCCTCTACAATGGATGCTTCAAATGTATTAACATTTTTTTCAAAATTTTATTCAATTATTGTAATTAATATTGAAATTTCTTTTTATAGACACCTTGTACGAAGAAGTCCCTTAAGCCGACCCCAATAGGCAGCCATGGATTTGAAGCGTTAGCGACTTCATTTTCTTAGCCTCGGGATTTGAAGGCAGATGATCAGTCCTCTTCCTCATCGCATGATCTTCCCACCAACAGTGTACTATCGATGTACTCAATTCATTGCCCAGGTCACTAGAGGGAGCCGGTGGAACAGAAATCTTGAAACTTCTGTCCTGCAGTGGCGGATCCAGCATTGCTTGCGTGGGGGAAGGGCAGGCTCAGAGGGGCGCCACGTTCTGGCCCATTTTGGCAGCCCACCAAGCACGGACCTGGTCTGAGGGGCGCCGGCATATAACCAAGAGGGAAACCGACCTCCCGTGCCTGTGACTAACACTGCCACTGCTGCTCTGGCGGGGATTTGAATCCCCGACTTCTCGATGAACGGTCCAGCTCGCACCCCTTTGGAAAATTTGAGCTTAAAATATCGATTACCCAGTTCTTGATGGCGGACTTTGCGGATCGGATGATGGATCGAGCAGAAACCGTTTCTGCGTCGCAGTCAAGAATGAACCATCGGCAGCTGAGACGATTGTAACGACCGGATAACACTGGTCAACATAGAAATCGTTACTGACTGGAAAAGGCCCTAATGTGTAGCATCTTGGTGTGCTGAACACGAATATAACCATAAAAATTTTTTATTGGCTCTCGTTTTGAAAATATTTCATATAGTTCATTTTTTATGTTTCACCATGTAAATTTATGCAGTAGGACTGCGACAATATCCTAAATAAGTCTAGAATGATGTAATATTCCACCTCATTGCATAATCCCATCATGGACACATCATGCACAGTTGATTACGTCATTTTCTGATGCAATGTAAAACTACAGCCAGTCGGCTGCTGACGTAAGATGACGTCAGCAGTGTACTATATAAAGCGATTCGGAACGGTTGAGCATTTACAATATTACAGACTTTGTGCGAGACAGTTTAAGTTACTGTTTTATAAAACTATTATTACTTTATCCATTTAGATACAATACAGAACAGTAATGCCTCGGAAGTGCGTAAATACTGTGGACAACTTTTGTTACATTTGTGGGGAAGTGACATTTGCCAACCAGAAGAAAAATATCACTTATCAAGTCAAGAAGGCATATCATGCTTACTTCGAATGCAAGGTTGGTGACCAAGACAAGCCATGGGCCCCGCATATATGCTGTGCTACATGTACAACACAGCTTTCACAGTGGTTGAATGGCAAAAGACCATCAATGCCGTTTGCAGTTCCCATGGTGTGGAGAGAGCAAAGCAACCACGTAGATGACTGTTACTTCTGCTTGGTTCCTCCTCTTTCCGGTGGAATAACGAAGCAAAAGAAGTCGACAAAAGTCTACCCAAACATTCCGTCAGCATTGAGACCAGTTCCACATGGTGATGGACTTCCTATTCCAGAACCTCCAGCAGAATATATTTTCCTTGATTCATCTGATGAGGACAAGGGTGAGCCGACATGTTCTTCTCCTGGTCCGCCAGCGTGCAGTGATCCCGATTTTCACTGTGGTGCGTCATCAACCCCACACAGAATAACACAGGAAGAACTAAATGACCTTGTTCGTGATTTGGACTTATCCAAAAACAAGGCAGAATTGCTAGGATCAAGACTCCAACAATGGAATCTTCTAGAAGAAGATGTCACAATTATTTCATATAGAAAGCGCCATCAGCAGTTGGAACCTTTCTATATGAAGGAAGGTAATATGGTATTCTGTTCCAATATTGACGACCTCATGAATGCCTTACAGATCACTCATGACCCACAAGAATGGAGACTCTTTGTAGACTCTTCAACACTGAGTCTTAAGGCTGTGCTTTTGCACAATGGAAACCGTCTTCCATCTATTCCATTAGCGCATGCTGTCCACATGAAAGAGACATACGATAACCTAAAACAGCTACTGCATTCCATTGACTATAACAGGTACAAATGGCACCTGTGTGGTGATTTGAAGGTAGTTGCCATTTTAATGGGACTGCAGCAAGGATATACAAAATATATGTGTCTCTTGTGTGAGTGGGATAGCCGAGCAAGAGAGTTGCACTACGTGCGGAAGGAATGGACTCCCAGACAAAACATGGCAGTTGGACAGAAGAATATCCAGCACCCAGCTCTGGTCGAGGCTCACAAAATCCTACTACCACCCCTTCACATCAAACTAGGTTTGGTGAAGAACTTCGTGAAAGCCATGGACCGCACTTCGCCAGCTTTCCGATACCTGCATGAAAAATTCCCTCGACTCAGCGAAGCAAAGATTAAAGAGGGAGTTTTTGTGGGTCCTCAGATTAGAGAACTCTTCAAAGATGACCGCTTCAACAACTTGCTGGAGGGTGATGCGAAACAAGCATGGAATGCTTTTCGTCTAGTGTCTACAGACTTTCTGGGGAATGTTAGGGCAGAAAACTACAAGGAACTAGTAGAAGACATGCTCAAGCAGTACCAGAAATTTCGCTGCAATATGTCTCTGAAGATGCATTTCCTTCATTCCCATCTGGATTTCTTCCCTGACAACTGTGGTATGGTTAGTGACGAACATGGCGAACGTTTACATCAAGATATCGCAACAATGGAGCAAAGGTACCAGGGAAAATGGTCCACTACAATGTTGGCTGACTACTGCTGGACACTCCGCAGAGATGCTCCCGAACAGCTGTACAAGAGACAGGCAAAAAATCTAAGAACTAGTCTATGACCTGGTTTTTACAAATATTAACTGTAAGTGTATCACTATTGGCATGCATTGTGCGATATAAAATTACTTCATTTCAGATTACAAAAAACTAGAGCCAATTCGGCATTTTCACTGTCATATTCGTGTTCAGCACATACAAATTGATAAGAACTGACTAATTTCATTTCAGTAACATGACTTTTGTAAAAATTTGTTGTCCAGTGTAACCCATATTGTAAATCCAATTAGACATGTACCGATCAAGGTGTGGCTTTGGCTTAATCTGTTGAACAACTATTAATTATTATTCCCCCGAAAATGATGTCCGACAACAGGAAACACTAATGCAACCAAACAGTCATAGACATATTGTGTGGTAGTCACTTGTAATCTCGGATCTATGTAGCGCCTTTTCAAGAGATACTCATGAGACCTCAAAACACGATCAAACAGAATGGTTTTCAGACACTTACTGAGAAGACCCAAAAGAATGATCAGGGAGCTAATGCCGCAGGTTGCTAGCCAATCTGTCCCAGAAAGATGGGCAGACCACAGCGAAGCTTCTGTGCTGGGTCGTGGGAGTTCGGATCGGTGGGACAATCATGTCACTTTGCAAAGCAAAAGGATCTGCAGCCAGAATGAATGAGAGCGAGACAAAACCCCCGAAGAAGGTAATCAAGCATATGCATTAAGTCTAACCAACGGACACATACCGTGGCCAATGGCTATATTGTTAAGCTTTGAATCTGGTGTGCTTTCTGCACTGACTTCATGAACGACTACGCTTTCTGATGGCACTCCTTCTGTATGAAGCACATGCTGTTGTACCTACTCTCTTGGCTATACCTTGCAACTCTGCTGTAGGAATTTATGTATGTAGGTGTATGCATGTATGTATGCATGTATGAATCTATGTATGTATGTATGTAAAAAGACACTTAACATAGAGCCTTTATTTTACCTATCTAATTCGCTGCACGCATGACTGACTGATCTAAACAAGTGCGTTTGAAAGTAGTTTAAAAAAATGTTTGCTCAGCGGAGTTGCAATGTATGTAGGCATGTACTGTATATGCGTATGTAGGCATGCAAGTATGTATGTATTTATGTGTGTATCTATTATATAGCGCCTTTTAAGAACCTCACAAACACGCTAGTACGTATGGACAGCGGAAGACTGTTCCAAGAGGAAGGTCCAGAACAGATCAATCCAACTTCATGATGATTTCTTAACAATGCCAAATAAGACATTAGTATTATCATAATTGGAGTCAATCACTGTGTATTCCTTGTGTAGAGAAGATATGTAATCCAGAGGAGACATAACCGTTTTTGGCTGCACCATTAAAACTGTAGCCATACCCTTCCAGTAGCAAACAATGGGCCATCAGGACCAGCAACTGCGATGGGGATCCAGGCCCGTACCTGAAACACAGGAGGTCCGCTCAGGCAGTGATAAAGTATGGTTTTTTACCAGTAATCTGTGGGGTAAAATTGTAAGTTACGCCATCGTACCTCTTGAAAGGCAGCCCAAAGATCGTCTGTCCCCACCGTCTTGTACTTATTGTCTTGAATGAATTGCTGTAGAAAAACAGTCATTCAGACAAACAGATTGAGTAGACGTAACATGCGATGCTTTCAATCTGACAGCAGCAGTGTTTGAATACGAATACATGTACTTTCATTCATCTATGCGTTTTCAAAACTATAAGAACAGTTGAAAAGCGCAAGAGATATAAGCATAAGAGAACTTTATTTCGAAATCTTAAATCTTTTAAAATGAACAGAAATGGATGTTTACTAAGTTTTCACGTTTTGATTGCACACAAAACAACATTTTTGACGCTAGAAGTGGCATTTTAAATTTCCATATAAGACTTTTCTGTTCTCATTTTTTTAAAAATAATTCTCGCATTTTATTTATAGGGGTTTATATTAAAATCATTGATGGGTTTATCTGGTTAAATTGATAACGAAGAATAATTTAATGTGTTCAGTATAATTCTACAGTGACAAGACTATCTATACTAGCCTAGTACGTTACATTGGTTAAAGCATACGTCAAGGCACCTCCGTGTGAGAGGATGCCGGCTCGCTTACCGATAGTGGCTACATTTAAGAGATTTTAATCTCGGGCAAGCACGGTCCGTACACGGGGACCTTAAATGGCTGGGTGCTCATTTCACGCGGGCAGCGGTGTTGAGGGATCTCACCCGATAAATTCATTGAAAAATTAGCAGGGTCGAGGTCATACGGTCGCTATAGAAAAGAGTGTACAACTACATTTTATTGTGCTTTGTAACGTAAATCTAATTACGAACTGCTTAGTAGCCAGCATTGTCGTAACTAAGAACTGCTTAGTAACCAGCATTGTCGTAACTAAGAATTGCTTAGTAACCAGCATTGTCGTAACTAAGAATTGCTTAGTAACCAGCATTGTCGTACCCTGATTCCACGTTTAAAAGCGTCTTGACCAAGTAAGCTTTCAATCATTTTCAGAACAGCCGCTCCCTGTTGAGAATGAAACAATTTAAACTGAGAATAGCATTTACAATACGAAATTAGGTGAGATGAAGTGGGATGAGGAGAGACAATGACTGAGGGATTATACTAGGCTAGGCCAGGTCATAGGTCAAGATGCCGTCATCTCATGCGTGGTGTGATGAGGTGAAATGTGCCTGCGAAGAAAAGAGCAATTTATTAAGTAATTGATGTATATTTGCACATAGCGGAATATGTTCAAAATGTATGGAAAATCAAGAAAACATTGGGTTATTTTAAATAACCTCGGATAGTCAAAGATACATTTGTCCAGGTTATTAGTGGATAGGTTACTGTGACTTATTATTTTATAGTTTTCATTTTTCTACACGCCTCTTGTAATTCTATCACTATTCAAATCATGCCCTTCATAATTAATCTAAGTATTTTAGTTTATAATTTGCTTATTCCTTTTATGCCGCGACTCATTATTTTGTTTCTTTAGCCTATTTTTCAGGGCTCAAATCCGATTTGCTTGTAATAGATTGAACGAAGATTAACTTACACTTAAAAAGAGCTAATAGCTTAAAAATAAATAGCTCTTATGCTTTTGGACTGGTCCATATTAACTAAATGCTTTACCTTGTCGTAGACTACGATTTCGGAAGCTTCAACAGATCCTTTGGGAGTTTCTGTTACGAAGACAATTGGCCGAGAAGTGTTTACTGCATCGATAAGCATCATTGGTTGGACAATACGACTGAAGAACTGTCCATCCTATATGTATACAACAGGCATAACCAAGACCACGGGTAACAACTTGACAGCTTTTACGTAATTGTAATAGTAAATTTGTATAGCGTCTTTTCAAGAGAACCTAATCAGAGGCGCTCACTACCATCCATATATGGATACCACTACCATATATGGCTGACAGTCTTTTTTTCTTTGGCATTTAACCACGAGAATCGAATCCTATACACTGAATTAATTAATAAGTTATGTAATAGTTTACTATCTTCGGTCTTAAACTAGTAATCGTCTTCAGGTGTACAGTTATCATTGGATCGGGTCTTTACTAACATGAAACATTGCTGGCTCAGCCTCGACGGCGCCTTTGTATTCGTAGAAAGAAGCTAAACCTTCGTTCAGCCAGAACTCGCTCCAGTTTCGACAGGTGACGAGGTTTCCAAAATACTGGGAACAAAACAACACGGGTAATTTATGAAGATATCGACCGTCGATAACAAAATTAGACAAAAAACTGTGTTGTTATTATTATTATTATTAGTAGTAGTAGTAGTAGTAGTAGTAGTAGCAGTAGTAGTGGTAGTGGTAGGAGTGGTGGTAGTGGTAGTAGTAGTAGTAGTAGTGGTAGTGGTAGTAGTAGTACGAAAATTTTTAACGCGCGCAGAGTCAACACAGAAATGTGATTCGAAGGGGCACTACAAAAATCCTGTTGAATTTCGAGCGAGCTTCTCCATTTGATTCTGATTTTGACTGCAGTTCCACTTAATGCGACCTTTAACCGATGATTTGTGCATTATATTATAGGAACTACAGATTAGATTAGACTGAATTAGATTGGATTGGATTAGATTAGATTGGCGAGATGTCTTCATTTCTAGCATAAGCCAATAACGGTCCGGAACTCAAAGTTCTGACACGAGGCAACTGAATCGAAGGTCATGGCATTACTTGAAGCAGTCTCGTACTCAAGGTTGCTCAAGCCTCCGCTCAGAGGCCATGTACCCTAACCCGTTGGATGTTAGGGGACGTACATAGGCTATACGATTAGTTCACATTGTCATACGAAGGGGGCACCATGAGTTCCAATAAATACCAAAGGAACACTAACAACCTTACATTGTGCGACATTTCGTGGGCGACCAAAGATACGCTAAGCTGCTTTCTATCGACGTATACATTGTCTGGGTGGTGCAGAAGTAGAGACTCTTTGTAGGTTATCAAGCCCCATTGTTCCATCGCGCCTGGCGCCAAGTCCGGCACTACAAAGTGATCTACAACGTCAAATGCCAGTTACTTTACATCTTTCTTCCGATTTACATAAATGTAAATCTTTCCAGCTTGCTGTTTACCTTCATTAATTTGTTGTCTTATTTTATTGATCATTTTGACAGTAATTTCATCAATGCATCAGTTTTTCAGTTTATTAATTTGTCAACTCAGTCAAATTACTCAGAGAACTAAAAATTTTAGAGCAGGGAGATCATTTACCGAGTTTTGGAGGAAGGTAGGGCTCCGCAAGCTCTCGAGCGAGGAAATTACCGATGATTCTGGAAAGGTTTAATACGTAGTCCACTCGGTTCAGGCGATCAGGTCTTGTCCACACGCGATTCTTAAACAGCATAACAACAAGAACATAGCATAGCCTTAAATTTACAGATGCAACCACAGGGTACACTAATAATGTTCATTCTGATTAGGGCTCATTAAGGTCGCCTTAATATATTTTAACAGACCAACTGTTTATGAAGGAAGTCTACGATTGTCAGAATGGACGAAAAGACTGGCGAAGGAACAATTGACCTAAAACTATTAATGTTTTAAAGAATCAAATAGCGAAAAATCTTAAACCGAAGAGAATAGCACATTTCTGTTGGAGGAATGCGATAGGTTGGTAGCCGAGTGGCTAGAGTGCTCGGCTTGTAACGCGGACAGTACAGGTTCGAGCTTCCTCTGAGACGGTTACTGTGTAGGGACCTTGAGCAAATCTAGGGACTTTCAGCAAGTCCTTCACTCATAATTTCTTCACGCCTCGGATGCAGAGTTACTGCACTTGCTCGCGGAGTATTATTATTATTATTAATTATTAATTATTAATTAATTAATAATTAATAATAATACTTAGTAATATTATTAATTAATTAACTAATTAATTAAGTTAAACGAAAGGATGAGATATCTATAGCCATAGTAGTCTACCTTCTTTCCATTGCTTAATGTGTTGCTCTTGTAAGCGAAGTCAGAAACAATGAAAGCGACGAGGTAGGTGCTTATATTTGGCGTCCTCTCAAAAGTACTTTCTTGCCAAAAGTCGTCATAGACCACATCAGTCTAGCACAGAATTAAGAAAATATGCCATTCAACAAAAAACGCATATCATGCCTATGTACGCCTAATTCAAATTCTAATTTAGTGATTATATGGCACCGCTATCGCAAGGCACAAGGCATCAATCAATGGTCGCTTGAAGCGAAACCGTGGTCAACAATCATATTATGAATTAGCGTATTTGATTGTAGTGGGTATTGCAGTTGTTTGCTAATGCTGACAGTCATCTGAACAAAATGTTTCAGGGTACATGCATGGTGTAGCTGCAAGATATTCTGGGCATTGGCCTAGTTACGGCTTGGTTTTGGTGCCTTGTGCATAAGAAACCGGCGCTATAAAAGTTATTGTTGTTGTTGATGCTGATGATGCTGCTGCTGCTGATGATGATGAGTTCTCTGCCCGAAAGCAGGTCCACTGGCTTTATGCCACCCGGGGATGAGACGAGTGAGGTGGTTTCCCGTTGCCTTCCTCATAGACAATTGTGGGTGAGCAACTTGTCCAAGGTCACTACGCAGTGGCTTGAGGCAGATTCGAACCCGCGACCCTCCGGTTGGTTACGAGGTAACGACCATGCCACTGCACCACCGCGTCCCACACCTATAAAAGTTGCTAATTAATATTAATACATTCTTTCGTCAGTGATACCTGTAAAGGCATATTCGAGGCAGCAGTGAAGTTCTTCCAGTGTCGAATCGTGATGGTAAACTGGGACTTGAAACGTGGTTCGTCGAAGCATGGAAAAGTTTTGCGGGCTTCATTCATCTGAAGCATGGTCGTTGCCAGCCAGCTATAATCCATTCAGTACAGACTGATCAGAAGACAGGCGATGTGAAGAAAATACACAAAAATAAAAGAAAATACATGAAAAGAAAAAAATCATAAAAGGAAAAATACTTTCAAAAAGAAAATGCATAAAAAGGATATGCATAAGTGTAGTTAAAATTTGGAAAACAATGAGGGTTTTAGGTTTTTGCATATTGTAGATCGTATTATGTCGGATAATTTAGCTTATGTGTTTGTGTAATTAATTCGTACGGAACACTGGGGAACGGTTAGCCGAGGATGTCATTAACGAGAGGCGGATAGGACGCCCGTGATTGACAGGTGGAGGTAAATGAGAGAGAGAGTGAGAGAGAGAGAGAGAGAGAGAGAGAGAGGCGGAGCAGAGGGATGCTGATCGGATGGCGAAAGGGAGAAGTTGGGTGATTGACAGATGAAGGGGAAAGTTAAGGAAGGGTGCGAAGCGAAGAAGGCATTCGCTAAACAACGGTCGAAAGAGGCGTTAGGTTCCGGAGAACAGAAGAAAGATAATAAACCTGTATCTCTTACCGGACCTCGCTAGACTAATAGGCCGATGCGAATCATAGACTCTGAGTTTGCTGAATTTGTTGTAAATACGGTGTAAATACGTGTAATATACGTGTGAAAGAAAGAATCGGTGTTACGTCGCTGTACGGTCGGACTGATCCATTCACGAACCCCGCGTGCTGTTAAAGACCTAAAGTCCCCCGAAGATAAAGCCTCTGATCAATAGCACCGCTCGCCACCATATCCTGAAAGGAGACTTGTGTTCGCCAGCGATCCATCGCATCGCAGGACTCGCAAGCAAAAACATTTCTTTCAGTACATTGTGACAGTGAAGGACTTGATTCGTGTGTCAACGGATACCTACAACGTGACGCCGACATCTACAGGATTCGACCGATGTGCTGAGACGAACTAAGCCGAGAAGAACAACCAAGGGAACAACCGTTTCAACAAACAACTACCATTTCAGCAACCAAAGGAGGAGTCTGGAGAAGCCAGCAACAAGTGACGCAGTGTAACGGAGGTCGGAGCTCAACAAGAAATCATTCTCCAGCGGATGCGGCAGTTTCCCCAAAACTACACATTCGACAAATCTGGAACGAAATCTGGTGAGCGCATTCCGAGTCGTTAATCACTGATCATTAGTCATTTTGTTCTGTGTTTCAGAGAAGCACCGTGATTAGTGATTTATTGAGAGTGTGAAGGCAGAAGCCGTTAAACTATATTACTATTACTGTTACGTTATATTATTGAATTATCTTATTGTGTATGTTGGTCCAAGTGAAACTTGTAGAGATTTGTCATTTATCGTACTGCATTAACTGGTAGAATTTTGGATCGAAATGTTTGACAAAATGAAAAAGAAGGATTTGGAAGAAGAGTGCAGACGGAGAAATATCGATCCAGAAGGTTTAGATAAACGAGAAATGATACGAATACTGAAGGGAAATGAAAATGTGGAGGGAGTCGAAGATGGAGTGGAAGGGGTTTTGACAGGTGCAGCTAGTATCAGTGAAGGCCAGATGAGGTTGAAACTGATTCAGGCTGAGAAAGAACGGATGCAGGCTGAGAAAGAGAAAGTGCAGGCTGAGGAGCGGCGTTCGCAGGCTGAAAGAGAGAGGATGGAATTGGAACTCGTTTTACTGCGTGAAAAAGCACAGTTGGGTCTGTTGCAATCTACCGGTAATAACGCAAGAGTTGATGTAGATACTGCTCCTGCGTCTGCTTATGCAAAACTGCCCAACATGCATGAATCCGAAGATCCGGTTTCCTATTTCCATTTTTTCGAGAAGGTTGCGTTTTTGCATGGTATTGATGAGGCTCGATGGGCTAGGCTTCTTCCATCTTTGTTAAATTCCTCCCTTAGAATGCATTACAACAGATTGCCTATGGAAATCTGTGCCGATTACAGGCAAACGAAATCGTCATTGCTGAGCGCATGTAGGATGAACGCAAAGTTCTATCTGGATAAATTTAGGATTTTGCATATTGTAGATTGTATTACGTCCGACAATTTAGCTTATGTGTTTGTGTAATTAATTTGCACGGAACACTGGAGAACAGTTGGATGTAATTAACGAGAGGCGGATAGGACGCCCGTAGTTGACAGGTAGAAGTAAACGAGAGTGAGAGAATAAGAGAGAGAGAGAGAGAGGCGGAGCAGAGGGATGCTGATCGGATGGCGAAAGGGAGAAGTTGGATGATTGACAGATGAAGGGGAAAGTTAAGGAAGGGTGCGAAGCGAAGAAGGCATTCGCGAAACAACGGTCGAAAGAGGCGTTAGGTTCCGGAGAACAGAAGAAAGATAATAAACCTGTATCTCTTACCGGACCTCGCTAGACTAATAGGCCGATGCGAATCATAGACTCTGAGTTTGCTGAATTTGTTGTAAATACGGTGTAAATACGTGTAATATACGTGCGAAAGAAAGAATCGGTGTTGTCTCTGTACGGTCGGACTGATCCATTCACGAACCCGCGTGCTGTTAAAGACCTAAAGTCCCCCGAAGATAAAGCCTCTGATCAATAGCACCGCTCGCCACCATATCCTGAAAGGAGATTTGTGTTCGCCGGCGATCCAATCGAGAAAGAAAAATAAGTAAAAATAAATGAAAAAGAAATGTATAAAACATATATATATAATATATAATATAGATGTAAAAAAATGCCAAAAAAGACATACATAAAAGAAAAAGCACATAAGAAAGAAAATGCATTAAAATGATATACATAAGAGAAAAATAAGTAAAAATACACGAAAAAGAATTATAATATATACATATAAAATATATAAAAGAATAAAATGCAAAAAAGGACACACATAAAAGAAAAAATACATAAAAACTAAAAACAGAAAAACGAAAATACATTAAAACGTCACGTCAAGTGAAATTTAGAAAATTAAGAATACGTACTGTTGCGTCACATACATCTCAAAAACATTTCAACATTAATTGTTATTATTTCTGCATTTATTTAGCGCTATTATGTATTGACTAAGCATCAATCGATGGGCTGATCAATTGTGAATGACAGACCTGCTCAAAGTCCCAACTCAGGAACCGTCTCAGAGGAGGCTCGAATCCCTACTGTCGGCGTTACAAGCCAAGCGCTCTAACTAATCGGCCAACCTATCTTAATCGCACCTTCTGTATTTAGATCTTTTAGATAACCATGTTGCAGCGCCTTTACAATGACCTCAAAGGCGCTACATCAATAGGTGGTTACATACTTTCTCTTCTTTCTTTCTCTTCCCCTTATCTCTCCGGTTCAATTCCAAAAACCAACCATCGCAATTGTCTGACTAAAATGTATGTGACGCAACAGTACGTATTCTTAATTTTCTAGATTTCACTTGACGTGACGTTTTAATGCATTTTCTTTTTTCTGTTTTTAGTTTTTATGTATTTTTTCTTTTATGTGTGTCCTTTTTTGCATTTTAGACATTTATTTTGACTGCGCGTCTGTGAATAAGCTGGCTCCAGCGACTTAGCTTTCGTTGGATGCTGTAGAAATCTCGATTACGATTACAGTTGAGCAATCGGCGCAAGCAGCAGTGGAAAATCGGCTCTTAGCCGGATTTTAAACATTTCGTTGACTAACCTCTTTTCCCCAGTTATATCGTTCATATAGGTGCTCTTGTAAAAGCCTAAGATGCCGTCTGTCAGTGATCCTGTGAAATTCAGCCTCAGTGTTACCTCCCTTCCAGTGGGCAACGGATCCACGGTTTTTACCACCCAGTATTCGTTTGGTTTGTATTCGAATGTATCATTGAGGATCAACTGGTTTCCATTTTCACCGAGAACCTTGGATCCAGTGACATTCAGCGATTTGATGTGGACAAGAATTGTGTCCGTCTCGTTGTGGACCTTCATTCGAATCGACACATTTCCGCTGAAGACGGAGCCCTCGAAGTAGAAATCTGGGAACTGATAGAGAAAGTATTCGAGAGGTTCAAGGTTGTCTGGCAGGAAAGGGTGCAACCACGGTTCAGAGGGAGAAGGAACTTGGTCTTCATTCAATGATGCAGATGACTGCCCGGTCGGGTCACCGACGACAGATGATGTTATCAACATAGCAGAAAGTAATGGAAGCAGATACCTCATTGCTTCAAAGCCAAATCTAAGAAAATACAATAACAATTTACAATAAACAAATGCAAGAACAACAAAAATAATAATACAATAACAATACAATAAACAAATGCAAGAACAATAATCAAAATCAAAACAACATCTGGAAACTTCTGCTCTGTTTTGTTATTCAATCAAAACCATAATCTTTATTGTAATCTTGAGATTTCTACAGCGCCCAGCGAAAGCTGAGCGTTGGAACCAGTTTATTCATAGGCATAGCTTATTCCAATGTCGCTGTATTGACTGAAAAGTGTTTGAATACACGAAGGCCCATATATTTTTACACAAAAAAACCTTCAAAAACATTAATATAGCATTGTGCGCACTGTATATCTCGAGCAAAATAAAGGCTTTATGCATCTGATACGCGCCAGTATGAGTCGCTGCTACTTATCAGGAATTGCCCCTGATAAGAGTCTCGATGTGGCTTAGCATATGCAGGAATCTGGAATAGAAGGATATTTTTGAACTGCCCGGAGATATTCGCTGTTGTTGCGCTGCTCATATATTGTCACTCTATCTGAGTTTTATCATACATATGATCACCATATATAATAATATGTAATCGCTTTATCAGCATGAAATCCTATCTGATGGATCTGTCCGCTTACGTGACTTTTGATATCTCTATAAACTTCGATGCGTTTGCATATATAACTATGACTTGTCTTACCCGCCTTGTTTAGATCGGTGCAGAAGTTTACGGCCTTTTCGTGCTTTTGAGTTCATCCTGCATCTGTGTTCTCGTGTTGGAATGTTCTTCACAATTGCTGCAATTTTTGTTGTTTTTCAAGTTAAATACTAACTACGTACTAACCACCACGATGGTGAGTGGCACGGTGGTCTATCGGTAAAGACTTTGGTGAATGTTCATGCAGTTTCTGGTTCGACTCCGCGTAACGACCCTGGGCAAGTTCTGCCACCAAGCAGTATAATTTGTTATCACCCTAAACTGGGAAGTAAATGGCGAGTCCAGAGATGCACTGGCCCCATGTCCAGAACTTTGGGACTCGTCCATTGCCGGCTTAAGTGCTCAAACAAAAGGAAATGAGCGCCTGCCCTACGTCTCACTTGTGGGATATGGGTCACTTTACTATCACGATGGTTAGGCTTTGATTTAAGGTTTTAGTGATATTATGTCTAGGATTTGTCTAAGCATTATGTTCATACGATTTATTCCGGAAGCTGTATTCGATTTCATGGTTCTGAATAACGGAGATTCTGTTTTGTGAAGAAGGAATGCTACAGATATTATTACTAACTGCAATTGGGTTTCGCTGGTTTAGGACTGTCATGACAGGGTTGTCCTTGAGTGAACTGTATGATTCCATGGTTTGGATAACGATACTGTCTCAGTGGACAATAAAATAGCTTTCAAGATGAAGCTAGGAAGGATTGCCTTTTGAACATTCCGGATTCCTGCATATGCTTAGCCATATCGAGACTCCAAGCAAGTGGAGTTCCTGTTAAGTAGCAGCGACACATGAACGCGGATGTCAGTTGCATGAACGATTCATTCTGCACGAGGTATACAGTGCGCACAATGCCATTTGAGTGTTGTTTACTGGCCTGGTTAGCTACATTGGTTAACGCGTACGTCAAGGCGCCTGTGTGTGTGAGGATGCCGGTTCGCGTCCCAATCATGGCTTAATTCAGAGATTTAAATCTCGGATAATTTGCAGTTGTTTTGACACAGATTAAATGTCTTCTAACCCACTTTAAAACCCACTTTATGTCATAGCATATTATGTTATTTTATATTATATACTATACCATGTTACATATTATTCTGTGAATGACTTTCGGTTACAACGTTGTCAGCCTAACCATATCTTGCGATCGTTTCATCTGCTTGTCGCCTTCATCCATTTATTTAACGCACACTTCGGCTACAAGTCGTAGGATGTACTGCACTGATGAGCATCTTGTTTACGTGCAGTTCATGTACGTTTCTCAGTGGAAGGATTCCACAGCTCTGCGCTATCTCTCGAATACGAACAAACTAGTCATTATGCATAATATTATTAGTCTAATATAGACTGTTATTTAGTGCAAAGTGCGGACCACTGAACAGTATAAGCCTTTTTCGGCCGAGTCACCCAGGCTAGCATTAGATGAAGAATTAAAACAAGGAAGCAGCTTGGGACTAATGAAACCCCGTGTTTCAGGGTACTTGCATGGTGCAGCTGTAAGACATTCTGGGTCTTGGCCTGATTACGGCTTGGTTTTTGGTGCCTTGTGCATAATAAATAGGCGCTATAGAAGTCGCTAATTAATATTACTAAGGAAAGATCGTACATGTACATGGTTATAGGGAGTCAGAGACAGACAAACATACAGATTAATACAGACAGAAAGAGACAGACAGAAAGAGACAGACAGAAAGAGACAGACAGAGACAGACAGACAGAGACAAACAGACAGAGACAAACAGACAGAGACAGACAGATAGACAGAGACAGACAGAAAAAGATAGATAGGGCAAATGATTTAACCAAACTAAGTCACACAGGATAGCAAAGCGGTAACGCGTGATTACTGCTCGACTAGTAAACACGTTAATTAAGTTGTTTTGATTTAGCACTTGGATAGTGGCAATTATTGGGAGTGTTTCTGGCACGCGAGAGAAAACATTTTGTACATCGATGTAGGTCAGGCAAACGTGTAAAGAAGCTACGCATGATTTCTCCTTTCCAAAGAGAAATTAATAAATTTGTTATGCGCCTTTTTAATCTTCGCTGATTCGCCTTTAAACATCAGATATCACCTGAGGAACGATCGAAGAGTTCTGCAAATTCTTGGAGTGCTTTCAGCAGGCTTTAACCCGCAATCATTGGATCATAGAGCCAGCGCACTAAACGAATTGACCATCGTGTCGCATTGAATGAGTGATTGCCTATTGATTATCCAAATTGATTGATTTATCACCGTTGGTTTAATAGATCAATCAGGGTCGACAAGAAGAGGTTTTCTTCAGCTATCCTCCAGAGGCAGTCGTGGATATGAATTGTTAGCGATTTCATTTTATAGCCTCGGAATATGAGAACAGCTGACCAATCCTCTTCATCGCCGCCTGGTCTTCTCACTGACAGTGTATGTCTAGTGTACTTACAAGACTTGTAGCTGAGTTTCTGCCCTGGCAGAGATTTCAACCCCATACCTTGCACGTGACATTCCAGCATGCTACTCACTAGACTATCGCGCACCCCAGGTGAGATGAAGCAATGTAATGAATGCGATAATTGCGAAGACCTTATTCAGACACTAATATATCATTATGCAGGCCTATGTACGTAGGCCTATTGTAGACATAGACTGATTGATATAGAACGACGATTGTTAGCTGCAATGCTATCGATCGTGGCCTTGATATGTGTAAGTGAGGCAACGAAACTACGTCAAAATGGACGACAAATCACTGTTTGACTTTTGCATACTTAGATTTTAAATGTATAATTTACGTCATAGTGACATGGTTTTCTGGTTTTCATCTGGGTACTGATATCAACTGATAGTTTGCTATAATCTTGTCAGTCTCTACCAACAGTTAAAATTTTATGCTTACTGTCTAACTGTAGTATCTAACCTTAACCCTAACCCTAACTTTTTGTACATGGTCTAGTAATCATTGTGCGCGCCAACATTGGACATTGTAAAGCACCCTTGAAGTAGCTTGCTCCTACGATGCTGTATAAATTGTCATGATTGCAATTACAATTACAATTACAAAGTATTGATTATAGGCATTTACCAATACGAATCAAAACTAACGTAATTCTTCTACTGTGAGCTGTTTTAGAATGCAGAATCCAGTTTAGACCAGCACGCATTCTGACAATGCAAACTGGGTCGAATTCTTGTATCAGACTGACTTTGTACTCAGGCCAGAATCTTGTGAAGGGTTTTAGTTTTATGTCAGTTTCTCGGTCTATACGATAAACGAATCACTGCGTATATGTATGTATGCATATGTATGATCAGCACATGAAGATCGCTGTCCATTTTGAGGCCTCTTCAGTTTGGTCCCTTTGTAGGTCAATATGAACCAGATTGGTCCAATATATTATACTCGTAACTCTGCCATTTTAAGCTAGATAATGAACTCACAGACACTAGATATAAGTTCAGTAATCTCTCGTTATCTTGATCTAAAACCGAATCTGACCTTACCTGCCTATCGATTTTGTTTTGACAGAGCGACTCAGAATGAGTCGGTTACAGAAGACTTAGCTTTCTTTTATTTAGCGTTGTAGAAATCTTGAGATTACGATTACGATAAAAACTGCATTCTTCTTTTAACTGTGGATCTGTAATCTTAACGCTTCACGACCCTGGATCAACTGTTCCCTTTTCAAGGACTCTGACGTGGTAAAGCCGTGCCTTTTGAGTGGTTTGGCCATCTACATGACATAGCCTACATCTGGATATGTCTATTATTTAATTCTGCGTTTATTAAGCGCCGCTATCCAATGACCAAGCATCAATCGATGGCGCTGAGCAGTTGTAAGTGAAGGACTTGCTCAAGGTCCCTACACAGTAACCATGTCAGAGAAGGTGTTCTATCCAATCAACCACCGTGTGTATCCTTCAACCAGATACGATACATAGGGTCGAGACCACAAGGTCGCCATAAACGCATACATTTGCATTTTTTACTTTTACATACACCTTACACCAACACTTGACAAATGTTTACTTTAGCCGAGGCTTGGCTTTGGATGACAGCATCTCTAAGTAGATATCTTGAAGTGGCACTATATAAATGAATGAATGAATTCATGTAGTTCTTATAACTATAAAAATGTAAGCGAAAATTTATATAGCTATATATGTAGGATATAGGATATTTATATAGTATGAGATGTTGTAAAATAGTACAAGGATGTTTGCTTGTGCATGTACAGATTTGAACCGATGGGAACTCGATGCTGAAATTACCATTCGTTCTTCCTTCTGTTTTGCTTTCCTTTCTTCAATCTCTTTACCAGTTTAAACATTTCTTCTCCAAAAAACACAAAAAACACAACTGTAGAAGCTCCACATAAATTTCCTGTGAAATTACATTACTGAATACTGCGTGGCATAAAATTTATTGCTCTGCATCATTTATGATATATTTATGTTTTATTTGCCTTTGCTTTCAAAAGTCTTTGTTGTTTATATTTCTCTCAGCGCGAATAGCGCAGGTTACAATTGTACTGCACAAGTATGCAATACTTGACTGATTGAGTATCGCAATAAACTCATCCGTAGGTTCAAAATGCGGACCGTCAAGAGTTACCAGTAGGATAATCAATCAAGAATGGCCTATGCACCCGACGAATAGCCTTAGTACAGTATTGATGTAGGCTTTGATTCATTTTTTAAATACAATATGCTACTGGAAAGTTTGCACAGTTATAGACCTGAACATTGAAGTGTCGCATTCTGCAGTGCGTTCATTGGACAGTCTGGCAGTTTTGCGGTCAAGTTCATAAAGCATTCTTGAAGTTGAAATAGGATTTCTTGTTCAGCGAGCATAAGTCAGGTATGTGTGTCCAGTTTCCTAGTAAAGTAAAGCTCCCATGTCCTTACTGGAACGGGGCTCATTACCCTACCTTCAGCCCTTGAGCCGGCAGTGGACGAATCTTGCAGTCCTACTTCAGGCTACTGCAGTTGGATATTCGCTTCATGCAGCGTTAAAAAGATTTCAAAAAATAGTGTAGTACTATTACAATAAAATACAATATAGTGTACAATACAATACGTTTGACAAATCCTTCCGTAGGAGACGTTGCATTCTTTCGGTTGGGGCGATTTGCAGGGAAAGTGAATGAACTTCCTCATTACTGCGAAGGTTTAGTATGTTTGAATGCATTTTCTGCATTCACTTAGATTCTAGACTTAGGTCTTCCGAATATTGTGCATATGGTTGTATCTATATTTGCATAAGCATGCCTGCATTTATGCAGGTATGTTTGCGTGTATGCTTACATGCATGCATGCATAAATGTATGTATGTTTGTGTGTATGTATGTTTGTACGTATGCATGTATCTATGCATGTCTGTATGCATGTATGTATGTATGCATGTATGTATCTATGGATGTATGTATGCATGTATAAATGTATGTATGTAATCCATTTATCTATGCGCTTCCATATGAAGTCTTCAAAGGTGTGGTTCCGGTGTTGAAGAATCTATCGGCTGAAGCGCAACCACGGCATTACAATACTTTACTACATTCTGCATTATATGTATAGTGTAGTGCTTTTTGGTGTGGTGTAATGCAGTGTTAAGTAGCACAGTTTAGTGTAACGTGGTGTAAAGCAGCATAGTGTGGCCACTGACCGACAATAATGGAGTTATAAACTATACATTTGATATCATTTAGGCTTAGTCTTAGTCTGACGTGTACGCGCGAAGTTTAACCTCTTTTCATAGTAGAGATTGAATCCTTTAAATAACCCAGACAAACTTGTACGATCATGTTTGCAAACGCGACACTTGACCGGTCCTAATTATTTATGGCTTTAATAAGTCAGTAGTGAACCACGCAAAGACTTCCGATGAAGCTACTACAGAGCGAAAATGTATAGGCCTATAGACGTTCAAAATGTCCAGCTTAACGAGATATGAAAGTGGCGAAAGTTGAGAACGAACGAGTAGCATCGTTATACTTTCCGAAAACAGAAAACTGCTATTGTAACTTGATGAAATTGTCTTCAAAGTTACACCAGTTATAATTCGGAGTCAACAGGATAATCTTAAAGAGTCAGTAAGAGCCGTATGATAATGTTTTTCTCTTGTCTTTGGTAACATTTCCGACGACTATTATAACTTACTGTTCCATCAACTGTGATTCCTATAGGCTACAATGTAATAACTAATAAGTTAAATTACAGTAAATTAGTCTAGGTCTTTATTTTAAAACGTCAAAGTTAAAGTATGTTAATTTTAAAAGCTTGGTCGAAACATTGAAACATGCCATTACACAGGACAGTCCTTTATTGCGGCTTTGAATCTTCGTAATCGTAATCATAAACTCCAAATCTTTAAAGCGCTAACCCTTAAATGACAAGCGCAGGGCATCAGCTTATTCACGAGGACTTGGTCAAGTCAGTGGGGTTGTCCAAAGATGCCATACCAGAAGACCCGATAGAGAGAAGGGAAAAGGAGTCTTGCACCAAATTGCGCTGTGGTCATCTTGTAAATTATCTGAACAGTACAAATGAATTAATTAATTAAAGGCAATCTCAAAATGACCTACAATGTGTAGATATTTGCAAAGATCTTGTGTTTTAGCAATGGATTTACATGAACCAATTTTTTAAAATGATATATACAACTAATTTCCCGAACAATAATATATATATTGTAGCGTAGTTTTCTTCCCACGGCCAACATAGGCTAAACAATTTTATTTTGACGGCTTTTATAGACCTAAATTCTGATCCTGTCTAATATCAACCAACTTATATTATTGCCACCTGGGGAATGACAAATGAAGTTGCACGCGTAGATTTTTAAAAGTTTATTTAGACAAGGCTGCATTATCATAGTAAAAAATCTTGAGTCGCTTTTTATATTTCTTGCATTCTAAAATTCATAGAATTTAGTAATCACTACTTTTTGGTAATATAAAATGTGACACTTGTTCTTATCGCTTTTATTTTTTTCTGTTAGCACCCATTTTTTCAAAGATATTACAATATATGAGGTTCGCATTAGCGTAAGTAACTGCTCATTGAGGCCTATCAACCTAATTATAATTTTTGTCGACCCGATTTGAAGGGTTAAAAAAATTTAACCGTGATTTTTTACGTAAAGATTGTGTATTTAGGTTTCTTTAATTTGCAGTGATTGGTTGAGATATTCACTTTATGTCTTTTCAAACGTCAGTTCACTTGAGGGTTTAAAAATCGTTTACGAAATTAATTTGAGTGTCACTGTGGCTATGTTGTGAACAGCCTCGAACGTCACTCACAGTCATTGACCTCACCACCACCACCACAACCATCATCATCATCATCATCATCATCATCGTCATCGTCATCATCATCGTCATCATCGTCATCATCATCATCATCATCATCATCATAACCATCATCAACATCATCATCATCATCATCATCATCAGTTTCTAATGACAGCCAGTTAGCAGCACCTGATGGAATATGAATGAATGATCCCCAATATTTATTGTCATTGGTTAGATTTCCTGTGAAATGCACTTCTGTCCTATCTTTGCAGGTTCCTACAATTTATGTAGCGCCGTAACACATCTCCTATGTGGGCCAGGCATCTGGGAACTCTATAGATACAGCCCTGCAGTAGACGACTAACATTAGAGCGTTCCATCCATGGCTTAAGACGTCAATTTACCGAATTCTCTTGCTATGTAATACGGTGTTTGCACTGTCGATTTACAAGTAAAAGTACCCCATAGCTCACAGGTGAAACGTAGGAGGGCGCTCATTTCCTTTTCTTCAGGCCCTTGAGCCGGCAATGGAATCCTAAGGTTCTGGACCCGAGGCCAGTGGACCGCAGGACTTGCCGTTTAGTTCATTGCTTACGCAGGTACCAAATTACAGTGCTTGGTGACAGAGGCGCGGTGTGCGCAAACAACTTGCCCAGGGTCGTTACACAGAGTCGAACCCGCAACCACATGATCATTGGCCATAAGCGTTACCGATAGACCATCGTGCCACACTCGACGGCACATGGTGCCTTAGAAATACCGTGTGCACCTTGAATCTTTTAACCGATGCAGCGCTTGTGCCAAAACGAAACGGCTGTTCAGTAAACTGGAAAATTCAACGAGGCCGGCTCTGCATTTGTGTCATTAATAAAATGTTCTTTGTATGCTGTATGCAGTTGAAATCAATGGCGTCGTTATATTTCGGCATGGCCGGGTCCTTCTTAGCCCGAACGGTCCAGAGGAAGTCATCGGCGGCTGCCAGCCTCTTCCATCGGCGTCCCTTCTACCTTTACGCCAACGAGCCATTCCACCCGATCGCCGATAAGCAGCCGCAGTGGAAGAGCGCCGAAGAGGCCGTCTCCGTTATCGAGTCAGGCAACCGGGTCTTCATCCACGGTTGCGCCGCCACTCCCACGGTCCTCATCGAGGCAATGGCCGCACACGGGAAGAAGGCCGGGCTGCGCAGCGTCGAGACCATTCACATTCACACCGAGGGCCCACTGCCCCACACGAAGCCCGACTGCGAAGGCATCTTCCGCGACAACTCGCTCTTCATCGGATCCAACTGTCGCGAGCCGGTCAACGCCGGTCGTGCCGACTGTACTCCTATCTTCCTCGGAGAGATACCTCTTCTCTTCCGGCGCCGTCTTCTGCCTGTAGATGTCGCCCTGATCCAGGTCACTCCCCCGGACTCTCACGGCTTCTGCTCTCTTGGACCGAGCGTCGACGTGGCACGGGCAGCGATACAGAACTCCAAGCACATCGTCGCCCAGGTGAACCCCAATCATCCGCGAACATTTGGTGATGGGCTCGTCCACATGTCGCACCTGGATACCATGGTCGAGGTGAAGGCCCCACTTCCGGAACTGAAAAAGAAGACCGGTTCCGAAGCCGAGGAAAAAATCGGAACCTTCATCGCAGAGAAGCTCGTGGACGACGGCGCCACACTTCAGATGGGAATCGGTTCGATTCCAGACGCCGTCCTCTCGAAGCTCAAGGATCATCGCAATCTCGGAATCCATACGGAGATGATCAGCGACGGGATCATTCCGCTTGTCAAGTCCGGCGCCATCACGAACGCCCTGAAGAAGATCCAGCCGGGAAAGATCGTCAGCTCATTCGCCTACGGAACGAAGGACCTCTACTCCTTCATGGACAACAATCCGTTCATCGTCATGTGCGACGTCGCCTTCACGAACGCCGTGTCTGTCATCAGCCAGAACCCGCGAGTGACGGCCATCAACTCCTGCATCGAGATCGACCTGACCGGCCAAGTCGTCGCCGACTCGATCGGGTCGCGGATGTTCTCGGGAGTCGGCGGCCAGATCGACTTCATGCGCGGCTCGGCCCTCAGCACCGATGGCCTAGGGAAGCCGATCCTGGCGATGCCTTCGACGACCTCCCGTGGCGAATCTAAGATCGTCAAGTATATCAAGGAGGGCGGCGGAGTCGTTACAACCAGGGCTCACGTGCACTACATAGTTACCGAGTACGGAATCGCCTACTTGTTCGGCAAGAGCCTTCGCCAGAGGGCCTATGAACTGATCCGTATTGCTCATCCCAATCATCGTAAGGCACTAGAGAAAGCCGCGTTTGAAAGACTCAAGTGCATGCCATCGCCTTAAACTCATAGGTTTAAAGCTATCTGCAATGCTATTAAAATAGCAATTATGCAATTTTCTAGATCCAGTAGGTTGGTAGCTAATGTTGGCATCTGACATGCAGACAAGAAATCGGCCTTACTAGTACTTCTAATACAGTTGATTAGATATCGGTTAGCCAACAAAATGCGACGATAGCTAGACCAAATTCATTCAATCAGAGTTGAAAATTAAATATAGCTAAAGGTAATACTTAATAGCAAATAAGATAACAGTGGCAAAAGGTAACACATAGGCTATATTTACACACCGCTATAGAAACCCGCTGAATTGATAAATTCATTGGAAATCAGATGGCACATATTGATAAAATTGGTTGGGACACTTTCAACTTAGAAATTCGTAAAATAAAGGTTGTCTTCGCGTATTAAATTAATCCCTTATTATGCTAATTGTTGCGGAAAGGTGGCAAGAGATGATGAAGGCAATATCTTCAGTGTGCGAATAAACCTTCCTGGCGGTTTTAGCAAAACAGTTTTCCCATGAAGTCGTTTTTATCACACTGTATTACATTGCACTGAATTACATATTACAGTAAATGGTCTGTAGTGTTTATTGCTTCTGTAGCCCAGTCTATTCACTAACTTAAATAAATTACTAACCGGTATAAATTTCGAGTTTACGATTACGATTACGATTCATAAAATTTTCTCTGTATGCTGCATACAGTTGAATTCAATGGCGTCGTTATACTTCAGCATAGCCGGGTCCTTCTTAACCCTTCTTACTAACTGGCTTAAACTTATTATTTTCAATCAAATCGTTTGCACAGTTTACCTGCAAGACGTGCCAAAAATGTTTTTTTTAAATTCTCTTTTCAACAGAATAATAAGCGAACGGACAGTATATTCTAGACAATCGCCTAAACCTCTGGTTATACCCCCAATAAATTCGCCTAAACTGGTTGACCTAAAAGCCAAATGGTTACACATTTATGTCACAGTCACTTCGTTCAATGTCTTTCCTGCTTGTTTTAAGCCATGACTCTAGCTCAAAAGTTTTGACAAAGTCTTTCAATAAGCAAATTATGTTTCATGTATTTATCCACAGTTATGACATTGCATGAAGCTATAGCCAGTTTCGTACCTGCAGATTCAGGAAACCTATGGAAACCGGTTCTAGGCATGGTTAAACATATCCACGTGCCACTGGCTTTATAGGCCTATGTTTAACCATGCCTAGAAACGCTTGCATTTGCATCATCGATCATTATAGTCCTAGCAGGATTCTGAAAGCCTATCGAGGCCCAACGCCTAACGTTGCCTTATCTAGACCGCGCATGCGTGTACATAGAAGACCTTGGTGAGACGCATGCTGAAAAGGATAAGGCCCTGATAGGCCTCATGCGAGGCTGGATTAGGCCCCAAGCATGCCAACGGCGCCAGCCTATTAATGACCAATCAATAGCCTATTTGCAAAGGAGCATGGAGGGTAGATGAACTATGCTATTTATAGAATATGCAATAATTTAGTCAAGTGCAAAAAGAAACCGAATCATCGGTTTGGTATATTACAAGCACAGCTTAACTGTTCTACTTGAACTTGGAATATCTTGAGGGTCAGCACGATGTTCAAATTCACCATCTTCTTGCTTTGGACGCTGCAACTAGTAGCAGGTAATTAACGACAATTCTAATAAGCGGACAGCATAACGGTATTCATGGCTAAATTGGATTATAATTTTAAATATATCTAGTAAACAATAATCCACAATTTAGAAAACGAAAGGAAAGTGGGGATAATTGTTACATCATTACCTGAAACTACACCCCAAATACGAATTATCAGTTGGATTTATTATAAGCATAGCTTAGCTGTACGATATTACCTTGGGTAATCTTGAAAGTAACAGAATTTTCAAAATTAGGCCTACAATCGGATTGCTATGATCGCCTGCAGTAATTGCAGGTAACTAATGACATTTTAACAAACGGACGCCATAATGCTTTTGCGTCTACTCATGAATTCCATTTGTTTGTTTAATAGTTTAAAAGTCATTTGGTGAAAAATAATCAAAAATTTAGAAATCGAGAATGATATTTATGTTCAAAATAGGAAACGACTCACCAAGTACTATACGATACGGAATTACATTTCAAAACAGAAATTGTTGCTTCTTGACATTTTCTAGTTCATTGATTCCAGCCCTGAACAATGTCTGGGCGACAAGTAAAGTGGATGGGCCTATGTGGGCCTAGTTTCAACGCAAATACATGTTCAAATTCGCTTTGTCCTGAGTGCGAGAGTTATGACGCTTTGTTCTTCACGTTCTCCATCATAGTTCTTTATGCTAGCATATTTCATTCTTACCGGAACCTTAAGTGGCGTGAGATCGCAATGTGCAGGTATATCGCATCATCAAATGTTGAAGTAAAACTACATATTGGACTACAATAATATTGTCTCTATATTATATATCCAATCGCCTTCAATCTGACCTGCTAATTCCAGTAATTTTTTTAAATAATTTTCCTAATCTGCGGTTTCAATCGGATATTATTATGATTTATAAAGAATGCACCATAAAATGCTTTAGATTAGCAAAGACTTGCTTAGTAAGTAGTTGAAAATTTAATCAAACTTCGTTATAGATGTCCTACAGCTAAAACTGAACATAGCAGTTGGCCCTGGAATTGTGGAAATGCGCTGTAGCAGCGAAAGCAATGAAACAGAAACTCAGTGGAGATGGAAGTCAAATGTTAAGGAAGAAAAGAAAATTGTCAATCACCATTGCTTAATCGAGTCTTTCAACGGCTCGCTCAGCTATAACTTCATCCATGATGACGACGGATATCGTATTTCAGTCTTGTCGGCAAATATAAACAACTTCACGGCGGGTACTTACTCATGCCTCGCACCGGGGAAAGTTCCTCTGCTCGAGGCGACAATTGAATATCAAAGTTGGTTGATACATAATCTAATATTTTATATTTTCATCAAAGTCGGTAGATATATTATCTTTTTCTTATTTTTATTATTATTATTACAACAACTATTACTACTGCAACTATTATTTATTGAACAATTTGTAACGTGCACAAAGTCACACAGAAATGTGAATCTGAGGCGCAATTAGTCAATCTCCAAGTGATTGTGCAGTTAGACATCAAAGTGTTTGAAAGCCAGTTAAAAATAGTTTTGAACCTTTTCTTGGGGCGGCAGCATGGAATGCACGAGAGCTCCAGACCCGAACACGAAGATCAAATACCGCAGGCTGCGGGAAGGGATATAGGGAGAGGCCAGTGGTCGAATGTAGGTAGAAGGGTTCGGGTTTAGGATTTTTGAAGTCAGACAGAGACTACACTGCGTTATCATACTCAGATATCACCCAATACAACGCTTCGGGGATCTGTAGAGAAGTTAATAAAAACACTGCATGCATTTTCACTCCATCACACTACGTTACGATTTCCAAGGGGCCTCACGGGCATTGACTGCATGGTTCTGTCCAATGGACTGCTACATTCAAATGCGATTTTGCTATAAAGCGGCCATCACTTGATGTCTCATGCATTGCGATAAGGCGTTAAAGATGTTCAGTTAGATTTAGATGCATTTCATAACATTTTAATACACTATGTTACACTAAATTCTATCGAGACGCGTGTTTCAGAACATCAAAGTTAGCTTTCAGTTATCCCGAAAGTTTTTTGAATCTTCTTTTGTATTTTGATTCGTTCTGATAAAGATTATGTTTTTTAGTCCAGTTGGATAAAAAAACTTATTGTTAATCATTCGTCAGCTAACACTAAATCCTTGGTACAGGACGGACCCTAATTAGCGGGATTTTGGTACTTTCTGGCTTTTAATGTTGTATCCATATTTAACTCTGTTTATTCTGCTTATTGCTGTTTGTACTGTGAACAATGAATACTAATCAATGATTCAAGGTGAAAGCTTTAAAATCTAACTGAAAGGTGTTAACAATTATGGCTGCTTTTGCACAGAAGGAGAACCGAACTGTGAGCTAAGAAATGACAACGACGAATCCTGCTCTGTGACATGCACTCTCAATTTTACTGGAATCCAGTCTAACAAAACGGACTGTCGTCTCAGTCATGAAATTACAAGTAATACCACCAGTCTTCTCACTGACACCGGAGTTAAAATCCAAATCGACATCGATCCTGTGGGAACTGTCTTTGAAAAGCCTGTCCAAGTCGATTGCAGAATCCTTTTACAAGAAAACACAAATGCTCTATATTATTCGTTTAGGAAGACCTTGCAGACAAACCATTATAAAGGTGAGCTTGTCCACTTTCACAAGGTTCTAAACCTGGACGATATTGCTAGCTACATGTCTCTTAAATATAAGTAGAAGTTTTTGTTTTAAATGTTTCACGAACGTGAGTTCAATCCTATCACTTATAGTTCTCTCATAATCAGTGTTTACTTACCTCAAATAACCTAAGTAGCTTATCTGAAGTTCTTGGTTTTGAGTCCAACTGGAACTAGTTCTTAATAGTATCATAAAGAATAATTGTTGGAATTGCAACGGTCTCAGATCAAGTTGAACAAAAATATATAAGTATCAAAACATAAATTCTGACTATTCTCTTTTCATGCACCTCTACAAGACAAGTTTCAATTCAAATTGATAAAATTTGTATTAATTTATAATTCGAATTATTAGACAAGTACTATACTATGAATTTGTTGGTATTAGGTTCACCTGCTTGTTTTGGAAGAACTACGCTTGCAACTACTCAAACGCTTGCAACTACTCAACCTACCGAAGGAACCAGTAATTAAATTTCCTTAAGCATCCAATCTAATCTGATCTCACCTGTTCTAATCTAATTCAACTTCTGGTCTGGTCTTGTATGGTATAGCCTGTTCTAGCTTAATCTAATTTAATTTAATCTTATGACTTCTGTAGCGAGTCTGATCTACTCTAGTCTAGTCTAATCTAACCTAATGATTTCTATAGCGCCGTTTCTATAATGTACAAGAAATCGATGGATTGTTTTCACTTCGTCTATAATGTGCTTTGCGTTTCTATAGTTATTGTTGAAGCTGTTTTGTTTGCCATCGTGCAGCTTAAAGCTAAGCGCAATCGATTATTCTAGTTTTTGCGGTTAGGCTATGTGGTAGGCCAGTGTATGGTTATGCTTCCCGAAGAGAACCGGACGACTAACCTCGTTCAATGCTCCTTATTTAGATGTATATATGTACGTATGTACTTTTGCATGTATGTATGTATGCATGCATGCATGTATGTATGTATGTACATGTATGTATGTATGTATGTATGTATGCATGTAGGTATATATGTACAGGTTTCTCAATAGCGACCATAAGGCCTAGACACCGCACATTTTAATTCAATTTTCTGGTGGGATCCTTTACCACCGTTGCTTATTTGAATGGGTGCTACACCATTTCGCCACTTAGTTCCACGCATACGAACCTTGCTAGACAGTTATACAAATTGATGAAATACAGTGATGATAAGTATGCGAACCTGCATCCTCTTCCAAATAGGCTTTGTTTCTTAAGCTTTAACTGAAGCAGGCAACCGAGCTAGGTGTCACACTAAAGTCTAAACAAAGAGCCTAGGGCCCTAAGACATCATACATTTAAAGTCATTTTGAATTTCACTTTGTACATTATGCATGTTGGACATATTAATTTAGACGCTATTGTAGTTTTTGTGCATGTCTTTCCTTTCATGCATAATTTACTGCGGTGCGCGAAAATCTAGTGGCTAGCTTGTTAAACCATCAACCCACAGTTTGGTAGTAAAAATCCCGACCAGGATAAAAACATATTTCCACTCGCGATCCTTCGAATTAAGCTATAAAAGCAGTACGATGTCGATGGGATGGTCAGGCAACGAGGGGAAGACTGGCCAACCGTTCTCATTCGAAGGCGCTAACGTCTAATAACCATGACTGCCTCTCATTTATTTTCATGTTCTTCCATATGCATGTATAGTCATGTTACAATACATTATGTGTCGTACATTTAGCCTGCAAAGGATTTGTCATTGGATTCACAATTGTGTTGGTTCTTGCTGGATGTGCGATTATCGGTCTTGTTGTCGTTCTTCTTAGAAAATATAGGTGAGCATCAATTAACTCTCTGTCTAATTCTTCAAACAGTTGATGACATGAAATAACCCACTCAAGTTTTAATTGTCTCCATTCATTTTAACAGCACTTCGACTGCCGGCATCTGGCGTTCACAATTTGCACCCAAATGCATTGCTAATTTCTTTATCATCTTAGGATTTACTGGAGCCACTAGTACTGTGCTGTATTTTTGTTGGAGGTATTGACAATTAGTAATTCTCCACTTATTTATATTTTATAATCAGTCATTAGATCGCCATTGAATTATAATTTATAATAACAATATTATGATTTAATGAAGCGGTATTTCAATTTTTTAACAGGCAGGATGGATCGGCGCGAGAAGAAGAGCCACATCAGCCATCAGCTAGAAGGCCTCTAAACGAACAAGATAATATGCAGCACAATATAGAAATGAGCTAAATATAAAGTCTAGATTCTTTTAGAGGTCTTTCTAGCTGCTTTCTGACTGCAAGATAATCACCGTGGGCCCCCCCTGTATAGTTTATTTTATGGTTTATGCTTACACGCATTGGACTAACAGCCTAAATGCTGCTGGTTCGACCGTAGGCTAGAAGCATTTTAATCGTTCATCGTTCGGTAGATGGCGGTGATGGTGCGAGGAAGTGTCGGATACCGCCGGATCAACCAGTATGCAAGTAATGCAACTGCATAGGGCCCCCGCTGACATGTATTCCAAATGCTCTCAATTTGATAATGAATGCTTCAAAATGCGTAGGTTTCCGTTGATTCCCCCCCCCCGGATGGGGAGCTTAGGAACATCTCCAGACGTCTTAGTCGTTAGGGGCTTGCGCCTACAGAGGTCGCTGTCCCAGGCCCTCTGAATTTTTTTTCAGTTACTCTGCGCTCTGGCTTTAAAAAGTTGTGTACGCCTCTGTGCATAGTCCACCGTAGATGTATGTTGTCAGTATAACAGACAAAACAAATTTAAGCGGCATCCAAGATGCACATTATTTAATCTATCTGCTGTGTGAACTTGAAAACTGAGTGCACAGTTTATTACATCGACCCACCCCACCCATCATCGGTTTGGATGTTTCTTCACTTGCTGAACATGGCCAACTAGATTGGGGATTTTATTATTGTTTCTTATAATGTTGTAGCCCTTCATGTTTTTAAGTAAGATGTTTTTATTTGTATTGGTACTAAATTATACTGTTTTTCAGTAGCAAGCGGATTTTTACTCCAGTTTAAAATATAATACTAGCGTTACACGTGTGTTAGTCAGATCCAATATTGTGGCAACATACTTTGAGACTTACTCAAAAATGAAGAAGAGAAGAGCAATCACTAAAGGAAAAACCAGAGATTCAGCGATAGGTATAAATTGTAAGCGACTTCACCTTTTTAGCCTCGGCACATGAAGGGGTTGAAAGACATACTATGATTCGACAAAAATATTACCAAATCTTCTCATTTTGTTGCTGTTCTCGAGATATTTATTGTCAGGAAGTCATTAGAATTATTTACAAAAGAGGACCTGTGATGTTTTTTAAACTGGTGCTGATGCTTTAGCAACATCTTTATTCTGGCGTAAATCTCTAATATTAGTATTAAAGCTGTAGTGTTCGGACGCACTGTAATGTTGTTAAATTGTTTGTTGTTCTATTCAGTACAACAATAAGTGTTCTTGTATTTTTCTTTACAGTTCGTTAGAATGGCTTGTTTCTTAGAGTCTAGTAAGTTGGGCGGAGTGCTGCATCATCATAAATAGGGTTATTCGTATTTTTCTAGTAGATTCCGCTAATATCAACTGCATTTGTTAGAACATCATGATGCTTGTTTTTTTGCAATTGTGGTTTTACTTTGAGAAGCTTTGAATGCAGAGTTACGATTAAACTGTGTCTGTGCATCTTAACAACTTTAGGGTAGACTAGAAATCGTTGATTCCATCGATAATCGTTTGGTTCCAAAGAATATGAGTGAAACTTCGAGTGGTGATTCACAAGTAGAGAACCTCTGGAATGATCTCCGAACTGAAAAAAGCAAATTCATCCCACCTATCGTACACTCATTAATAGCTAACTCAAACCCTTCTGCCTATCACAACTCGAGGTTCCACTCATAACCAAAGTCTGACCTCACCATGATATCCTGCCCCACAGTGGTATTAAATTCGCCGGCTTCCCATTTCTCTCGACAAAGCAAAACCCAGGGAAGGAAGGAGAAAGAAATATTGTTATATTTTATGCTTAGCTGATTTCCTCCTCTTACTGATTGCTCAAGGATTACTTATCCAAATGAGAGTAGCATCTACCAAAAGCAAGGGTTAAGAGTTTCTGACAATATTTCATTAACTGTGGTGGTCAACAGCCTCCCCGCACTTGACCTTTTGGATTTTGAATATTTTTAGGATTTTTTGGCAGAGTTGGATTAAAAATTTGCAAAGAAGCCACAGAACTGTCTACATGTGCACTGTCGACCTGGGCCCCTGAGGGCGCCTGAGAGCTAGGGTTGGGAGGAGGGCGAGTTTCCAACGTCAGAGCCAAACAACCAGAAGCCGTATTCACATTCCCATGCTGCAGATTTTATATAGATGGTTTGTGGGAATCGGGGCAGGGTTTATTGCGGGGTTCACGAGTATGAACCATGTCATCTCTGTTTTGTAGCAGTTTTACGGCTCTGCACACATTGCAGACACCCAATGCTTTCTGCAAAGTCAAAAGAGGAAACCCGTCGTGGTCTTCATTTGGATTTACTTGCAATTGTGTATAGAAAGCCACTTGAGGTTATAAGAAACAGGATGATACTGTGAGAGAAAAGTGAAAACACGTACCGCCGAACCTTGAGATACAACGATGGGGACATGGCGAGCATCAAAAGTAGGAATAAAAATACGTACCGATTTCGAAAGAAATGAACCAACATCGAGAATAAACACATCAGTCAAAATCATACTTGTGCAACAAAAGTAGCTTTAAATATCCGAGGAAATGAGATGTATATACGATTTTAAAACAAATTCTACTCTCAGCGGAGGCGAGCTGCCGTCTTGTTCGAGTGGCTGTCATCATTACTATTATGTTGAGTGTTGAAGTTGTTTACTGAATCACCAACAACCAACAATCTAAACAGTTACAACAGTTTCACCTAAGATATTGCAAGTGCTGGCATCAAAAAGCAATCCCTAAGGGACAAATGTCACGCTACAGCTAGGATTGATATACAAGCAGCTAATACAACAAGGCAAGGTTTGAGTGAACTGATTTGATTTGTATACTTCACAATATACACGAGTACTGTACCTTAAATGGCGCTGCGCCCATTCAAATGTGCAGCGATGATGAAGGATTTCACTCGATTAATTCATTGAACAATGAGCAGGGTCGAGGCCATACAGTTGCTATAAAAAAGCATGTACATTTACATTGTACGTTTGCTTGGGAAGTTGATGGAGGCTTGAGAGAAGCGAGGAATAGCTTCAGTCACTGTCTATTGAAATAGGGCATAGCGTCTACTGAGATAAATAGACGGGCTTAACATTTTAACATCTAACAACAGCCATAAATTTAAAGCAGCTATCCATAAATAGGCGTAGACTCGATTCCTCTGTAGGATATGTTCGCCTACTTCTCGTCGCTACACATCCAACTCATCGACGTAAGTATACGGAGATCTCAAAGGCGTCGCAGAGCTTTAGAATTTGCCTGATCTTTAATAATATTAAAACATTCAGTCGACAGATAAGAGGATTTCTTAATCTAATAGGAAGTCACGTTTTGATTCGTTGCTTAAAAGAACAAAAGAACAGAGATAATCGAAATCTCGAGAATTTCTAAAGCGCTACTTAAGAGCTAAACGCAGGTCATTGACGAGCGCTGCGTCAAGTCAGAGGATACCATGGGAAGAACAAAGTCGGATTGCCAGAACAAAGTCGGATTGCCAGAAAATCAGAGAGAAGGGGGCAGAGGAGCTGCTACGATGGATTGTCGTTAGGTTGAAAGAAATGGGAAAGTGGCGGATTGGATGGATCAGGGTAAGATTTCTTGAAAAGATGAGACTCAGTTCTTAATGGAGAAATAAAATGGGGGGTTTAAGAGAGATGATGATGGGTGAACGAAAGAAGGGATAGAGGAACGGACAATTTGCGAAATTCAGAAGGAGATCGTTCCATATTCGAGGTGTGGTGTGGTATATGGGTCGGTTAGAGAACTAAAGATGAGTAGTTACTGAGGGACGAGGAAGAGTGAGGTAATAGGATGAACGGGTAGAACGGGTGACTGGATGGTAAAGGGTTTGCGAAGATACGTAGATTTGATTGCAAAGAGTTAGACCCCTACAGGTTAGAGAAAGGACTTTAAAATGAATGAGTTCATGGAATTTATCCAGTCTCTCTACTGCATTGACAGCCGCTCCTAATTACATATTCTTCACTATATAAAAATTTCTAGAAAGTATCACAGTGTAGATTTGTGTAAGTGAATAACACATCAGATGTCTAAACTGATTTGATTTGAATACTCTACAATAGTAGAAAAGTTGAGGGAATTGAATAGCCTACAATTTCGAAATTGATGGAGGCTTGAGATAAGGAAAGAAGAGGATAAGTCGGTGTCTGCATGTTGAAAGAAAGCAACTATAGAATAGCTCAGGGTTTCGTACGGTGGGTAAGGCAAGGTTTGGGCAGCTCCGAATAGGCCTATTTTTACAAAAAGCAGAGATAGTTTTCGTTGGAGAGTTTTAATTTGGTGTCGGAGTTACCAAGAGGGTTGGAGGGTTCGAGAGTAGATCCTGCTTAGTAGCTGTTCAGGCAGGGAAAGAAACAGCACAGTCCTGAGACTAGGTCATGTAGGCTTACCCCTCATAGATCCGATAGGATGACCTGTTGAAAATTAACCACAGGGTTCTAGACCCTCACGCATAGCACGAGATTGTGATTCTTCGGAAGTGTTTACTTAGCTAAGGATAGCTACCAGATGCAGAACGTAAAAGTTAGAAGAGAAACACAACCCAGCCTATATAGCCTCCTCTCCCCTCCTTTCTCTGGTACCCCAGGTTAATCGGATTCGTTCTTGACAAGGCATCCTTGGATGCAGATTTCATGAATAAGCTGGTGCCCTGCGCTCAAATTTTCAGTAGCGCTTTAGAAATTTCGAGTTCACGATTACGATTATCTACAATGGCTTAATCCGATACAAGTACGACTACTACAATTTGATTCTTTCAGAATCTCCTGCCACCTGGTGCGTGACTGTTAGTCTTCCCCGTGTTCTGGGTTTTATAATGTAACGTTGGTCGTGAAACTGAATTAATATTTGAATCAAAATAGTCTCTGAGGCTATTCTTTCACAAGAAAAACATAATTAGGGTGAAACATTCCAATGTATATACATCTAAAATATGATATACAGCTTGCAAATGAAAGAGACCAGGGCAACACTCATCGCATGTATCAAATTTGTCGTTAATTTTCGATAACCTGCGATCAAAAGGAGATCAATGCACTGAGTAAGAAAGGGGTAGTTTGGCATCTAACAATAGCCAGTTACGTCCTTTTACTAAACGGTAGGCAAAATTTAAAAGCCTATTTTTGCTGTCAACAAGTAAGTCATCAATAATAAAGTCATAATTTTTCTAAATTTAAAACAGCTATGTGTAGATAGGCCTAGACTCGATTCGCCAGTAGGACATTTAACTCCATTTCTCGTCGCTACACAACGATTTCATCGACGTAAAACCTATATGAAGATGAAAGTCACAAACTAGAAAACAGAACTTGACTAAAAAATGAGTTTATATTATGTTACCACTCTCCCAGGGAAATTTAAAATTCAACAGGAGCTTGTCTTTTCGTAATTTGCGTACTTCTTCAGTGTCATTCAGTCCATATACTTATACATGACTCCCTCATGTATATATGAGCGAGTGTAATATTTATACATATACAGTGTATGTAAATATATTAAATTTGCTCATCGGACATTGGCAAGAACAGAGCTGAGTTTCTGATGCTTCTCTCTGTTGCTAGTCTGCTGCTATGGAATTCGCTGTTTATTTCCGGTCTACAGGTTCGGTTTTGGCTAAATTTTCGTCTTTTGCGGATTACTGTTGCTCAGTAGCCTGTCGACTTCCAGTGTTTTGATCAAAGGACAGTCATTTCAGCATACAGGATCATTTAGAAGAGATCTACTTTTGATGCCCTGAGTATAAAGAAACGGCGCTATAGAAGTTTCGGATTAGATAAAACACGTACGTCGGTCAACGATTGTCACTAGAGACCAAACAAATCGATCTCGTCCAACAAATTACAAACCATTGCGGAAATTGGTCTGATTGGTGTCCTTAAGCTCTGTTGAAAAAATATGCAAGGTTGTTTACTTTGTCAGCCTTAATAATAGCTCGGTTTCTAGAATAGTATGATCGTAGACTTGTAGAATGTGTTGCGGGTTCGACTCCATGTAAAGACCCTGGGAAAATTGTTTGCGCACAACGTGCCTCTGCCACCGAACAGTATAATATGGTGCTGGCTTAAGCTGGGAAGTAAACGGCAAGCCCTGCAATGCACTGGTTTCTTGTTGAGGAACCTGGGATTCGTTCATTGCCGGCTCAAGGGCCTAAAGAAAAGGAAATGAGCGCCTCTCCTGCGTCTCACTTGTGGGATATGGGATACTTTACTTTACTGAGCACAGGGCAACGCAGCTTCTCCATGGACAGAGATGAATGAAGAGGTTGCGTTGCCCGATGTGCAGACCTGAATCGTGAGAACTAAGCTTTGAAAAACTGTTAATCGGTTAGCAGATTGTTTTACCAGGTCATCCTGTGATCATCGAGTCAGAATGTCGGAACTTCTGGCCAGAAAGATTAGAACCTACTTCAATACCTTCGATTTTGACAAAGATGGCTTCGTGTCAAAGAAGGATTTTGAGACAATGGCTGATCGTCATTGTGACGGTCTTAAGGTCGATGCGGCTGAAAGAGAAAAGTCCAGAGCATGTTTTTTTAACGTAAGCTGTTACTAACAGTATTTTCTTTAAGCTTATGGCTAATGTTAACTACTTATGACATTTTACATTTAGCCTTGCCGTTGACTTGCACTGTTTTGCATTTCTATTTAATTCTTTTAGCTTATTTTGACTTGGGGTAGTTTTGATTTGGTGTCGGATTCACCGAGACGGTTGGAGGGTTCGACACATTTGTCATGGGCCACAGTTCATGCCCAACCATATTTAAAATGGTATCAAGTCAATAATCCCTGGTAATAACTCCACCTCGGCCAATATCTCCGGACAATAACCGTTATGGGAATAAATGAAGCTCAAGGAAAAGAATCTCTAATTAAAAACCCTCTGGCGAATAACCCTCGATATATATAGCGTATTTGAAATATGACAGTAGATCAAAGGAAGTACTGATAAAATTACTCATAAATCATGAAAGCAAGAACAATCTATTTCGGGGTATTAACAAGTGCACGCAAAAAGCGGGCTTAACAAAAACTGAAAAAAATTATCGTGCTCCTTCAGATTTCGCATAATAATTTATGCAATCCGTTTCACGACACCGTATCGGTGGGATTATTCCACAATAAAATAATGTTATTAAGTCTACGACTTGCAGTAGAGCTGGGTTGGCATAGGATTTTTACGTTGGCATCGGGTTTGTTTACTTTCTTGGTATTATTTCAAAGTCGGATCGGTTTCGGTTTTTCCGAACATCGCATTATCGGTTTCGGTTTTTGGTGTTTGACTAAATTTTTGTTCTTTACGTCTTACGTTTATTTTACCACTTGGCAGCTATACATTATGCAGTGTTGCTTTACTGTAACAAAAGCGTATCATAAATAACAAGGTTGTATTTTAATTATATATTCAACCACAAAAATTATTATTTCTTAATATGCCTGTAGTTCTGTACACAACGCCTCATTAGGAAGCAACTTATTGAATATTTGTCTGTAATAATGTGGTAGAATATGGATGTCCATTGTCTGTCGAAAAAGTCCTTGCAGTGGTTTATTCGTCGTCAGAAAATATTTACGTTAGAATCACTTATATGAAATAATTGATTGTAACAGTCCACGGCCCAAGTACGTGACGCCACAACTTAAATTCATTCGTAGTACGAAGTACTGCGTCATTTTCTGCGGCAAAAAGATGGGACGTAACTGTTACTTTTTAAAGTAACAGGATGCTTAATTAAACGGGGCGTATAAACGGGATATGTAATGGGGACGCTTACGCTAAACAGAAACGTGGGCCTTGCAGTCAACATCAATACTTTAAACTATGCAAACGAATGTTGAGTGAATGAAATATGATATTATTTTGTGAGGAATTATAATAACAGTTTGATCTTTTATTCCTGCGTATACCGACTTTTCGGCTTTTTTATCCTCGCAATTCGGTTATTGGATACCGACTTTGTTGTCAGTTTCGGATTTTTACTTAATATTGTGATAGCGGTTCTGTATCGGTTTAGCTGACCTACCACTACGGCTACGAGGGTGACACACAAATCAAAGGCTAAATATAAGTAATATATAATTAATTAACGAAAACAGCTTCAGATCTACGACAACTATCTTTCCCATGTTGCCAGCTCACCAATCATGTCCTCCTGCTAACCAAACAAGATGCATAATTTCAAATAAAGGGCCTAGGGACCAAAGTTGAAATGAACAGTGCCGTAAAAAATAATCATTCTCTTCGTTTTTGCTAATTAAAAGAATTCAGTTGCTACAATCTAACCTGCAATTTTCATACGTCTTTCTCATGCTTTATTATTATCCAAGAGTCTTGTAACGTCATCACAGGTTTGGAGGCAATGGATGAAGTCTTCAGGATACGACGACAACGGATTGCTGACTCCATCCATTATGATTGAATCCGTTAAACAACAAAGAAATGATCCGGAATTCAAGGCGACATATTTGGAACATTGCCATCAGTTCTTTAAGCTTATAGATTTAAATGGCGACGGCTTCTTACAGGAAGATGAATACGCCTCAGCACTAGCTCGAATCGGCTACCACGATACTTCCGTCATAAAAAGGGCTTTTGAGTGCATCGATCTAAACCAAGATGGAAAACTGAGCTATGAGGAGTTTACCACTGCCTTATATGAGTATTTCACATCAGAAGATGAAAGCAGCCCCTATACTTCGTTGTGGGGACCTCTCGCCTAAATGGCAAAATTTCTAATTCGGTTACCTTAAGCTGTTGGGGTTTGATATTCGATTTACTACAGTTCTGCACGACGTCCTTAAAGATGTCCATTCATTTTTGCTCATTCCTTCAGGATAATTAGATATGTAGTTGATAGTTAGAATGCCTCAATTCTTATAAATTTGTTTAACCTTGACTATTGATCTATATACTACGCTACTGTAGATGTCGTAGATGGTTTAGTTGTTGTGCTTCATTGTGATGACATTTGCCTATCGGCTTTTGAGATTAAAACCTCTGATAGTCTATGCGAAACAGATGACCTACAATGAATACTAAAATAGTGAATGAAGCATTAAATGGTTTTCAAGTTTCAGAGTGTTAATAAGTCGTACTTTCTTTCCAAAGTGTATGAGCAAACAATCACTGGATCTTTATAATTACTGATATAATAAATAACAATTATTTGCAAAAAAATAAAATAAATATTTCCTTAATTGGGTATCTCCAATGCGAACATCATAAGAAGAGCTTTGATTCCAAGGATCTAAACCGCAATAGAAAGCTGAGCTGGGAAGAGCTTTTCACTGCTTACTTCGAAATCCGAACTTCAGACGATAGCCCTTATGATCTGATATGGGGAGCAATGAACTAACTGATCTATTTTCGAATTTTCAACTTTTTACCTTTGCAATTATACGTATACAGTACAGCAAGGCAGTTCTATCAACTCTTTGTGTTCGCACGTTCGCAGGTTCTTTGTTATTTTTTACATCATAACAGAATGATGATGTTCTTCCTTGGGTAGACTTAGTACATATAGCCGGTTGAAGACATTCTCAGTATCAGTGTTAATTTTAATCTCGTTGTTGATTATATGGCGCTGTTGTAGAAGAAAATAAAGTGGAATTGGGATCCGGTAAATTGGGACATGCGATGAGCAAGCAAGCAAAACGTTTTCTGCGAGCCAATTAATTATCCTTTAATATTGATAACTCCAATTTCATCATCTTCCGCTCGCACCACAAACCCTCCAGGCTATAGGATTACAATGAATGGCAGAAAAATTACTCAAATGACATCATTTAAGTTCTTAGGAGTATATATGAATCAGGATCTGACTTAGACAGAACACATAATTACTAGATCAAAAAGCTTGCAAAATATTAGTGTTTGAACGGCATCCGTCATTGCTTGCTTAGGACAATCCCAAAAAGTTTGTATCATTGTAAAGTTAGCAAATATATTAACCATTAGTCAATTCAAGATCAAAACTAGAAGTTAGTTGAATAATAGGTAATAATATGCTCTTTATCAGATGTGATGTGTTTCATTACTGGACTCACTGGCTTTTCGCCAATGTCATTTTTTGGAGTTCATCTATATAAAATTATTGCACTTCTATAGTCGCCACAAAGCAGCATTGAAGGTAGGCAAGGCGAGTTATACATTCGGGTCTTTATGACCCTTTTCGGTTGGCCTGTTGACCTCGGCATCAACCTTTGTGTATTTTAATGCTGCAAAATTTTATAAATTTGATGTTAAAGTTCAGAAGTTAATAAACTGCTATTCTATTCAATATATTGCGCTGTGATGCCCAGCTCAGGATAAGTTACGTTGTCACTTTGCTTCTGCCTGAGGCGCCTTTGTGATTTTTAAAATCTCTGTGTAACCTCTTCTAGGGGCCCGCCTACACTTTGGCCTCACCTGATGTAACCAAGGTGTTAGAGGGCCCATTGTACTTTGCGCCGTTAGGAAACCTCGGTGAATACATCGAACACACTGATGTTAAAAGCGCCTCAGTTTCTTCCTCACGTCTTTGAAGATGATGCTCGACGAGTGTCAAATTATCTAAAATCATAATCGAATCGTTTAGTTGGAAACAGATGTAGGTCTTAGTGAGACCATAAAGTCGACCACTAAGTCAATTAAAAAAATAATTAACAAAATGTTTTTTGCATTATCAGTTTGCAATTAAGTGTTTTTAAGCTATTGCATCCAGTTATAACCAATGATGCACAAAACTCTTGATTACCTTTAACTTAAATGTCTTCATCTTGCATGAATTCTGTTACTGACACAGATACAGTATGAGAGAAAATATCCTAAATCAATAGGAAAGCTTGGGCACGGCTCATGAAGTAACTTTGAACTCTGAATTAGAATGTAAAATAAGAAGCAAACTGGATTAATTCGAATCAAAACTCCTCGTGTCTTTGGAGGCACACCCAGATCAATAGTACCCATCGCACGTGGTGATTTTAGATTTGTCTGAACTCCAGTTTTCCTGACTATGTTGAATAGGGTCAAAAATCCAGTCGAGACCTGAATCGGTTCATCAAACATGCGTGACCATTTACTGCTCATCACAACGGAAAGACTTTCTGAAGAAACTCGGACCCATTGGCCAGAGAGAACTGACTCTTTTCTGCGCGACTTTAGATGTTCAAAGATTGAGAGCTCATTGTAACATACCGTTTTAGCCAAATGATAATTGCAAAGCACTGTGTAATAGAAATTCGCTTCATAAGCGGCATTCAGAAAGTGAGACGGCCCAATAAATGCACGATTCCATAAAACAGTTAAACTATTTACAGCTGCATTAATAACAAATTGTTCATCAAATAAATAGCGATGGTTATTTCTTTCAGAACAACTGTTTGCAGAACAATTGTTAATCAAATAGTTTGCATCGTCTTCACGACTGTAGCAAAGGACTTTAGTTCCCCAGCGTCCTTTGTTGTTTTCATTCACTTCACTGGAATCCATCGTCAATCGTTTATTTTTCTCTCCATTATGAAACCGCACTGCTTCAATTATGTCATACAGATTGGCGGAAAGAGGAACTTCTATAAGGCAATTATCACCTTCTATGAGATATGCCTTTGGAAGTTTAAAATACCGTAGTGCTTCTTGCTCTTTTAAAACTCTGGCATCTTCATCGTGAGAGGCTGAACAAAGATCTAGCTGAATAGATATAGCTCTGTGAAGCCCTCTGATTTCTTCTGCCAATAGAGGACTTTTCGCAAAATAAATTGCGTTTCCAGACTTTAAAGGATTAACCAAATTAGCAAAAACAGAAAATATTTGACCAATGAGCAGAAGTTGTCGAGGACAATTCCAAAACATACTACTTGTTCTTTGCAACTCCTGACGAAAATCTAAAGTGTGCAACTGCACGTGCTCCAAAAGCAGGTTAGCTTCATTTTGCAAGTCAATGGAATCGGAGTCAAATAAATTATAGGAAGGCATGAAATAGTTTGGACATCGTTTCTCGATAAGCCATTCAATCATCTGACACAGTAATTCTTTTAGGGATATCTCTACGCGAGCTTCATCCCAGAACCAACTTGGTTTCTCCTCACATGCCCAAAACATGAGTGTTTTGAAGTGATATGTTCTTAAGATTGTCGAGTCACTTCCACCGGCTTTCTTCACGACATCACACTTAATCAGACGAAGAGTGCGATAAATATACTGCTGAACAACATTCCACGTATGAGTGAGAATAAATTCCGCTTGTGAGAATGAAAAGCGCCACTCATTCTCATCGTCTGGGTGACTGTAATGAGGTTTTAAAACCAAGTGACATCCATTAGTGCAAATGTTCTTAACAACATCATTCGATGGCCAACTATTGACTCGCTTGCGATTAGTCCAATCAGAGGCCACTAATGGCCAATATGGGCAACGCAGTCCTAATACAAGGTCCAATTTTATAATTTCAAATATTCTCAAACTACTCTCTGCATTCTCATATGCCTTCCTTGTGTGAAGATCAAGGTCTCCGATTTGAAAAGCCGTCTGCGTAAAAGCCGGACCGTTGTTAATACGCGCTAAATGACTTTTCTTTCCAATGTAGTTGCAATGTCCACTCTCATCATTAAAAAAAACTTTCGCAAAACCATCAGGCGAATTGCAAGTTTGTATCTTGTATATTTTACCAATAAATTGGTCTGGAACTGGCCTGTCTTCCGGTATACAAACTATGTCATTGAGCCATGACATAATATCTACATCTGAAGAATTTTCAATGTAATATTTGAGAGGAAGGTCGGCCAAGCTTCCAGTGATGAGAATGTTGAAATATTGTTGATTACGGTTTAAAATCATACGGCAAAAGTGTGAAATATCTTCTTTTTCCATTGCTAGAGGTAACTTGTAATCGTAATTCCGAGATTTCTACAGCGCCCAACGAAAGCCGCGCCGCGGGAACCAGCTTATTCACAGGCGAATTGTTTTTCTGTTAAAAAAATAACCAACGAATTACGTCATTGTAGTTTAAATATTATCTTAATTGTAAATGTACCTCAGTTATTGTGCAACCAGTCAACATTAGGGGAAATGATTACAGAGAATTAAAAAATTGCGGAGCTTAGGAGTAAGTATTCTGAAACATTATATGATGACAGTGAGATGAAAACCATCGACAGGCAGTTTATACGTGAATCAGCTCCAGCAAAATCTGAGGTGGCTAGTGCAATTGGTGAGCCAGCTCGTGGCAAGAACACCGGTCCATATGAGGTCCATTAAAGTTGATCAAGCATGACGGGGAAACAATAGTGAAAAGGATGTGAGGCATTATGGGAGTCTGAGGAATGGCCAGCAGGTTGGACAAACTCAATTTTCACTCATCTTCAAAAGAAAGGCGAAATGAGACAAAGCCCGAATTATCGGACCATAGTATTGGTCTCGTATGCCAGTAAAATCATCCTGAAGATTATCCTGGAAAGAATTCAGATGACAACAGAATCTGAGGTGGCAGATGAACATGCTGGATTTCGTAGAGGAAGGGGAACACGAGATCGGGTCATAAATCTTAGAATCATCATGCAGAAAACATGAATGCACCAGCAGCCTCTCTATTTCTAATTTGTTGAGTTTAGGAAGGCTTTTGATTGTGTCTCCAACGAAGTGCTCTGCATGGCCCTGATAGACATGGGTTACCCTATTCACATCGTGAACCTGCTTTTCGGACTCTACTATAAGCAGCAATCTATAGTGAGAGCAGCCGGTATGCCATCACGAAGGTTCCGTGTCAAGAAAGGGGTTCGACAGGGCTGTGTGATCTCGCCATACTTATTCAACATCCTGGCAGAGATAGTCATAAGAGAAGCGCTGGACGGTTATGATGGTAGAATTCAAAAGGGAGAAGAGTTACAAATCTGCGATATTCTGCTCACATTGTTCTGTGGACACCCTCGGATGCAGAGTTACATGCGATAGTGAATCGTCTTGATCGGCAAGCAGCAGTGTCTGTTGATTAATGTGTGGACAAAACCAAGATCGTGGTAACAAATGGTACAACCTGCTACATCAGAGTACAAGGTGATCAACTGAAGTAGGCTGACACATTTCCATATCTTGGCTCACTTATAACCGAAGACTCTAAACGCAGTAAAGAAATTCGATCAAAACTGGTAAAAGGACAAGTGTTGGGGCAGCATTAAAGAGATTTACGGCAGGAATAGAGGAGAGTCTGCTCGGACTATCCAGATAAAGAAAGCTTTCATACTTCGGGCATGTGCTATGAAAGAGTGGAGACTGCCTAGAGAAAGATATCATCTAAGGCTTAATCCCTGGATCCTGAGCTCAAGGACGATCCAAGATAACATGGATCGATAGCATCAAGTCATGGACTGAATTATTGTTTGACCAGTTGTGATAAAAGACAAATGACAGAAAGGGATGGCAAAACATTGTCTGTGGTGCAGCCAATCCTCGGCTCGAGGATAGTTCAGGACAAGAAGATTGTTATTAGACATTTGTTCAGCGCCGCTTCAAAAGGAACTAATCAGAGGGTCTTTGCGTTAGCCAAAACAATGTTAAATGCCATTAAGAACAAATGTACAAATAACTAAGCAATTCTCACAACAGGAGTCATCAATGACAGTCTACCGAAAAGTGTCGACTTCTTTAAAAAGTAGTTGAAATTCTTTTTACTTCATAACTCTTAGTATTTGGGCTGACCCTTGACTTTTGTAAAGCACCCTAGAAGTAGCCTGCTACTTACTACGCTATATAAATTGTCGTCAATGCGATTACAGTTACAATTTCAAAAATAAGATACGAGTCTGAGTCGAGTCCGCATTCGAATCCTGGTAAAACAAAGCTGGTGACTACAATTGTGTGTTATTCTATGTCGTTTTTCGAACGTGTGCTGCTAAATTATGTTGCAAACTAATTCGCTCGACTTGCAAACTAAACTATCAAATACTATCTCTTAGCATGCTTACCTTATGTCTAACTTCCACACGAAAGTCAGGAATTTCCAAGTTGTCCAACTTACCAAACACTCGACCACACACGCGAGTGACTCTCCGCATTCTGAATGACGCTGATATAAGTCACCCGGATATATTTACATGCATTATAATAATGGAGTTATAGCTTAATATGGCCAGACACCCACTTTTGCGTTATTGACTCAGCCACAGAATAGCCTAAAAATGGCAGCTGTGTGTTCCTGTCTCGAGCCAGCCTGTTGCAGCCCTTCGCAACCCTTACTTTCACACCGTCAGGGCACGTTGAGCCTACTTCTCGATTCAACGGTGCTTTTGGAACAATCTTCCACTGAAAATCTATCTGTTGCATGTAACACAGCTGAAGAAAGATTTGCAACTTCTCTTAAGATCAGTCATTTTACATCTTTGAGATAGTTATTTTTTCAGCGTCTGAGAGGTTACTGAAAGAAGCTATAAAATGCAGAGATGCTTGCATACATACATGCATACATATTTACATACCTTCATACATATTTACTTGTATGCATGCATACATGCATTCTTGCATATGTACATACATACATACATGCATACACACATAAATGCATACGCAGATGTTAAACAGTAAAAGTGGAAACGCTAAGTTATATATGAGTGCATCAGGACTAGAGAAAGAACTCATCGTTGACTGTATAAATAGCAAGTTGTTCTGAATCAAATATAATATAATAAAATCTCTCCGGAACATTATGATGTGGAAGTGAAAGACTTTATTCTTTGCCATCCATTACTCTAGTCCATGCATTAATCTGCTAACAGAAATGACTTTGAAAAATGGTTTTTGCAGGTCTTGGATCCTTCTCCACTTCCCAGCTCCAATCCATCTTAAATTCTGCCTTTCGCTTTATTGGTGGCAGTCCCAAATTTGGTCATATCCCAACATTCATGCTGGAAAAACTTCACTGGCTTCCAATTCGTGAAAGCATTCTGTTTAAGATTTTGGTCCCTGTGCGGAACTGCACTGCAGATCGCACCTCGACTTATGGGAATTTTGTGTCCCAGTTTCTACTGTCCCTGGCCGCAGGTTATTGCAGTCAGCGGTCCTAAGTAACCTGGTCATCCCCAGGCTCGAACGGCCATCGCACAGCATCATAGTTTTGCTGTCATTGGCCCCGCCTCGTGGAACAACATGATATTCCGCAGGAACTCTCTGTCTCTGTCTCTATCTCTCTCTCTCTCTCTCTCTCTCGCTCTCTCTCCTGCAAACGTTCCCTCTGCAAAGTCTGTTTTGGCCCTCAGATCTCGACTAAAACTTATCTCTTCCCGGATTCATTTCCTCCGTGGGCGGTTTCAGTGTCCTCTCCGATTACCTTCTTGGCTATCGCTGAATCTAGACTCTCTCTTTCTTTCTCTCTTACCGCAAGCGCTTGAAGACCGCATTATACCCCACTAGCTCTGGGGCATCGGAACGGGAGCGCCTCTGATGAGTCTATCTTGAAGTGGTGCTGTATAAATTTCCAATTACAATTACACAATCAGTCAATCAACGAATCAATCTTGTTTAATGCTCCATATTCAGAACAGACGTTGCAAATGTAAATAACAAAATTAATTATTAACCACAAGCAAACTAGACAGGACTGCTGTGTTATCTGCCGATACAGCGTCTCTATTCAAACCAGTAGGCTAGGCTTAGATTGGTTGCCCTCAGCATAATCGTTTTGTTTTTCTAATGTAATTTTAAATGCCTGCATAAGTAGATCAGATATACCGCCGTTAATTTCACGCACAAATCCTGGTATGGTGAAGATCTAATTCGCTTGTTGTAGTAGTTTCAATGTTTAACGACATTTTATGGCGTCAAAGGCCGTTGATGTCGCCCTCCTCGTTTATCCAGGCTTTGGACTGGCACTGCCCGAGTACTGCAGTGGCGGATTTCTAATTCGCTTGATGTTGATTCGTGGACTAAGTCGAGATTTACACTGGAGACGGAAAACATTCGTAAAATCAAAATTAGTAATAATCTCGACACTGAATTCTAAGTCGACGGAGTAAATGAATAACAAGTAAGATAATAAAAAGTTAGCTAATATATAGAAATAACTAAACACGTTCAGAACTAAATACAGAAATAGAGAACTACATGAGAAAATGCAATTAGGCATAAATTCTATTCAGCAGAGTAGGCCTAATGCGGTCAATATTATATTTGGAATTTACAAGTTCTGCAAGTGTCTTGTTGAGAAGTGCTTTTAAATAAATTGTTCTTAAAAGTAGAAGTAAATAAATATACTACAATTAAATGTTCCCAAATAAAAAACCTTACATAAATAAACATGTATAACCAGTTAAAAAATGAATAACAATATGCCTTTGGACAACACCTCTGACTTGATTGTGAATGAACCCTTGCCTCGCGTTAGGCTTTCAAGTAGCTCTATAGAAATTTGAGACTTTACGACCACAATTACGATTGTCAAATGTAATTTATTTAACGCAATAATTAAATTCACTGCTTTACCAGACAACCCTGCCACGCTTGTTTCTAATTAAAAGTAAGTCGGGCACCTGAAGTACCCATATATCCAAGCATGTAGGGCTATTTTTGAGGAGGGATATAGTAACGTTCCACGAGTGGCGTACTTGTGATCATGCAACTGTAGAGTGAGAGAATCGAAAGTGACAATATCTATGTACGGTTTAGAATCGGGTATGGATTTGTCTTGCTAGATGAGTGAGTACTAACATGTATGGTCCGCAATAAAACGATTAGAAACACACCACATTACACAAGCATCTATTGTTTTTCTACTTGACTACTGTAATTCACTTCTTATTGGTTTCAGTAAGGGAAGTCTGCACAAACTACAAATGGTTAAAAATCTCTCGCCATGGTCATAACAAAGACCCACAAATATCAGCAAATTAATATTATATAGAATTCATTGCAATAGTTTAGCAAAGAATCCATTTCAAGATCTGCCTTACAGTTCACAAACTAGGGCCTATTACATCTAAATCAGCCCTAAACCCGAACAGTGTTGGGCTCTCGAGCCTTCTCGGTAGCTAATGCAAAGGATTGGAATTCGCTGCCCAGTTCAGTTCGTTCTGTCAGTTTCTTGATATAGGCTAATAAAAGTCTAAACTAAACACTATTCTCTTTAAGCTGACTTGTCCTCTCTAAACTGGATTCTGATTTCTCTGATCAGTCGAAATTCGACCTGGTTTCTTCAACGAATTATGATTTTTATTCGCGATTTAACTATAGGCCTAATAATGCCATTTATGCGGGCCTGTCTCTTCTTCCGATTAATCTACTTCTGTCCTTTTTAAATGCAGATGCTCCGCTATATGGTGTGATTTCCAAATTTAGGCTTAGGCCGATATCTGTTTACAAACATGCGGGACGATGTGCATCAAGTGCGTGTTGAACTTGAAACGACTTTAAATCAATTAAGTTCAATCACAAACTTTGATAATATGCCACTTGGGTCAAAACTGCAATTACCTTCGAGCCATTTAGCTTTGTCTGCTCTTGATCACGGTATAAATAGCCAGATGCATATATAGCCTACATGCGGTTGCGGGTTCGCCTCCGTGTAACGACCCTGGACAAGTTGTTTGCGACCACCGTGCCTCTCTCATCAAGCAGTATAATTTGGTGCCGGTGTAAGCTGGGAAGTAAACGGCAAGTCCTGCGATGCACAGGACCTTGGGATTCGTTCATTGCCGGTTCACGGGTCAAGAAAAGAAGATGAGCACTTCTCCAACGTCTCACTTGTGAGATAGGCCTATGGGATACTTTACTTATTTACTACATACATTATGTAATCATGTGCGTCAAAGGGCAATTCCTGCTCCAGTGTCACACCCGGTCACGCCGAGAAATAAAGAAGGAGGGATTTTGGAATGTGAAACTGCAATTTATTTAGCCAGAGTTTGTCTTTTGGAGCTGCCGACGGTTATCAAGCCAGATCGTTTCAATTTTTCCAGGATGAATCCGGAGGCGGTTGGGTAACATCAACAGGCAAACCGCCTTAAATGTATCGACAATTTTCTCAGCAAAAAATGACTTCCTCTGCGGCTTGGCCATAACAGGCCGATAAGCCTGAAAACAGAGGACCAAGAATGGAACCTTGTGGAAGCCCAGATATGATGGGGGCCAGGTTGAACGAGCAGAACCTTAAAACCATCCTGCTCGAGTGCAATTGGGAGAAGAATGGGACAATGTTTAATAACGTCGGTGAAACATTTTTCCAATGTGCTTGCTGGATGGGAACGTTTTATCGGAACGGTCATACGGTAACTATATATAACCGTGTATATTTACATTTACAAAAAAACCTAGATAAGTTATTATTTTTGATTTAAAAGAGGCCCGAAAACGTGGCCACGTATATGCTTTACATATTTTTGGTATTCTTAATTTATTATTTAACAATTTTCATCGGTGGTACTCTTCCGTTTCTCTTTGATTTTAATTCATTTTAACTCTGAATTCTGATATAAGACGAAATTTTTACTTCTGATTTCTAATAAATCTGTGTTTGGATGATTTCGAAGTAACTGCTTTGGCCTCGCAGCGTTTACAGTACTTTGAATAAATCTTAGTTTGGCAATTATATCATGTCTTTGTTCGTAGCTGTTTGGACATCTGTAAGGCGGAGCAATTGAAAACTCAGACAAGTTTATTTAACACTGTACTACAAACAACGCAGACAAGGAAACAGAATTTCTTCTCCAATTCTGGTCAGAAATGGATTCATATCCGCGAAACACAGATCTCTTTAAAATTTCTGTTTTCAACAAACTAGACATGTGAAAACGTAGTAAGAAATATGCATTGAAATAGATAAATAAAGTTGCATATACAGTTTCAAACGATTTCCTTGAGACTTCTTTGAGGCTTGTTTTTCATTTCTAAAGCTTGGTGAAAGAGGCATGTGTGAGTAGACAAAATTCTACTCCAAACCAGTCAGGTATGGTCAAAGTTATAACCTTATATTTTCCTGTTTGCATATTCTGTCCTCCGTTCTCTGTAGCCTCCCTAACAGCAATGATGAAATGTTGTAGTGACCGGTTTAAAATCATTCGACAAAAGTGTGAAACATCTTCTTTTTCCATTCCTAGAGGAAACTTGTGAGCTTTTTTGTTCAAAATTAGCTAACAAATTACGTCATCGTAGTTTTTGCATTATCTTAATTGTAAATGTACCTCAGTTACTGTGCAACCAGTCAACATTAGGAGAAATATTACAGAGAATTCAAAAATTGCGGAGCGTAGGAGTAAGTATTCTGAAACATTATATGATGACAGTGAGATGAAAACCATCGACAGGCAGTTTATACGTGAATCAGCTCCAGCAAAATCTGAGGTGCCTAGTGCAATTGGTGAGACAGTTAGTGACAAGAACACCAGTCCAGATGAGACTTCATTCGAGTTCATCAAGCATAGTGGAAAAAACAATAGTGAAAAGGATGCATGGAATATGTGAGGCATTATGGGAGACTGGGGAATGGCCAGCAGGTTGGACAAACTCAATTTTCATTCCTCTTCCAAAGAAAGCCGAAATGAGACAAAGCCCGAATTACCGGACCACAGTCTTGGTCTCGAATGCCAATAAAATCATCCTAAAGATTATCCTGGAAAGGATTCAGATGAAACAGAATCTGATGAACAAGCTCGATTTCTTAGAGGAAAGGGAACACGAGATCGAGTCACAAATCTTAGAATCATCATGAAGAAACTAGAAAACATCAGAAGCCCCTCTAACTGTGCTTTTTTGACTTTAAGAAGGCTTATGATTAAGTCTCACATGAGAAGCTCTGGATGGCCATGAAAGACATGGGTTACTCCATTCACATCGTCAACCTGCTTTCCGCCTCTACTATAAACAGCAAGCTAAAGTGAGAGCAGCCGGTATACCATCACGAGGGTTCCGTGTCAAGCTGTGTGATCTCATCATACTTCTTAAACATCCTGGCAGAGGTGATCATAAAGAAAGCGCCGGACGGTTATGATGGTGGAATTCAAATAAGAGGCAGAAGAATTACAAATCTGCGATATTCTGATGACATTTTTCTGTTGGCAACTTCGGAAGCAGAGCTGCAGGTTCATCATTGAACATTATGGTTCAATGATGCACAATCCTTTTACAAGAGAACACAAATGCTCGATATTATTCGTTTAGTAGGCAGACCTTGCCGACAACCCATTATAAAGGTGAGCGTGTCCACTTTCACAAGGTTCTAAACCTGGACGAAATCTCTAGCTACATGTCTCTTAAGTACAATATACTTAATTGGTAGAAGTTTTTGTCTTAAATGTTTCATGAACGTGATTTCAATCCTATCACTTATTGCTTTCACATAATCAGTGTTTACTTACCTCAAATAACCTAGGTAGCTTATCTGAAGTTCTCGGTTGTGAGTCCAACTGAAACTGGTTTTTAATAGTATCATAAAGAATAATTGCTGGAATTGCAACGGCCCCAGAACACGTTGAACAAAAATATATAAGTATCAAAATATAAATCCTCATTGTCCTCTTTTCATGCATCTCTACAAGACACATTTTATTTCAAATTGGTCGAATTTGTATTAATTTATAGTTCGAATTATTAGACGACTAATATAATATTATGAATTTGTTGGTATTAGGTTCACCTGCTTGTTTTGGAAGAACTACTCTTGCAACTCTCAAACCGACCTAAGGAACACGTACAATCTGATCTTATCTCATCTGTTATAATATACTCCGATTTCGGGTCTGGTCTTGTGTGTTATGGTCTAGCCTAGTCTAGTTTATTCTAAACTAATTTAATCTAAATACTTCTGTAGCTAGTCTAATCTCCCTATTCTAATGACTTCTATAGCGCCGTTTCTATAATGTACAAGACATCGACCGATGTTTTTCACTTCGTCTGTAATGCGTTACGCGTTTCTGTTGTTATTGTTGTCATTGTTGCTTAGTGTGCTTTTATTTTGTTTGCCATTGGGGAGTTTAAAGTAAAATGCTATCAGTTTAAAGTAAAATGCTATCAGTTTAAAGAAAAATGCTATCAACTATTCCAATCTTTTTGTTGTTACGCTATGTGACGTCACGGGAGGTAGACCAATGTACGAATGTATGCATGGTGTGCAAGCATGTGTATATGCATGTTTGCGTGTATTTATGTATGTATGCATGTATCTATGTACAGGTTTCTCAATAGCGACCATATGGCCTCGGCACCGCACATTTTCATTCAAATTATCTGATGGGATCCTTTACTACCGCTGCCTGCTTGATGAATGCTTCAAAATGCGTAGGTTTCCGTTGATTCCATAAGCTTTAACTGAAGCAGTCAACCAAGCCAGGTTTCAGGCTACAGACAAAATAAAGAGTCTAGACCGTTAGATAACTGAAAATTAAATTATTGTAAATTTTTACATAATGCATGTTGCACATATAATTTTTTATGAGCTATTATAGCTTTAGAGCATATCTTTCCATTCATGCACAATTATTTAGGGTGAGCGATAATCTAGTGGCTAGTTTGCTAAACCGTCAAATCACGGGTTATTGGTACAAATCCAGGCCAGGATAAAACATATTTTCACTAGAGTTCTTTTTAATTGAGCTATAAAAACAGTACGATGTCGAGTGGAGGACTGCCCACCCGCCCTCAGTCGAAGTCGCTAACGTCTATTAACCAAGGGTTTCATGTTCTTCCATATACATGTATAGTCATGTTTCAATACATTGTGTGTCGTACATTTAGCCTGCAAAGGATTTATCATTGGATTTACAACTACGTTGGGATTTGCTGTATGTGTGACCTTCGGTATTGTCATCGGTCTTCTTGTCGTTGTTCTGAGAAAAAAGTAGATGAACATTACTTAACTGTGTCTAATTCTTCAAATAGTTATTAACATGAAATAGCTCACTCAAGTTTTAATTGTCTCCATTCCTCATAACAGCACTTCGACTGCCGGCATCTAGCATTCACAATTTGCACCAAGACACACTGCCTATTGATTTTTGTCTTAGCATTTACTGGAGCCATCAGTACTGTGCAGTATATTTGTTGGAAGTATAGACAATTAATAATTCTCCACTTATTTATATTTTATAATCAGTCACTAGATATAAACCGAATTATAATTTATAATAAGAATATTATGATTAAATGAAGCGGTATTTCAATTTTTCAAAAGGAAGGAGGGATCTGCGCAAGCAGAAGAGACACCTCAGCTAGAAGCATCTGTATAAGACGGTCTCTAAATGAACAAGATAATCTGTAGCACAATCTAGAAATGATCTAAATATATAGTCTAGCTTCTTTTAGAGGTCTTTCTAGCTGCTTTCTGACTGCAAGATAATCACCGTCGCCCCCTGAATGGTTTATTTTATGGTTTATACTTACACGCATTGGACTAACAGCCTAAATGCTGCTGGTTTGACCGTAGGCTAGAAGCATTTTAATCGTTCGTCGTTCGGTAGATGGCGGTGATGGTCCGAGGGAGTGTCGGATACCGCCGGATCAACCAGTATGCAAATAATGCAACTGCATAGGGCCCCCGCTGACATGTATTCCAAATGCTCTCAATTTGATAATGAATGCTTCAAAATGCATAGGTTTCCGTTGATTCCTCCCTGGCTGGGGAGCTTAGGAACCTCTCCAGACGTTGTTGTCGTTAGGGGCCTGCGCCTACAGAGGTCACTGTTCCAGGCCCTCTGAATCTTTTCCAGTTACTCTGCGCTCTGGCTTTAAAAAGTTGTGTACGACTCTGTTCATAGTCTACGATGGATGTATGTTGTCAGCATAAAAGACAAAACAAATTTAGACGGCATCTAAGACGCACATTATTTAATCTATCTGCTGTGTGAACTTGAAAACACAGTTTACAACATTGACCCACCCCACCCATCATCGGCTTGGATGTTTCTTCACTTGCTGAACATACCCAACTATATTGGGGATTTTATTATTGTTTCTTATAATGTTGTAGCTCTTGATGGTTTTAAGTAAAGCTAGTTATTTGTATTGGAACTAAATTAATGTTTACAGTAGTAAGCGGATTTTTATTCCAGTTTAAAATATGATACTATTGTTACACGTGTGTTAGTCAGATCCCAAATTGTGGCTACCTGCTTTGAGACTTAATCAAAAATTAAGAAGGGAAGAGCAGCCATTTAAGCAAAAACCCGAGACTAAGCGGTAGGTATGAATTGTAAGCGACTTCACTTTCTTAGCCTCGGCACATGAAGGGGTTGAAGTACATACTACGATTCGACAAAAATATTACCAAATCTTCTCATTTTGTTGTTGTTCTCGAGATATTTGTTGTCAGGAAGTCATTAGAATTATTTACAAAAGAGAACCTGTGATGTTTTTAAACTGGTGCTGATGCTTTAGCAACATCTTTATTCTGGTGTAAACCTCTGATACTAGTAGTAAAGCTGTAGCTTTAAAAAACTCGTAATGTTATTAAATTGTTTGTTGTTCTATTTAGTATAATAATAAATGTTCTTATATTTTCTTAACAGTTCTTTGTTAGAATGGCTTATTTCTTAGAAACTAGTAAGTTGGACAGAGTGCTGCATCATTATAAATAAGTTTATTCGTATTTTTCTAGTAGATTCCGCTAATATCAACTGCATTTGTTAGAACATCATGATGCTTGTTTTTTTTTGCAATTGTGGTTTTACTTTGAGAAGCTTTGAATGCAGATTTACGATTAACCTGTGTCTGTGCATCTTAACAACTTTAGGGTAGACTAGAAATCGTTGATGCCATCGATAATCGTTTGGTTCCAAAGAATATGAGTGGAACTTCGAGTGGTGATTCACAAGTAGGGAATCTCTGAAATGATCTCCGAACTGGAATTTTAAAAATCGATTAATGTTTACTAATTATTTTCATATTTACCGTAAAGCCTTGGAATTTTTCCGGACACAGTGTATATATCGTATTTGACCTTTTGGATTTTGAATACTTTTAGGATTTTTTGGCAGAGTTGGATTAAAAATTTGCAACGAAGCCACAGAACTGTCTACATGTGTACTGTCGACCTGGGCCCTTTAGGGCGCCTGAGAGCTAGGGTTGGGAGGAGGGCGAGTTTCCAACGTCGGAGCCAAACAACCAGAAGCCGAGTTTACATTCCCATGCTGCAGATTTTATACAGGTGGTTTGTGGGAATCGGCGCAGTGTTTAATGTGGGTCCATGAATATAAACCATGTCATCTCTGTTTTGTAGCAGTTTTACGGCCATACACATACTGCAGTCGCCCAGAGTTTTTGCGAAGTCGGAGGGAGGGGACGCGTCGAGGTCTCCATTTGGATTTAGTCAAATTTGTATAAAAAGACACTTGAGGTTAAATGAAAAGGTTAAATGAAACAGGATGATAAACGATGATAAGTTATTCCATTACACGGCAACTAGAAATAGGACGAAATATTTGTCTTTTTTAATTATTATGCGACAGACTTTGATATAAGGGCATAGCGTCTACTGAGATAAAGAGAAGGGCGTAACATTTTAACTTCTAAAACAGCCATAAATTTAACGCAGCTATGCATATATTGGCCTAGACTCGATTCATCAGTAGGACATTTTAGCCTATTTCTCGTCGCTACACATCCAACTCATCGACGTAAGTATACGGAGATCTCAAAGGCGTCGCAGAGCTTTAGAATTTGCCTGATCTTTAATAATATTAAAACATTCATTCGAGAAATAAGAGGATTTCTTAATCTGAGAGGAAGTCACCTTTTAATTCGTTGCTGAAAAGAACCGAGATAATCGTAATCGTAATCTCAAGAATTTCTAAAGCGCTACTTTAGAGCTAAACGCAGGACACCAGGTTATTCACGAGCGCTACGTCAAGTCAGAGGGGATGTCCAAAGATGCCATGGGAAGAACAAAGTCAGGTTATCAGAAGACCAGAGAATGAAGGGGAGAGAGGAGCTGCTACGATGGATTGGGGGTAGGTTGAAAGAAATGGGAAGATGGCCGATTGGGTGGATCATTAAAAGATTTCTTGAAAAGATGATACTTCAGTTCTTAATGGAATGCCTGAGGAGTAATAAATTGGGAAGCTTCAGACAGATGATGACGGGTGAACGAAAGAAATGATAAAGGAACGGAGAATTTGCGAAATTCAGAACGGAGATCGTTCCGCATTCGAGGTGCGGTGTGGTATATGGATCGGTTGCAGAACTTAAGATGAGCAATTAAAGAGGGACGAGGAAGAGTGAGATAAGAGGATGAACGGGTAGAACGGGTGACTGGACGGTAAAGGGTTTGCGAAGATACATGGATTGGATTGTAAAGAGTTAGACCGATATAGGTTAGAGAAAGAACTTTAAAATGAATGCATTCAAGAATTTTAGCCGTTCTCCCTACTGCATTGACAGCCGCTCCTAGTTACTTATTCTTCACTATATAAAAATTTATAAGAAATATCACAGTGAAGATTTGTGTAAGAGAATATCAAATCAGATGTCTAAGCTGATTTGATTTGTACACTTTGCAATAGTATACAAGTTGGAAGTACACACTTGAGACAAGGAAAGAAGAGATCTAGTCAGTGTCTGTTGAAAGAAAGCCATTATAGTATAGCTCACGATTTCGTACGGTGGGTGGGACAATGTTTGGGCAGATCGGCATAGGCCTACGTTTACAAAAGGCAGAGATAGTTTTCGTTGGGGAGGTATAATTTGATGTTGGATTTACCAAGAGGGTTCGAGAGTAGATCCTGCTTAATAGCTGTTCAGGCAGGGAAAGACACAGTACAGTCTTGAGGCTCGGTCGTGGGGCCTATCCTTCATAAATCCGATAGGATGACCTGTTGAAAAATAACCACAGGATTCCAGACCCCCACGCATAGCACGACATTGTGATTCATCGGGAGTGTTTACTTAAGTAGGGATAACTAGCATATATAGGAGGTAGAAGTTAGAAGAGAAACACAACCCATCCTATATAGTCTCCTCTCCCCTCCTCTCTCTGGTACCCCGGCAATCGGACTTTGTTCCTAACATGGCATCTTTGGACAACATCACGGACTTAACGCAGCGCTCTTGAATAAGCCGGTGCCCAACCCTTAGCCTTTAGGTAGCGCTTTATAAATTTCGAGTTTATTATTTTGATTACGATTATTTGCATTCGTTGAATCCGATACAACTACGACTACTAAAATTTGATTCTTTCAGAATCTCCTGCCACCTGGTGCGTGACTGTTGGTCTTCCCCGTGTTCTGGGTTTTATAATGTAACGTTGGTCGTGAAACTGTATTAATATTTGAATCAAAATAGTCTCTGAGGCTATTCTTTCACAAGAAAAATATAAATAGGGTGAAACATTCCATATGTATAGGCATCTCATACAGGGCCTATGATATACAATTTGCAAATTAAAGAGGCCAGAGCAACAATCCTGGTATGTGTCGAATTTTTCTTTAATTATTCGATAGGCTGCGATCGTAAGGACGGCACATGCACTGAGTAAGAAAGGGGCAGTTTAGCATCTAACAATAGCCAGCTATGCCTTGTATTCTGAAGTAGGCAAATTTAATAGGCTACTTTTGCTGTCAACAAGCAAGTCATCAATAATGAAGTCATAAATTCTCTAAATTTAATCAGCTATTTGTCTGTAGATTCATCAGTAGCACATTCAACTCCATATCTCGTCGCTACACAACGATTTCATCGACGTAAGTATACCTATGTCAAGATGAAAGTCAGCAACTAGAAAACTAGAAATTGTCTAACAACATAAGTTTACATCATGCTAGGAACAAAAGCAGACTTAATCTTGAGATAGCCTGAGGCGGAGTTCTGTGCAGGCCTGCATATGGGTGGCACTTCAGTCTCTCGGTAACGCGTTTGGTCAATGATCATGCGGTTGCGGGTTCGACTCCGTGTAAAGACCCTGGAAAAATTGTGTTCACACCGTGCCTCTGCCTCCGAACGGGATCCGGACAAATCCCCCTGGACATTTCCCCCCGGACGTTTCCCCCCTGTCATCTCCCCCTGGATTTTCCCCCGGGTGTTTCAATAGGATAAAAAAACCTGGATATTTCCCCCCAAATGTCCACAAAAAGTAAACAATTTCTATCTATACGGACCTTTTAGTGCTTTGATGTTTGAGTGTGGAAATACAAACAATATTTAGCAAAGACTTTTAATATAGCAACAAACTGAGTAAACAGTTTTCTAGAAAGGCTATTAATGCTTTGATGTAAATATAGCTTTATTTAATTGTTTATATTTATTTGTTGAACAACCAGGCTTTTAATGCTTTCAGTCTTAATTAATTAATGTTTACTCATTTTGATGCTTAAAGTAAATGTTTAATAAAGTTTGATATTTACTCAATCTGTTGCTATATAATCTGCCATGAATTAGTTAAAAAAGCAGTTGAAAAGCCACAGCGATGGAGTCGGAAACTATAGCTAGTATACGTAGAAAAAACAAAGTTATTTTAAACGGTTTTGTTTACGTTAAACAAAAAAATTTAACAAATAACGTAATTAGTTATGAGTGCGAACGTCGTAGAGGTGCAGGGACAAATTTAAGTGAGTGTATCACTTAAATTCATTTTAAAAAAATTATTCTTTTTATTTGTAACCTATACAAAACTAATTGTGATGTTTGTTGATATAAAATAAATGACTTGGGGGGAAATGTCCGGGTGGGTATTTACCCGAGAAGAAAATCCATGGGGGAGATGGCGGGGGAATGTCCGGGGGGAAATTACCCGGGGGATATCTCCTAGACTCGCCACCGAACAGTATAAATTGATACTGGCTTAAGCTGGGAAATAAACGGTAAGTCCCGCAATGCGCTGGCCCCTTGTTGAGGAACCTGGGATTCGTCCATTGCCGGCTCAAGGGCTTAAAGAGAAAGAAATGAGCATCTCCTCTACATCTCACTTGTGGGCTATGGGATACTTAACTTAATTGCGCACTGGGCAAAGCAGAGGTGAATTAAGAGGCTGCGTTGCCCGATGTGCAGACCTGAAGAGTAAGGACTAATCTAGAAAAAACTGCTGATCGGTAAGCAAACTGTTCTTACCAGGTCATCCTGTGATTATCGAGTCGGAATGTCGGAATTTTTGGCCAGAAAGATTAGAATCTACTTCAATAGCTTCGATTTTGACAAAGACGGTTTTGTGTCAAAGAAAGATGCTGAGGCAATGGCTGATCGTTATAGTGACGGTATAAAGGTCGATGCGGCTGAAAGAGAAAAGACCAGAGCAATTTTTGCTAACGTAAGCTCTTATTGAGAGTACTTTTCTTTATGCTTATGCTTAATGTTAACTACTTATGACATTTTACATTTAGCCTTGTTGTTGACGTGGACTGTTTTTGCGTAATTTTGTGTAATTTCTTTAAGTTTTTTTTAACTTGGGGTAGTTTTGATTTGGTGTCGGAATTACCAAGAGGGTTGGAGGGTTCGACCTATTTGCCACAGGCCACAGTTCAACCCCAACCATGATCAAAATGGTATCAAGCCAATAATCCCTGGCAATACAATCACCCGGGCCAAAAAAACCTGTGAATAACCCCTATTGGAATAAATCCCAGAAAAAGAACGTACAGTTTAAAATCCTCTGGCGAATAACCCCCGATATATATATCGTATTTGAAATGTGACAGTAGATCAAAGGAAGTACTGATAAAATTTCTCATAAAACATGAAATCAATAATATTCTATTATGGAAGATTAATAGGCGTAAAACAAAAGCGGGCGAAGGAAAAATTCAATTTATGCATAAGAGTTAATGCACTCCATTTTACGATACCGCATCGCTGGTTTTTTTTTGGGATAAAATAATGATATTAAGTCTAGAGCTGGGTTGGTATAGGATTTTTACGTTGGCACCGATTTTGTTTACTTTCTTGGTATTACTTCAAAATCGGTTCGGTTTCGGTTTTTCTAAACATCGCGAAATCGGTATCGGTTTTTGGTGTTTTATTAAATTTTGTTCTTTATGCCTAAAGTTTATATTACCCCTTTTCTGGTTTGCAGTCCACACTTCGCAACTGTACAATGTACAGTGCTGTTTAGCTGTCACAAAATCGTATCATAAAAACTAAAATTTTATTTTAATTTTACGTTAAACTACAAAAGTTATCACTTTGTAAAATGCCTTTAGTTCTGTACACAACACCACATTAGGAACAACTTATTGAATGCTTTATCTGTACTAATGTGGTAAAACACGGATGTCCAATATCTTTCAAAAAAGTCCTTGCAGTCGTCAGTAAATTTTGCGATAGAAAAACTGATACGAGATAATTGGCTCTAATAGTCCGCGACCCAAGTGCGCCACGCACAACTTCCACTTATTCGTAGTACGAAGGACTGCGTCATTTTCTGTACCAAAAAGATGGGACGTAGCTGTTACTTTTTAAGTAACGGGTTGCGTGAACGGAACACAAACATGGGACGAGCAGTCAATGTCAGTACTTTCCACAAAGTTAAAGAATGTTGAATGGATGAAATTGTCACAAAATAGTTAGGCCGACAGGGGTGGGTGGGTTCGGCCTGGCCTGTGTGGCCCAGGACTTCACGGCTGACGTCTTAGATGCATTCCAGCTGAAGATGGCGTCTCATGCAGAGAGGGCGAAGATGACGCCTCAGGCGGAGACGGCGACCGAGGCGTAGACCGTCGAAAGAAGCGTCCCGGCGGAGACGGCGACCGAGGCGTAGACCGTGCTGCAGGCGGAGACGGCGACTCAAGCGAAGACCGTGCTGCAGGCGGAGACAGCGACCCAGGCGAATACCGTGCTGCAGGCGGAGACGGCGACCCAGGCATAAGTCATTATTCTTGATGGCGCCTCAGCCATTGTTCTTTGTTCGTCGTTCCTTGGGTATAAAAGCGCCACTGCCAAACCAATAAAAGGTGTCACGAACGTTCGTTGTGCAGATAATTAAAAAGAACTCTCCATGTTGGCGACAGCGAAGCAAAGCAATCACAAGTTTTGTGACAAAATAAAACATTATTTTGTGAGGAATTACGTTTCATTTTTGATTTTTGCGTATACCGACTTTTCGGTTTTTTGTCTTCGCTTTTTTCGGTTTTTCAATACCGACTTTGTTGTCAGTTTCGAATTTATTAAAAACTGATGTTTCGGTTTCGTATCGGTTAAGTCGACCCAACACTACGACTACGAAGGTGACATAACACAACACAAAGGTTAAATATAAGTAATCTGTCATTAATTAACAAAAATATCTTCAGTCAGAACTACGGCAACTATCTTTCCCATGCCGCCAGCTCACCAATCATGTCCGCCTTCCAAACGAACCAGATGCATAATTTCAAATATAGAAACTAAAGTTTGAATAAGCAGTATCATTAGAAAATAATTATACTCAACGTTTTTGCTAATTAAATGAATTCAGTTGCTACAATCTAACCTGCAATATCCCTAGGTCCTTCTCATACTTTATTATATCCACGAGCCATGTAATGTCATCACAGGTATGGAGGCAATGGATGAAATCTTTAGGATCCGATGACAACGAATTGCTAACTTCATCCATTATGACCAAGTCCGTTAAGCAACAAAGAAATGATCCGGACCTCAAGGCGACATTTCTGGCACTTGGCCACCAGGTCTTTAAGCTTCTGGATGTGAATGGAGACGGCTTTTTACAGGAAGAAAAATACGCCAGAGCATTTGCTCTATTCGGCTACCACGATACTTCCGTCGTAGGAAGGGTTTTTGAGTGCATCGATCTAAACCAAGATGGAAAACTGAGCTATGCGGAGTTTACCACTGCCTTATATGAGTATTTCACATCAGAAGATGAAAGCAGCCCCTATAATTCGTTGTGGGGACCTCTCGTCTAAATGATAAAATTTCTAATTCGGTTATCTTAAGCTGTTGGGGTTTGATATTCGATTTACTGCAGTTCTGCTCGACGACGGTAAAGATGTCCATTCATATATGATCATTGCTTCAGGATAAACAGCTGTGTAGTTGATAGTTGGAATGCCTTTATTCTTATAAACTTGTTTAACTTTGACTATTGGTCTGTGTACTACTGCTATTGTAGATGTCGTAGATTCTTAAAATGTAGTGTTTCATTGTGATGACTGTGGCCTATCGGCTCCAGAATTTTAAACAACTGTTAGTCTATGCGAAACAGGTGAACTACACTGAACACTAAAATAGTGTATGAAGCATCAAATGGTTTTCAAATTTTAGAATGTTAATAAGTCATTAATTCTTTCCAAAATTTATGAGCAGGGAACCACAGATTCTTTATAATTACTGACATAATAAATAACGTTTATCTGCAAAAAATAAGAATATATTTCCTGAATTGGGTTTCTCCAATTCGACCATCACAAGAAGAGCTTTGATTCCGTCAATCTGAACCGCGATGGGTAGCTCAGCTGGGAAGAGCATTTGCCAAATATTAGTGTGTGACACGCATCCGTCATTGTTTCCTTAGGACCATATTGATAAGGGGGGAATCGTTGTAAAGTTACTTCCTTATATGTTATTTTGCAATGTTTCATGTGGCCAAAATTATCCTCTTCTCTTATCAAAACGATTGGTAATTCAACAGAAGATCTCCATCATAATTAATCATAATTAAATCTGCATTTAAAATTCTCAGTATATTAGGGTTACAAAACATAATTACATTTCAAATTGGTTTGCTTATGTTTCGATGTAATCGAAAAATGCTGTCTTGTAAATCTGATGATTACTTTACATGGATATTGCTGCGCATTCATGTAACACTCGGGCATCATTGAAATATCCTAGTTATACTGCACGAAACAAGTTGAAACAAATTTCATTATATATTGTGACCCGTCTTTAAGAAATTATCTTTCTAACGATTTAGCAAATATATTACCATTAGTCAATTCAAGATCAAACGAAAAGTTATTTGAATAATATATACAAATATGCTTTTTATCAGATGTGATATGCTTGATTATTGGACATATTGGCTTTACGCCAATGTTATTTTTGGAGTTCCTCTGTAAAAAATTACTCAACTTCTATAGTCGCCCCAAATCAACATTGGAAGTAGGCAAGGTTGGTCATTCATAAGCGGGTTATTCGGATTCTTTTCGGTTGATCTGTTGACCTCTGCATCAACCTTTGTGTGTATTTTAATGCTGCAATATTTTATTAATTTGATGTTAAAATTGAGAGGTTAATAAAAAGCTATTCAACTCAATATATTGCGCTGTGATGCCCAGCTCTGGATAGGTTACGTTGTCACTTTGCGTCTGCCCAGAGGCGCCTTTCTGGTTTGTTCAATATCTCTTTTTAAGCTCTCTTTGGGACCCGCCCACACTTTAGCCTCACCTGATGTAACCATGTGTTAGACTATCAATTATACTTGGCGCCGTTGGGGCCTCTCGGTGATGTTAAAAGCGCCTCAGTTTCTCCAGCATTCGTTTGAAAATGATGCCCGACGAGAGTCCAATTATCTAAATCATAATCGAATCGTTAGTTGGAAACAGTTGAAGTTATTAGCATGATCATGAAGTCGACCACTAAATCAATTAAAAAAATAATTAACAAAAACTTTTTGCATTGTCAGTTCGCAATTGTTTGGAAGTTGATGCACCCAGTTATAAATAATGATGTACAAAATTCTTGATTATCTTAAAATTAATGACTGCGTGTTGCATGAATTCTGTCGCTGACACAGATACAATATGAGAGAAAATGTCCTATGTCCATCGTAAAGCTCGGGCACGGCTCATGAAGTAACTTCGAACTCTGATATAGCATATAAAATAAGAAGCCAATTGGATTAATTCGAATCAAAACTCCTCGTGCTTTTGGAAGCACTTTCAGATCAATAGTCGCACCTGGTGATTTTAGTTTTATCCGAGTTCCAGTTTTTCTGACTGCGTTGAATAGAGTAAAAAATCCGGTCGAGACCTGAATCGGTTCATCAAACATGCGTGACCATTTACTGTTTATCACAACGGAAAGACTTTCTGAAGAAACTCGGACCCGTTGGCCAGAGAGAACTGACTCTTTTCTGTGCGACTTTAGATGTTCAAAGATCGTGAGCTCATTGTAGCAAACGGTTTTAGCCAAATGAAAATTGCGGAGCACTGTGTAATAGAAATTCGCTTCATAAGCGGCTTTCAGAAACTGAGTCGGCCTAATAAATTCACGACTCCATTCATCAGCCCAATTATTTACAGCTGCATTTAAAAAAAATTGTTCATCAAATAAATGGCCATTTCTGTTAGTACCACTATTTGCAGAACAGTTGTTAATAAAATACTTTCCATCGTCTTCACGACTGTAGCAAAGGACTTTAGTTCCCCAGCGTCCTTTGTTTTTTTCATTCACATTACTGGAATCCATCGTCAACCGTTTAGTTTTCTCTCCATTATGAAACTGCAGTGCTTCAATTACGTCATATATATTGCCGGAAAGAGGAACTTCTATAAGGCATGTATCACCTGCTATTGGAAGCTTAAAATACCGTTGTGCTTCTTGCTCTTTTAAGAATCTGGAGTTTTCATCATGAGAGGCTGAACAAATATCTAGCTGAATAGATATAGCACTGTGAAGCCATCTGATTTCTTCTGCCAATAGAGGACTTTTGGGAAAATTCTCTGGTAAATAAATTGCGTTTCCAGACTTTAACGGATTAACCAATTTATCATAAACAGAAAATATTTGAACAATGAGCAGAAGTTGTCGAGGACAATTATAATACACACTACTTGTTGTTTGCAACTCCTGACGAAAATCTAAAGTGTGCAACTGCACATGCTCCAAAAGTAGATTAGCTTCATTTTGCAAGTCAGTTGATTGAGAGTCAAATAAATTAAAGGAAGGTATGAAATAGTTTGGACATCGTTTCTCGATAAGCCATTCAATCATCTGACACAGTAATTCCTTTACGGATGTCTCGACGCGGGCTTCATCCCAGAACCAAATTGGTTTCTCCTCACATGCCCAAAACATGAGTGTTTTAAAATGATATGTTCTTAAGATTGTCTCATCACTTCCACCGGTTTTCTTCACGACATCACACTTAATCAGACGAAGAGTGCGATAAATATACTGCTGAACAACATTCCACGTATGAGTGAGAATAAATTCCGCTTGTGAGAATGAAAAGCGCCATTCATTCTCGTCGTCTTGGTGACTGTAATGAGGTTTTAACACCAAGTGGCATCCATTATCACAAATGTTCTTAACAACATCTTTCGGTGGCCAACCATTGACCCGCTTACGAGTAGTCCAATCAGTGGCCTGTAATGGCCAATATGGACAACGCAGACTTAACACAAGATCGACGTTTATCATTTCAAGCATATTCAAACCATTATTAGCATTTACCTTCCTTGTGTCAGGAAAAAGGTCGTTAAGACAAAAGGCCGTTTGCGTAAAAGCCGGCCCGTTATTGATACGCGCTAAAAGACTTCTCTTTCCAATGTAGTTGCAATTTCCACTGTCATCATAAAAAATAACTTTCGCAAAACCTGCAGGCGAATTGCAAGTTTGTATATTGTATATTTTACCAATAAACTGGTCTGGAACTGGCTTATCTTCCGGTATACAAACTATGTCATTGAGCCATGACATAATGTCTACATCTGAAGGATTTTCAAAGTAATATTTGAGAGGAAGGTCAACCAAGCTTCCAGTAATGAGAATGTTGAAATATTGTTGATTACGGTTTAAAATCATTCGACAAAAGTGTGAAATATCTTCTTCTTCCATTTGTAGAGGTAATTTGTGAGATTTTTCTGTATAAAATTAGCCAAAGAATTACGTCAACATTGTCTTAATATTATTTTAATTGTAAATGTACCTCAGTTATTTTTGCATTCAGTCAGCAACAGGTGAAGTGATCACAGAGAATTCAATAAATTGCGGAGCATTTAGTGAAAACAGTGAAACTTTATATGATGACAGTGAGGTGGAAAACATCGACAGGAAGTTTATACATGAATCAGTTCCACTAAAATTTGAGGTGGCTGGTGCAATTGGTGAGACAGTTAGTGGCATGAGCAGCGGTCCACATGAGGTTCAGTTAGAGTTGATCAAGCACGGTTTAGAAGCAATAACGTAATAGATGCAACGAATATGTGAGGCATTATGGGAGCCTGGGGAATGGCCAGCAGGTTGGACAAATTCAATTTCCATTCATCTTCAAAAGAAAGGCGAAATGAGAAAAAGCTCGAATAGGAGCATTGTCTTGGTCTCGCATACCAGTAAAAATCATCCTAAGTATTATCCTGAAAAGGATTCAGCTGAAAACAGAATCTGAGGTGGCAAATGTATAATCTGGATTTCGTAGAGGAAGGGGAACACGAGATCAAGTCACAAATCTTAGAATCAGCATGCAGAAAACTTGAAAGCACCAGCAGTCTCTCTATCTCTAATTTTTCATTATAAGAAGGCTTTTGATTCTGTCTCCCACGAAATGCTTTGGCTGGCCATGAAACATGGGTTAACATTCACGTCGTCAACCTGCTTTCCGGACTCTACTATAATTAACAGGCTATAGTGAGAGCAGCCGATATACCATCACGAATGTTCCGTGTCAAGAAAGGGGTTCGACAGGGCTGTGTGATCTCGCCATACCTATTCAACATCCTGGCAGAGATGGTCATAAGGGAAGCGCTGGACGGTTATGATGGTGGAATTCAAATAAGAGGGAGAAGAGTTACAAAGCTGCGATATTCTGATGACATTGTTCTGTTGGCAACTTCAGAGGCTGAGCTACAGGAGATAGCGAATCGTCTAGATCGAGCAAGCAGTAACCAGGGCCTGCTGTTTAATGTGGACAAAACCAAGATCATGGTAACAAATGGTACAACCTGCAACATCAGAGTACAAGGTGATCAAGTGGAGTAGGTTGACACATTTCCATATCTTGGCTCACTTGTAACCGAAGACTGTAAACGCAATAAAGAAATTCGATCAAAACTGGTAAAAGGACAAGTGTTGGGGCAGCATTAAAGAGATTTTGGAGGAGTCACGGTATATATCGTTGGCAACAAAGCTACCACTTCTGAAGGCTCTTGTATGGACAGTAGCACAATAGAGCTGATAGAGCTGGACTATAAAGAGAGATGAAGAGGCAAGAATCAACGCATTTCAAATGAAGTGTCTGCGGCAGATTCTTAGAGTACCGTGGACTGCCAAGAAGACAAATGATTGGGTCGTAAAGACGGAAGGAATAGAGAGGAGTTTGCTCGGATTAATCAAATAAAGGAAGCATTCATACTTCGGGCATATGCTACGAAAGAGTGGAGACTGCCTAGAGAAAGAGATGATCTGAGGCATAATCCCTGGATTCTGAGCTCAAGGACGATCCAAGATAACACGGATCGATGGCATCAAGTTATGGACTGAATTATCGTTTGATCAGTTATGATAAGAGACAAATGACAGAAAGAGATGGCAAAACATTGTCTGTGGTGGGGCCAATCCTCGGCTCGATGACGGTTCAGGAGAAGAAAATTGTTATTGGACATTTGTTCAGCGCCGCTTCAAAAGGAACTACATGTAATCAGAGGCTCTCCGCGTTAGCCAAAACAATGTTCAAATGCCATTAAGAACACGAATGTACAAATAACCAAGCAATTCTCAGGCCAACAAAGTCATCAGTGATAAGCTCTCGCGCACATGCACAGCCCAACCAGTGGATTCCGTACTAGCTTTGACAGATGACAGCAAGTTGCATCAAGGATGAGAAGAGGAACGAAGTTAGGCCATGTGATTCACAGCCAATGGCACACGGTTGCCTCACAGTCCAGCAGTCCCTCGAAGATGGAAGATTATGCGGCGTTCGGATATCCCTCAAACCGCTGAAAATGCGCAGGACAGGCATTGGTCGGCCACCAGTCATTAGATGGTAGAGCCATTTTGTGGTTAACGGTCGATGCCCCTCCTATGACTTTCTTCTAACTTTTCCCACCGAATCCAAGATTTTCCGCTGCAGACCACATACGTATGTCTGTGGGTCTGAGGCTTGATTATTCAGCTGCAAACCCGTCTCCCTCTGTAGCTGGACCACAATGGTCACAGAAGGACACGATGATGCATAATGAAGACCATCCGAAATACAGCAAATCGTTGATGAAAACAAAAACGAAACTAATTCCTCCACGAAGACTTGACAGCAAGAAATGCGAAACATTCCAGAATTATCCAGCAAACTTATCAGTTGGAGTAGTAATCCGTCGAAATGACATAAAGGCAAATCAACGACCAATATGCACAGGAATCTTCATTACTTGATAGATAAGTCGATACCACTATATATATATTACGATATAATCCGAATCATGATGATGCAAATCCGAGTCCGAGTTGTTAAAAATAAGATCTGAGTGGAGTCCGCATTCGAATTCTGGTACATCAAAGCTGGTGAGTACAATTGCGAAAGTATTATTCTATGTTGTTGTCCGAACATGTACTGCTAAATTATGCTGCATGTCAAATTAATTCGCTCGACTTGCGTTCTGAACTATCGAATACTAATTTTTAGCATGCTTAACTTATATCTAACCTTCATAAGAAAGCCAAAAATTTGCAAGTTGTCCTACTTACCAAACACTCGACCACACACGCATAGTGACTCTCCGCATTTTGAGTGACGCTGTTATCAGTCACTCGGTTATATTTACACGCATTGTGATAACAGAGTCACGGCTCGATATAGATTCAGCCAAACATCCTCTTTAGCGTTAATGGTTCTGCAGCAGAATACATATGGGAGATGTGTGTTCCTGTCTCCAGGCAGCCAATATGGTCAAAACTGCCTTTTGCAGCCCGTTGCAACCTTTACTTTCGCACCTACAGAACACGTTGAGCCTACTTCTGGATTCAACGGTGCTTTTGGAACAATCTTTCACTGAAAATCCATCTGCTGTGTTTAACACAGCTAAAGAAAGATTTGCAACTTCTCTTAAGATGAGCCATTTTACATCTTTGTGGTAGTCATTTTTGAGCGTCGGAGGGTTTCATAAAAGGCGCTATAGAATGCAGAGATGCCCACATACATACATGGATACTTATTTACATACCTACATACAAATTTACTTGCATGCATGCATACATGCATTCTTGCATGTGTGCATACACACATACATACATGCATATACACATAAATGCGTACCCATACATACATACATACATTCGAATTCATGTATACTCAGATGTTAAACAGTAAAAGTGGAAAAGCTAAATTATATATGAGTAAATCAGGACTAGAGGAAGGACTGGTCGTTGACTGTATAAATAGCAAGTTGTTCTGTGTCAAATTAAATATAATTAAATCACTCTGGAAGACTATGATGGTGGAAGTGAAAGACTTTATCCTTTGCCTTCCTTAACTCTAGTCCATGCATTTATCTGCTCCAGAAATGACTTTGAAAATATGGTTTGTGCAGGTCTTGTGTCCTCCACTTCCCAGCTCCAATCCATCTTAGATGCTGCCGCTCGCTTCACTGGTGGCAGTCCAAAATTTGGTCATATCTCAACAGTCATGTTGGAAAAACTTCTCTGGCTTCCAATTCGCGAGGGCATTCCGTTTAAGATTTTGGTCCTTGTTCGGAACTGCCTTGCGGATTGCACCCCGACTTACTAACGGGAACTTTGTGCACCAGTTTCTGTTGTCCCTGACCGCGGATTATTGCGGTCTGCGGTCCAGGGAAACCTGGTCATCCCCGGGCTCGAACTGTTATTGCACATCGTCGTAGTTTTGCTGTCATTGGCCCTGCCTAGTGGAACAACATGATATTCCGCAGGAACTCTCTCTCTCTCTCTCTCTCTCTCTCTCTCTCTCTCTCTCTCTCTCCCTCTCTCTCTCTCCCTCTCCTCTTTTTCTCTCTCTCTCTCACACACTCTCCTGCAAACGTTCGCTTTGCAAAGTCTGTTCTGGCCCTCAGATCTCGACCAAAACTTATCTCTTCCCGGGCTCATTTCCTCCGTGGATGGTTTCTGTGTCCCGGTTTCTGTGTCCTCTCGGATTACCTTCTTGGCTTTCGCTGACTCTAGATTCTCTCTCTCTCTGTCTCTTTCCCTCTTTTTCTCTAGCACCGCATCATACCCCACTATACCACTAGCTCTGGTGCATCGGGCCGGGAGCGCCTCTGATGAGTCTATCTTGAAGTGGTGCTGTATAAATTTCCATTCACAATTACACAACCAATCATGTTTAATGTCCCCATTTTCAGAATAAACATTGCAAATGTAAATAACAAATACATTATTGACCAGAAGCAAACTAGACAGGACAAAATTGGATACTGCTGTGTTTTTTGCAAATATAGGATCGCTTGCCAAACCAGTAGGCTAGGCCTAGACTGGCTGCCTTCACCATAATCGTTTTATGTTTTTGTATGTAATTTTAATTGCCTGCGTAAGTAGATCCAATATACCGCCGCAAAAGTCACACACATATCCTGGTATGATGAAGATTTCGCTTGTTGTAGTAGTCCCAAAGTTTAACGACATCTTATGGCATCAAAGGTCTTTGATGTCGCCCTCCTCCTTTATCCAGGCTTTGGACTGACACTACCCGAGTGTACGGCAGTGGCGGAATTCTAATTCGCTTGATGTTGATTTGTGGACTAAGCCGAGATTTACATTGGAGACGTACAAAAAATTCATAAAATCAAAATTCGTAGTGATCTCGACACTGAATTCTAAGTCGACTGAGAAAATGAATAACAAGTAAGATAATAAAAAGCTAGCTAGTGTATAGAAATGACTTCACACGTTCAGAACTAAATACAGAAAATAGAGAACTACATGAGAAAATTCAATCAGGCATAAATCTTTCTATTCAACAGAGAAGGCCTAATGCGGTCATTATTATATTAGGAATTTCCAAATTTTCAAGTGTCTTATTGAAAAGTGCTTTTAAATAAATTGTTGTTAAAAGTAGTACTAAATAAATATACTACAATTAAATGCTTCCAAATAAAAAACATTACACAAATAACCACTTAGATAACCAGTGAAAAAATAAATAACTATACGCTTTTGGACAACACCTCTGACTTGATTGTGAATGAGGCGTTGCCTCGCGTTAGGCTTTCAAGTAGCTCTACTGAAATTTAAGACTTAACGACCACAACTTCAAGTCAAATGTTATTTATTTAACCCTATAATTAAATTCATTGCTATACTAGACAACCCTTTTGCACTCTTTACAATGGCACCTGTGGTAGGATGAAGGCTGTTGTTATCGGAGTGCTTCACTTTAAGCCCAATAATTATTTATTTTCCATATAGACCCTAATCGAAAACTTAAAAGTATTGACCTACTTTTGGTCAAGCGCATAATTCGTCCATATCTCAACAGAACTAGGCCACGCTTGTTTCTAACTAAAAGTAAGTCGGGTGCCTGAAGTACACATATATACAAGCATATAGGCCTATTTTTGAGGAGGGATGTAGTAGAGTACCACGAGTGGCGTACTTCTAATCATGCAACTACTGAGTGGTGGAAGAAAAAGTGACAATATCTATGTACCGTTTGAATCGGGTATGGATTTGTCTTGCTAGACGAGTGAGTACTAACATGTATGGCCCTCATTACACAAGCATCTATTGATTTCCTACTTGACTACTGTAACTTACTTCTTATTGGTTTCTGCAAGGAAATCTGCACAAACTACAAACGGTTGAAACCTCTCTCGCCATGGTCATAACAAAAAGACCCACAAATTATATCAGTAAATGAAGACTATATAGAATTCATTGCAATGGTTTTAGCAAAAAACCCATGTCAGAATCTGCCTTATAGCTTACAAACTAAGACCTACTACATCTAAATCAGCCCTAAACACGAACAATGTTGGGCTCTCGAGCCTTCTCGGTAGTTAGTCCAAAGCATTGGGATTCGCTGGCCAATTCAGTTCGTTCTGTCAGTTTCTTGATATAGGCTAGTGAAGGTCTAAACTAAACATTGTTCTCTTTCAACTTGCTTGTCCACTGTAGCTTGGATTCTGGTTTCTCTGATTTATCTAAAGTCGACCTGGTTTCTTCAACGAATTATGATTTTTTCGCGATTTCACTAGTAATCATTTATGTGGGCCTCTCTCTTTTTTCGAAGTGACCAACTTCTATCCTTTTTAAATGCAGCTGCTCCGCTAAATGGTGGGAATTCAAAATTTAGGCATAGGCCGATATCTGACTGCACACGTGCGGGACGAGTTGCATTAAGTGTGTCTTGAACTTGAACCAACTTTAAATGAATTAAGTAGGGCTGTACCGAACATTCGCTTCGTATTCGCTTCGGGGCCGAATAGTGGGCCAAAAAGCTATTCGGTATTCGGCCGAATAGTAGCGGTCGGACCGAATACGAATAGTGGTCACGTGACATCCGTTTCTGCATATGCGGCGCTATAGCGAGTATACTTAAGTGACTCTCTCATTAAAATAATATATGCTGTTGTTTCAGCCAGGCGTTGCCTACTTCCTGGACCGCGGTATCGCAGTGTCAGTATCTCGTTCTTTGTGTACAGTGGCTGAACGTTAACGTTCACCCTTTGAGGCTTGAGCAGGTCAACTATTCGTATTCGTATTCGGCCGAATAGTTGGCCCAATATTCGTATTCGGCCGAATAGTGATAATCACCTATTCGGTACAGCCCTAGAATAAAGTTCAAACACAAACTGTAATAATATGTCATTTAGGTTGGAACTGAAATCTTATCTTTTCGGTATCGCTTACCTCTCTATCATTCAAAGTCGCAAACGTCTAATGACCATGGCTGCCTCTCAGTTGTATTATAAGAGGGCATTTCTTGTTCTTCCATATGCATACATAGTCATGTTTCAATACATTGTATGTGGTATATTTAGCCTGTATAGGATTTATCATTGGATTCGCAATTGCATTGGGATTTGCTGTATGTGTGATCATAGGTCTTAGTGCCGTTGTTCTAAGAAAAAAGTAGGTGAACATTACTTAACTCTTTGTCTAAATCTTCAAATAGTTATTAACATGAAATAGCCCACTCAAGTTTTAATTGTCTCCATTCTTTATAACAACACCTCGACTGCAGGCATCTAGTTTTCACAATTTGCACCAAGACACATTGTTAACTGATTCGTTGTCTTAGCAATTACTGGATCCACTAGTACTGTGCTGTATTTTTGTTGGAGGTATAGACAATTAATAATTCTCCACTTATTTATATTTTATAATCAGTCACTAGATCGCTACTGAGTTATAATTTTTAATAACAATATCATAATTAAATGAAGCGGTATTTCAGTTTTTCAACAGGAAGGAGGGATCGGCGCAAGCAGAAGAGACATCAGCTAGAAGCATCTGTATAAGACGGTCTCAAAATGAACAAGATAATCTGTAGCACATTCTAGAATGATCTAAATATGTAGTCTAGCTTCTTCTAGAGGTCTTTCTAGCTGCTTTCTGACTGCAAGATAATCACCGTCGCCCCCTGAATGGTTTATTTTATGGTTCATGTTTATACGCATTGGACTAAGAACCGTGTATAGTTAGCCTAAATGCTGCTGGTTCGACCGTAGGCTAGAAGCATTTTAATCGTTCATCGTTCGGTAGATGGCGGTGATGGTGCGAGGGAGTGTCATATACAGCCGGATTAACCAGTATGCAAAATATGCAATTGCATAGGGCCCCGCTGACATGTATTCCAAATGCTCGCAATTTGATAATGAATGCTTCAAAATGCGTAGGTTTCGGTTGATTCCCCCTCGGCTTGGGAGCTTAGTAAGCTCTCCAGACGTTGTAGTCGTTAGAGGCTTGCGCCTACAGAGGTCGCTGGCCCAGGCCCACTGAATCTTTTCCAGTTACTCTGCGCTCTGGAGTTAAAAAGTTGTGTATGCGGCTGTTCATATTGGTATTGCCCTTAATGGCATTCCATCTGTCGCATACTTTGAATCCAGTCTCTTCTTAATCACACATTTCCTAAATCCTCTACAGTGGACTTCATACCTACATCACTCATTGTCTCTTGTTCTGATGTTTTCTCACATCTGATCGCACATTTGGTTCACTTGTCTTTTGTGCTGAAGGCTGTTTTCCAACATTTTTTAAATCGGCTTTACTTACGCCTTTACATGTACTTAAAAAGCTAACCTAGACATCAACAACATCTCAATTTTTAGACCCATCTGCAATCTCAATAACATTTCTAAGATTCTTAAACGTCTATTCCTTGCAAGGATTAAGAAACGCGTTCCTTAATTTCCTCACTTCAATCCTTACCAATCAGCTTACCGTGAAGGCTGCTCAACTGAAACTTTTCTTACCTTCACACTGCACAATATCTTTTCAGCTCTCGATACTGGACAGGCGTACCTTTCAGTGTGCCTTGAACTGAGTGCTGCTTTTGACAATATCGTCCACCACCTACTTCTTTCTAGAATCAGCAAAAGCTTTGGTGTGGGTGGGACTGCCTTAAACTGGTTAGCTTCTTACCTCTGCAGTAGGCCTCAGCAAGTGAGCATTTGGATCATTCTTTCTTCTCTGCTGGTGTTCCACCGGGATCTGTTCTTGGCCGCTTATTATTCACAATCTTCACATCACCAGTCAGCCGCATAGCCAACCACTCGGCTTCACATTGCTCTGTCACTCACTGATCAGTCAGGCAAAGTAACTCTTGAAGAGTGTCTCTCTTCCCTTCATGCATGGGTTTCTTCACTTTCCAGAATTGACTTAGCTGGCACTGATGTTCCGCTATCAAACATGGTCAAAACACTTGAGGTAATTTTGGATAACAATCTTACATTTCGACCTCACATAATAGACATCTGCAAATCTTGTTTCTATCATATCAGAGCATTACGTCACATTAAGTCAGCTCTTACCAAAGATATGACACAATCTGTAGCCTGTTCCCAGTTTGCTCTCTCCTCGATTATGCCAACGCGGTTTTACAAGTAGGCCTATCACAAATCTTGAACTCAAAAAAACTTCAACGCATCCAAAATTCCCTGCCTTGTGTGGTCCTGCGTGCACCTCCTTACATTGGCTTCCTGTGGAATTCCGGATAAGATTTAAACTAGCCTCTTTGACCTATAAAACTCTTACCATGAGCAGTCCTACCTACCTTCAGTCACTGGTCTCTCCTTACATCCCTCCCCGCAGCCTACGATCTTCAGGTACGGGTCTCTTGGCTGAGCCACGATGCAGAACTGTCCTGGGCTCTGGTACATTCCACATCGGTGCCCCGAAGAAATTGAGCCGTCTACCAATGTTTCCCCGAAGCTCGAACTCGTTTTTCTCTTTCAAGAAACGCCTGAAAACTCTATTTATAACTGGTTTTCAAACATCTGGATATCTAACTCTTTTCACCTGACGACTGACAAAAGCTATCCTTGGCTCCAATTCGTATTTCTGTGTGACTGCGCGCGTTAAAAATTTTAGTAATAATAATAACAATAATAATATGAACGGTTTGAACAACATATTCACTACGATTCCACAAAAAAATTACCAAGTCTTGTCACGTTGTTGTTGTTCTCTAGATTTTTGTTGTTCTCTAGATTTTTATTACCATGGAGTAATGAGAACAGTTTATTAAAATGTTGCTTGTGATGCTTTTTAAACTAATGCTGATGCTTTAACGATATCTTTATACTGGTGTAAATTTTTAATACTACCATTAAAGCTGTGGCGTTAAGACACAAATTATCGTTATTAAATTAAGATGTTTGTTGTTCTATTCAGTATCATAATAAGTGTTCTTGTATTTTGTCTCTCAGTTTCTTGTTAGAATGGCATACTTGTTAGAATTTAATAAGTTGGACGGGGCGCAGCTTCATCATAATTAGATTTATTCATTATTTTCTAGTAGATTTTTTAAATTTCAACTGCATTTGTAAACGCATCATGATGCTTGTTTTTTTTGTAAATGTGGCTTTTAATTCAGATTTACGATTAAACAGCGCCTGTGCAGGTTTAGCAGCTTTAGGGTAGGCTACAAATCGTTGATTCCATCGATCATCGCTTGGTCTTAAGAAACATGAGTTGAACCCTGAATGATGATAAACAAAAGGGGACCTCTGGAAAAATTTCAGACTTGAACATAGCAAATTCATCCCACCTGTTGTTAACTCAATACCAGTTAACTGAAGCCCTTCTGTCTATCACTACTCAGGGTTCCACTCATAACCGAACCCCGACCTGCATAATGATATCTTGCCCTGGATTATTCAAACCGCCGGCTTTCCATTTCTCTCAAAACAGCAAAACCCACGATGCTTTCTCCTGAAGGGAAGGAAGGAGAAATAATTATTGTTATGGGTTTTTCAAAGTTGATTTCTCCCTTTACTGATCTTTCAAGGATTGCTGTTCCAAAATGGAGTAGCATCTGCCAAACGTAAGGGTTAAGAGGTCCTGTCGATATTTTATTAACCGTGGTGGTCAACCGCCGTAGCCTTCCCGCTCTTGACCTGGTGGCTTTGGGAATATTTTAGGAATTTTTGGACAGATTTGGTGAGAACTTTGCCCGAAGCCACAAAACTGTCTACATGTGTACTGTCGACCTGGACCCCTGAAGGCGCCTGAGAGCTAGGACTGGGAGGAGGGCGAGTTTCCAACGTCAGAGCCAAACACCCTGTAAGTTTTCTAGAGGTGGTTTATGGGAACCGGGAGAGGTTTTATAGCGAGGTTCATGAATATGAATCACGGCATCTCTGTTCTGTAGCCATCTTACTGCCCCACACACTGCAGGCACCGCGTGCTTTCTGCGAAGGCGTTGAAGGAGACGAGGACAGACCCGTCGTAGTCTTCATTCGGATTAAATTGCGAACGTGGATGTAAAGCCACTTGAGGTTAAATAAAACAAGATGATACTTTGAGAGAAATGTGACACCACATGCAGCCGAAACTTTTGATACAATGGGACAGATGCGGCGTGCAGCAAAAGTTGGAATAAAAGTACGAAACGATTTCGAAAGTAGAAGTGAACCAATATCGAGAATAAACACTTCAGTCAAAAACATATTTGCGTAACAAAAGTGAATTTAAATATCCGTGTATATGAGAGGTATATACGATTTTAGAAAGAAATTCTATACCACGCGGATGTGAGCTGCCTTCTTTTCCGGGCCGCCGTAGCCTGCCATTACATTTATAAATGTTAATAGAGGCAAATGAATTATCCTTGAAAGTCTTTCAACACTAAGGCCTATAAACAATAAATAAAAACTAAAATTCTAAGAAAAGGTTGCAAAATAAACACACCTCATGACCTACTTACCAAAAGCCAAAAATACTTTTTTTTGCTGACTCTAGGCAAATATGCTGCCGTGTCATGCTACAGAATTTTATTCTGAACACAGCAAGAAATAAATCATTGTTTATCCCCATAACGACTATCTTTGACAGCCGCTCCTAATAACGCATTCATCACAAAATATTAAGACTCATAAGAAATATCACAGCGTAGATTTGAGTATGCATGGTCCATAGCCTGAGAGGACTTAAAATGATGTGTTGCCTATTCAAACGGGTAGCGGTGGTGAAGGATCTCATTCTATTAATCAGAGTCGAGGCCATACGGTCGCTATCGAAAAACGTGTGCACTTTCATTTTACATTTACTTTGAAAGTTGATGGAGGCTTGAGAGAAGAGATGAAGAGATTCAGTCAGTGTCTGTTGAAATACTATAGTGTTAACTAATGCACAATTTACTTACTTACTTACTTGCTTGCTTACTTACTTACTTACTTAGCTTCTGGTTTAGCACTGTGGGCGATGCAAGGTTTTTCCAGCTTCGTACGCAAGTCACAATAAAGCAGAGATGACATCATATTTAGTGGCTGTTCAGGCAATAAAGTTGTCTTCATTAATTTGTCATTATTGTACGATCAAGTTTTACTTGTGGACGCGTAGGATTACCTGCTCGAAATGGATCACAGGGTTCGAGACGCCGACGCATACCATAAGTGTGTTTCATCGGGATTGTTTGCTTAAAGTTTTAATTAAGAATTCTCTTGGGTGACGTTATATTATTCTATTACACGGCAACTGTAAACAGACTTTGACATAAGAGCGTAACGCCTGTGAGTAAGAATAGGGCTTAAGATTTTAACATCGAACAACAGCCATAAATTTAAAGTAGCTATGCATATATAGGCCTAGGCTCGTTTCGCCAGTATTACATTTTAGCGTACTTCTTGTCGCTACACAACCAACTCGTCGACGTAAGTATACACAGATCTCTGAGGCATCGCAGAGCTATAGAAATTGCTTGATCTATAATAATGTTAGAACATACAGTCGACTTTAAAGCAAAGCCCAGGACACCAGGTAATTCACGAGAGGGTTTCAAACAGGTGATAGTGGGCGAACGACAGAAAGGGTAGAGGAAGGGAGAATATGCGAAATTTAGAAGAGAGATCTTTCCACATTCGAGATGCGGTGTGGTACATGGATAGGTTAGAGAACTTAAGATGAGTAGTTACAGAGAAATGATGCATAAAAAATCATCGAGGAAGAGTGAGGTAAAGTGGTTTGTTAAAGGTTTGCGAAGATTAGTAGGTCGGGAGTATTGCAGAGAGTTATAGGTTAGAGAAAGTACTTTAAAATGAATACGCTCAAAGCTTTTAGCCATTGGAGTGACTTCAGGACAGGAGTGATATGTCAATGCCTGTATGTCCTGGTGACAGCACCGGCAGTTGAGTTTTGGACGAGTTGGAGACGCTTCATTCATTTGGATTTAAGGATAAGACAAGGGCAATTACAGTAGTCAAGCTTGGAGTGGACAATAGAGGTAGTGATGATGAAAGAAGTTTTAAAATCAAGCATAGATGGAATACGACGGTCACGAATATGAGTGAAACAGGTGGAGAGAGGCTGGAGATGTGATTTGGAAATGAAAGGTGTGGGTCGAATATAATGCCAAGATTGCGTACATCCAATTAGAGGTGAATGAGAGTGAAGGATATGGTTGGCAGGATGGAAAAAGATGAAAAAAGTGAATGGAAAAGAGTCAGAGCTTTTCTTCAGTAAATTACGTTTGACAGAGTTGAGGTAAAGGAGGTGAGACGACATACATTTTGAGATTTGGTTGACAATAACAAGCAACGAAGTGATGGATGAGGAAAAGGAACTTGAAGAGAAGGATATGAAAAGTTGAGTGCCATCAGCATAAAGTGTATAAAATGAAGAGAGGTGGCCCTAGTACGGAACCTTCAGAGATGCCACAAGAGAGTGGGAGAGGCTGCGAACAGTGATTTGTAGATTTTACAGAAAAGGAACGGGAAGACAAGTAAAACCGGAACCAAAGATTGGCAGTATCAGATATGCCAAACTAGAAAGATAAACGCTGAAGAAATAACATACACTCTGAAGAAGTAAGTCATGATCAATGGTGTCAAATGCAGCAGAAATATGGAGAAGATTTTCTATTGACTAATGGAAGAGAATAATTTATTGTAGTGAGAGACAAGCAGAGTTTCAGTGGAGTGTTGTCTGGTGAATCCAGCCAGATTGGTAGAGATTGAAAAGTGGGTTAGAAGAAATTTAATCATTCAGCCGGGCAAAGACAATGCGCTCAATTAGCTTAGACAATAAAGGAAGATTGGAGTCAGGACGGTAACTACGTATGTTTTCGTTGTCCAGATTTGGTTTCATAGAAGGGAAGTGACAAAAAATATTTGAAAGCCAAGGGAAAGTAACCAGTAGAGACAGAAAACGGTTGGTTATTTTTGAAATAACAGTAAATAACGGGAACCAGAAAAGAGTCGCAATCTTTCAGAAGAGAAGTAGGAGTAGGATCTAGTTCGCATTATTTGTTGGGAAGAGAATTGAAAAGGCCTTGTACTTCAAATTCAGGGTAGGAAGGAAAATTGAAAGAGAGGACTTTAAGATAGGAAAAATAGGATTGAAAAGGGGCACTGAATCGGTGTTTGACGATGAGACGTTGGATGAATGTGAGTCAAGAAGAGATTGCAATAAGAAGCGAAGGGATGAGACGAAGGGATGAGAATTTATCACAAAAAATTAGCAAAAATGAATCAGCTGCAGAAATGTTACTGTCAGCCTGTTAATTGAATTTCACACCAGACGCTTTCTGTTAAAGTTTCATTTCTAATAGAAATTCTCTCTACTGCATTGACAACAGCTGCTAATTACTTATTCTTCACGATATAAAAATTTATAAGAAATATCACAGCGTAGAATTGTTTAAGGGAATAACAAATCAGATGTCTAAGCTGATTCTAGTTGTATACTTTACAATAGTATACAATTTGATGCAAGTTGGAAGTTGACGAAGGCTAGAGATAAGGAAATAAGAGCTTTAGTCAGTGCCTGTTGAAAGAAACCAATTATGGTAGGCCTATTGCTCAGGGTTTCGTAACGTGGGTGAGGCAAGGTTTGGGCAGCTCGATGTAGGCCTGGGCTTTACAGAAAGCAGAGAGAGTTTTAGTTGGGGGAGCTTTAATTTTGGTGTCGGATTTACCAAGAATGTTGGAGGGTTCGAGAGTAGATCCTGCTTAGTAGCTGTTCAGGCAGGGAAAGTCACAGCACATTCCTAAGGCTAGGTCGTGTAAGCGTCCTCCTCATAGATCCGGTAGGATGACCTGTTGAAAATGGACCACAGGGTTCCAGATCCCCACGCATAGCACGAGCTTGTGATTCATCGGGATTGTTTACTTAAGTTAGGATAGCTTGCAGATCCAGAACGTAAAAGTTAGAAGAGAAACACAACTCATCCTATATAGCCTTCTCTCTCTGGTTTCCTGGCAGTCGGACTTGGTTTGTGACATGCCATCTTTGGACAACCTCACGGACTTGACGCACGTTCGTGAATAAGCTGGTGCTTGCGCTTAAATTTTCAGTAGCGCTTTAAAAATTTCGAGTTTACGTTTACGATTACGATTATCTACAATCGCTCAATCCGAAACTTCTACGACTACTATAATTTCATTTTTCATAATTTCCTGCCACCTGGTGGTTGACTGCTCGCCTCTGTTCTGGGCTTTATATTGTAACTTTGGTCGTGGAACTGAATTAATATTTGAATTTAAATAGTCTCAATGGCTATTCTTTCACAAGGATAATATAAATAGGGTGAAACATTCCATATGTATAGGCATCTAAAATATGATATCCAATTTGCAAATAAAGGAGGCCAGAGCAATACTCCTGGTATGTATCAAATTTGTCATTAATTATTCGATAGGCTGCGATCGTAAGGACAGCCCATGCACTGAGCAAGAAAGGGGCAGTTTGGCATCTAACAATAGCCAGTTACTCTTGTATTATGCGGTAGGCAAAATTTAATAGCTTGTTTTTCCTGTCAACAAGTAAGTCATCAATAATGAAGTCATAAATTTTCTAAATTTAAAGAAGCAATGTGTATATAGGCCTTGACTCGATTCACCAGTAGCAAACTTAACTCTGTTTCTCTTCACTACACACCCGACTCATCGACGTAAGTATACCGAGATCTCAGAGGCGTCGCAGAGCTATAGAAATTGCTTGATCTTTAAAAATATTAAAAATTTCAGTCGACAGATCAGAGGATTTATTGATTTAATGAGATGTCATGTTTTGATTTCTTGTTAAAAGAGCAGAGATAGGCCAATGTTAAGATGTATGTCAGCAAACTAGAAAACTATAAATTGTCTAATAACATGAGTTTACATCATGTTAGCAATCTCTTCAAGAAAAATTAAAATTCAACAGAAACTTCTCTTTTCGTCTTTGCTTACCCCTTCAGGGTCATATAACCCATTTACTGACTCGCCCATGTGCATAAGATCGAGGGTAATATACTGTACATAGATATATATGTAAATGTATTAAATTTGCTCATCGGACATTGGCAAGAACAGTACTGTGTTTCCGGTGCTTTTCTCGGTTGCTAGTCTGATTATCTGGAATTCGCTGCCTGTTTATTTCCGCTCTACTGTTCCCGTATCGTTCCGGTTTTGTCAAAATTTTCCCATTTTATGGATTGTTATTGCTCAGTAGCCTGTCTACCGCGTGTTTTGATCAAAGGACTGTGATTTCAACATGCCGGATTGCTTAGAAGAGACCAACTTTTGATGCCATGTGGATAAAGAAACGGTGCTATAGATGTTTCAAATTAGATAAAACTCGTAAGTCGGTCAACGATTGTCACTAGAGACCAAACAAGTCGGCGAATTAATGATGAGCCAATCCAGTCCGAAAATGGGTCTAATCGGCATCCTTCAGCTCTGTTGAAAAAATAAGCAAGGGTGTTTACTTTGTCAACCTTAATAATAGCTCGATTTCTAGAATAATATGATCATAGACTTGTAGAATATGTTATTTTAAAAACTACTAACGAATGAATTCGTTGGGCTGTTTCTCTTGCCGAGTTTTTTCTACCTCGGTGGACTGCAAGACCCCCGCGAACGCTCCTTCTTTATCGTTGCTTGGAACAAACTCAGACCTAATGTTGAGGTAGTCTGAGTCGGTGTTTTGTGCAGGTCTGCATATAGGCGGCACGCTGGTCTAACGGTAACGCGCTTGATCAATGATCATGCGTCTGCGGGTTCGAATCTGTGTAACGCCCCTGGGAAAATTGTTTGCGCGCAACGTGCCTCTGCCACCGAGCAGTATAATTTAGTACTGGCGTAAGGTAGGAAGTAAACGGCAAGTCCTGCAATGCACTGGCCCAGTGTCCAGGACCGTGGGATTCGTCCATTGCCGGCTCAATGGCCTAAAGAAAATGAAATGAGCGCCTCTCCTACGTCTCACTTGTGGGATATGGGATACTTTACTGCGCACAGGGCAATGCAGCTTCTCCGTGGACAGAGAAGAATCAAGAGGCTGCGTTGCCCGATGGGCAGATCTGAACCATAAGGACAAAGCTAAAATAAACTGCTAGCCGGTAAGCAAATTGTTTACCAGGTCATCCTCTGATTATCGAGTCAGAATGTCGGAATTTTTGGCCAGAAAGATTAGAACCTTCTTCAAGACCTTCGATTTTGACAACGACGGCTTTGTGTCAAAGAAAGATGCTGAGGCAATGGCTGATCGTTATAGTGACGGTATAAAGGTCGATGCGGCTGAAAGAGAAAAGAACAGAGCATGTTTTGTTGACGTAAGTTCTTATTAACATTACTTTTCTTAAAGCTTATGTTTAATGTTAACTACTTATGACATTTTGCATTTTAGCCTTTTGTTGACGTGGACTGTTTTTGCATAATTTTATTTAATTTCTTTAAGTTTATTTTGACTTGGGGCAGTTTTAATTTGGTGTCGGGTTTATCAAGAAGGTTGGATGGTTCGACCTATTTGCCATAGGCCACAGTTCAATCCCAGCCATGTTTATAATGGTATCAAGCTAATAATCTCTGGCAATCACCCCACCCCAATCAATAAACCTGGCCAATAAGCTGCATGGGGAATAAATCCCAGGAAAAAACACCCAGTTTAAAACCCTCTGGCGAATAACCCCCGAGATATATAGCGTATTTTAAATATAACAGTAGATCAAAGGAAGTTCTGATAAAATTACTCATAAAGCATGATATCAGAAATATTCTAGTACGGACTATTAGCTGGTGTACAATAAAAGCGGTCGTGGCAAAAAATAATGTGCTCCTTCAATTTATACATAATAATTAATGCATTCCATTTTACTACATCATATCGGTGGTATTTTATAACAACAAAATAATGATATTAAATCTAGAGGTGTGTTGATACAGGATTTTTACGTTGGCATCGGTTTTGTTCATTTTCTGGGTATTACTCTACTTCACAGTCGGTTTGGTTTTGGTCTTTCTAAACATCGCGAAATCGGTATCGGTGTTGTTTTTTTTATTAAATTTTGTTTTTATGCTTTACGTTAATTTTACCACTTTTGCTGTCTTACCGTGTGCACTTCGCAACTGTACAGTGTGCAGTCTTGTTTTACTGTAACAAAATAGTTTTTTAAATACTACGATTATACTTTAATTATATATTCAACTGCAAAATTTATAATTCCTTGAAATGTCGGTAGTTCTGAACACAACGCTTCATTAGGAAGCAACTTATTGAATGGTTATCTGTAATAATGAGGTAGAGAACGGTTGTCCAATATCTGTGAAAAAAGTCCTTGCAGTGGTTTATTCGGCGTCAGAAAATTTTGCGATCGAATCACTGATATGAAATAATTGGGTGCAACAGTCCGCAGCCTAAGCACGCGACTCCATAACCTCCATTTATTCGTGGTTCGAAGGACTGCGTCATTTTCTGAGGCAAAAAGATAAGGCACAACTGTTCCTTTTTAAAGTAACGGGACGCGTAAACGGACCACAAACGTGAGCCTATCAGTCATTATCAATACTTTCCACAATGTTAAAGAATGTAGATTGAACGAAATTTAATATTATTTTGTGAGGAATTATAAGTTTCATTTTTGATTTTTGCGTATACTGACTTTTCAATTTTTTGTCTTCGTTTTTTTCCGCTTTTTGAATACGGACTTTGTTGTCAGTTTCGGATTTACTTACTATTGTGGTATCGTTTCTGCATCAGTTAAGCCGGTCCACCACTGCAACTAAGACGGTGACATAACACAAAACATAGGTTAAATATAAGTAATTTATAATTAATCAACGAAAACATCTTCAGCTAGAACTACGGCAGCTACCTTTGCCATGCTGCCAGCTCACCAATCATATCTTCCTGCTAAACGAACAAGATGCATAATTTCAAATATAGAAACTAAAGTTTGAATTAACAAATCCGATAGAAAATAATTATGCTTAACGTTTTTGCTAATTAAAAGAACTCAGTTGCTAAAATTTAACCTGCAATATCCCCAGGCCTGTCCCATACCTTATTATGATCCACGAGTCCTGTAATGTCATCACAGGTATGGAGGCAATGGATGAAATCTTCAGGATTCGATGACAACGAATTGCTGACTCCATCCATTATGATTAAGTCCGTTAAGCAACAAAGAAATGATCCGGAACTCAAGGCGACATTTCTGGCACTTGGCCACCAGGTCTTTAAGCTTCTGGATGTGAATGGCGACGGCTTTTTACAGGAAGAAAAATACACCAGAGCATTTGCTCTAATCGGCTACAAAGATACTTCCTTCGTAGGAAGGGTTTTTGAGTGCTTCGATCTAAACAAAGGTGGAAAACTGAGCTATGCGGAGTTTACCACTGCCGTATATGAGTATTTGACATCAGAAGATGAGAACAGCCCCTATACTTCTTTGTGGGGACCTCTCGCCTAAATGATAAAATTTCTAATTCGGTTATCTTAAGCTGTTGGGTTTGATATTCGATTTACTGCAGTTCTGCTCGACGACGGTAAAGATGTCCATTCATATATGATCATTGCTTCAGGATAAACAGCTGTGCAGTTGATAGTTGGAATGCCTTTATTCTTATAAGCTTGTTTAACTTTGACTATTGGTCTGTGTACTACCGCTATTGTAGATGTCGTAGATTCTTAAAATGTAGTGTTTCATTGTGATGACTGTGGCCTATCGGCTTCAGAATTTTAAACCACTGTTAGTCTATGCGAAACAGATGAACTACACTGAACACTAACATAGTGTATGAAGCATGAAATGGTTTTCAAATTTTAGAATGTTAATAAGTCATTAATTCTTTCCAAAATTTATGAGCAAGGAACCACAGATTCTTTATAATTACTGACATAATAAATAACGTTTATCTGCAAAAAAATAAGAAAATATTTCCTGAATTGGGTTTCTCCAATTCGACCATCACAAGAAGAGCTTTGATTCCGTCAATCTGAACCGCGATGGGTAGCTCAGCTGGGAAGAGTATTTGCCAAATATTAGTGTGTGACACGCATCCGTCATTGCTTCCTTAGGACTATATTGATAAGGGGGGAATCGTTGTAAAGTTACTTCCTTATATGTTATTTTGCAATGTTTCGTGTGGCCAAAATTATACTCTTCTCTTATCAAAACGATTGGTAATTCAACAGAAGATCTCCGTCATAATTATTTTCAATTAGAACGAGTGATCATCATTAAATCTGCATTTAAAATGCTCAATATATTAGGGTTACAAAACATAACTACATTTCAAATTGGTTTGCTTATGTTTCGATGTAATCGAAAAATGCTGTCCTGTAAATCTGATGATTACTTTACATGGATATTGCTGCGCATTCTTGCAACACTCGAGCATCATTGAAATATCCTAGTTATATTGCACGAAACAAGTTGAACAAGTTTCATTATATATTGTGACCCGTCTTTAAGAAATTATCTTTCTAACGATTTAGCAAATATATTAACCATTAGTCAATTCAAGATCAAAACTAGAAGTTATTTGAATAATATATACAAATATGCTTTTTATCAGATGTGATATGCTTGATTATTGGACATATTGGCTTAACGCCAATGTTATTTTTTGGAGTTCCTCTGTATAAAATTACTGAACTTCTATAGTCGCAACAAATCAACATTGGAAGTAGGCAAGGCTGGTCATTCATAAGCGTGTTATTCAGATTCTTTTCGGTTGATCTGTTGACCTCTGCATCAACCTTTGTGTGTTTTTAATGCTGCAAAATTTTATTAATTTGATGTTAAAGTTGAGAGGTTAATAAACAGCTATTCAACTCGATATATTGCGCTGTGATGCCTAGCTCTGGATAGGTTACGTTGTCACTTTGCTTCTGCCCAGAGGCGCCTTTCTGGTTTGTTCAATATCTTGTTGTAAGCTCTCTTTGGGACCCGCCCACACTTTAGCCTCACCTGATGTAACCATGTGTTAGACTGTCCATTATACTTGGCGCCGTTGGGGCCTCTCGGTGATGTTAAAAGCGCCTCTGTTTCTCCAGCATTCGTTTGAAAATGATGCCCGACGAGTGTCCAATTATCGAATTCATAATCGAATCGTTAGTTGGAAACAGTTGAAGTTATTAGCATGATCATGAAGTCGACCACAAAGTCAATTAAATAATAATTAACAAAACCTTTTGCATTGTCAGTTCGCAATTGTTTTGGGAGTTGATGCACCCAGTTATAAACAATGATGTACAAAATTCTTGATTATCTTTAAATTAATGACTGCGTGTTGAATGAATTCTGTTGCTGACACAGATACAGTATGACAGAAAATATCCTATATCCATCGTAAAGCTCGGGCATGGCTCATGAAGTAACTTCGAACTCTGATATAGCATATAAAATAAGAAGCCAATTGGATTAATTCGAATCAAAACTCCTCGTGTTTTTGGAAGCACTTTCAGATCAATAGTCGCACCTGGTGATTTTAGTTTTATCCGAGTTCCAGTTTTCCTGACTGCGTTGAATAGAGTAAAAAATCCGGTCGAGACCTGAATCGGTTCATCAAACATGCGTGACCATTTACTGTTTATCACAACGGAAAGACTTTCTGAAGAAACTCGGACCCATTGGCCAGAGAAAACTGACTCGTTTCTGCGTTGCTCTAGACGTTCAAAGATCGTGAGTTCATTGTAGCAAACCGTTTTAGCCCAATGATAATTGCGGAGCACTGTGTAATAGAAATTCACTTCATAAGCGGCTTTCAGAAACTGAGTCGGCCTAATAAATGCACGACTCCATTCATCAGTCAAATTATTTAAAGCTGCATTTAAAAAAAATTGTTCATCAAATAAATAGCCATTTCTATTAGTACCACTATTTGCAGAACAATTGTTAATAAAATACTTTGCATCGCCTTCACGACTGTAGCAAAGGACTTTAGGTCCCAAGCGTCCTTTGTTGTTTTCATTCAAATTACTGGAATCCATCGTCAATCGTTTAGTTTTCTCTCCATTATGAAACCGCACTGCTTCAATTATGTCATATAGATTAGCAGAAAGAGGAACTTCTATAAGGCATTGATCACCTGCTGTTGGAAGTTTAAAATACCGTTGTGCTTCTTGCTCTTTTAAGAATCTGGAATCTTCATCGTGAGAGGTTGAACAAAGATCTAGCTGAATAGATATAGCTCTATGGATCCAAATAATATCTTCTGCCAATAAAGGACTTTTGGCAAAATTCTCTGGTAAATAAATTGCGTCTCCGGACTTCAGCGGATTAACCAATTTAACATAAACAGAAAATATTTGACCAATGAGCAGAAGTTTTCGTGGAAAAATACAATACACACTACTTGTTGTTTCCAAATGCTGACGCAGATCTAAAGTGTGGAACTGCACATGCTCCAAAAGTAGATTAGCTTCATTTTGCAAGTCAGTTGATTGAGAGTCAAATAAATTAAAGGAATGTATGAAATAGTGTGGACATCGTTTCTCGATAAGCCATTCAATCATCTGACACAGTAATTCCTTTACGGATGTCTCGACGCGAGCTTCGTCCCAGAACCAAATTGGTTTCTCCTCACATGCCCAAAACATGAGTGTTTTAAAATGATATGTTCTTAAGATTGTCGAGTCACTTCCACCGGCTTTCTTCACGACATCACACTTTATCAGACGAAGAGTGCGATAAATATACTGCTGAACAAAATTCCACGTATGAGTGAGAATAAATTCCGCTTGTGAGAATGAAAAGCGCCATTCATTCTCATCGTCTGAGTGACTGTAATGAGGTTTTAAAACCAAGTGACATCCATTAGTACAAATGTTCTTCATAACATCATTCGATGGCCAACCATTGACTCGCTTGCGATTAGTCCAATCAGTGGCCTCTAATGGCCAATATGGACATTGCAGTCCTAATACAAGGTCCAATTTTATCATTTCAAAGATTCTCAAACTACTACATTCATTCTCATATGCCAACCTTGTGGATGGATCAAGGTCTTCGATATGAAAAGCTGTCTGCGTAAAAGCCGGCCCGTTATTGACACGCGCTAAACGACTTTTCTTTCCAATGTAGTTGCAATTTCCACTGTCATCATAAAATATAACTTTCGCAAAACCTGCAGGCGAATTGCATGTTTGTATCTTGTATATTTTACCAATAAACTGGGCTGGAACTGGCCTGTCTTCCGGTATACAAACTATGTCATTGCGCCATGACATAATGTCTACATCTGATGGATTTTCAAAGTAATATTTGAGAGGCAGATCAGCCAAGCTTCCAGTGATGAGAATGTTGAAATATTGTTGATTACGGTTTAAAATCAATCGACAAAAGTGTGAAATATCTTCTTTTTCCATTCCTAGAGGTAATTTGTGAGAATTTTCTGTACAAAATTAGCCAAAGAATTACGTCATCATTGTTTCAATATTATTTTAATTGTAAATGTGCCTCAGTTATTTTTGCATCCAGCCAGCATCAGGTGAAGTGATCACAGAATTCAAAAATTGCGGAGCATTTAATGAAAACAGTGAAGCATTATGTGATGGCCGTGAGGTGAAAAACATCGACAGGAAGTTTATAAATGAATAAGTTCCACTAAAATTTGAGGTGGCTGGTGCAATTGGTGAGACAGTTAGTGGCAACAGCAACGGTCCACATGAGGTTCAGTTAGGGTTGATCAAGCACGGTTTAGAAACAATAACGAAATAGATGCATCGAATATGTGAGGCATTATGGGAGTCTGGGGAATGGCCAGCAGGTTGGACATATTCAATTTCCATTCATCTTCAAAAGAAAGGCGAAATGAGAAAAAGCTCGAATTACTGGAGCATAGTCTTGGTCTCGCATACCAGTAAAAATCATCCTAAGTATTATCCTGAAAAGGATTCAGCTGAAAATAGAATCTGAGGTGGCAAATGTATAATCTGGATTTCGTAGAGGAAGGGGAACACGAGATCAAGTCAGAAATCTTAGAATCAGCATGCAGAAAACTTGAAAGCACCAGCAGCCTCTCTATCTCTAATTTTTCATTATAGGAAGGCTTTTGATTCTGTCTCCCACGAAATGCTTTGGCTGGCCATGAAACATGGGTTAACTCATTTACGTCGTCAACCTGCTTTCCGGACTGTACTATAAGGAACAGGTTATAGTGAGAGCAGCCGATATACCATCACGAATTTTCCGTGTCAAGAAAGGGGTTCGACAGGGCTGTTTGATCTCGCCATACTTCCTCAACATCATGGCAGAGATGGTCATAAGGGAGGCGCTGGACGGTTATGATGGTAGAATTCAAATAAGAGGGAGAAGAGTTACAAAGCTACGATATTCTGATGACATTGTTCTGTTGGCAACTTCAGAGGCTGAGCTACAGGAGATAGCGAATCGTCTAGATCGAGCAAGCAGTAACCAGGGCCTGCTGTTTAATGTGGACAAAACCAAAATCATGGTAACAAATGGTACAACCTGCAACATCAGAGTACAAGGTGATCAACTGGAGTAGGTTGACACATTTCCATATCTAGGCTCACTTGTAACCGAAGACTGTAAACGCAATAAAGAAATTCGATCAAAACTGGTAAAAGGACAAGTGTTGGGGCAGCATTAAAAAAAGTTTGGAGGAGTCACGGTATATATCGCTGGCAACAAAGCTACCACTTATGAAGGCTCTTGAATGGCCAGTGGCGCAATTTATCTGCGAGAGCTGGACTAAAAACAAATATGAAGAGGCAAGAATCAACGCATTTCAAATGAAGTGTCTGCGGCAGATTCTTAGAGTACCGTGGACTGCCAAGAAGACAAATGATTGGGCCGTAAAGACGGCAGGAATAGAGAGGCGTTTGCTCGGATTAATCAATTAAAGGAAGTTTTCATACTTCGGGCATATGCTACGAAAGAATGGAGACTGCCTAGAGAAAGAGACGATCTAAGGCATAATCTCTGGATTCTGAGCTCAAGGACGATCCTAGATAACACGGATCGATGGCATCAAGTCATGGACTGAATTATCGTTTGATCAGTTATGATAAGAGACAAATGACAAAAAGAGATGGCGAAACATTGTCTGTGGTGCAGCCAATCATCGGCTCGATGACGGTTCAGGAGACGAAAATTGTTATTAGACATTTGTTCGGCGTCGCTTTTAAAGGAACTACATGTAATCAGAGGCTCTCCGCGTTAGCCAAAACAATGTTCAAATGCCATTAAGAACATACTGTAAAGGTGCAAATAACCAAGCAATTCACAGGCCAACAAGAGTCATCAGTGATAGGCTCTCACGCACATGCACAGCCCAACCAGTGGATTCCGAACTAGCTTTGACAGCAAGTTGCATCAAGGATGAGAAGAGGAACGAAGTTAGGCCATGTGATTCGCAGCCAATGGCACACGGTTGCCTAACATTCCAGCAGTCCCTCGAAGATGGAAGATTATGCGGCGTTCGGATATCCCTCGAACCGCTGAAAATGCGCAGGACAGGCATTGGTCGGCCACCAGTCATTAGATGGTAGAGCCATTTTGTGGTTAACGATCGATGCCCCTCCTATGACTTTCTTCGCACTTTTTCCACCGAATCCAAGATTTTCCGCTGCAGACCGCATATCTATATATCTTTGGGTCTGAGGCTTGATTATTCAGCTGCAAACCCGTCTCCCTCTGTAGCTGGACCACAATGATCACGGAAGGACACGATGGTGCATAACGAAGACCGTCCGAAATACAGCAAATCTGTGATGAAAACAAAAACGAAACTAATTCCTCCACGAAGACTTGACAGCAAGAAATGCGAAACATTCCAGAATTATCCAGCAAACTTATCAGTTGGAGTAGTAATCCGTCGAAATGACATAAAGACAAATCAACGACCAATATGCACAGGAATCTTCATTACTTGATAGATAAGTCGACACCACTATATATATATTACGATATAATCCGAATCATCATGATGCAAATCCGAGACCGAGTTGTTAAAAATAAGATCTGAGTGGAGTCCGCATTCGAATTCTGGTATATCAAAGCTGGTGAGCACAATTGCGAAAGTATTATTCTATGTCGTTGTCCGAACATGTACTAAATTATGCTGCATGTAAAACTAATTCGCTCGACTTGCATACTAAACTATTGAATACTAACTCATAGCTTGCTTAACTTATATCTAACCTTCACACGAAAGTCACAAATTTACAAGTTGTCCAACTTACCAAACACTCAACCACACACGCAAAGTGACTCACCGCATTCTGAATGAGCTGATATCAGTCACGCGGTTATATTTACACGCATTGTGATAATAGAGTCACGGCTCGATATAGCCAGACATCCTCTGTCGCGTTAATGGTTCTGCAGCAGAATACATATGGGAGCTGTGTGTTCCTGTCTCCAGGCAGCCAAGATGGTCAAAACTGCCTTCTGCAGCCCGTTGCAACCGTTACTTTCGCACCAACAGAACACGTTGAGCCTACTTCTGGATTCAACGGTGCTTTTGGAACAATCTTCCACTGAAAATCCATTTGCTGTGTTTAACACAGCTAAAGAAAGATTTGCAACGTTTCTTAAGATGAGCCATTTTACATCTCTGTGGTAGTCATTTTTCAGCGTCTGAGGGTTTAATAAAAGGCGCTATAGAATGCAGATATGCCCACATACATACATGCATGCTTATTTACATACATACATACATATTTACTTGCATGCACACATACATGCATTCTTGCATATATACATACACGCATACATACATGCATATACACATAAATACGTACCCATACATACATACATACATATTAGAATTCATTCATACTCAGATGTTAAACAGTAAAAATGGAAAAGCTAAATTATATATGAGTACATCAGGACTATAGAAAGAACTCATCGTTGACTATAAATAGCAAGTTGTTCTGTATCAAATATAATATAATTCAATCTCACCGGAACATTATGATGTGGAAGTGAAAGACTTTATTCTTTGCCTTCCTTAACTCTAGTCCATGCATTTATCTGCTCCAGAAATGACTTTGAAAATGTGGTTTTTGCAGGTCTTGGATCCTTCTCCACTTGCCAGCTCCAATCCGTCTTAGATGCTGCCGCTCGCTTCACTCGTGGCAGTCCGAAATTTGGTCATATCTAAACAGCCATGTTGGAAAAACTTCTCTGGTTTCCAATTCGCGAGAGCATTCCGTTTAAGATTTTGGTCCTTGTTCGGAACTACCTTGCGGGTTGCACCCCGACTTACTTAGGGAACTTTGTGTCTCAGTTACAACTGTCCATGGCCGCAGATTATTGCGGTCAGCGGTCCAGGGGAACCTGGTCATCCCCGGGCTCGAACTGTTATTGCACATCGTCGTAGTTTCGCTGTCGTTGGCCCCTCCTTATGGATCAACATGCCTGGTGATCTTCAGAGAGAATTCCTCTCTCTCTTTCTCTTTCTCTCTCTCTCTCCCCCCTCTCTCTCTCTCGCTCTCTCTCTCTCTCTCCCCTGCAAACATTGCTCTGCAAGGTATGTTTTGGCCCTCAGATCTCGACCAAAACTTATCTCTTCCCGGACTCATTTCCTCCGTGGGTGGTTTCTGTGTCCTCTCGAATTACCTTCTTGGCTTTCGCTGACTCTAGACTTTCTCTGTCTCCTTCCCTCTCTTTCTCTATCACCGCATTATAACCCACTATCCCACTAGCTCTGGTGCATCGGACCGGGAGCGCCTCTGATGAGTCTATCTTGAAGTGGTGCTGTATAAATTTTCATTCACAAATACACATCCAATCATGCTTATTGCCCCAATATTCAGAATAAGCATTGCAAATGTAAATAACAAATAAATTATTGCCCAGAAGCAAACTAGACAGGACGAAATCGGATACTGCTGTGTTATTTGCAAATACAGGATCGCTATAAAAGCCAGTAGGCTAGGCCTAGACTGGTTGCAGTCAGCATAATCGTTTTATGTTTCTGTATGTAATTTTAAATGCCTGCATAAGTAGATCAAATATTCCGCCGCTAAAGTCACACGCATATACTGGTATGATAAAGATTTCGCTTATAGTAGTAGACCCAATGTTTAACGACATCTTATAGCATCAAAGTCGTTGATGTCGGCTTGGGACTGGCACTACTAGATTACCGCAGTGGCGGAGTTCTAATTCGCTTGATGTTGATTCGTGGATTAAGCCGAGATTTACAATGGAGACGGACAAAATTCATAAAATCAAAATTTGTAGTGATCTCGACACTGAATTCTAAGTCGACTGAGTAAATGAATAACAAGTAAGATAATAAAAAGCTAGCTAGTGTATAGCATTAACTAAACACGTTCAGAACTAAATACAGAAAATAGAGAATTACATGAGAAAATTCAATTAGGCATAAATATTTCTATTCAACAGAGAAGGCCTAATGCGGTCAAACTTATATTAGAAATTTCCAAATTTTCAAGTTTCTTGTTGAAAAGTGCTTTTAAGCAAATTGTTCTTAAAAGTGGCATTAAATAAATATACTACAATTAAATGCTTCCAAATAAAAAACATTACATAAATAATCACTTAAATAACCAGTGAACAAATAAATAACTATATGCTTTTGGACAACACCTCTGACTTGATTGCGAATGAGCATTTGCCTCGCGTTAGGCTTTAAAGTAGCTCTATTGAAATTTAAGACTTAACGACCACAATTACGATTAAGTCAAATGTTATTTATTTAACCCTATAGTTAAATTCACTCCTATACCTGACAACCCTTTTGCATTCTTTACAATGGCACCTGTGGTAGGATGAACGATGTTGTTATCGGAGTGCTTCACTTTAAGGCCAATAATCATTTAGTTTCCATATAGACCCAAATCGAACACTTAAAAATATTGACCTACTTTCGGTCAAGCGCATTATTCGGCCATATCTCAACAGAACTAGGCCACGTTTGTTTCTAACTAAAAGTAAGTCGGTCGCCTGAAGTACACATATATAAAAGCATATAGGCATATTTTTGAGGAGGGAAGTAGTAGAGTTCCACGAATGGCGTACTTCTAATCACGCAACTACGGAGTGGTGGAAGCGAAAGTGACAATATCTATGTACGGTTTAAATCGGGTATGGATTTGTCTTGCTAGACGAGTGAGTACTAACATGCATGGCCAGCAATAAAGCGAATAGAAACACACCACATTACACATGCATCTATTGATTTCCTACTTGACTACTGTAACTCACTTCTTATTGGTTTCTGCGAGGAAATCTGCACAAACTGCAAATGGTTAAAACCTCTCTCGCCATGGTCATAACAAAGACCCATAAATATCAGCAACTGAAGACTATATAGAATTCATTGCTATGGTTTTAGCAAAGAACCCATGTCAAAATCTGCCTTGTAGCTTATAAACTAAGTCCTACTACTTCTAAATCAGCCCTAAACACGAACAATGTTGGGCTCTCGAGCCTTATCGGTAGTTAGTCCAAAGCATTGGAATTCGCTGGCCAATTCAGTTCGTTCTGTCAATTTCTTGATATAGGCCAGTGAAGGTCTAAACTAAACATTGTTCTCTTTCGACTTGCTTGTCCACTGTAGCTTGGATTCTGGTTTCTCTGATTTATCTAAAGTCGACCTGGTTTCTTCAACGAATTATGATTTTTTCGCGATTTCACTGGTAATCATTTATGCGGGCCTCTCTCTTTTTTCGAACCGATCAACTTCTATCCTTTTTAAATGCAGCTGCTCTGCAAAATAGTGGGAATTCAAAATTTAGGCATAGGCCGATATCTGACTGCACACGTGCGGGACGAGCTGCATTAAGTGTGTCTTGAACTTGAACCAACTTTAAATGAATTAAGTAGGGCTGTACCGAACATAACGCTTCGTATTCGCTTCGGTGCCGAATAGTGGGCCAAAAAGCTATTCGGTATTCGGCCGAATAGTAGCGGTCGGACCGAATACGAATAGTGGTCACGTGACATCAGTTTCTGCATATGCGGCTGCTATAGCGAGTATACTTAAGTGACTCTCTCATTAAAATAATACAAGCTGAATCAATATGAATCAAGAAGAGATTGCAATCAGAAGCGAAGAGATGAGAATTCATCACAGAAAACTAACAAACAGCATCAGCACCAGAAATCTTACTATCAGTTTGTAAATTTAATTTCACACTAGGTGCTCTTTGTAAAGGTTTAATTTCTAATAGGATTTCTCTCTACTGCAATGACAACAGCTGCTATTTACTTATTCTTCCCGATATAAAATTTCTAAGAAATATCACAGCGTAGATTTGTGTATTAAAAAAAAACAAATCAGGAGTCTTGGCTGACTTAAATTGTACGCTTTTCAATACTATACAAGTTGGTGCAGTTGAATAGCATACAGTTGGAAGTTGACGGAGGCTAGAGATAAGGAAATGAGAGGTTTAGTCAGTGTCTGTTGATAGAAAGCAATTATGGTAGGCCTATTGCTCAGGGTTTCGTAACGTGGGTGAGGCAAGGTTTTGGCAGCTCGGTATAGGCCTATGTTTTACGGAAAGCAGAGATAGTTTTAGTTGGGGGAGTTTTAATTTGGTGTCGGATTTACCAAGAAGATTGGAGGGTTCAAGATAGATCCTGCTTAGTAGCTGTTCAGGCAGGGAAAGTCGCAGCACATTCCCTAGGTCGTGTAAGAGTCGCCTTATAGATCCGATAGGATGACCTGCTGAAAATGGAGCACAGAGTTCCAGACCCCACGCATAACACGAGATTGTGATTCATCGGGAGTGTTTACTTAAGTAAGGATAGCTAGCAGATGCAGAGTTAGAAGTTAAAAGAGAAACAGAACCCACCCTAGCTTCCTCTCTCTGGTTTCCTGGCAACAAGACTTGGTTCGTGACATGGCATCTATGGACAACCTCACGGACTTGACACAGCGTTCTTGAATAAGTTGGTGCCTGCGCTTAAATTTTCAGTATCGCTTTAGAAATTTCGAGTTTACGATTATAATTACGATTATATACAATCGCTGAATCCCACTACATCTACGACTACTTTGATTTCATTCTTTCGTAATTTTCTGCCACCTCGTGAGTGACTGTTCAGCTTCGCCTCTGTTCTGGGCTTTATAATGTAACGTTGGTCGTGGACCTGAATTAATATTTAAATTAAAATAGTCTCAAAGGCTATTCTTTCACAAGGATAATATAAATAGGGTGAAACATTCCATGTGCATAGGCATCTAAAATATGATATACACTGCAAATTATTGAAAGAGGCCAGAGCAACACTCCTGGTATATATCAAATTTGTCGTTAATTATTCGATAGTCTGCGATCGTAAGGACAGCAAATGCATAGCGTAAAAAGAGACAGTTTACCATATAACATTAGTCAGTTACGTCCTTTAATTAAGCGGGAGGCAAATTTTAATAACTTATTTTTGCTGTCAACAAGTAAGTCATCAATAATGAAGTCATAAATTTTCTAAATTTAAAGCAGCTGTTTGTATATAGGCCTAGACTCGATGAATCAGTAGCAAACTTAACTCTGTTTCTCGTCCCTACACAACGATTTCATCGACGTAAGTATACCAAGATCTCGGAGGCGTCGCAGAGTTATAGAAATTGCCTGATCTTTAATAATATTAAAACATTCAGTCGATAGATAAGAAGTTTTCTTAATTTCATGAGAAGTTACGTCCTGATTTCTTGGCGAAAAGATCAGAGATAGTTCCATATGAAGATGCATGTCAGAAACTAGAAAGGTAAAATATTGTCTAATAACATGAGTTTTCATCATGTTATCAATCTCTTCACGGAAATTTAAAATTCAACAGGAACTTCTATTTTCAGGGTCATATAACCCAAATTATTATACATGACACGCCCATGTATATAAGGTCGAATGCAATATATATATATGTGGATACATATGTACATGTATTAAATTTGCTCATCGCGCACTGTCAAGAACAGTAGTGGGTTTCCGTTGCTTTTCTCTGTTGCTAGTCTGATTCTCTTGAATTCGCTGCCTGTTTATTTCCGCTCTACAGGTTCCCGTATCGATCCGGTTTTGGCTAAATTTTCACCTTTTGCGGGTTGCTGTTGCTCAGTAGCCTGTCTTCCGCGTGTTTTGATCAAGGGACTGTGATTTCAACATGCCGGATTGCTTAGAACAGACCAACTTTTGATGCCATGTGGATAAAGAAACGGTGCTATAGATGTTTCAAATTAGATAAAACTCGTAAGTCGGTCAACGATTGTCACTTGAGACCAAACAAGTCGCGCAAATTAATGATGATCCAAACGAGTCTTGTAACGTCATCACAGGTATGGAGGCAATGGATGAAATCTTCAGGATCCGATGACAACGGATTGCTGACTCCATCCATTATGACTGAGTCCGTTAAGCAACAAAGAAATGATCCGGACCTCAAGAAGACATTTCTGGCACTTGGCCACCAGATTTTTATGCTTTTGGATGTGAATGGCGACGGCTTTTTACAGGAAGACGAGCACGCCAGAGCATTTGCCCTAATCGGCTACAAAGATACTTCTCTCGTAAGAAAGGCCTTTCAGGCCATCGACCTAATCGGCATCCTTCAGCTCTGTTGAAAAAATAAGCAAGGGTGTTTACTTTGTCAGCCTTAATAGTAGCTCGGTTCCTACAACAGTATGATCATAGACTTGTAGAATATGTTATTTTACAGCCTACTAACAAATGATTTCGTTGTGTTGTTTCTGTTGCTGAGTTTTTTCTACCTCCATGGACTGCAAGACCCCCGCGAACGCTTCTTCTTTATCCTAGCTTGGAAAAGACTCAGACCTAATGTCGAGGTAGTCTTAGGGGGTGTTTTGTGCAGGTCTGCATATAGGCGGCACGCTGGTCTCTCGGTAACGCGTTTGGTCAATGATGGTTCGGTTGCTGGTTCGACACCGTGTAACATCCCTGGGCAAGTTGTTTGCAAACATAGTGCAATCTCTCACCAAGCAGCAGAATTTGGTACTGACGTAAGCTGGGAGGTAAATGGCAAGTCCTAAAATGCACTGACCCTGTGTCCTGGACCATGGGATTCGTCCATTGCCGCCTCAAGGGCCTAAAGAAAAGGAAACGACCGCCTCTCCTACGTCTCACTTGTGGGATATAGGATACTTTACTGCGCATAGGGCAACTCAGCTTCTCCATGGACAGAGATGAATGAAGAGGCTGCGTTGCCCGATGTGCAGATCTGAACCATAAAGAAAAAGCTAAAAAACTGCTAACCGGTAAGCAGATTGTTTTACCGGGTCATCCTGTGATTATCGAGTCAGAATGTCGGAATTTTTGGCCAGAAAGATTAGAACCTACTTCAACGACGGTTTTGTGTCAAAGTAAGATGCTGAGGCAATGGCTGAACGTTATAGTGACGGGCTAAAGGTCGACGCGGCTAAAAGAGAAAAGACCAGAGCATGTTTAGTTAACATAAGCTGTTATTAACAGTATTTTTCTTTATGCTGATGGTTAATATTAACTACTTATGACATTTTGGATTTTAGCCTTTTGTTGATGTGGGCTGTTTTTGCATAATTTTATTATATATTCAACTACAAAATTTGTAATTCCTTGAAATGTCGGTGGTTCTGAACACAACGCCTCGTTAGGAAGCAAATTATTGAATGGTTATTTGTAATAATGAGGTAGAGAACGGATCTCCAATATATGTGAAAAAAGTCCTTGCAGTGGTTTATTCGGCGTCAGAAAACTTTGCGATAGAATCACTTATGTGAAATAATTGGGTCTAACAGTCCGCAGCCTAAGTACGCGACTCCATAACTTCCATTTATTCGTTTTATGAAGGACTACGTCATTTCCTCTAGCAAAAAGATAATGCGCAACTGTTCCTTTTTAAAGTAACGGGACGCGCAAACGGAACACAAACTTGGACCTAGCAGTCAATATCAATACTTTCCACAATGTTAAAGAATGTAGAGTGAACGAAATTTAATATTTTTTTGTGAGGAATTATAAGTTTGATTTCTGATTTCGGCGTATATAGACTTTCGGTTTTTTATCTTCGTTTTTTCGTTTTTTGTATACCGACTTTGTTGTCAGTTTCGCATTTTTACTTAATATTGTGATATATCGGTTCTGTATCGTTTAAATCGACTCACCACTACAACTACAAAAGTGACAATACACAAAACATAGGTTAAATATAAGTAATTTATAATTAATCAACGAAAGTAGCTTCAGCTAGAACTACGGCAGCTATCTTTCCCATGCTGCCAGCTCACCAATCATGTCCTCCTTCTAAACGAACAAGATGCATAATTTCAAATGTAGGAACTAAAACTGGATTTAACAAATCCGATAGAAAATAATTATGCTCAATGTTTTTGCTAGTTAAAAGAATTCAGTTGCTACAATCTAACCTGCAATCTCCCTAGGCCTTTCTAATACTTTATTATTATCCACGAGTCTTGTAACGTCATCACAGGTATGGAGGCAATGGATGAAATCTTCAGGATCCGATGACAACGGATTGCTGACTCCATCCATTATGACTGAGTCCGTGAAGCAACAAAGAAATGATCCGGACCTCAAGAAGACATTTCTGGCACTTGGCCACCAGATCTTTATGCTTTTGGATGTGAATGGCGACGGCTTTTTACAGGAAGACGAGCACGCCAGAGCATTTGCCCTAATCGGCTACCAAGATACTGCTCTCGTAAGAAAGGCCTTTCAGTCCATCGATCTAAACAAAGTTATGAGGAGTTTACCACTGCTTTATATGAGTATTTCACATCAGAAGATGAGAGCAGCCCCTATGCTTTATTATGGAGACTCTGGCCTAAATGGTAAAATGTCTAATTCGGTTATCTTAAGCTGTTGGGTTTTGATATTCGATTTACTGTAGTTCTGTTGGACATCGATAAATAAATGATCATTGCTTCAGGATAAACAGCTGTTTAGTTGATTCTTAGAATGCCTTCATTCTTATAGACATGTTTAACTTTGACTATTGGTCTATGTACTACCGCTATTGTAAATGTCGTAGATGCTTTAGATGTTGTGCTTCATTGTGATGACAATGGCCTCTCGGCTCTTCAAATTAAAACCGCTGTTAATCTATGCGAAACAGATGAGCTACTCTAAACTCTAAAATGATATATAAAGCATTAAATCGTTTTGAAGTTTAACTGCTGCTTTTTCGTAATTACTGATGTAATAAATAACGGTCATCTGTGATAAAACAATACGCAAAATATTTCCTGAATTTGATGTCTTCAATCCGAACATCATAAGAAGAGTTTTGATTCCATCGATCTGAACCGCGTTGGAAAGCTCAGCTTGGAAGAACATTTCACTGCTTACTTCGAAATCCTAACTTCAAACGACAGCTCTTATAATCTGATATGGGGCCATTTGACTAACTGATTTATTTTCGAATTTTCAACTTTATGCGTTCGCAATTATACCTATACAACAAGGCAGTTCTATCAACGCGTTGTGTTCGCACGTTCGCAGTTTCTTTGTTATATTTGCAAAGATGTTGAATTTAGGACGAACATAAGTTAGTCATCCAAATATTTACTATTAAATTGGGCTGTGCTATGCTTTGGACATCTGTCGCTGAGCTTTTTAGCTTTTTAGTTCTTCTCTAATGTCTTTTTGACTGCATAATAGAATGATGGCGTTCTTCATTGGGTAGACTTAGCACATATAGTCGGTTGAAAACATTTTCAGTTTCTGTGTTAATTTTAATCGCGTTGTTCATTATATGACACTGCTACAGTAGAAAAAAGTGGAACTGAGATCCAGTAGAAACTGGGACATGCGATAAGCAAGCATCCAAAAGAAGCCAATGAAATATCACTGATTATTGATAAGTCTAATTTCATTCTATTTCGCTCGTATCACATGCATGTGGTTAAAATATTACTATTAATGGCAGAATGATTACTCGTCAACTAAGTTCTTAGGAGTATACCTGAATCAGGATCTGACTTGGAAAGAACACCTTATTACTTTATCAAAAAGTTGGCCAAGTATTAGTGTTTGTCCCGCATCCGTCTCCGTCATTGCTTGCTTAGGAATATCCTGTTTGTATCATTCAAAAAAGTTTCAAAAGAGCTTGTACAATTCAAAAAGTCTTTCGGTTCAAGCTATATTTAAATGTTTCGTGTGGCCAAAGTTACTTTTTCGCTGATCAAAAGGATTGGTAACTTTACAGAAACTCTCCTTCCAAATTATTTTTATTTAGCAGCATTAAATCTTCATTCAAAATGTTTAGTATATTAGGATTACAAACTTTGACTGGATTTTAAATTAGTTTCTTGGTGTTTCGATGTTATTTGGAGGGTGCATCATGTAACACTCAGGCATCATTGAAATATCGCAGTAGTAGTGCACGAAACAATTTGAAACAGGTTTCATTAAATGTTATGACTCGTCTTTGTGAAATTGTCTTTTTACCAATTTAGCAAATGTGTTAACCATTAGTCAATTCAATTTCAAAACTATAAGTTATTTTAATAATATACACAAATAAGTTTGTTATCAGATGTGATGTGTTTGATTACTGAACTCACTGGCTTTATGCCAGTGTTATTTTTTGAAGCTTGTCTGTATAAAATTACTGAACTTCTATAGACGCCACGAAGCAACAATGGAAGTAGGCAAAGCCGGCGATTTGCGGGTCAATCGGTTGACCTGTTGACTTCTGCATCAACCTCTATGTGTATTTTAATGCTGAATTTTTTTTTATTAATTTGATGTTAATGTCGACAAGTTCATAAACAGCTGTTCAATCCAATATATTACATTGTGATACCCAGCTCTGGATAGGCTACTTTTTCACTTACTTCTCCTCAGAGGCGTCTTTGTGATTTTTTGTACCTTGGTGTAAACTCTGCTAGGGGCTCACCCACACTGATGTAACCAAGGTGATATTGGGCCGACTGTACTTTCCGCCGTTGGGGCCTCTCGGAGTTTGCACCGAATACACCGATGTTAAAAGCCCCTCTGTTTCTCCACCACGCCTTTAAAGATGATGCCCGACGAGTGTCCAATTATCTAAATCATAATCGAAACGTTAGTTGGAAACAGATGAAGTTCTTAGCGGGTCATAAAGTCGACCGCTAAGTCAATTAAAAAATAATTAACAACATTTTTTTTCATTGCCAGTTTGCAACTATTTTGTAGTTGATGCACTCAATTATTATCAGTGATGCACAAAACTTTATTATCTTTAAATTAAATTAATATCTTTATGTGGCATGAATTCTGTTGCTAACACAGACACAGTATGACAGAAAATATCCTAAATCCACAGGAAAATTCGGGCACGGCTCATGAAGTAACTTTGAACTCTGAAATAGAATATAATATAAGAAGCAAACAGGATTAATTCGTATCAAAACTCCTCGTGTTTTTGGAGTCACGCCCAGATCAACAGTACTCGTCGCACGTGGTGATTTTAGATTAGTCTGAGTTCCAGTTCTCCTGACTACATTGAATAGAGTAAAAAATCCAGTCGAGACCTGAATCGTTTCATCAAACATGCGTGACCATTTGCTGTTTATCACTATGGAAAGACTTTCTGAAGAAACTCGAACCCATTGGCCAGAGAAAACTGACTCGTTTCTGCGTGACTGTAGACGTTCAAAGGTCGTGAGCTCATTATAGCAAACCGTTTTAGCCAAATGATAGTCGCGTAGCACTATGAAATAGAAATTCGCTTCATAAGCGACTTTCAGAAAGTGAGACGGCCTAATAAATGCACGATTCCATTCATCAGTCAAACTATTTAAAGCTGCATTAATAAAAAATTGTTCATCAAATAAATAATGAGGGTCATTTCTTTTAAGACAACTGTTTGCTGAACAACTGTTAATAAAATAGTTTGCATCGCCTTCACGACTGTAGCAAAGGACTTTTGTTCCCAGGCGTCCTTTGTTGTTTTCATTCACATTACTGGAATCCATCGTCAATCGTTTAGTTTTCTCTCCATTATGAAACTTCAGTGCTTCAATAATGTCATATAGATTGCAGGAAAGAGGAAATTCGATATGGCATTTACCACCTTCCATGGTAACCGTTCCTGCAAGTTCAAAATAGCGTAGTACTTGCTCTTTTAAGAATCTGGAGTCTTCATCGTGAGAGGTTGAACAAAGATCTAGCTGAATAGATATAGCTCTATGGATCCATTTAATTTCTTCTAGCAATAGATGACTTTTGGCAAAATTCTCTGGTAAATAAATTGCGTTTCCGGACTTTTACGGATTAACCAAATTAAGAAAAACAGAAACGATTTGAATAACGAGCAGAAGTTTTTGAGGAAAATGCCAAAACACGCTGCAAGTTCTTTGCAACTGCTGACGAAAATCTAAAGTGTGCAACTGCACGTGCTCCAAAAGCAGGTTAGCTTCATTTTGAAAGTCAGAGAAATCAGAGTCAAATAAATTATAGGAAGGTATGAAATAGTTTGGACATCGTTTCTCGATAAGCCATTCAATCATCTGACACAGTAATTCCTTTACGGACGTCTCGACGCGAGTTTCATTCCAGAACCAAATTGGTTTCTCCTCACATGCCCAAAACATGAGTGTTTTAAAATGATATGTTCTCAAGATTGTCTCATCACTTCCACCGGCTTTCTTCACGAAATCACACTTAATCAGACGAAGAGTGCGATAAATATACTGCTGAACAACATTCCACGTATGAGTGAGAATAAATTCCGCTTGTGAGAATGAAAAACGCCACTCATTCTCATCGTCTGGGTGACTGTAATGAGGTTTTAAAACCAAGTGGCATCCATTATTACATATGTTCTTAACAACATCATTCGATGGCCAGCCATTGACTCGCTTGCGAGTAGTCCAATCAGTGGCCTGTAATGGCCAATATGGACAACGCAGTCCTAATACAATATCCAATTTTATCATTTCAAATATTCTCAAAAAACTATCTTCGCTGGCATAGGCCTTCCTGGTGTCAGCATCAAGGTCTCCGATGTGAAAAGCCGTTTGTGTGAAAGCCGGCCCGTTATTGATACGCGCTGAATGATTTTTCTTTCCAATGTAGTTGCAATTTCCACTGTCATCATAAGAAATAACTTTCGCAAAACCTGCAGGCGAATTGCAAGTTTGTATCTTGTAAATTTTACCATTAAATTGATTTGGAATTAACATGTCTTCCGGTATACAAACTATGTCATTGAGCCATGACATAATGTCTACATCTGAAGGATTTTCAAAGTAGAATTTGAGAGTAAGGTCAGCCAAGCTCCCAGTAATGAGAATGTTGAAATATTGTTGATTACGGTTTAAAATCATACGACAAAAGTATGAAATATCTTCTTCTTCCATTTGTAGAGGTAATTTGTGAAGTTTTTCTGTACAAAATTAGCCAACAAAATTACGTCATCGTAGTTTTAATAATATTTTAATTGTAAGTGTACCTCAGTTATTCTGCATCCAGCCAGCATTAGGTGAAATGATTACGGAGAATTCAAACATTGGGGAGCGTGGGTGTAAGTATTGTGAAGCATTCATTATAAGGTGACAGTGAGATGAAAAACATCAACAGCCAGTTTATCCGTGAATCAACTCACTTAAAATCTGAGGTGACTAGTACAATTGGTGAGACAACTCGTGGCATGAACAGCCGTCCACATGATGTTCAATTAGAGTTGATCAAGCATGGTGAAGAAACAATAGCGAATAGTGTGCATCAAATATATAAGGCATTATGGGTGACTGGGAAATGGCCAACAACTTAGAGAAACTCAGTTTTCATTCCTCTTCAAAAGAAAGGCGAAATGAGACAAAGCTCGAATTACCGCACCGTAGTCTTGGTCACGCATGCCAGTAAAATCGTTCTAAAGATTATCCTGGAAATGATTAGGATGAAGACAGAATCTGATAAAGATGCTGTATTTTGTTTAAGAAGAGTAACCCGAGATCAAATTACAAATCTTAGAATCATCAAGCATAAAATTATAGAGCATCGGTAGCCTCTCTATCTGTGCTTTGTTGATTATAGGAAGGCTTTTGATTGTATCTTACACGAGTAGCTCTGGCTGGCCATAAAAGACATGGGTTACCCCATTCACATCGTGAACCTGCTTTTTGGACTACTCTGTAAATCGCAAGCTATAGTGAAAGCATCTGCTATTCTATCACGAGGGTTCGGTGTCAAGAAAGGGGTTCGACAGGGTTGTGTTATCTCATCATACCTCTTGAGCATCCTGGCAGAGATGGTCATAATGGAAGCCCTGGACTGCTTTGATGGTGGAATTCAAATAGGAGGGAGAAGAGTTACAAATCTGCGATATGCTGAATACACTGTTCTGTTGGCAACTTCGGAAGAAGAGCTGCATGGGATTTAGGTTAACCAACGTGGGAGTTGAATAATCCATATCTGTGAACATAGCCCCACTGAAAAAGAGGAACCGCGAGATATTATAGTAGATGAATTAAAATCTCTTTTTAGGACACACGAGAGAACTAACAGAATCGACAAATGCAGTATATAAATCCCAACATATTAAAACATCAGAATAGACAATTATGGAATGAATAAAACTGTAACACAATATAGAAATGATCTAAGTATATAGCTACCTCTAATGGTGCTCTAGTTGCTTTTGGACTACACTTAAGTATATAGCTACCTCTAATGGTGCTCTAGTTGCTTTTGGACTACACACTTGTAGTCCAAAAGCAACTAACTGCATACTTTATTTTATGGTTTATGCTTACACGCATTGGACTATGAGCCGTGTATAGTTAGCCTACATGCCGATGTTGTGTAGTTCCTATGCGCCTTGGCATTAAAAAGTCGCGTACGCCAGGTCCAAAGTTTACTATGTATGTTTGTTGTCACTATGACAGACAAGAGAAATTTAGACGGAATCCAAGATGCACATCATTTAAATTATCTGTGAACTACATAACTGAGTCGCAAAGTTTAGAATATTTATACATATACCCATCATCGGCTTCGATGTTTCATTTTTTGAACATATATACAACTAGATTGTGTATGTTATTGCTGTTTCTTATAATGTTGTTCCTTTTGTTTTTTTTTTCAAGTTGAGTTAGTTATTTGCATTTGAATTAAATTCTAGTGTTTACAGTAGCAAACCGATATTTATTCCAGTTTGAAATATAGTACTAGCTTTCTTTAACGTGTGTGCTTATCAGATTCAACATTGTGGCAAGGCAGTTTGAGACTTGATCAAAAAAGAAGATGTGAGGAACAGTCATTTCAGCAAAAACCCGATACTCCGCGATAGGTACAAGTTGTAAGCGTCTTCGTTTTTTTAGCTTGTCATATGAAGGGGTTGAAAGACTTCTATCTTACTACGATTCGGAACGAGGCGAGGAGCAAAAGTTGGAATAGAAGTAAGCAAGTAGGTAATGCATTTGATAACATGCCATGTGTCCCTCTACTGAGCAAAAACTTCGAAAGAAGAAGTGAACCAACATTGAGAATAAACTCTTAAGTTAAAAACAAAAGTGGGTTTTGCTTAGCTGATTTCCCCCTCTTACTGATCGTTCAAGGATTACTGTGCCAAAATGGAGTAGCATCTGCCAAATGTAAGGGTTAAGACGTTCTGTCGATATTTTATTAACTGTGGTGGTCAACCGCCGTAGTCTTCCCGCTCTTGACCTGGTGGCTTTGGGAATATTTTAGGAATTTTTGGACAGATTTGGTGAGAACTTTGCCCGAATCCACAGAACTGCCTACAAGTGTACTGTCGACCTGGACCCCTGAAGGCGCCTGAGAGCTAGGGCTGGGAGGAGGGCGAGTTTCCAACATCAGAGCCAAACACCCAGAAGCCGTATTCTCATTGCCATTCTGTAAGTTCTCTAGAGATGGTTCATGGGAACCGGGGCAGGTTTTATTGCTAGGTTCATGAATATGAATCACGGCATCTCTGTTGTGTAGCAGTCTTAATACCCCACACCCACTGCAGGCATCGCGTGCTTTCTGCGAAGGCGGGGAAGGAGACGAGGACAGACCCGTCGTGGTCTCCATTCGGATCAAATTGCGAAGTGGATGAAATGTCACTTGAGGTTAAATAAAACAGGATCATACTGTGAGAGATATGTGACACCACATACAGCCAAGACTTTTGATGCATTGACACAGATGCGGGGAGGGCGTGGCGAGGAGCAAAAGTTGGAATAGAAGTAAGCAAGTAGGTCATGCATTTGATACACGCCATGCGTCCCTTTACTGAGCAAAAACTTCGAAAGAAGAAGTGAACCAACATCGAGAATAAACTCTTAAGTTAAAAACATATTTGCGCAACAAAAGTGAATTTAAATGTCCGAGGAAATGAAAAGTATATACGATTTTAGAAACAAATTTTATTCTCCGCTGAGGTGAGCTGCCATCTTGTCTGAGCGTCCGTTAGCCTATCATTACTATTATAACTGCTAGTAGTGGCAAATGAATGATCCACGAAAGTCTTTCAATACTATGGCCTATACACAATAAATGACTATTAAAATTCCAAGAAAAGGTCGCAAAATAAATATTCCTCTTGACCTACTTAGCAAAAGCCACAAATACTTCTTACTGACTCTATGCAAATATGCTGTCATGTCATGCTGAAGAATTTTATTCTGAACACAGTAAGAATATAAATCGTTGTTTTCCCCATTACGACTATCTTTGACAGCCGCTCCTAATAACGCATTTTTCACAAACTTTTAAGACTCCTAAGAAAAAACACAGCGTAGATTTGAGTATGCATGGTCCGTACACGAGGACTTGAAGTGTTGTGTTGCCCATTCAAACGGGTAGCGGTGGTGAAGGATCTCACTCTATTATTCATTGAAAAATAATTACGGTCGAGGTCATACGGTCGCTATCGAAAAACGTGTGCATTTTCATTTTACGTTTACTTTGAAAGTTGATGGAGGCTTGAGAAAAGAGATGAAGAGATTCAGTCAGTGTTTGTTGAAATTCTATAGTGTTAACTAATGCACTATTTACTTACTTGCTTACTTGCTTGCTTACTTACTTACTTAGCTTCTGGTTTAGCACTGTGGGCGTTGCAAGGTTTTGCTAGCTTCGTACGTAGTCACAAAAAAGCAGAGATGACATAATATTTAGTGGCTGTTCAGGCAATAAAGTCGTCTCCATTAATTTATCATTAATGTGCGATCAAGTTTTACCTGTGTACGCGTAGGATTACCTGCTCGAAATGGACCCCAGGGTTCGAGACGCCGACGCATAGCATAAGTGTGTTTCATCGGGATTGTTTGCTTAATGTTTTAATTTAGTATTCTCGTGGGCGACGATATATTAGTTTGTTACACGGCAACTGTAAACAGACTTTGACATATGAGCATAACACCTGTGAGTAAGAATAGGGCTTAAGATTTTAACATCGAACAACAGCCATAAATTTAAAGTACTTCAGCATATATAGGTGTAGGCTGGTTTAACCAGTATGACATTTTAGCCTACTTCTTGTCGCTACACAACCAAATCGTCGGCGTAAGTATACACACGTAAGTCATGATCAATGGTGTTCAAATGCAGCAGAAATATGGAGAAGACTTTCTATTGACTAATGGAAGAGAATAATTTATTGTAGTGAGAGACAAGCAGAGTTTCAGTGGAGTGTTGTCTGGTGAATCCAGCCAGATTGGTAGAGATTGAAAAGTGGGTTAGAAGAAATTTAATCATTCAGCCGGGCAAAGACAATGCGCTCAATTAGCTTAGACAATAAAGGAAGATTGGAGTCAGGACGGTAACTACGTATGTTTTCGTTGTCCAGATTTGGTTTCATAGAAGGGAAGTGACAAAAAATATTTGAAAGCCAAGGGAAAGTAACCAGTAGAGACAGAAAACGGTTGGTTATTTTTGAAATAACAGTAAATAACGGGAACCAGAAAAGAGTCGCAATCTTTCAGAAGAGAAGTAGGAGTAGGATCTAGTTCGCATTATTTGTTGGGAAGAGAATTGAAAAGGCCTTGTACTTCAAATTCAGGGTAGGAAGGAAAATTGAAAGAGAGGACTTTAAGATAGGAAAAATAGGATTGAAAAGGGGCACTGAATCGGTGTTTGACGATGAGACGTTGGATGAATGTGAGTCAAGAAGAGATTGCAATAAGAAGCGAAGGGATGAGACGAAGGGATGAGAATTTTTCACAGAGAATTAACAAAAAAGCATCCGATATAAGTATAACAGAGGTAAATTAAGTACGAACGCAAGTAGGAAAGTAATTAAACTCTTGTAGTAGATTACCAGGCTCACTCAGTGTAGTCGTTGTTGGAAGTAAGGAGGAAGAGAGGACAGCTAATGTAGAGGTGCCAAATGATACCAGCGTCTGCTTTACATTAGAAGCCAGTGCCAACAGTTGAACGCAAAACTGATCGTTCGTTCAGTCAGGGAGATGGAATCTTAATTAACTGACAAATGATACACCACCCAGAGAGCGAATGCAGAACCAGAGAAAGAGGTACACGAAGCCATTCGGGTAAAGATCAGACGGAGATCGAAACGAAGTCAAACCGGCGGACACGCAGAGACCACACTAGCAAGACAGAAACGGAGAGACAGAACATAGAGGGAGAACTGAATAACTAAGATTGGAAGCGTCCAAACCAATAGACTATTCGTGGTAATTCTATAAATAATGTCCAAAAAATTTAACATATTATGCTAAGCAAAAAGAATCCGTAGACAGGATTGATCATATAGGAATCGGAGGTTTAGACGCCAGAGAAGTCAGTCGGCGTTCAGATGTCATAGACTACAGTCGAGTCTCTCTGAGAGAGATTGAGAGATAGGACGAAGTTGAAACTATAGGCAGAGTAGTGTCTAGTGTCTTCTTGACACTGCCGAGTAGAATTAGATCTTAAGTTCGTTGTAGGCTAACGTCCTCATTGTTCGCTTCATAATGTAACCCAATTGAACTAGAACCAAGCTCGCGGTACGAAAGACTATTGTAAGCTTAGCAGAAAGACGTTCGTATGCAGAATGACAATAGAAATAAACGACAAGGCTGAATAGTGCGAACTGAAAAGAAACCTTATATATATGAATATATAGCGTATTTGAAATATGACAGCAGATTAAAGGAAGTACTGATAAAATTACTCATAAAGCATGGATTCAAGGATATCTATTTCGAAAGATTAACAAGCGTACAACAAAACCGGACGTAGCAAAAATTGAAAGAATAGCGCTCCTTCAATTTATGCATAATAATTAATGCACTCCATTTTACGACACTGTATCGGTGGGATTTTATGACCGTAAAATATGATATTAAATCTAAAGCTGGATTGGTATAGGATTTTTACGTTAGCATCGGTTTTCTTTACTTTCTTGGCATTACTTTAAAGTCGGTTCGGTTTCGGCTTTTCTAAACATCGCAATATCGGTGTCGGTTTTTGGTGTTTGCTCAAATTTTGTTCTTTATGCCTTACGTTAATTTTACCACTTTACTCTTTTGCAGTTTACATTTCGCAACTGTACAGTGTGCAGTCTTGTTTTACTGTAACAAAATCGTATTATAAATACTACGGTTGTATTTTAATTATATATTCAACTACAAAAGTTATAATTTCTTGAAATGTCGGTAGTTATGTACGCAACGCCTCATTAGGAAGCAACTTGTTGAATATTTGTGTGTTATAATGTGGTAGAAAATGGATGTCCATTATCTGTCAAAAAAGTCCTTGCAGTGGTTTATTCGTCGTCAGAAAATTTTACGATAGAGTCACTGATGTGAAATAATTGGATCTAACAGTCCGCGGCCCAAGCACGCGACACCACAACTTCCATTCACTCATAGGACAAAGGACTGCGCCATTTCCCGTAGCAAAAAGATGGGACTTAGCTGTTTCCTTTTATGTAACGGGATGCGTAAACGGAACACAAACGTGGGCCTTGCAGTCAATGTCAATACTTTCCACAATGTTAAATAATGTTGAGTGAATGAAATATAACATTGTTTTGAGAATTTATAACACTTTGATCTTTGATTTCTGCATATACCGACATTTCGGTTTTTTATCTTCGGCTTTTCGATACCGACTTGATGGTAAGTTTCGAATTTATTTGCTGTTGTGGTATCGGTATGAGTTGACCCGACCCACCACTACGACTAAGAAAATGACATAACACAACATAAAGGTTAAATATAAGTAATTTAAAATAAATTAACGAAAACATCTTCATCCAGATCTACGGCAACTATCTTTTCCATGCTGCCAGCTTAGCAATACTGTCCTCCTGCAAAACTAACAAGAGGCATAATTTCAAATATAGGAACTAAAGCTGGAATTAACAAATCCGATAGAAAATAATCATGCTCAACGATTTTTGCTAATTAAAAGAATTTAGTTGCTACAATCTAACTTGCAATCTCCCTAGGCCTTTCCCATACTTTATTATGATCCACGAGTCTTGTAATATCATCACAGGTATGGAGGCAATGGATGAAGTCTTCAGGATCCGATGACAACGGAATGCTGACTCCATCCATTATGACTGAGTCCGTTAAGCAACAAAGAAATGATCCGGAATTCAAGGCGACATTTGTGGCACTTGGCCACCAGATGTTTAAGCTTCTGGATGTGAGTGGCGACGGCTTTTTACAGGAAGATGAATACGCCAGATCATTTGCTCTAATCGGCTACCACGATACATCCGTCGTAGGAAGGACTTTTGAGTGCATGGATCTAAACAAAGATGGAAAACTGAGCTTTGCGGAGTTTTCCCATGCCTTCTATGAGTATTTCACATCAGAAGATGAAAGCAGCCCCTATACTTTGTTGTGGGGACCTCTCGCCTAAATGATAAAATTTCTAATTCGGTTATCTTAAGCTGTTGGGTTTTGATATTCGATTTACTGCTGTTCTGCTCGACGTCGATAAAGATGTCCATTCATATATGATCATTGCTTCAGGATAAACAGCTGTGTAGTTGATAGTTAGAATGCCTTTATTCTTATAAACTTGTTTAACTTTGACTATTGGTCTGTGTACTACCGCTATTGTAGATGTCGTAGATGCTTTAGATGTTGTGCTTCATTGTGATGACAATGGCCTATCGGCTTTTGAAATTAAAACCACTGTTAGTCTGTGCGAAACAGGTGAACTATACTGAACACTAAAATAGTGTATGAACCATCAAATGGTTTTCAAATTTTAGAATGTTAATAAGTCATTAATTCTTTCCAAAATTTATAAGCAAGGAACCAATACTTCTTTATAATTATTGGTGTAATAAATAACGATTATCTGCAAAAATAAGAAAATATTTCCTGAATTGGGTTTCTCAAATCCGAACATCACAAGAAGAGCTTTGTTTCCATCAATCTGAACCGCGATGGAAAGCTCAGCTGGGAAGAGCCATTTCACTGTTACTTCGAAATCCTAACTTCAGGCGATAGCAAAGCCCTTTTAATCTGATATGGGGACCACTGGACTAAGTCATCTATTTTCGACTTTTCAAATTTATTTGTTTGCATATTAAACCCATTCAGCAAGACAGTTCTATCAACTCTTTGTGATCGCACGTTCACAGTTTCCTTGTTATTTTTGAAAGAAGTGCTGATTTTAGGACGAAAATCTGTTAGTCATCCGAATTTCTGTTACTCAGTTAGATTGTGCTATGCTTTGGACATCTGTATCCGAGCTTATTGGCTTTATAATTCTTGTCTAATGTCTTTTTGACTGCATAATAGAATGGTGACGTTGTTCAATGGTGGACTTAGTAAATATAGCCGGTTGAAAACATTCTCAGTTTATGTGTTAATTTTAATCTCGTTGTTGGTTATATGTCGCTGCAACAGTAGAAAAAAAGTGGAATTGGGATCCAGTAAAAACAGGACATGCGATGAGAAAGCATACAAAACGAGGAACTAAATTACCTTTAAAACTGATAAGTCCAATATCATTCTCTTTCGCTCGCATCACATGCATGTGGTTAAGCGATTACTGCGAATTGCAGAATGATTACTCATGATCTAAGTTCTTCGGACTATACCTGAATCAGGATCTGACTTGGAGAGAACACCTTATTACTTGATCAAAAACCTGGAAAAATTCTAGTGTTTGACCCGCATCCGTCATTGCTTGTTTAGGAATATCGTGTTTGTATTATTCAAAAATGTTTCAAAAAAGCTTGTATCATTCAAAAGGTCTTTCCCAACATGTAATATTGCAATGTCTCGTGTGGCCAAAATACCCTTTTCGCTGATTAAAAGGATTGGTAATTTTACAGATCCTCTCCATCAGAATTGTTTTCAATTAGCATAGAACTGCCAGCATATAATCTACATTTAAATGTTTAGTATATTAGTGTTAAAAGCTATAACTGCATTTTGAATTGGTATCTTTATTTTTCCATGTAATCGCAAAAAATGCTGCCTTGAAACTCTTATGAATGCTTTACCTGGATAGGATGCCTGCATGCACGTGACACTCAGCATACTTCAAATATCGGAGTAATACTGCACGAAAGAAGTTGAAGCAAGTTTCATTAAATGCTGTGACCCGTCTTCAAGAAATTATCTTTCTACCTATTTAGCAAATATATTAACAATTACTCAATTCAAGATCAAAACTCTAAGTTATTTGAATAATATGTACAAATATGCTTTCTATCAGGTGCGATGTGTTTGATTACTGGACTTACTGGCTTTACGATAATGTTATTTTATGAAGGTCTTCTGTATAAAATTATTAACTTCTATAGTCGCCACAAAGCAACAATGGAAGTAGGCAAGGCGAGCGATATGCGGGTCAATCGGACCCATTTCGGTTGACCTCTGCATAAACCTCTATGTGTAGTTTAATGCTGCAAAATTTTATTAATTTGATGTTAAAGTTGAGAGGTTAATAAACAGCTATTCAACTCAATATATTACATTGTGATGCCCAGCTTTGGATAAGTTACGTTGTCACTTTGCTTTTGTCCAGAGGCGCCTTTGTGATTTTTAATATCTCTGTGTAAGCTCTCCTAGGGACCCTCTCATATTTTGGCCTCACGTGAGGTAACCAAGTGTTAGAGGGCCCATAATACTTGGCGCCGTTAGAGCCTCTGGGTGTTTACACCGAATACACTGATGTTAAAAGCGCCTCCGTTTCTCCTGCACGTTTTTGAAGATGATGCCCAACGAGTATCAAAATATCTAAATCGTAATCGAATCGTTTAGTTGGAAAAGGATGCAGGTCTTGGTGATACAATAAAGTCGACCACTTATTCAATTACAACTATAATTAATTTTTTTTTGCATTGTCGGTTTCCAATAAATCTTTAAATTAAATAATTCTCTTCATGTTTCATGAATTCTGTTGCTGACACGGTTACAGTATGAGAGAAAATATCCTAAATCCACAGGAAAACTCGGGCACGGCTCATGAAGTAACTTTGAACTCTGAAATAGAATATAAAATAAGAAGCAAATTGGATTAATTCGAATCAAAACTCCTCGTGTTTTTTGAGGCACTCTCAAATATATGGGACCCGTTGTTCGTGGCGATTTTAGTTTTATCCGAGTTCCAGTTTTCCTGACTACGTTGAATAGAGTCAAAAATCCGGTCGAGACCTGAATCGGTTCATCAAACATGCGTGACCATTTACTGCTTATCACAAAGAAAAGAGCTTGGGAAGAAACTTGTGCCCATTGACCAGAGAGAACTGATTCGTCTCTGCGTGACTTTAGTTCTTCAAAGAACGTGAGCGCAATGTCGGAAAATGTTTTGGCCAAATGATAATTGCGTAGCACTATGTAATAGAAATTCGCTTCATAAGCGGCTCTCAGAAAGTAAGACGGCCTGGTTAATGAACGATCCCAAGCAGCTGTCATAGTATTTACCATTGCATTAATAAAAACTAATTGTTCATCAAATAAATAGCGATAGTTATTTCTATAAGGACAACTGTTTGCAGAACAATTGTTAATAAAATACTTTGCATCGCCGTCTCGACTGGGGCAGTGGAGTTTAATCCCAGAGCATCCATCTCTCTTTTCATTCACTTCACTGGAATCCATAGTCAATCTTTTATTTTTTTCTCCATTTTGAAACTGCAGTGCTTCAATTATGTCATATATATTGCCGGAAAGAGGAACTTCTATAAGGCATTTATCACCTTCCATGGCATCTGCTGTTGCAAGTTCAAAGTACCGTTGTGCTTCTTGCTCTTTTAAGAACCTGAAGTCTTCATCGTGAAAGGCTGAACAAAGATCTAGCTGAATAGATATAGCTCTATGGAGCCAATAAATTTCTTCTGCCAATAGAGGACTTTTGGCAAAATTCTCTGGCAAATAAATTGCGTTTCCAGACTTTAACGGATTAGCAATATTAACAGAAACAGAAATGATTTGACTAATGAGCAGAAGTTTTCGTGGACAATACCAATACATACTGCTTGTTCTTTGCAACTGCTGACGAACATCTAAAGTGTGCAACTGCACGTGCTCCAAAAGCAGGTTAGCTTCATTTTGAAAGTCAGAGAAATCAGAGTCAAATAAATTGTAGGAAGGTATGAAATAGTTTGGACATCGTTTCTCAATGAGCCATTCAATCATCTGACACAGTAATTCCTTTACGGATGTCTCGACGCGAACTTCGTCCCAGAACCAAATTGGCTTCTTCTCACATGCCCAAAACATGAGTGTTTTGAAGTGATATGTTCTTAAGATTGTCTCATCACTTCCACCGGCTTTCTTCACGACATCACACTTTATCAGCCGGAGAGTGCGATAAATATACTGCTGAACGACATTCCACGTATGAGTGAGAATAAATTCCGCTTGTGAGAATGAAAAGCGCCATTCATTCTCGTCGTCTTGGTGACTGTAATGAGGTTTTAACACCAAGTGGCATCCATTATCACAAATGTTCTTAACAACATCATTCGATGGCCAACCATTGACCCGCTTACGAGTAGTCCAATCAGTGGCCTGTAATGGCCAATATGGACAACGCAGACTTAACACAAGATCGAGTTTTATCATTTCAAACATACTCAAACCACTAATAGCATATGCCCTCCTTGTGTCAGGATGAAGGTCTTTAAGACAAAAGGCCGCTTGCGTAAAAGCCGGCCCGTGATTGATACGCGCCAAGTGACTTTTCTTTCCGATATAGTTAAAATTTCCACTGTCATCATAAAAAATAACTTTTGCAAAACCTTCAGGCGAATTGCAAGTCTGTATTTTGTAAATTTTACCATTAGATTGGCTTGGAATTAGATTGTCTTCCGGTATACAAACTATGTCATCTTGCCACGACATAATATCTACATCTGAAGGATTTTCAATGTAATATTTGAGAGGAAGATCAGCAAAGCTTCCAGTAATGAGAATGTTGAAATGTTGCACAGAACGGTTTAAAATCATTCGACAAAAGTATGAAATATCTTCTTTTTCCATTCCTAGAGGTAATTTGTGAGGTTTTCTGTACAAAATTAACCAAAAATATTACGTCATCGTAGTTTAAATATTATTTTAATTGCTAATGTGGCTCAGTAATTTTGCTTCCAGTCAACATCAGGTGAATTAGTCACAGAGAATTCAAAAATTGCGGAGCATTTATTGAGTACAGTTAAACATTATATGATGTCAGTGAGGTGAAAAACATCGACAGTCAGTTTACACCTGAACAACTAAAATCTGAGGTGGCTAGAGCAATTGGCGAGAGAGCTAGTGGCAAGAGAACGGGTCCAGATGAGCTTATTCAAACATGGTGGAGAATCACTAGTGAAAAGGATGCATGGAATATGAGGCATTATGAAAGACTGGGGATTGGTCAGCAGATTGAACAAACTCAGTGTTCATTCCTCTTCCAAAGAAAGGCGATATGAGACAAAGCTCGAATTACCGGACCATAGCCTTGGTCTCGCACGTCAGTAAAATCATCATAATCATCCCTGGAAAGGACTAGGATGAAGACAGAATCACAGGTTGCAGATGGATAAGCTGGATTTTGCAGAGGAAGGGGAACACAAGATCAAGTCAAAATCTTAGAATCATCATGCAGAAAACTAGAGACCATCAGCAGCCCCTCTATCAGTGCTTTGAAGACTTTAGGAAGGCTTATGATTGTGTCTCCCACAAGATGCTCTGGAAGGCCATGATAGACATGTGTTACCCCATTCACATCGTAAACCTGCTTTCCGGACTCTACTGTAAACAGCAAGCTAAAGTGAGAGCAGCCGGTACACGAGGGTTCCGTGTGAAGAAAGGGGTTCGACAGGGCGTGTATGCTCTTACCATACCTCTTCAACATCGTGGCAGAGATGGTCATGTTGGAAAGCGCTGGTCGGTTATGATGGTGGAATTAATATAGAAGGAACAAGAGTTACAAATCTGCGATATTTTGATGACATTGTTCTGTTGGCAACTTTGGAAGCACAGCTGCAAGAGATAGTCGATGTCTTGCACGGGCAAACAGCGACCAGGGTCTGTTGATTAATGTGGACAAAACCAAGATTATGGTAACAAATGTTGCAACCTGTAACATCAGAGTATAATGTAATCAACTAAAGGAGGTCGACACATTTCCATATCTTGACTCACTTGTAGCCGAAGACTCTGCCGCAGTAGAGATATTCGATCAAGACTGGCAATTCACAAGATGTTGGGGCAGCATTAAAGGAAGTTTGGAAAAGTCACGGTATATATCGCTGGCAACAAAGAAACGACTTCTGAAAGCTCTTATATGGCCAGTGGCACAGTATGGCTGTGAGAGCTGGACTATAAAGAAAGATGAAGAGGCAAGAATCAACGCATTTCAAATGAGGTCTCTGCAGCAGATTCTTAGATTACCGTGTACTGCTAAAACGAGAAATGAGTGTCCTAGAGACGGCAGAAGTAGCAGGAGTCTGCTCGGATTAATCAAAAAGTGGAAGCTCAAACTTAAGGCATTGCTACAAAACAGAAAGAGAGCATTCAAGCTCGGGGAATACCCAAGATGATACGTCACGGACTGAATTATTGTTCGATCAGTTATTAGGGAAGACATAGGACAGAAACAGATGGAACAGAATTGTCTGTGGTGCAGCCAATTCAGGACGGTTCAATACAAGACTATTGCAATTAGAAATTTCTTCAGCGTCGTTTGAAGAGCAACTAATCAGAGGCTCTCTCCCTTAGCCAAAACAATGTTAAATGCCACCAAGAACATAAATGTACCAATAACCAAGAAAATCTCAGGCCAGCAAGAGTCATCAGTGACAGGCTTCCGCCCGCTCGCACAGCCCAACCAACGGACTCCAACTGGAGCTGACAGATGAAAATATGCTCAGAGTTCCTGAAGGAAGCTGCGCCGAGGGTGTGAACGACTTTAGGCCATGTAATCCGCCCCGATGGCACAGGTTGCCTGGCCGTCTAGCAGTCCCTCGTAGATGGAAGATATCTTGATCCGCCGGAATTGGCATTGGTCGACCACCCGCCCTTAGGTGGTAGAGCCATTTTGTGGTTAACGGTCGATGCCTCTCTGCTAACTCTCTTCGCATTTCCTCCACCGAATCCAAGATTTTCCGGTGCAGACGGCGTACGTATATCTGTAGGTCTGAGGCTTGACTATTCAGCTGTCGCCTTCTGTGGCTGGACCATTGCAGTCACAGGACACGATAATATGCAACGAAAACCGTCCGAAATGCAGAAAAATTTGTAGTGGAAACGAAAACAAATTCCTACAGCAGAATTGGCAACAGAAAAGATCAAACATGCCAGAATCGTCGAACAAATTTAGTAGTTCGAATATTAATCCGTCGAAATGACATAAAGAAAAATCAACGGCCTACTTGCACAGGAATCTTCATTATTTGACAGATAAGTCGGTACCACTGCATATACCGATACAACCCGAGTCATAATGATGCAAATCCGAGTCCAAGTTGTTACAAATAAGACCCAAGTCTTGCATACATTACGTAAATTCTTACATAGTTTCATACCTACATACATATTTACTTGAATGCATACATACATACATACATACATATCTACATACATACATTTATGTATACATTCTTACATGCATGCATACATACACACTCATACATGCATGCACACACATATACATATATGTGTGTATGTGCATGCATTCATATATATATGTGTGTGTGTGCGTGTAGGTGTGTGTGTGTGCTGTCATGTATACTCAGTAAGAGTGGAAACGTTAAATTATATACGAGTATATCAGGACTAGAGGAAGGTCTCATCGTTGACTGTATAAATAACAAGTTGTTCTGTGTCCTATTAAATATAATTATATAACGCAATTATACAATTATATTTAGACAGAAAATTGAGAAGACTCCAATGCGGGCGGTTCCTGTACTGAATAACTTCACTGATTTAAAAAAGCATTTGACAGTGTTCAGAGAGAACCACTGCGGACAATATTAAAGATTTATGGAATTTCAACTAAGATTATTGATGTCCGCATTCGAACTCTTGTAGGCCTGCATCAAAGCTGGCCAGTAGGCCTGCAATTGCGAGTGTTATTCTATGTCGTTGTCCGAGCATGTACTAAATTATGCTGCATGTAAAACTAATTCGCTCGACTTGTAAACTATTGAATACTAACTCTTAGCATGCTTAACTTATGTCAAACCTTTACATGAAAGCCACAGATTTACAAGTTGTTCAACTTACCAAACATTTGACCACACCCGCAAAGGCTCTCTCCGCATTCTGAACGACGCTGGTATCAGTCACGCGGATATATTTACACGCATTGTGATAATAGAGCCACGGCTCAATATAGCCAGATATCCTCTGTTGCGTTATTGGGTCAGCCACAGAATAGGCTACAAATGGGAGCTGTGCGTTCCTGTCTCCAGGCAGCCGAGATGGTCAAAACTGCCTTTTGCAGCCCGTTGCAACCTTTACTTTCGCACCATCAGGACACGTTGAGCCTACTTCTGGATTCAACGGTGCTTTTGGAACAATCTTCCACTGAAAATCTATATATTGCGTTTAACACAGCTAAAGAAAGATCTGCAGCTTCTCCTAAGATGAGCCATTTTACATCTTTGAGATAGTCATTTTTCAGCGTCTGAGAATTTACTCAAAGGCGCTATAAGATGCAGGGATGCCTACATACATACATACATGCATACATATTTGCGAAGGTACTTACATACTTATTTACACACAGAGGCGTCGATCATATGGGTGCCCCTGGGGCCCAGGCAATATTTTGAGCTAGAGGGCAAGACCATTATTTTAGCTGTAAAAGCTGCAAAAGGCAACTGAGGACTGATAAAACTTCTCAATATTCATTTTACGACGAGTAATCAATGTCAGTCCATAATTTCAATTGTACGTATTTAAGTATTACTGTCAGTGTCTACCTCTGCTTAGGCAGACAAACGGACAGATATATATAAATATATATATGTGAATATGTATTATATCAGTACCCAGGCCCCCTATGCACTTATCATTATATACAGGTCGACCAATCGAGTCACAGGCAGTCGTAAATATAGACTTTCATTCATACAGGTCGCCAGACTGATAGGTCTAGCAAGGTTTGACAAAACCCAGAAAAATTAAAGAATGCAGGTCAGACAACTCGCCCTCACTGCTCAGTGCCATATGGGTGTCATCTTTTACCAGTAATACATACATACATACTTACTCAAGTTACTCAAATATCTGTCGGACTGGTAGTAGGGATGTAAGCCGAATTAGTTTCTTCAGCGGTAAAACCATACACAGTGCCTTATGTAAGTATGGTTTGTAATTAGGGGTGGGGAAACATGAAACGTTCACCCCGACCTCATCTAGGGGCGACAATCGCGGTGGGGCGTTGGACGTAGGAAGAGAGAACCTTCTGTTGTCTTTGACTTGGATTCGAACCCTGGTCGGGAGGAACGACTAACTTTACTCGACGTTCTCCATCACCAAAATATGGAGGAATCCTACTGCTTAATCTACCACCACAAGGTGAGGGTGGCAAGTTCTGCGTTGAAGTTCTCTTCGAATTTTACCAGATGGCGCTTCAGTTTCCAAAGCTTGAGTGGTGTCCTCGATTTCCGAGCAGGAAACCGTCGACCCTGAGGGCAGACGAAGGATTCTTCTTGGCCACCGCAACAGACTTGGGATCAGGTTCTAAACCTTCTTCATCCCTAACCTGGCGCCATAAAATTTGCTCTATCAGCCCGACAAATATTCCATCAGTTGTTCTTTCTGGGAAGACAGGGGCTCAAAAAGTTTATAATCTGAGAAATGATGGTCTTCTAACTACTCCTGTAGTATATTTTCTAAATGAGCTTGCATTGTATTAATTGTTCTTGCAGCTCAATCTGGCGCTCTAAATATTTCTTTCGAAATGAACTTGACTCTTCTTTAGCAACGCCATTGAATCATTTATCTCTTTTAACATGGACATAACCTCTGTGTCCTTGTCTGGTTCTAACTGGGAGAGACGTAAGCCACCCTCTGTCATCCGTACTATAATTTCAGAGTCAATAACACAGGCAATACAATCTAATCATTACAAAAATGAAGTTAATCAAATTTTCATCGTCAACTTGACGTATTTCGAGAGTTATAATGTTTTATTTGAAGTTAATTTTATCTATAATAGTTCTATAGATTAATTAGACTCGGAGCTCTCCAATTTCTTATTTCCAGTTTAAGAAACCGTTTAGAAAAAGAATCTAATCAACTCCCTGGCCCAAAATTCACAGCGGGGTCTTCAACAGCGGCCTCCCTGAACAAGGTGGAGACGACGCCGATCCCTCCCAGGGGCAGTCTTGACTGAGCGGCTTGGTCGACGACCACCAAAACGGGTTCCGGTGAAACGAAGACGAACCTCGAAGCGTTTCACAAATTATTCGGACGAAACAGGTTCAACAATTTAAGCTTAGTCGCTGCAAAGTTACCACCAATTGAGGATATATCGCCGCAACTAATTCGTTTAAATTTCTAACAAAAAAAGAATCACATAAGTGGGTTAAACTAGGAATAAATGAGTAATTGAAAAATTTCTATCGCTTTTGAGTGGCTATGCGAGGCGCTATATAACTGCTGTATTACAATAACATTAAGTGTTAAAGATGATTTTGTTTTCATTAACACAATCCACTTATATCAAGTGATTCAAATGTCTGTTTTGACACTAGAGTGATAAAAACTGAAGTAGATGACAGGTAACCTGATGCCTACAGTAGCGGTTAAGTTTGTTAGAGGAAGCACAAACCGGGAGACATTTTCGGCAAGTTCAATGTTGAACAAATAACTATGTGTTCATATTGCGTTGCATTACCACCAGTATGGTTGTTCATAACTGTTGTGTAGGCCTAAGTTGACATTCCGCTGCAAATAATATTAGTGACATTTCTCATCTTTTGTCTCTTGAGCTGCTGGGCTTTATGCCTGCCTGCATTAGGCCTACTTCCTGATCCCTATAACAGGGGCTTCACATCCAGACCCAATTACAAGCCCGGGCCTCCCAATGTTTAATACGGATCGACGCCTCTGCTTACATACATACATATACGCACATGCATACTTACAAACATAAATACATAAATACATTCACACATATATACAAACATATTTACTTGCATACATTACATTCTTATATAGTTTCATACCTACATACATATTTACTTTCATGCATGCATACATACATACATACATATCTACATACATACATTTATGTATACATTCTTACATGCATGCATACACACACACTCATGTATGCATGCCCACATAAATGCATATACATATATGTGTGTATGTGCATGCATTTATATATATATGTGTGTGTGTGCGTGTAGGTGTGTGTGTGCTGTCATGTATACTCAGTAAGAGTGGAAACGCTAAATTATATACGAGTATATCAGGACTAGAGGAAGGTCTCATCGTTGACTGTATAAATAACAAGTTGTTCTGTGTCCTATTAAATATAATTATATAACTCAATTATACAATTATATTTAGACAGATAATTGAGAAGACTCCAATGCGGGCGGTTCCTGTACTGAATAACTTCACTGATTTGAAAAAGCATTTGACAGTGTTCAGAGAGAATCATTGCGGACAATAATAAAGATTTATGGAATTCCGACTAAGATAATTGATGTCACCAAAAGGATATAGAAAATATGATCAGAAAGAGAAGACTATAATGGATGGGACATGTAATTCGTATGGACAGAGATAGGCGAGCCAATCAAGCAATGGACTGGATTCCTGAAGGGAAACGGAAGAGGGGAAGACCAAGGAAGAACTGGCCAGAGACCATCACAGACGACCTTGGGTGTTTGAAGATATCGTGGGATGAGACAGGAAGACTGGCGGTCAACAGAGATGTATGAAGAAGCTGCGTTGCCCGATATGCAGACGTGCACAAGAAGTCTTAAGTCATAAGTATATCACTGTGGAAGATTATAATGGTGGAAGTGAAAAACATTTTCGTTTGCCTTCCACTGCTCTAGTCCATGCATTTATCTGCTCAACAATTGACTTTGGAAATCTTATTTTGTAGGTCTTGGATCCATCTCCACTTCCAAGTCTAAAATACTGCCGCTCGCATGATTGGTGGCATTCCAGAATTTCGTCATACCTCACATTCATGCTGGAAAAACTTCACTGGCTTACAATTCCAGAACAAATTCTGTTTAAGATTTTCATCCTCGTGCGGAACTGCCTTGTAGGTTGCGCCCCGATTTACTTACGGGAACTTTGTGTCCCAGTTTCTACTGTGCCTGGCCGCAGATTATGGCGGTGAGCGGTCGAGGAAGACCTGATGATCCCTCGGGCTCGAATTGCTATCGCACATGGTCGTAGTTCGCTGTCGTTGGCCCCTCCTCATGCAACAACATGCCTGGTGATCTTCAGAGGGAATTCCTCTCTCTCTCTCTCTCTCTCTCTCTCTCTCTCTCCCTCTCTCTCTCTCTCCTTCTCTTTTCCGCAAGCGCTTGAAGACCGCACTATCCCCCACTAGTTCTGGGACATTAGGCCGTGAGCGCATCTGCTGAGTCTATATTGAAGTGGTACTATACAAATTTCCAATTACAACTACAATTACAATGATATATTTGTGATAATGGTTATTGTTAATATTAATTATTAATAAATTTTTGCCCGGAAGCAAACTAGACGGGACAAAATCGGATACGGCTGTGTTATCTGTTGCCGTCAGCATAATCGTTTTATGTATCTTGTAAGTAATTTTAGATGCCTGCATAAGTAGATACAATATACCGTCGTTAGAGTCATACACATATCCTGGTATGGTGAAGATCTAATTCGCTTGTAGCAATAGGCCTAGTTCCAATGTTTAACGACATTTTTGTCATCAAAGGCCGTTGACATCGGCCTCCTCCTTCATCCAGGCTTGGGACTGACACTACCCGATTACAGCAGTGGCAGAAATAACGATTTCGCTTTAGACTTAGAATCACTACAGTAGATAATTATAAGCTAGGCGTTAACTGTTGAAGAACTACAGCGTTTAATATTATGTTTGAGCCTACAGTACATGTCTTTCGAGAACCTCTTATAGCAACATGTTTCTTTTTTACTCAACTTGATCTTTTTCTTCTCCCACTTAAGTGATACAGTGTTTTGATTTTCTAATGTCAACTGTAGCACAAAGAACTTTCACGCCATCAATGGCATAGCTGTGCACAGTTCTAAATCGCTTGCTGTTGATTCGTGTACTTAGCTGAGATTTACATTTCGAGACGGATAAAATTCGTAATAATCACGACACTGAATTCTAAGTCGTCTTAATAAACGAATAACAAGTAAGGTAATCGTGATCGTAATTCCGAGATTTCTACAGCGCCCAACGAAAGCCACGTCGCGGGGACCTGCTTATTCACAGGAGCTCAGTCAAAACAAAATCGATAGGCAAAACGGTTCCGTTCCAGATCCAAAAGTCAGACGGAGAGACAGCGTGGCAGCTATGGGGATGGTGTTTGGGGTTGGAGAGGAGGGAGAGATAAGAGGAAGAGGGGTGTCAGGATAGGATCTGTAATAGGCCTAAAAACCTAACTAGTGCATAGAAATAACTAAACACGTTCATGACTAAATACAGAAATAGGAAAATACATGAGAAAATGCAGTTACTGTAGACATAAATCTTTCTATTCAACAGAGCAGACCTAATGCGGTCAATCTTATATTAGGAATTTCCAAATATTACAAGTGTCAAATTGAAAAGTGCTTTTAATTAAATTGTTTTTGAAATTAGCACTTATTGGAATAGGCCTACTATAATTAAAATCCTCCTAAATAAAAGGCATTGAATAAATAAACACTTATAACCAGTTAAAAATAAATAACTGTAGGCTCTATGCATTTGGACAACACCTCTGAATTGACTGAATAAGCTTTTGCCTCGCGCTATGCTTTCAATTTGCTCTATAGAAATGTTAGGCTTTAGAATACGAATTTTAGACTACGAATACGATTATGCCAACTGGTTAGCCAATTAGTTAACGCTAGAATTAAATTCTTTGCTATGTCTGACAATCCTGGCCCAATCTTTACAATGACACCGATTAACCAGAAACTAATTTTTTTCCGGGGTAAAGATAAATGATGTTATTATCGTAGGGAGTCACTTTAAGGCTTAATTATTTAATTTTCACATAGGCCCTAACTGAACATTTTTAACTGTTGACCTGTTTTAAGCAAGCGCATTATTTTCGCCCATACAGAGTCAGAACTAGGCTATTGTTGTTTCTAATTAATTCGGGTGTCTGAGGAGCGCGCGCACGCACACACATACACGGACGCATGCACACGCGGGCACGCACACATTTGGAGAGGGATGTAGTAGCGTTGTATGAGTAACATATTTGTAATCATGTAACTATGGAGTGGAAGCGAAAGTGACAATATCTATGTAGGCCTACGGTTTAGAATCAGATATAGTTTGTCTTGCTATACGAGTGAGTACTAAAACGTATGGTCAGCAATAAAGCGATAAATAACAAAATATTACATTAACTAATGCATTCGTTTCCAGCATACTTGACTACTGTATCTCCCTTCTTTTTGGTTTCAGCAACGGAAGTCTGCACAAACTACAAACGGTTAAAACCTCTCTCGTCAGGGCCACAACAAAGACCCCTAAATATCAGCAAATTAAGACTATACAGCATTCATTGCAATGGTTTCAGCAAAGAATCCATTTCAAAATCTGCCTTATAGTTCACAAATTAGGGCCTAATACATCTAAATCAGCCCTAAACCCAAACAATGATGGGCTCTCGAGCCTTCTCGGTAGCTAGTCCAAAGCATTGGAATTCGCTGCCCAGTTCAGTTCTTGCTGTCAATTTCTTGATATAGGCTAAATAAGGTCAAAACTAAACACTATTCTCTTTCAACTTGCTTGTCCACTGTAGCCTGGATTCTGATTTCTCTGATATGCCGAAGTTCGGCCTGGTTTCTTCAAAGTATTGTAATTTTTATTCGCGATTTCACTATGATAATGCGCTTATGTGGGCCTCTCACTTTTTCAGATTAATCAACTTCATTCCGTTTTAAGTGCAGCTGTTCCACTAATTGGTTGTATTTCTAAATTTAGGCCTAGGTCCCTATATCTGATTACCCACATCCGGGACGAGCTGCATAACTAAGTATGTCTAGAACTTGAAACAACTTTAAATGAATTCATTTTAAACACAAACTGTGATACTACGTCACCTAGGTCAGAACTGAAATCCTGTCTATTCCGGATCGCTTATCTCTCTAGGGACTCACGGACCTCGATTGGTTAGAGATCCATGATCAGTGCAGTCAACTCTGCTATAGTGCGTGAACCAGTTTTGGCAGAGAGTGAATACACAGCGTATAGTGCGGATCTTTACTTTGCACCTACTTAAACATGGTATATATTCATGTTTGGCACCCTCATGCGGTTCTTCTTGTCCATGGGTTTAACGACATCTTATGGCAACTAAGGCCGGTGACGTCTTCGATATGAAAATGTTGTTGACGTTGTCCATAAGTTCATTTCTTTCTTCTTATCGTTTCCTTTAAGATTTTTGTTTCCGTAGGTAATGTATGTATTTTTAAACTGATTGCAGCACGACATGGCTGAGAGACCAAATGCAGGCAAAGGGGGTTTTGTTGACTGGTTGATGGCACCTTTGTCGACTTCTTGTTGGTTTTCTTCTTGTTGGAAGACTGTCCACTGTCCATTACGGCTCTTGTGTGTCCATTAAGGGTCTTTTCAGTTGCTATAAAGCCTTTTTTCAATATCTGATTTATATATTTTCTGTAATTTTTTTCTTTTCACTTGCCATTTCGGCTCTTTTGTAGCCGTCAGGCTCTTTTGTGGCCATTTAAGGCTCTTTTGTGGCCATCTGGTTCTTTTTTTGCCATCATGCTCTTTTGTGGCCATCGGGCTCTTTTTTGGCCGTCAAGGCTTTTTTGTGGCCATTAGGCTCTTCTCAGTTGCCATAAAGGCTTTTTTTAGCGTATTTATATATTTTCGGTAATTTTTCGGTGTTTTGTTCTTCGTTCTTTTTTTCCCTTTTTTCTTTTTTTCACAAAATACAAATGAAATAAAATATATTTAACGAAATCAACAAAGACTGCATACAAATTAGGTAGGTGCAACAATTACAGGGAGCCAATGTTTACAGACAATACCATTTACTACTAAGATGGTGGTGTCCTAACAAAGTGGTATAGACATGTGTATTTTATCAAGTAAAATGACTTAATGTTACAAAAGGTAAAATTGATAAACATACAGAAGTGTGAGTTTCATGCGGTTCGTTGGAGGCGCGGTATAAATAGCCAGATAGGCCTACATATAGGCCTATACATATGTAATTAACCAGATACATATATAGCCTACATGCGGATGCGGGTTCGACTCCGTGTAGCGACCTTGGGCAAGTTGTTTGCGCACACCGTGCCTCTGTCACCAAGCAGTAAGCTTATAATTTGCTACTGGAATAAGCTCGGAAGTAGACCAAACGCGTCTACGATGCGCTGGCCCCGTGCCCAGGACCTTGGGATTCGTCCATTGCCGGCTCAAGGGCCAAGAAAAGGAAATGAGCGCTTCCCCTACGTCTCATTTGTGAAATAGGCTTATGGGACACTTAATTTTTATTTACTTACTCCATACGATATATAATCATGTGCGTCAAAGGGCCCTACTCTTTTCACATAGGCCTACACGGAGGCCAGTTCCTGCTCCAGTGTCAAGTCGAGAAATAAAGAAGGAGGCATTTTGAATGTGAAGTTGCAAGTTATTTAGCACTAGTCTATCTCTTGAAGCTGCGGACAGTCACCAAGCCAGGTTTGTTCAATCTTTCCTGGATGAAGCCGGAGGCGGTTGGATAAACCGCCCCAGATATATCGACAATACTCAGCAAAAATGACTGCCTCTGCTGCTTAGCCATAACAGGCCGATAAGCCTGAAAGCAGAAGACCAAGAATGGAACCTTGTGGAAGCTCAGATATGACGGGGGCCAGGTTGAACGAGCAGAACCTTAAAACCATCCCGATCGAGTGCAATGGGACAGGAATGGGACAACGTTCAATAACGCTAGGAAAATTTTTTCCAATGTGTCTGCTGAATGGGAACGTTTTATCGGAACGGTCATACGGTCGCTAAATAAAGCCGTGTACATTACCACTTAGGCCTACAATTACAAGCCCTTTTAAATCTAGATAAGTTATTATTCCTGGATTTAGAAGAGGCCCAAAAACGTGGCCTCATATGCGCTACGTATTTTTGGAATTCCTAATTTATAATTTAACAATTTGCATCGGTGGTACGCTTTAGTTTCTCTTTGATTTTAACTCATTTTAACTCTGAATTCCGATATAACACTAAATTTTTACTTCTGATTTGTAATAAGTATATGTTTGGATGATTTCGAAGTAACTGCTTTGGCCCCGCAGCGTTTACAGTACTTTGAATAAATCTTAGTTTGGCAATTATATCATGTCTTTGTTCGTAGCTGTTTGGACATCTGTAAGGCGGAGCAATTGAAAACTCACACAAGTTTATTTAATACTTTACTAGAAACAACGCAGACAAGGAAACAGAATTTCTTCTCCAATTCTGGTCAGAAATGGATTCATATCCTCGAAACACAGAACTCTTTAAAATTTCTGTTTTCAACAAACCAGAGATGTGAAAACTTAGTAAGAAATATGCATTGAAATAGATAAAGTTGGATATAAAGTTTCAAACAAATTCTTTGAGACTTTTTTGAGGCTTGTGTTTCAAATTATACTGCTTAAGTGAAAGAGGCATGTGTGCATAAACAATTGGCCCAGAATGGTTACATGCAGTCCACTTAGCAAGAGTAAACACACAATCTTTCGGTTACAGACCGCGCATGCTAACCAAATGGATATAGCGAGTTTACGACAGTATTCCCATATGGGCTCCATATGTCCTACATATGGGCCCATATCATCATATTCTCACCATATCTTCAATGTATGACATTGCCGGTGGGGCTCTTGCATTTCAACTGATCAGTATCTTCCAAAAGAATTTGATTATGTAAAAATGAACTTTTGCTTAGAAGTGACTTGAGTAATACAATGGCAGCTCTCTAGAGGTTTCTCGATTAGTTGTCATGTCTTTTGATTAGCAGAATAGCAACCGCCTCATTATCAGAATAGCAATGTTAATCGGACTTTCTGTTACAGAAATGGATGAGGCCATACGTCCGGCTGTACAGAATAGATTCAGAGCTGTAAGGTTCTAATATCTGAAATCAGGTTATAGTTATTGGCATTTTAAATCCTCACGATTGATATAAGTACATGAAGGTCAGTACTATGTTTCCATGCACGATCACGAATGCGTATTGCTTGTCACAGATTGTGAAAATTTACCTTATCTTGTCATAAATGAATACTTTACTTTTCTCATGATGAATTATTTTCAGAAATTTATATAGCACCTATGGAGACTTGTAGTATTACATGTAATAGTGTAGGAAACTTGATAATAAACACGTTCTTATCATAAAACCAGAAGAGTTGTTTAATTAACTACAACGATTGCTTTGACAAGTGGAACGATTTCATTTCAGCTTGCTGTCACAGTCTGGAACATTTTCAGTTAAATAAAAGATAAGCCACTATGATACTATTTCTTAAAACTTTGTTATTGTTGACGTGATTTAAAGCGAGCATTTCCTGTAGTCAAATCCGATATACAGATTAAAAACCAGCTTTCATGAGTTTATCAGAAATTTTGGAAGTTGTTGTATCAATTTCTGTGAATATATTGAAATTTGACAGTGGCATATTGAACATATTTAGTTGGCTGATGTGGATTGACATCTTTTACTCAGTCAGAATTTCAGAATGCAGACATTGATTTAGGTAATTCTTGCTGTCACTATTTCGAAGAAGTTGACTGATTATTTTAGTTGCTTCATGCCGCTTAATGTATTTGATGTTTTTAATTTGATTCTGTAATTGACTTCAACGAACTTGTTTGATTAACGTGTGAAATGATCCATGTTGTGCATTAAGCAGTTTGAAATCTGTGCAGGAGAAACTGTCTGTAGTTCTGTCAGGAATTCTGTTACAGTATGACACTCCTAATGATCTGTTTTTGTTTGGTTTTCATCATAAATTGATGAGAATTTAAGATTTTAATCAGCTCATCTACGTCTGCCATTGTTAACTTTTGAGAGTTTTATTTTGTAGAAGGTGGGGAAAATGTGCACATTAATTTGGCAACACAAGTCAGACTTTACAGGATAGACACAGTTCTGTAAGTGTTTTACATCTTGTTTGGCTCCAGTTGTGTTCAGACTCTCAGTTCAAATATAAACCGAACACTAAACAGTGTTTATGCTGTGTTCAAACTCTTAGTTCAGATATAAACTGAACACTGAACATTGTTTATGTTTTAGTTCTTTGCAACAAAATACTGTGTGGATGTGTGTGTTGTATTGTGTGAGGTCAGTGTTCAATCTAGACAAGAAAGTATTAGGCTTTTGATGGTGGAAGGGGCTATATTTTTGAAAGTAGTGACCAGTGTGGCTGATTATCTTGAAGAAAGCGCAGGTTTATGACAAGTGCAAGTAGAATTTTAATGGGTAACCCAAAATATCACTAACAGTTCCTTACATTTCTTTCATTTGTTTTTTGGCTTTCGCAATATTCATGAGAAATATAAAATACAGTAGAAAAAAAGTGGAATTGGGATCCAGTAAAAACTGGGACATGCGATGGGCAGGCATGCAAAAGGAGCCAATAAATTATCCCTGATTATTGAAAAGTCAAAATTCATTCTCTTTCGCTCGCATCACATGCATGTGGTTAAAGGATTAATACGAATGGCGGAATGATTACCCATCACCTAAGTTGTTAGGAGTATATCTGAATCAGGATCTGATTGGACAGAATACCTTATTACTTGATCAAAAAGCTAGCAAAATATTAATGTTTGACCTGCATCCGTCAGTGTTTGTTCAGGAATATCCTGTTTGCGTTATTCAAAAAAGTTTCAAAAAATATTGTATTATTAATGTTATATTGTATTGTTTCGTGTGGCCAAATTTTTCTCTTATCAAAACGATTGTTAATTTAACAGAAGCTCTCTATCAGAATTATTTTCAATTAGCAATATTAACCAGCATTAAATCTGCATTTTAAATGCTCAGTATATTAGGGTTACAAAATGTTAATACATTTCAAATAGGTTTATGTTTCGATGTATCGAAAAATGCTACCTTGAAATTCTGATGATAACCTTGCATTGGTAGGATGCCTACATGTAACACTGATGCATCCTTGAAATATCGCAGTAATAGTGTACAATGAAAGATGAAACAAATTTCATTAAATGTTGTGACCCATCTTTAAGAAATTATCTTTCTACCGCTTTAACAAATATATTAACCATTAGTCAATTCAAGGTCAATACTATCAATTGTTTGAATAATACGCACTAATACGTTTGTTATCAGATGTGATGTGTTTGATTATTGGACTTCTTGGCTTTACGCCAATGTTATTTTTAGAGTTTGTCTGTATAAAATTATTGAACTTCTATAGTCGCCACAAAGCAGCATTAGAAGTAGGCAAAGCGAGCGATATGCGGGTCAATCGGACCCATTTCGATTGACTTCTGCGTCAACCTCTATGTGTAGTCTAATGCTGCAGAATTTTATTAATTTGATGTTAAATTTGAGAAGTTAATAAACTGCTATTCAATTCAATATATTGCGCTATGGTGTCCAGCTCAGGATAAGTTACGTTGAGGCGCCTTTGTGATACTTAAAATCTCTGTGTAACCTCTTCTAGGGGTCCGCCTACACTTTGACCTTACGTGATGTAACCAAGGTGTTAGAGGGCCCATCGTACTTTGCGCCATTAATCAAATTAATGTCTTCGTGTTGCATGAATATTGTTGCTGACACGGTTACAGTATGACAGAAAATATCCTAAATCCACAGGAAAATTCGGGCACGGCTCATGAAGTGACTTCGAACTCTGAATTAGAATGTAAAATAAGAAGCAAATTGGATTAATTCGAATCAAAACTCCTCGTGTTTTTTGAGGCATTCTCAGATATACAGGAAATGTTGCGCGCTGTGATTTTAGTTTTATCCGAGTTCCAGTTTTCCTGACTACGTTGAATAGAGTCAAAAATCCGGTCGAGACCTGAATCGGTTCATCAAACATGCGTGACCATTTACTGTTTATCACAACGTAAAGACTTTCTGAAGAAACTCGGGCCCATTGTCCAGAGAAAACTGTCTCTTTTCTGACCCCCTTTTGACCTTCAAAGGTCGTGAGTTCATTGTAGCAAACCTTTTTAGCCAAATGATAATTGCGTTCCACTGTGTAATAGAAATTCGCTTCATAACTGGCTTTCAGAAAGCCAGTCGGCCTAATAGGCCTATATGCACGATTCCATGCATCAGTCAAACTATTTACAGCTGCATTAATGAAAAATTGTTCATCAGAGAAATAGCCATTTCTATAAGGACAACTGTTTGCAGAACAATTGTTAATAAAATACTTTGCATCGCCGTCACGGCTGTAGCAAAGGACTTTAGTTCCCAAGCCTCCTTTGTTGTTTTCATTCACATTTCTGGAAACCACCGTCAATCTTTTATTTTTCTCTCCATTATGAAACTGCAGTGCTTCAATTACGTCATACAGATTGGCGGAAAGAGGAACTTCGATAAGGCATTTATCACCTTCCATGGCATTTGCTCCTGCAAGTTCAAAATAGCATAGCACTTGCTCTTTTAAGAATGTGGCATCTTCATCGTGAGAGGCTGAACAAAGATCTAGCTGAATAGATATAGCACTGTGAAGCCATCTGATTTCTTCTGCCAATAGAGGACTTTTGGGAAAATTCTCTGGTAAATAAATTGCGTTTCCAGACTTTAACGGATTAACCAAATTAGCAAAAACAGAAAATATTTGACCAATGAGCAGAAGTTGTCGAGGACAATACCAATACATACTACTTGTTCTTTGCAACTCCTGACGAAAATCTAAAGTGTGCAACTGCACGTGCTCCAAAAGCAGGTTAGCTTCGTTTTGCAAGTCAATGGAATCGGAGTCAAATAAATTATAGGAAGGCATGAAATAGTTTGGACATCGTTTCTCGATAAGCCATTCAATCATCTGACACAGTAATTCCTTTACGGATATCTCGACGTGAGTTTCATCCCAGAACCAAATTGGTTTCTCCTCACATGCCCAAAACATGAGTGTTTTGAAGTGATATGTTCTTAAGATTGTCTCATCACTTCCACCGGCTTTCTTCACGACATCACACTTAATCAGACGGAGAGTGCGATAAATATACTGCTGAACAACATTCCACGTATGAGTGAGAATAAATTCCGCTTGTGAGAATGAAAAGCGCCACTCATTCTCATCGTCTGGGTGACTGTAATGAGGTTTTAAAACCAAGTGACATCCATTAGTACAAATGTTCTTAACAACATCATTCGATGGCCAACCATTGACTCGCTTGCGATTAGTCCAATCAGAGGCCACTAATGGCCAATATGGGCAACGCAGTCCTAATACAAGGTCCAATTTTAGCATTTCAGCTATTCTCAAACCATTATCTCCATTTGCATATGCCCTCCTTGCGTCAGGATCCAGGTCTTCGATATGAAAACTCGTCTGCGTAAAAGCCGGCCCGTTATTGATACGCGCTGAATGATTTTTCTTTCCAATGTAGTTGCAATTTCCACTGTCATCATAAGAAATAACTTTCGCAAAACCTGCAGGCGAATTGCAAGTTTGTATCTTGTAAATTTTACCATTAAATTGATTTGGGATTGGCCTGTCTTCCGGTACACAAATTAAGTCATTGAGCCATGACATAATGTCTACATCTGAAGGATTTTCAAAGTAGAATTTGAGAGTAAGGTCAGCCAAGCTCCCAGTAATGAGAATGTTGAAATATTGTTGATTACGGTTTAAAATCATACGACAAAAGTATGAAATATCTTCTTCTTCCATTTGTAGAGGTAATTTGTGAAGTTTTTCTGTACAAAATTAGCCAAAAAAAATTACGTCATCTTAGTTTTAATAATATTTTAATTGCAAAGTGTACCTCAGTTATTCTGCATCCAGCCAGCATTAGGTGTAATTTGTGAGATATTTCTGTACAAAACTAGCCAAAAAATTACGTCACCGTAGATTTAATATTATTCTAATTGTAAATGTACCTCAGTTATTCTGCATCCAGTCAGCACCACGTCTAACGATTGCGGTAATTCAAAAGCGTAGGAGTAAGTATTGTGAAGCATGAGTGATGACAGTGAGGTGAAAAGCATCGACAGGCCGTTTATACCTGAATCAGTTCCACTAAAATCTGAAGTGGCTGGTGCAATTGGTGAGACAGTTAGTGGCAAGAACACCGGTCCATATGAGGTTCCATTAGAGCTGATCAAGCATGGTAAAGAAACAATAGCGAAAAGGATGCATCGAATATGTGAGGCATTTTGGGAGACTCTGGAATGACCTGATATGTTGAATTTGGGATCAATAAAGAGTCAATCAATCAATCAATCAATCAATATGTCGGACAAACTCAATTTTCATTCCTTTTAAAAAAAAGGCGAAATGAGACAGAGCTCGAATTACCGGACCATAGTCTTGGCCTCGCATGCCGGTAAAATCATCCTAAAGATTATCCTGGAAAGTATTCAGATGAAAACTGAATCTGAGGTGGCAGATGAACAAGCTGGACTTTGTATAGGAAGGGGAACACGAGATCAAGTCATAAATCTTAGAATCATCATGCAGAAAACTTGAAAGCTCCAGCAGCCTCTCTATCTCTACTTTATTGATTTTAGGAATGCGTTTGATGGTGTCTCCCACAAGATGCTCTGGATGGCCATGATAGACATGTGTTACCCCATTCACATCGTCAACCTGTTTTCTGGACTCTGCTGTAAGCAGGAATCTAAAGTGAGAGCAGCCGGTACACGAGGGTTCCGTGTGAAGAAAGGGGTTCGACAGGGCTGTATGATCTTACCATACCTCTTCAACATCGTGGCAGAGATGGTCATTTTGGGAAGCGCTGAACGGTTATGTTGGTGGAATTCATATAGAAGGAAGAAGAGTTACAAAACTGCGACATACTGATGACATTATTCTCTTGTCAACTTTGATACCAGTAACTAAGAGATAGTCGATCGTCTTGACCGGGCAAACAGCAACCAGGGTCTGTTGATTAATGTGTAGAAAACCAAGATCATGGTAACAAATGGTACAACCTGCCACATCAAAGTGCAAGGTAACCAACTGGACCAGGTCGACATATTTCCATATCTCGGCTCACTTGCAACAGAAGACTGTAAACGCAGTAAATAAATTCGATCAAAACTGCTTGAAGGAGAAGTGTTGGGGCAGCATTATAGAAAGTTTGGAGTAGTCACGGTATATGTCGCTGGCAACAAAGCTACCACTTCTGAAGGCTCTTATATGGCCAATGGCACAACATGGCTGTGAGAGCTGGACTATAAAGAAAGATGAAGAGGCAAGAAACAACGCAATTGAAATGAAGTGTCTGCGGAGATTATTGGAGTACCGTGGGCATGTATACTTATGTAAATAAACAGATACATATATAGCCTAAAGCGGTTGCGGGTTCGACTTTGTGTAGCGAGCCTGGGCAAGTTGTTTGCGCACACCGTACCTCTGGTACCAAGCTGTATATTTTGGAACAGGCGTAAGCCTGGAACTAAACGGCAGGTCTTGCAATGCACTTGCCCGGTGTCGAGGACCTTGGAATTCGTCCATGGCCGGCTCAAGGGCCTAAAGAAAAGGAAATGAGCGCCTCCCCTACGTCTCGCTTGCGGGATGTGGGATACTTTATGTCTTTGTCAATGTCTTTGTACTAGTAACTAAGACTAGAATGGGTGATCGGGGCTTTCGGGTCGCTGGTCCGCGTGCTTGGAACAGCCTTCCGGCATCCATTCAGGAGTCCAAAAGTGTCAACGTCTTTAAAAATCAGTTGAAATTGTATTTATTTCATAACTCCTAGTCCTTCCTTGAGCTGACTTTTGACTTTGTAAAGCACCCTAAAAGTAGCATGGTACTAATGATGCTATATAAATTGTCGTAATTACAATTACAATTACTTTCTCACGTAAATCGACAGTGCAAACATTGCAGCACATAGCAGGAGAATTTGGTAAAATGACGTCTTAAGCTTGGATCGAACGCTCTAATGTTAGTCAACTACTGCGGAGCTCTAAGTATGGAGTTCTATGCGGCTGGGTGTTACTGCGCTATATAAATTGTAGGAATTAGCCAAATAGGACAGAAGTGATTTTCTCAGGAAATCTAACCAATGACAATAAATTATGGGATCATTCATTCGTATTCCATCAAGCGCTGCTAAGTGGCTGTCTTTAGGAAGTGATGATAACGAAGACGACGACGATGATGATGATTATGATTATGATGATGTTGGTGGTGGTGGTGATGATAATGATGATGATGTGGATGATGACGATGATGATGAACCTCTCAGGGCCTTTGAGAGGTTCGGAAAGAGCGGTAGGTCTTTATATGATCAGAAACACACCAATTATTATCATGATGATGACGAGAATGACTAAGATGGTGGTGGTAGTGGCAGTGGTGGCGTTGATGGTGGTGGCGGTGGTGGTGGTGGCGGTGGTGGCGGTGATGGTGGTGGCGGTGGTGGTGTGGTGGTGGTGGTGGCGGCGGCGGTGGTGGTGGTGGAGACGACGACGAAGAGGTCAATGACGTTTAATGTTGATCACAACATAACCACAGTGCCGCTCGTATATAAACCGTCAAAGACGTAAAAAGAATATCTCGGCCAAACACTTCAAATTAATGAAACCTAAACAAACAACCTTAGCATATGAAATTACTATTAAAAGATTTCGCATGTATAGTTTATATAAACTCACTATTGTCGGTGAATGACCAAACTAAACTGTCTTACATCAAGTTACACTGCACTATACTACATGATACTATACTACACCACACTACAAAGCACTACACTATACCACAATGTAGAATGTAGTGAAGTATTATAATACGGTGTTTGCGCTTCAGTCAATACATTCTTTTACACCGGAACCATGCATTTGAAGACGTCATATAGAGCGCATAGGCAAGTGGATTACATACATAACTACATACATACATACATACATACACAAACATACATACACAAACATACATACACAAACACACATACACAAACATACATACACAAACATACAGGCATACATAAAGACATACACATACATACATACATACATACGTGGTATACATCCATACATACATACGTACATACAAACACACATAAATAAATACATATATACATACATTCATGCATTAACAAACACATACAGAGATACATGCACATACAAGTATACATACATACATACATACATACACAAACATACAGACATGCATGCATTCATATATTCGGCAGTTCACTTTGCTCGGGTCTGCTCTAAGGGGCGCCGGCATATAACAAAGAGAGCCGGGGGAGGGAACCGCCCCCACTCCTATAGTTAAATCCGCCATTGAAGTTCATCCACTGTCTCTATAAATCACCCCAACCCACAGAATACAATGTCTTTTACGGGAGGGACTTATGAAACGTGCGTGGCTGTAGATTAAGTCTATTTTATATGTTCTTGCAATATGTAGTAATTATAATTGAATTTTTTATTGCATTATCAATATATATTATTGATGCGATTACGCGTGTGTTAGTGTAAGATTTTGAGTTGACTAACGCGTTTATTAACGTAAGATTATCGGTCGGATTTAGTTGTTTTTAATATTAAAAAAAGCAAGGCCAGCATAGGTGATAAAAATCCGTTAAGACGGGATAAAATAAGAATACTGTCTAAAATTATTTTACGACCTATTAGCTTGGATGATGGATTATTTTGATCACAATTTGCATAGTTTGTGAGTCAAATTTTGCCGTGTTGATAAATTGAACGATGCATTATTGAAGCAATGAAGTGGCGCCGCAGTCGCAACTACTAATCAACGGTGGGTTATGTGGCAGATGAACTTCAATGGCAGGTCTGATCTTCAACACAGAAAAGAAGGGTGGAAATATCAGACGTTGATGGGATATGGGATTCAATAATGGTAGGCCTATATGGGAACTTATAGCTGGTAATACGTACCCGATTTTTTTCTTTTTGCCCGAAATGAAAATTAACAATGACTGTCTGAGACGTTTGAATGAAGCATTCTTGCTGGAGAGAGAGAGAGATTTTATTGACAACCAAAATAATTAACAAATACAATCATAGTCTGTCACGTACATGGTGCCAATGGGCTGACTTAAAAGGAACAAACAGTTCCGCTACGATCTGTCACGTACAGTGGTGCCAATGGGCTGACTTAAAAGGAACAAACAGTTCCGCTACGAAGGTCACCTATTTACATCATGGATTACAAATAGGTGACAGCATAATACTGAGTGAAACAATTAATAATCTAAAATATAAAGTAATTAATATAATCAATGTCATTGCATAAACATAAAACAAAAAACTTAACTAAGCATCAAAATACTTAACTAAGTGCATTGTGTATACGAGATTTTAGACTTGTTTTAAACTGGTATAAAGTTGGCAAGCTAGTAAGAACAGTTGGCAGAGAATTCCAGAATGACGGTCCACAAATCATATTACTAAACTGTCTAATAGTAGTGCGAACAGAATTTTTATGATAGGGCCTACATATGAGATGATCGCGTATAATGACCATGCACATCTGAATTCATACAGAAGTATTGGTAGAAATCCACAGGTAATAGATTATTATTTAGTTTAAACATAAATAAACCTATTTGCAACTTTTTAATACAATCAAAAGGCAATATTCCTTGACTATGAGAGGACAATCGAGTGCTGTTTCTGAAGGGTAGATTAAATATAATTCTGATGATGCGATTCTGTAGGGTTCTAAGATTACACTGGCGAGTATGATATGTGGAAGCCCAAACAATGTTGCAATACGAGATATATGGATATATTAAGGAGTAATATAGGTGCAATAATATATTTTGGGGTAATCTGTGGCGGGTACGAGAAATAATACCAATATTTGTAGATATCTTTTTAGATATGGTATATATGTGTTCTTTCCAAGTCAAATGTTCGTCAATGTGAACTCCTAGAAATTTTGTGGATGACACCTGATTTATATTTACATTATCTATTTTTATACTGAGATCACATTTAGGTATAATTTTCCTCTGTGAGCTAAATGATATGAAATTCGTTAATACGAAGATCCATCAGAAGTAGAAGACATGGCTCGGAGCGTAGATCACTTAAACTATCGTTAACAACTAAACACGCAACTAGGTGCTACTACACCATGTGCCGAACTCTGAGACAAAGAGCAAGGAGTGGTGAATAATGACTATCTCAATAAATTCCTCAATAGCGTCTTGCTGATAGTGAAACCCGACTCCCTTTGTCTTTCTATATTTATCCTCCTCTCTAGTCCTGGCTATTTTCCTCATATGGTGGTCCTTCTACGCTGCCTTACCGCATATTTAGCATTCTATATCGCTCTCCCTGTAGACCTATCGCGATACACGGTCTTATTTGGTCATCCTGATGTAGTGGCAGACTTCAGTAGCATTCCATCTTCTGTCATCATACACCGCAGCATTATCCTCCCCTCACATTCCTGAGCTCCATCGTCTGTCCTACAGATCGCACTCTTCCTTCCAGCTTCCATCCTCGGGTGAACGCGTTGCCTTTGGGCTCATACCTTGCAGTGTCTTCATATCTGTGTGCCTCTGTCTATCTCCTTTCCACTGTGTCGTCTTTCCGTCTTTGCATGAGTCATGCCTATATATGCCTACTTGTCTTACAGTTCCTGTCTTTTATCATATACTTAATTTAATTCTACAATACTTTATGATAAAAGTTTAATGAAGCAGAAGGGACAGTGCTTGGTTTAGAACTGTCCACCCCATTAAAAGTTTTAACTTTGGGGATAATCCCCCAGTCAAAACTTTGGGGAGGATAGCCCCATCTGTCCCCCGTGATTTACGCCACTGGACATCAGTTAGAGTGACGTTACAGCGGCTTTGCTTCATTTTTGAGAAATTTCTGCTTTAAACTGCGTGACACGAATATCCAACTGTAGCAGCCTAACATTAATTTCATGATAGCGTAAGTTGGGAAATAATTGGTAGGTCCTGCGATACACTGACCCCGTGTCCAGGACCTTGGAATTCGTCCACTGCAGGCTCAAGAGAAGAAAAGGTAGGATAATGAGCCCCTTTCCTACGTTACACTAAGAATATGGGAGCTTTACTTTCCTAGGAAACTGGACATACGCACCTGACTTACGCGTGCTGAACAAGAAATCCTAGTTCAACTTCAAGAATGCTTTAGGAACTTGAACGCAAAACCGCCAGCCTTTCCAGTGAACGCACTGCAGAATGCGGCACTTCAACGTAACTGCACAAACTTTTCAATAACATATCGTATTTTAAAAATGAATCAAAGCCTGCATCAAGAACCCTACTTCTCGTCGGGTGGATAGGCCAGTCTCTGTCGATTATCACACTGGTGACTCTTGACGGCCGCATTTTGAACCTATGGATGACTTTATTGCACTACTCAGTCAGTCAAGTATTACGTACTCATGCAGCGTAATTGTAGCCTGCGCTGGTCGCGCCGATAGAAATTTTAACAACAAAGACGTTTGCTAGCAAAGGCTAATAAAACATAAATATATAATAAATCAAGAACAGCAGGAAGTTTGTAGTTTGTATGCCACGTGTGACTTAGTAGTATTCAGTAATGTAATTTCACAGAAATTTATGTAGAACTTCTACAGTTGTGTTTCTTGTTTTTCTGAGAAAAAATGTTTAAACTGGTGACGAGAATGAAGAAAGGAAAGCAACCCGTGTCCAGGACTCTGAGATTCGTCCATTGCCGGCTGAAGGGCCAGGAGAAGGAAATCAGCGCTTTCCCTACATCTCACTTTTGAAATAGGCTTATGAGATACTCTCCTTACCGCATACATTTTATATTCATGTGCTTCAAAGGGCCCTACTGTTTTCACACAGGCCTACACGGAGCAGGTCAATTCCTGGTCCGCGCCACACTCAGTCATGCTGAAAAATAAAGGAGACAGTTTGGAATGTGAAATTTTGGAATGTGAAATTTGCTAGTTATTTAGCCTGAGTCTATCTTTTGGAGCTGCCGACGGTTATCAAGCCAGATCTGTTCAATTTTTCCAGCGAGAAGCCGGAGGTGGTTGGATCACGTCAGCAGATGTATCGACAATTAGATGTATCGATGTATCGCCTTAGATGTATCGACAATTTTCTCAGGAAAAATGACTGCTTCTGTGGCTTGGCCAAAACAGCACGATAAGCCTGAAAGCAAAGGACCAAAAATGGAACCATAATTATGGCAGCCCAAAGGAGACTGGCGACCAGACTGAACGAGTGGATCCGGAAAACCATCCCGATCGAGTGCGCTCAGAGAGGAATGGGGAAATGTTTAATAGCGCAGAGACAAAACTTTCCAGTGTGTGCAGCGAACGTTTTATCGGGGCGGCCACACGGTCGCTATATAAAACCGTGCAGGCTACATTGCAGGCCATTTAATATCTAGGTAAGTTATTATAAATTCTGAATTTAGAAGAGGCCCAAAAACGTGGCTACATATGCGCTACATATTATTAGTATTCCTAATGTTGTATTTAGCAATTTTCATCGGTGGTACGCTTCTGTTTCTCTTTGATTTTTAACTTATTGTATCTCTGAATTCCGATATAACACGAAATTTTTACTTCTGATTTGTAATAAATCTATGTTTGGATGATTTCGAAGTAACTGCTTTGGCCCCGCAGCGTTTACAGTATTTTGAATAAGTCTTAGTTTGGCAATTATATCATGTCTTTGTTCGTAGCTGTTTGGACATCTGTAAGGCGGGGCAATTGAAAACTCAGAAAAGTTTATTTAATACTTCACTAGAAACAACGCAGACAAGGAAACAGAATTTGTTCTCCAATACTGGTCATCCGCGAAACACAGAACTCTTTAAAATTTCTGTTTTCAATAAAACAGAGATGTGAAAACTTAGTAAGAAATATGCATTGAAATAGACAAAGTTGGATATAAAGTTTCAAACGAATTCTTTGAGACCTTTCTGAGGCTTGTGTTTCAAATTACACTGCTTAGTGAAAGAGGCATGTGTGCATAAACAAATTGGCCCAGAATGGTTACATGCAGTCCACTTAGCAAGAGTAAACACACAATCTTTCGGTTACAGATCGAGCATGCCAACCAAATGGATATATCGAGTTTACGACAGTATTCCCATATGGGCTCCATGTGTCCTACATTTGGGCCCATATCGTCATATTCTCACCATATCTTCACTGTATGACACTGCTGGTGGGTCTCTTGCATCTCAACTGATCAGTGTCATCCAAAAGAATTAGATTATGTAAAAATGAACTTTTGCTTAGAAATGACCAGAGATTGATGTCTTGAATAATACAATGACAGCTGTCTAGAGGTTTCTCGATTAGATGTCATGCCTTTTGATTAGCAATCCCATGATCAGAATAGCAATGTCAATCGGACTTTCTGTTACAGAAATGGATGAAGATGCACATCTGCAGATGAGGCCATATGTCCGGCTGTACAGAATAGATTCAGAGCTGTAAGGTTCTAATATCTGAAATCAGGTTATAGTTATTGGCATTTTAAATCCTCATGTGGCAAAAATAAATGTCACGATTGATATAAGTACATGAAGGTCAGTACTATGTTTCCATGCACGATCATGAATGCGTATTGCTTGTCACAGATTGTGAAATTTTACCTTATCTTGTCATAAATGAATACTTTACTTTTTCTCATGATGAATTACTTTCAGAAATTTATATAGCACCTATGGAGACTCATAGTATTACACGTAATAGTGTAGGAAACTTGATAATAAACATGTTCTTATCATAAAACCAGAAGAATTGTTTAATTAACTACCAGGTTTGATTTGACAAGTGGAACGATTTTGTTTCAGCTTGCTGTCACAGTCTGGAACATTTTCAGTTAAAAAAGGTAAACCACTATGATACTATTTCTTAAAACATTGTTATTGCTGACGTGATTTAAAGCGAGCATTACCTGTAGTCAAATCCGATATACAGTTTAAAAACCAGCTTTCATGAGTTTATCAGAAATTTTGGAAGTTGTTGTATCAATTTTTGTCAATAAATTGAGATTTGACTGTAGCCTATTCAACATATTTAGTTGGCTGATGTGGATTGACATCTTTTACTCAGTCAGAATTTCAGAATGCAGACATTGATTTAGGTAATTTTTGCTGTCACTATTTCAAAGAAGTTGACTGATTCCTTTTAGTTGCTTCATGCCGCTTAATGTATTTGATGTTTTTTAATTTGATTCTGTAATTGACTTCAACGAACTTGTTTGATTAACGTGTGAAATGATCCATGTTGTGCATTAAGCAGTTTGAAATCTGTGCAGGAAAAACTGTCTGTAGTTCTGTCAGGAATTTTGTTACAGTTTGACACTCCTAATGATCTGTTTTTGTTTGGTTTTCATCATAAATTGATGAGAATTTAAGATTTTAATCAGCTCATCTACGTCTGCCATTGTTAACTTTTGAGAGTTTTATTTTGTAGAAGGTGGGGAAAATGTGCACATTAATATGGCACCACAAGTCAGACTTTACAGGATAGACTCAGTTCTGTAAGTGTTTTACATCTTGTTTGGCTCCAGTTGTGTTCAGACTCTCAGTTCAAATATAAACCAAACACTGAACATTGTTTATGTTTTAGTTCTTTGCAATACAATACTGTGTGGATGTGTGTGTTGTATTGTGTGAGGTCAGTGTTCAGTCTAGATAAGAAAGCATTGGGCTTTTGATGGTGGAAGGGGCTATATTTTTGAAAGTAGTGACAAGTGTGGTTGATTATCTTGAAGAAAGCGCAGGTTTATGACAAATGCAAGTAGAATTTTAATGGTTAACCCAAAATATCACTAACAGTTCCTTACATTTCTTTCAGTTGTTTTTTGGCTTTTGCACTATTCATGAGAAATATTGGGCATAGGCGTCTAATTGGTCCAGAACCCCACTTTGATGATAAAACCATATCTGTTTTAGGAATTGTACTTCTTGCTTTCTTGATCATTTGAGAAACATACCTAATGAATATCCAGACACAGTTCTATATTAAGAGCAGTGTGTGCAAATAATTTCTAAAGTGGAATGGTTTGCTTTCAGTCAGATACGTAGATGATTTCTAAAGTGGAATAGACTGACTTTAGTCATTTGTATTCTGAATCTGTTTAGCAGTACTTTATTGTTGTGGCAGATTACAGTTTCAGTATAAAGCAGTTCTTGATGATTTCTCCTCTCTGCTGTGGAAATAAAAATGCACTGTACAGGTCGTGCTTTATCGTGCATTGGGCCATTCTGTTGGAAATCTTCAACTGAAAATATAGACTGTACTGTTTCATTGGCAGCAGCTCCACGAACATTTTAACCCTGGCACCTTATGCTACACAATTTCAGGTCTTCAGATAGTCATGTTTCAACTCCTTTAGAGGTCTTTATGGATGCTATACTAATGCATAGAAATGAAGTAAAATTTTTCATGTACCCCTTAATTGTTTGGTGACCAAATTATATTAAATCAAAAATTGCTGTTTTTGATTCCTTGAGTGATTGGATGGTTATTTTTGTTTAGCTCAAAGTCATGGTCTGAAACGCGCTGTCATCAAACAGGTTGACTAATGTGCTTATTCCTTTATTCAAACCTATTTTAATTGTATCCTTTTAAATTTAGAACTGTTAAAGCAGTTAAACAATTTCAGTGATGAGTTATTAATGTCTTGGCAAATCAATCCTTTGATGAGCTTCTTTTTAAGAGGCACTATATAAATTTGTGATTACATTTACCATTACATTTTATTGCAAAGTGGTTTTATGTGTGTATGTGTGTGTTGATATTTGTTTATTTAAATGTATATGGAAATTTGTATGAAACTTTTTAAAAGCCTTTCAAAAGTGCTGATACATGTAATACTGGAGTTGATCCAGTAGCTCCCACTCTACTACTCTTACCTCTCCAGTTGGTGGTGCCCTTCAGCTTTCTACCTGTTAGTTAGCACTACTCCTTTGTAATTGTAATTGCAATTACTTAATTAAAATTCAATTACAATTATGCTATTTCTTTGTAATTGTAATTACATTTACAAAGGAGTAAACTAGTGCTAACTAAGAGTGTAGAAAGTTGAAGGTTACCACCAACTGGAGGTAAGAGTAGAACAGTGGGATCAAATGGATGGCTATGGAAGAAAAAGGTTATCAAGGGATAGGAAAGAAAGACTCTAATGTGACACATTTAAACCATGGATTCTTTGGGGTGAGCAAAGGTTCACTGTTTTTTACTTGTTTCTTAAGGACAGCCACATGAGGGAGGCATTTGGCCATTTATTTTGCAGGATTCAGTACTTATTTATCAGAAAGAGTGTCCTAGATGAGAAATTTTATTACTCTACATAAATTGCATGTATATTAGTGCATATAAATTTTTTAATGAAACTGGAGATATCTTAAATTTTAGGGAATACTGGTTTGCATCGTAAATCAGTTGTCTCCACTGTTGAAGTGGAACCTTGTAGTGACAGCATCAACCACTTCCAGGATGAAATTCAGGTCAAGAGTGAAATAACACCCACTCAAGGTGAAACTAAGAATAAGTTACCAACAGAAGTTCAGCATGCTGCTGAAAAATCTGGAACACAACAGCTCACTGCAGGGTATTTTTCTGAACACTGGAATGTCGTTTCAGCTTCGGACAGCAAGACTGAAAATGATATAAATGGAAGTGAATTCTTTCCTTTAAGGCATATGGGTAGATTCAATCAAAATAAACAGCAAGCCACGGAGAAGAGTCAAAGTCTTTCTGCAGAGAATCTGAGTACTTCCTATGCAGTGGACCACGTCACTGAAAATGAATATCAGCACACCGTTCAAACTCCAAAGCATAAAGTAACTCGTGAAAAACAAAAGAACGGCAAAAATAAAAAAGGAGACACAAAACTGCAGTGTACATTTTGTGACAAGACATTTGCGCATGGTTCTAATTTGCGTAGGCACAAGACGCGTGTGCACATGAGGATCTACAACTACAAATATAATTGTGAGGATTGTGAGCATCGTTTCGTGGCCAGATGGAAGTATTTGGAACACCTTCGACGGTATCATACTTTTGAAAAACCCTATCACTGTGATATTTGTCGTAAACGCTTTTGTGGACGGGAAGGTCTGAGAAATCATCTGATGAACCACACTGGAATGAAACCAGTCGCCTGCAAAAGATGTGGTCAGATTTTTGCATTGGAGGTTAATCTGAAAATGCACCAGAGAGAGTGCAAAATCAAACGAAATGCTAGACTGGACCATACAAAGACAGTACACACCTTGGAAGGAGTTTCTGAAATGGAAAACAGTCTGACGAAGGACAGAATAACAGAAGAAAATAAATGGATTGCTCTAAAAAATTCCAAAAACTGTGAATTGTCAAAATCACTTTCATTAGACCAAAATGCTCAATCCAGTAGAAAGAAACAGCAGATGAGTTTTCTGACAAAACAGGGTGAAAGTTTTTCTGAAGACCGTCGGGGTATTTCAGCTGTAGTAGAACACATCACTGAAAATGGAAATCCAATTGGTCAAGCTTTGCAGCATAAAGTAACTGGTGAAAAACACAAGAGTGACAATCATGAAAGTGGAGACGTAAAACCAAAATGCCAAGTTTGTAACAAGACGTTTGCCGATGGTTCTGGTTTGCGAAGGCACAAGAAACGCGTACACCTGGGCATCTACAACTGCAAATATTATTGTGAGATTTGCAAAGAACGCTTCATAGCTAGGTGGAAGTATTTGGAACACTGTCGCCGCTATCATACTGGTGAGAAACCATATCAGTGTGATATTTGCAGTATGTCTTTCTACGGACGGGAAACACTTAAACGTCATTTGTTGAACCACATTGGAATGAAACCAGTCACCTGCAAACAATGTGGTCGGTTGTTTGCGCGGGAAGATGATATGAAAACTCACCAATTAGACTGCAAAACTAAAAAAAATGTCAGAGAAATATCTAAGACGTATGCCTCTCTGGGCCATACGGATCATATGCAAAACAATGATTGGAATGCTGAAGAGAAACCCAAGAAGCATACACCATCAAAATCTGTGCAAAGTGCTAAACAAAGCGTAGAAGCGAACTCCATTATGGATAGCCACGTTTCAAGCCAACAATTACTTGTGACACCACTGCAGAGTTTAACTCAGAACCAACACTGCGAATCTATAGATCACGACATTTGCGACACTGACATTCAGTCTTGTTCACAGGAGCCTAGAAAGAAGCAAAGTCTTTGGCAAACTGCGAAATTAGAATCAGGAAATGCACCTGTCATAGTAAAAAATACAGCAGCCCCATCTGTGAATCATGCAGTCAGAAAGAGGGTAAATCTGAGATGCAACATATGCAATTCACAGTTCGAAACCCGTGGTCTTTTGCTTCATCATAAATATGTTCACAACAGTAAGCCATTTCAGTGTGATGTGTGCAGCAAATTGCTGACAAGCTGTGGTGGTTTGAGAAACCACAAGAAGCACGTACACGACAAAAACTACGACCGAAAATATGTTTGTGATTTTTGTGGGAAGCGTTTCTGTAACAAGAATCTCTGCTTGCGCCACATAAGACATAACCATACAGGAGAGAGACCATATTCATGTCATCTGTGTGAGAAATCATACACTGGTGCAAGTAGTTTAAAGGTTCATCTAATCTGTCATAGTGGCCAGAAGCCACACACATGTACTCTATGTGGCAAAGGATTTGCATTTTTGAATTCACTGAAACAACATCTAATGTCGCATTCAGGGGAAACGCCCTACTCCTGCCCAGTCTGTGACAGGCGTTTTCCAAACAAGACTACTTTGAGGTATCACAGAAAAAGCTTTAAAATGCCACTTGGCTGTAATAACTGCACTAAGCTGTTTTGCAAGCAAAGTGCACTTCAGCTGCATTTGAAAATCTGTCGGCCAAAACCTATCCAGGTGAGTCGGTTATTGGACTCATCAAAATCACGCTTAGCTCTGATGGAAAAGGAAAATGTGCATAACCAGGTGAAAGGAAGGTTTCACAAAAAAGATGCAAATTTGACATCTGAACAGAATGGTGTGGAAGTAGACAATGATGGGAACCATTTGGAAAAAGACAGTGGACAGATTCAAGGGGAAAAGGAGAATGAACAGATTCAACTGCAAATGGAGATTGACCAGGATCTGTTGAATAAGATTCTGTTCGGTGACACCCAAATTCCGAACACGCAATCTGTAAGTGACCAACATAATGCAAATACTTTGAAGTGTGACTACTGTGGCCAGATATTTTCTGGTCTTCGTGCACTCAACGTACATCGAAACAGCAGAACTTGTACAGCGCTGTTGGTGCTCATGAGCAACCAGGCTCAAAATTTTGACCCACAACTTCTGCTGTCTTTGCAGCAGAGTCAGAATGACAAAGACAAGCAGACAAAAGTGAGTGATGTTATCAGAGAAAAGGTTGCACAGTTTATGCAGAGTAAAGGTCGTTCGACTTCCGAAGGACTCCAACAGGAAGGCAGATTGCCGCATATTTGTGACTTCTGTGGCAAGATATACGCCAGTAGGGGAAGTCTGTATCACCACAGAAGGCAAGTCCATCTGAAGATTTTTAAGCATCGGTGCGAGCTTTGTGGGCTAGGGTTCTATAAAAGAGTATCTTACCAGAACCATCTAAATAGTCATTCTGGAGAGAGGCCTTTTGAGTGTGACATCTGTAAGAGAAAGTTTTCCACTAAGAGCAACTTGAGTATTCACATTTTAAGACATCGGAATTTGGAACGGGTTGTGTGTTCAATATGCAACAAGTCATATGCTACCAAGACTTGTTTAAAATCGCACATACAAACGGTTCACATGGGTGGAAAAACATACACCTGTGACATTTGTCAGAAGACAATAAGAGTAAAAGATAATTTAAGAGCACACATGCAATCTCATACCCAAGAGAAAAAGAATTTCCAATGTGAAAGATGCTCAAAATGGTTTGTTTGTTTAAAATCTCTAAAATACCACTTGAACAAAACTTGTCCAGTTGGAGGATGCTATATATGTCGGGACTGTATGAAACCTTTTCCATCCAAGAAGAGGTTACTGTGGCACATGGAACAGAGTCATAAAGAAGGTATGGTGAAAAGACCATTTTCTTGTACTCTTTGTGATAAAAGCTTTACAAAGGAGCATGTACTGGCATGTCACATATTTACTCATGGTAATGAGAAGCCATTCAAGTGTTCTCTTTGCCCAAAAGCTTTCTTTCATCAGATGGGTTTGAAGTGGCACATGATTTCACACCAAAAAGAAAAACGTTTCACCTGTTCTGATTGTTCTAAAGAGTTCAAATTCAGGAACAGCTTATGTCTTCACCGGAAGAAATACTGCCATGCAAATGGAACTTACTTGTGTAGAGACTGTCCCTCAAAATTTGCAACTAAAGAAGCTCTTTTGTCACACACTGCACGACAACACAGTCTGGACAGTACTGGACTACCCAAAAAGAAAGTACCACGGCCAACTGAAAAACTTTACAAATGTGAAGTCTGCTTTAAAAGTTTTGCTTACAAGCAGGTTCTGGAAACTCACATGAATTCTCACGAAGGCAAACAGTTCAAATGCCAAAATTGCTCTAAACCATTCACCTATAAGAACAGCCTGTGGCTACATATGAAGAAGTTTTGCCGGAAAAGTAAAAAAATTTGATAGCAAAACTATCATCGATCAGTCTTTGTTGGGACAGGGTAGGAGTTTAATATATATGCAGTGTTTATTTCTGTGCCTGTTTCATTATAATGAACTTTTGACATGCAATACTGAAGTGCAGTATAAAACAGATTCAGATATAAGTTGTTTGTGTATTGTTGGAAGACAAGGGATAAGTGCATATAATATAACGTATAAACAATATGATATTAACATTGTTGATGGATCTGGAAATTGAACTGTGGTTAAATTTTTCGAAGTCATGTGATGCAGAGCATCTTTAGATTTTGTGAGTTATGGGATAAGTGGTCTGTAACGTTGTACTTTTGCCACTGCTTATGAGTTCTGTGCTTCTTTATTAATGGCTCATAGATAAATACAAGTGGCAGTCCGTTTTTAGAAATGCAGATAAGAATGTTGGTACTTTTGTAAGAGTATTGATCCAGCTGCAATTCGGCAGCAGGTCAAACCATGTGGATACCAGCCTCATACCCCTTGAGCGAGCTTTGTAGGCTCGGTTTATCAAATAAAAATAGCATTACTAAGGACGACCCAGAAAAAAGCAACATTATCAAGAAATGAATTGTCTTGTAATATTAATACAGAGTCCCTTGTAGTAATTAACTGCCATCAACTTTGATGTGAATGCTTCATTGAATGAAGATTAACTTTGACTCACAGCAGGACTGGATTTCCAGCTGGATTTGAAATAACATTTTTGCTTTTGACCTAAAGTTAATACAATAGATAAGCTAAGCTAGGCGTTAATTGTTGAAGAACTGCCGCATTTAAAATTACGTTTAAGCCTACAGTACATGTCTTTCAGGAACCTCTTATAGTAACCTCTTTCGTTTTTACTCAGCTTGACAGTACAGTGTTGATCTTCTCCCACTTAAGTGATTCAGTGTTCTGATTTTCTAATGTCAACTGTGGCACAAAGAATTTTCACGCCATCAAACCTGCTAATGCAATTTTGGGAACCAAATGGATATGGTGATGGATTGTAAGTCAAAATCTGGCCTATCCAGATAGTTTGTTTAAATCGTGGTTTTTAACCATGAAATTATTTGGCTAGAACTCTGTTAAATTATCCAGATTGCATCAAATACAGTATTGTTTTTCTTGCATTATATTCTGAAGCAGTGACTAGAACTTGATGGTAGTTATGTAAATGCTCCATGCTTTGTGTGTAAGTGGGCTGTACTTGAGGTAAACTTAAATTTTGAAAATTAAGAGATCTATTTGAAATTAAAACTTTTATTTATTTGGATAGCAAAAATTGTCTCGGTTCATTTAAGAACTTGAGTTTTGTTGCAACTGCATGGTGGACCTGTGGTGTGTGCATGTTAAACAATGAGAGCTGATTTACTTTGTCTTCCAATAGTTTCATCTGAGCTGCTACTGGCACTTTCCAAGTCCCTCCTATTTTTTGGTAACACGGTCGTGAACTACAACTATTAGAAAGAATAAGAAGTCTACAATTAGATTCTCGAGCAGTTTTTAAAATCTTACAATTGTAGCTCCACATCTAAATCCTAAACCTTCCCAAATGAAAAGTTGAGCAGAGTGAGTCAACTAAGAAACCCTTGAACAGAACCTGGTCAAAACAAACGGCATTTAATTCCAACTGCTATATTTTTAAAATGTTAGATGTCACAATGGAAATAAACATGTTCCATATTGAAAACACACAGTATGTGCTTGAAAGAACAAGTGTGGATAATGCATACATGTACTTTTCTGACAATGGAATTCAAGTTCCAACTTGGCGACAAACCTGGCAGAAATGCAGCACATATGTTTACACATTAAGAAGATATCAGAGTAGACAAAATCTAAATCTGGCAATCACGTGACATTGGCTGGATAAGTTTGTTTAAAAGTGGACTTTCCCACTTTAACCTTTAGGCCTACGTGGACATTAAAAACCAATTCTGCTTCATGGACATCTTAGCCAATGTGCATACACACTGTTCAAGTGTCTAACGTACCCTTGTGGCAAAAAAGTTTAACTGCACAAAACAAAGTATTGTTCATCAGAATGTGGCACCCTGTCAGCCAATATACCCGTATGGGTCCCATCAGATATTCATAAGGAAACATAAACCTGTTCATATCCAGGACATGAACAGATTTCTTACAAAGCTGAATAACAACCAGCAGTGGTAGTTTCTCACCTTAGTGCGTAATAGGAAGGTTATTGTAGTTTCAACTAATTATTAACTGTGACTTCTTTTTCAGGCTAGATTAACAAACAGTCTAGAACAAAACCAGAAACTATCTCCGATTAAAAATCTGCCATTCACTGACAAAGCTAAACGCCAATGACAACGACAAACAGGCTGCAAAAGCAGGTAAGTCACATACATCAACAGCGTCTTGATTTTGTCAGGTGACCAGTGTTTTTTGGGTCAGATGAAGACTGTCTAATTACATGATGTGCCCAACAGGCAGCTTCATAGATGAACCTGGTGCATCTTCGTCATACATTCCGGAAACCTACAAAACATTAAAAGTAAAACTGAAATTCCTTTTTCTAATCTAAGTTATCATCCTTTGCAGACCTGACACAAGAACAATGAAATTGGAGTCAATGTCTCAAGGCTAACATACATTATCGCAACAGCATAAGGAAAGCCTGCAAGATCCTGATATTTTCATGCAAATGCTCAAGCCATAAATCTCTTACAAACTTATCTAAAAAATTAGCAATAAATTGCTACACAACTTGTGTTTACATGGCCAAAATTGAAAGTCTGCACTATAAAGCACGAATCCATTTCATAGTGCTGAAAGTAAAGTCGAACGTCCCTAACTTCCATGGATTGCTGGACGTCTTACCCCAGAATTTCATCTGCCATCTAAACTCAGCATCAACTTTTGCAAGATGCTTTGCTAGTTACAACAGAAGTTCCTGCTTATGACTGAAATTTTATATTAGCCCAAAGGTGTTACACTGAGTTTACATAAAACTCATAACATAAAAAGTTATTGCTACGAGATTTATTACTTATTTCCAAATTATGATTTTAAACCTCACCTTTTGGACATACTGTGGGTTGACCATGATTTCATGATCCATTGCACGAAGTTTCTTCTCGAGAGCAAAACATTTTTTAACCTATACAAATAAAACAGTTGCAAAAAACACAATATAAACACGCACCATAGTAGGTTTTCCATTTTTTTTAGCTCTACCGTAATTGTGATAACTACTTTTAAACATTTTTATCACTGTGGTTATTATAATATACCAACATCAAAGTATGTGCAATAGTTAAAAACAAAAAATGACTAAAAACATTCTTGGCAGTTATTCTTACCTCTTGATCCAAGTTCACTAGCATTCCCACACTGTTGTATTTTTCAGGATTATCGTGAAATGTGACCATTCCATCTTTTTGATTGATCGTGGCAAAGATCTCGCCATCCTCAATCTAAACAGAAATATTCAAGCAGTGTCCTTTAAAAGGAATAGCCACAAGCTTCAGTAACAAAAAGTTTAATATTTGTTTAAATATTAGTGAAATATTGAATTTGGCTCACATTTAAAAAGTACCAACCAACAAAAGTCCAACTTACCATGTGAAGAACATATTTCTCTGCTTCATGTGGATTTGTCAGCAGAACTCTGTTTGCCATGTCGGTCAACGAAAGAGTCATAAACGTCTAAGAAAAGACATTCACGGTCGTCAGCTAAATCAGCATGCGACAGGATTCACCAAAATGATTCTAATGATCATTAACTCATCATGATGATTTTAAGGATCTTTTAAGAAAACAACTGTTAATAACTGTTCAGCTACTGTTGCTAGTAGTTAACAGTAGTAATGATTTTAATGATCATTAGTTAACAGTAGTAATGATTTTAATGATCATTAAAATCAATTCAAATGATCACCATCAACAAACATTTGTAACAGACCAGACAGAAGCAGTATGCTTTAAACACCTTGTAGATACAGAAAATAGCTTAGCACAAACTGAAACACAGTCATGCCTGCCTAATAGCAGGCTTTAGCATCGAGTTGTTGGGGAAGACACAGGAAGAGATGAAAGGACATCATCCAACAGGACCTCAAATTACTCAAACTGAAGGAGGACACTGGAAACAGAAACAAGGGGATAAAGGATCCGCGTGTTGCTGACCTCTCCCAGGAAGGATTAATTCGAGCTATAAGGAGAGACAGAGAGCATTGAGTTGGCCACATCTTCAAACAAATCACAGAAATTAAATGCATCACTCACATCAACAAGATTACCAGCACAATCTTTGTTTTCACGTCATATAATCCTTATTAATCACCAGCACAATTTAATATCTCTATCATCACCAATACCATTGCAAACCTTACCTACAACTCCAGCATATATTACACAGTTAAGCTAAGCGATGAAGACAAAGCATTTGTCTGGCCTACCTTAGTCAAGCGTTGAATGTTCTTCTTGTAAACTGCTATAATGCACTGCTTCACAAGACCCATGTTATGGTCCTAAACAGATCATAAAAGCACAATTAAAGTTTACACACACAAAACCAATGATAAAGAAGCAACAATCAATCAACTGAAAAACCTTTAACAAACAACTGTTGAACAGATATAACAATGTTTTTTAATCTTAAACTGGTAAAGCATTCATAATACTAGGCATTTATTTACATAAATACCTGGTATACAAATGTTAATCTTGAAACATCTTAACAAAGTTTTAATCTTCACAGCCAAACTGCATCAAGCTTCCAATAGGGTGAATGATAGGTCTGCAGTAAATGTCAGTATCCGGAAGCACAGGGCCAGAGTATATATCACTGGATTATACATAATATCAAATGTCAGTAACCAGGGAACCAAAATTTATATCACCAGAGTAACTTTACAGGCATCATAAAAATTATTACACATAATTCCAATCAAAGTATAAAACAGTAATTTTCCTTACGGAAACTAAAATAACCAAGTTAACTGATAAGTGTACCTAATAAACAGACAACCGTACGAACATGAATAAATTATGAATGTATTCCTGAAATACTGTCCTAAAATTAGTTCAACTTACGCACAGAACTAGGTAATTACAAGCCTAAGTTAGAATGATATGCATTATGCTTCATGATCAACAATTATAACATTTTGTTTTTTCGCTTTATAGTAATAGCTTTAGAATTATTAATATTATAATTTCAACATTTATTAGGTGCCGATATCTAATGGCAGAGCAATTGTGCATGAAGGAATTGCTCAAGATCCCTACACAGTCTCAGAGGAGTTTCGAACTCTGAAATTCTGTGCTACAAGGTGAGCACTCAAACCTAGTGGCTACCATGTCACATGATAGAATACCAAAACATTTTAAAGCTCAAGTTTCTTTTAAAAAGATACATAAATCATGAATTTAAGAAGACAAAGAATAGAACCATACAGTGTTTATACCAACGAAATAAATGACCTGAACAGCAACGTTTCCCACGGTTACACAGTTACTTTCTCTAACAATTTTTCAAATTCATCTTAACTGTAGAGATAAGTCAAAGTTACCTTTTTTGCCTCAAAAACAGCTATACACTTATGCACGGGATCATCAAACCGATGTGTATATACTATAAGTGAAGATCAACTCAATACCATAACTGAAAAACTGGGATAATAATTTTAAGCTACAAACCCTAACAAAGACGTCATTGTGTCGTGTCACGACAGATCGCAGATCTGAAGGGTTGTGTGAATTGTACGCAGCTGCGACATCTAGATATGGCTGACAGAGTGGCTGTAAAAAACAAACGCAAAATCACACACGTGGTTGTTGGCTTCTTTACAGCGATATTCTAGTTTGCAGCCATCTCTCCAGTCAAGTCTTATTAGCAATTAATCAGACACTTATATCATGCTAGTCAGATTTCAACTCAAAATCACACGAGGCTGGTAAGAGATGTCTTTTACTGTCTGCAAAATGAAAATAGAAAGACAGAAGAGTCTTGTATTAGATGGAGGTTGAAATCCATAAAGATAAGCCTGTGTATGACATGTTTTAAAACTCAAACTAATCTAAAGACAAGATAAGAAATCAGCTGTCATCAAAGACAGTTTAAAACAATTACATGCAATATTTATCTTACTTATTATAAATATCTATAAGCCTGACAATTGAACATCTGAAAAGTCTTACCCGGATGTAACGGTTGACTATGTGCGAAGTGTATCTGGGCAACGTTGGAATCTAAAACAATGAAAATTCAGTCACCTTTAGACAAACAGCAATATTCAGTGATCAACACGAAATGACTGCCAGTGCAGTTGTCAACCTTATCTGATATAACCAATGAGTTTAGTACAGCTAAAAAATCAGAGTTTCTCTCCATCAGTAAACATGTTTACCCATCCAAGCTCTCATCCAATCGCATCATAACCAAAATCTGCTCGCTTACTGAAGTAGGTCAACATCAACAACAGAATTAACCTATGTTTAACCCTTTCCTGCCAAGGGGTGAAAGACTTAGTCTGATTACAAAGGGGTCATCCATGAAGGATGTCCACAAATTTACCTACTTTGGACCATGTTGATCATGTAGGGCTAACTGTGCTTAGGGGATGGAGTACTTTGACACTACTGCATCCAGCTAAGGGATCCTAATCAGATGCAATGCAGTACAGACTGTCTGCTGTCTGACAAGTTAGTGTATAAGGCACAGACACTTGTAAAAAAATTTCAAATTTTGACATGTGCCTCACAGCTGAGTTGGAATTCTAAACTTCACAAAAGCTGTTTTGAATTAAATCTGTGATTTAAAAGCAGAACAAACTTGAAGGCATCTTACCTTGCCATGCAGGATGAGTGAAACAAGAACAAATTTCTTATAAGCCTCTAACATTATGTGGCTGACAGCCATGCTAGGTGTTGTCACAGCCTAAAAAAATAAAACACTCAACACTAACTCATGTAATTCAAGAATTAAAATGCATTTAATAAAAGCATTAGCCTTCTACCTCTTCATCTGGAATGCAAATCATAGTCATACACAGTACTAATAAAACACTGTGCACTTGAAAGCTATTTATTATAAAACATTGTCGACTTGCAAGCCATTTATTACTAATCTCTGGATACTGGCAGATAGTAAGCCAAGGAGAAGGGCCCTAATTAGCTGAAATATGGTGCCTTGTGGGTCAGCTGTTTGCACCCCAAGAACTGGTTAACTTTACATTAATACTTTTGAGGCAAAATCATTATTTTAAATCAGGGCTATAAGCTGAATTTTACCCCTATACATTGACTTTTGTCCACAACTGCCTTCAACTTCTAATGTTGACTTTTGTTGACAATAGCCACGAAAGTGTTAAACTTGTATCTGCCACTTTTCGGCCATAAACAATGACGAAAAGTGGCAGTTTGTACACATATCAATGTAATCATTATTTTACTGTTTTCCTAATCTAAAACCAATCTGATTATGTAACATCACCCATGGCTGACAAAAGACAAATACTGGAGCGGCATCAGAAGATTACTGAACAAATACAAAGAATACTGGAGCGGCATCAGAAGATTACTGAACAAATACAAAGAATAACAGTAAGGCCATCATGCATGGATACTCACATTTTCCAAAAAGAAGACGGCTCTTTCATAATTCTTGAGAGCTGCGTAGATCATTCCACCATAGTAATAGTAGAGCAGGAAATGCTTAGCATCATACTGACCACTCTGTTGAAGACAAGAACAACCTCAGACTCACATTAAGTATAAATCCAAATCACTGCTTAATCAGGAATAGCATTACTAAGATTTCTTAGAACACATATGCTGCAATCTTTATGAGCTGATAGATAGGTTTCTTTTTACATCATTCTGCTTTTAGCAAATACATGCAGAAGCAGCTTAACAAAGTAAAGTAAAGGATGGTATTTAGTCATTATGTAAGATTTTTATAGCACCAGCACCCAGTGACCATACAAAAACCAAGCTAAGCACTCCAAACCCAAGCGTGGCAGAAGCGTTTTATTAGCTTGCAGACAATTTAAGCCAAACACAGATTCATGTTGCAATGGTTAACGTTTGACTGAGCGGCTTAAAGTTTCATTCAGTCAGTCATTCTGTGTCACAAATAAGGCTACTGATATATACAGTTCCTGGTTAAATAATTCTATGCAAGCAATAAGTTATGTTGTTCCTTTAAACAGTTAAAACATTTGAGTTTAGTTATTTAATAAGTTCTGTTGTCAACAAACTGACCTCCTTGCTAATGTCCGTTATATCTACATCCAAGAACTGTAACGCTGGTCTGAAGCACTTGGCTGCTAGACAGAGCTAAAATGATCAAGACACAAATGCACATATTTAAAAATTTTATTCCACATATATTATTTATTATTGTTAAAAAGTCCCAAACTCCAACAACAAGCATCAACTGATGGCATTAAACAATTGAGAGCGAAGGACATCCTCAAGATCCCTACAGTCACCGTCTCGGGAAGACAAAGGGGGTTCGTAACCACATGTTGATCAATTCCAGACAACAGGCAGGATAACGAATGATAATGCTGCTGATGATGATGAAATGGTACATTATACTATCTGTATAAATACAGACAATATCACAATATTTAACTAAATGCATCCATGCATAACAAACACTTGGTTTATGGTAGTGTTATTTGCAAAGCACTTTTTGGTTTTATATGATTTTCATAATATTGCTATAAATAAAATAAACCAAGTTGCATATTTACCACAAATTAACATTGAAAGCAGGCCTAAAGCAGGTCTGTCGGACCTTTTTCGGTTGACCTATTGAACTCTGTATCAATGTTTGTGCATTTGATTATTGCAAAACTGTATTAATGTTAATCTTAACAGGTTAATAAATGGCTATCAATCACTCAATCAAAACTGTATAAATACACAATCATCTAATCATGCAATCATTTAATAAAAGCACTACAAATTAAAACAGACAGTGACAGACTATAACAAAAAGGCAGCTAAATATGGTAATTCACAAATATTTTCCACTCCATTTAACCTGTTATTTACCTGGCAAAGATCCGAATGGATGGAGGTGAGTTGAGACGGCATCAGCTGAATCTTGTGAATTGCACGGACCAATATCTTGATGCCACGCAGTGCCTTTAACAAACAGTTATTAAAAAATCAAGATCAATAAATGTCTTCTTTAAGTCTACAGAAACTTACTAAATATAAAAAAATACAGTTGTCACATTTAAGAATGAGCAAGCATTAAAACTAAAGTTGTCTAAACTGAAATTACCAACACTCTGAAGACTTTCAACTTCTCAAAAAGTAAAGTAACATAGCAATTTCTGAGTATCCTTAGTTTCTCAAAACAGCTCTGTAAAACATGCTGCAAGGCCACAGCATCAGGTCACTTCACCAAACTGTTTCATAGTTGGATAGTGCCAAAATAAAATGACAAGCATCAGTTGTTGATGCAAAGCAGTTGTTTATCAAGGACTTGCTCCCATCCATATGCAGTAACCATCACATGAAAGGCCTGAATCTGCAAACAAGCTAAGTGCTCGACCAGTCAGCTCTAGCATGTCATGATGCACCCTCTTGTAACTGCTTCTGGTGCATCTGTTACTTAACCATAACGCTTTACATCACCTACATTTCGGGGAAAGAAAACAGGCAATGTTAAGAGCTAAATGCCATTATTAGCCAGATGAATAAGATGTCCAACAACTAATCTCAAAGTACATCATAACCGCACACAGCAGCCAAAACCGGAGCACTGTGCAGCTACGGTAAATGGGAACTGATTAAAGGCAGGATTTGAAACCAGTCTTGTCTCGTCTTGTCTTATCTTCAGTTGTTCTCGAGCCCAAGGATTGGCTACACCACGGACAATTTTGTGCCATCTGCTTCTGTCCTCATCTCTTGTAGTAACTGGTCAAACAATAGTTCAGTCCATGACTTGATGCTGTGTCCATTCATCTTGGGTCTTCCCAAGCTTGGTATCAAGGAGAAACCAGTTACCCAACTGCTATCAAAGAACTTATCACAATTGATCTGCAATGTTTTGAAAAATAGTCAGAAACTTTACCTGCTTCTTCTCAATCAAAGCCTGTGTAAAACGGTGGCACAGGTCAGCATCTGAAGCGAAATGAAACATTACTTGTTTAACAAATTAATTCTCCAATTTGTTAAATAATAAACTTAATACAGCCAAATCACATAACCTTATGTCCAGCATCAGCATAAAGGCAGAGAAAAAATACCTCACTAGACATATTTGTAAAGCGGCTTAAGACCTATTTGTGTCATCTTGTTTTTGTTGTCTGACTGCTGTTATCCATCCTCACTCAGTCGATGGACATATGGCGTGTTAACAAATGCACTACTTAAGTTTACTTAATTCTACAGCACCAGTTTCTAATCATAATCCACTTAATCCAAACTAAAGACCTCTGTATCAATGTTTTAGGAAAGTACCAGGCATCAATCGATCGTCCACTTAAAAGCAAAATTGCAATCCATGATCAGAAATGAGGTCAAGTCAAATAAGTGAGGTCAAATCAAAACCCTAAAGGTCAGAGAAAACAGAAAGCATGTAAAGTTGGAACAGGCCACCAAACCAGTACACAAAATATGAGTAAAAAAGTACCCAACAACTCAGAACAGGTAATTCAAACTGCAATAATTTAGAGTAAATAATGATGACAAGTATGCATTAATTGTCCAAACACTTACACATGTCTGTTGCATAGCGAACCTGCTCCCCATTGCAGGTCAAGATGAAGTCCTGCGTCTGAACATACAGAGGCTCAAGGTCCGTTATGTTCCCCTGGCCATACTTAGCAATTCTACAACATAATATAGAACCCTACTACCCACAAGTATCGTGCAACATTTATGATCATTCACAGCAAGTACCCCACATCATCTTAGCCTATGTAGCTTTTTGGCCCCACATCATCTTAGCCTATGTAGCATCATATAACTATTTACAGATGCCTTACATAACTTCTAACAAGTATCAGCAGCAAATTCCATTTCAGAACATGAACTCAACATTTTTATTACTAACAAATTTTATCAGGAATTATAACACAAACTTTACTAAACATAAACACATCCAGTATCATATACACATACCAGACTTTATAAATAATACTTATATTCATTTCTTGCTTCAATATTATAACACAAATAAAATTTGTAAGGCATAATAGAAAATTTTGCTCACTTATGATGCCATCGGCAATGTCATTATCACAGTACACTGCATACTGCAAACTGAGAACATAATACATATAGTATTTACAGTATTCCAAGAACTCCAAGGGAGTGCTGTTGAATGTCAAGGGTAGCGAGGACATTGTCCAAGTGGCTCGCATTCTTTGACAACACCTCGAGCGCCTTGCTCACAGTTTCAGCCAAGTTTGTAAAGTTGCCTGAAGAAATTGTAAAACAGCCAAAATAACACTAGTTGTTTGATCAATAAATAATATAGTTATATTGCATGAACTTCAGAGTATTTATGTATTTGTGGGAAAGTGGTTGTTCCATCTGCATACAACTTAACAATGCAATTTTGAAAGAAATGGATCAATAAATAATATAATTATATTGCATGAACTTCAGAGTATTTATGTATTTGTGGGAAAGTGGTTGTTCCATCTGCATGCAACTTAACAATGGAATTTTGAAAGAAGTGATGTGCTGATATTCACAAGTTTTTGCTGCATCATTGCCCAATGACTTCCAGACCCTCTGAAATTTATGTAACCTGTTATTGCGATTGTTGGGAACATACAGAAACCCAACAGCTGACACGGTTCAGGTCGAATATTTAAATTTTTTACTGTTTCTGATATTAAACAGGCAGGTTCATTCTACTTGGCATAATCTGAAAAGTGCACAAAAGGAGAAAATTATTATTATAGTTAAAGCAGAACTTCCACTGAATCTATTGGCAGCAGTTTGAAACACATAAGTCAGAATTCTTAGTACTGAAAAATATTCTATCAGGAAAATTAAGGTGTTAAATGACAGACAGAGCAATACGACGTTTTCTAAGTTTGTTCTGAATTTTACACTTAGCCAGCTGTTATCCTCTTGTTACTGGGTTTTCTCTGATCTAGTATTACAGAGACTGACAGTTTTACTCAAATTCTAAAATTTTATATTTGCTGCATGTAGCACTCCACTGCAATCTGGGGTGGCCACAGAGGTGCATAGCAAATTCCCAAATCCCAGCAACGAATTTCGACTGGAACCCCAAAATCGATTTTCTAAGTGTGACCCGGACTCCCCAAAATTAAGAAGATAACATTTGTACCGCAGAATTTGGTCTTTTTCCTGAAAGTCAATGTCTACATGACAGGATGGAATGTTATTACACATGGGAACACTGAGATCCTATACGTTCATCTATTACTGTCGATTAGATAGTACATACTTGTTTTCGGGATTTTGACCGCTTTCTATAAATCTGTTTTTGGGAAATCAGGCTGTCGTGTATTTTCAGCACTTTTGGGGAATCGGGTTTCGGCGATTCGGAACGACCCTGGCCACAGTTTTATAAGTTAGTGGCCAAAAGCGAAAGATTGCCATTTCTACCTATACAGATAGCTAATTCTCTGCTTTCAGTTTTACTGGACAGTTTAACACAAGTATTTAATTAATCACAAATTTCTTAGTGCCACATATGAATACTACTACCACATCATAAAATTAATTAATACACGTTTATAATACTGGTAGGCAGTTTATCATATCATTTATTCTAGATTTCCAATTTTCGGTAAATAATACATTAATCCGGCTTGCTACCGCACAGAATAAATGTTAAACCATTTTACCTTAAAAATTAATTAATTTCAACTTACAAACTTCTGTATATAATGCTATATAAACATATCGTTCAATTATAATATACAAGTATTTTCGGCTTTTAGTCGAAGCCAGCTTAACTTTCATTTCAAAACGGCTACTGTTCAACCCAGAGAAAGCCATAACCTAAGCACAGGACGGTGTATTTCAATCAAACAACAATACTTCAGTCTGTAGAGTGAATTTACGTTAAGACTTACAGCTCTGAGACAGACTTCGTACGCTGTTAACAAAGCTCTCGAGCGCAGACGCCATGTTTTCCTCCTCGTATCTCAGCCGTTTTAACGGCTTCATTCCGGTTCCCTACTCGCCGTTAGCCCTAGCTACAGACAGATACCCCATTGATACGTAAAGCAGAGCACCAGACGAACTCTTCGTTGACTGCCGCTCATACTCGATTCTTTTACCAAATTATTATATGAAGAGGTACATAGATTTTAACTTCTATGAACTCCATTAAATAAGCATCCATGGAATCTTCTGCTAACTGTGCGTAATTTAAAGAACTAAGCAATAGACTTAGCGCTGCGGATAATAGAACTTGTTGGTTTTCTATCATGAGCATCATTATAGTAAAATAAACACATATAAATTGTTTTACTTGTTTATTTCAGTTTTTGTGTGTAACTATAAACTTAAGCTAGGCAAGTGTCGCCCAAGATTGTCGTCGGTTAATTGGTAGAAGTGCAAACTTATAAGTAATATCTGGACTGTTGTGAGATAAATGATGTTGAATAGGCGACCGGGTATTTGGATAAATTTATGCTGTCGAGTTCTACGTCCGCTTCAACTAACTATAGGTTGCGTATATCGTCATTAAGTATGCTCTAGACTTCAAAAGAACGTAGGGTGAGTTCAGCTGCACGAAGTTTCTAGAAGCTTACGTTCAACCGATCCTGTTCTGCCCTAGCACTTCTCCGCTCTCCAGTCGACTCATCCTTAACATTTGGAAATCGCTCCATAGCCATAGCTGCTCCACCCCTCTGGAATTACGACAAATATCTATCTTAAGAACTCGCCATCACTTGACCCCTTGCAATCTCTGCGCAGGTCTTCCACTCAAGCTGAAAACATTACTCTTCCGCAGATTCCTATCCCGATTCCTCTTCTTCCTCTGCCTGCCTGTCTGGATCTTGACCCTGAACCGAACCCATCTTGCCTTTCGATTTTGTTTTGACTGAGCGCCCATGAATAAATTGGTTCCTGTGACTTAGCTTTCGTTGGGCGCTTGAGAAATCTCGAAATTACGATTACAATTACGATTGCGGATTTAATTTGAATGAGCGCCAGCGAATTAGCTAATCTCCACGATTCAACGTTTGCGTGGCGCTATGAAGTATGGGAGAGTAGGCTATACATTTTCATTAACGCACTTGAATAAAAAAAAGAACATCACACCCGTTAAAATTGGGTTGACTAAATCTCTCAACCTCTTAAATATCAGAGATTTACATTTGCTTTTGCATACCTTCCTTAAAACCTGCATCACGCTTGTTACCATATAGCCTGACATCGTTAAGCTCGTTAGTGTAACAAGAAGAGTGGCTGTCAGGGTTTATTTACTTTGACAACACAATGTTTCCGTGGCGCATGCGCACGGGGTGGACTTGCTCCGACCTGGCAAAGGTCACCGAGGTAATAGAAGAGGGCAAGGTAGCGCTTGCAAGAGGAAGTTCGAAAGAAATAGTTTAGTTTTCTCCGAATTTTCTTTAATCCTATAGAGATAAATATGTCGTTTTGTTCCTTCAGCGGATCGGAGGTTTATAAAGACCATTTTAAACCGGGTAAAGCGAACGCTCAGAATTTATTTAATTGTGGTTAAAGTCTGTCTGAGGTAGGTTCTGATGGGCAAAGTTCTATGGTAGGCCTCTATCTTAAGCAATATGGGCAAAAATTAGCACAGATTGATAGTCGCTCCTAAATTAATCGCGAAGACAAAATAATGGCAGGCTATGGCTGTAGTAAGTCAGCCCTTTGATACTGAGAGACATTATACTGCAGATGTATTTCGCTCTCGGTAGCCCAATAAATGTAGAGCCCTTAACCACCGCTGTTGATCAGTTGACCAGAATGGCTGATATTGACCCCTTTGTCAACAATTTGTAGGTTTATTACATGAAGGCCTATATTTTTACATCGTGTTTATATCACTCCATATTATTAAAGAATACACAAAAAGCTTATTATATTTTATATTATTGTAACCCAGTTCAACTCTGTGTGTCAGCTGTTGAAAAATGCAAGGTGAAAGTTGGTATCTTGCTATGACTCATTGGAAGCACAAAGGAAGTGGATTTGAATGATTTTAATGGAAGCAATAATTGACTTTTCCAGATGAAATGGGCTAAATGTCAGAATTAGAGGTTCAGTAAGTGCACAATGTGCCTCAGACGCACTTACTCAGCCTCTGTTTATCCCGTCTTCTGGGCTACAAAGCTTGATACTTCTTTCCTAATACTGTTCTATGGATTATGGTTTTGGGATGCATTTGTGCTTATGTGTGACCATCAGTTGCCCTTTGTATTACTGTATTAGTACTCTAGAACTTTCCAGCATAGATTAGTGGTAGAGGTGCTATAAGCAGCTGAGCTAGAAATTTTGTGTTGAGAAAGTATTTCATTTTTGTTGTTGGAAGCAGAAAAAGCATTTCTTGTTTATCGTGTGCATTTCTTTCTAGGAATTTATGTCTGCAGTCAGTGTGATCATGAACTGTTCTCAAGCCGTCAGAAGTACGAGCATTCATCTCCATGGCCAGCGTTCTCTGAAACCATCACACCAGACAGTGTCTCGAAATATGAGGAATCACCAGGTGCACTGAAGGTATGTCAGGAACCAGAAGTATCACTGACATACTGGATGTCTTCATTAGCCCTGAGGGGCATGATCTTGGATTTGAATGGTCTTTTATTTGAACTGCTAATATCTGATCCAATCTATTCTTAGAACTTCTACGGTGCCATTGTAATAATGCGCTAGGCATAACTTATGGAACTCCCAAATAGAATCGCAATACTGTCATTGCCAATGGCCAGACCAGTGCAACAGAAAGATAGCCTAAGATAGATAAGCTCACTGCAACAAAAACATGTTAAGCTGTTAACAGAAGCTGTTAACAGAAGCTGTTAACAGAAGCTGTTAACAGATTCTGTTAACAGAAGCTGTTAACAGAAGATGCCAGCGGCACAGCAGCTTGAACAGATTGTCAAAGCGTATTTTAGAACCTTGGGCCAGCAACAGAAAAAGCCCTGCTGCCAAGAATAGTAAGATATGGCAAGGGAAAGACAGCCAGAGGACTTAGTGCAGTGTTGATAGATCAGAGGGGAAAGCATATGTTGAAGGTACTGTGGTAAACCAGAATGCAGTGTCTTAAATATCACAATATTAATCCAATTAGGGGATAACCATTATTTTATGGATTTCCTTTCTTGAGCAGAAAATTGTGAATTACACACTATGCATTGAGACTTGAGCCTCTAATGCAGAGCTGAAGGACTTCCGCATTTGCCATCTAGAGTATTCTCTAGATTAAAGCAATCCTCCCATTTAATTCACGTTTGTATTTGTTGAACTAAGATGAGAACAGTTTACTTACCTACTTAGTTAGTGAGGAGTAGTTTAGTGTAGTTTGTTGCAGTGGTGGATTTGTGTACAGAGGTTGTAGATAGAATAGTTCTGTAGGCAGGCCAGCATATAAGATTAATAGCTAGACTATAGAACATGGTCAGCTTAAGCAGGAACATGGACCTTATGAATTTGTATGGGAGTGTGCCACGTCAGCATGACAGACTATAGTCTACACGATGATCTACAAAGGACTGATCTGATATGACAGTAAAGTGAAGGTCACAAGGAGTGCAACTGGTAGTAGCCCAAAAGGATTGCTACGTATGCTAAATTCTAGTACAAGCAAAAATTGTTAATTTCACATATTACGCAGTGATATTTGAGCTAATAATGCAGAAGGACCACTGCATTTGCCATCTAGAGTACACACCGACACAGGTTCCTGGTAAGTGGCTGGGCAAATTATATTGCCAATGTTTTTACAGTTTTCCATCTGGAGGAAAGAGAGCTGTCAAAATATTGGTGAAGGTAGCAGATTTATTTGTTAAGGTTATGCCCATCGGTGAAAAATATTGTGCACAAGAAAGAATCCCAGTCGGGGAAGACAGAAGAAAGATGGAGGGACTTGACCCTACAGGACCTCAAACCACTCAAACTAAAGAAGGAGGACACTGGAAATAGAAACAAGTGGAGCGAAAGGATCTGTGTGGCTGACCCCTGCCCAGGAGGGATTCATTCCAAATGGGGAGAGGGAGAGAGAGAGCGAGAGAGTAAGAGAAAGAGAGAGTGAGAAAGAGAGAGACAGAGACAGACAGCGAGACAGAGAAAGAGAGAGAGAGTGAGAGAGAGACTTAGAGCAAGAGAGAGACAGAGAGGAAAAAAGCAAAAGATAGTTGCTTACATTACAGAACCCAGTTGAATAACGTTTTCTTGTGCCATGTGAAATACTTAGCGATGATGAGTTTACAGATATTTTAAAACCAATTTTGGTCTTTTCTTAGCATTTATTGAAGTTTTCATCAATTTTGAAGGTCCTTTGTGGTAAATGTAAGAATGGTCTTGGTCATGAATTTCTGAACAATGGTCCAGCTGGAGTCGGCTCTTCTCGTTTCTGAATATTCAGCAGCTCGCTCAAATTTATCCCCAACAACGATAAAGGTAGTGTTATATTCAATGCTTCTCTGAATTATTTTAGGTTTTTTTTGTTGTAATATTAGATATTTGTAAAACTCACTCGAAAGTAACTTCTCTGCAGCAGTTCTCACTTAATAAGATCAATCTATCTACCATAGAACCTGATGTTAATTCAATCATTCCATAAAGTGGATGCATGGAGAGGCTCAGTTCTTGTTATACTTTACGGAGTAACTCCTATTCCAGAATAGTGAGCCAACTGTTGCTGCACACATGCAAGAAGTGAAACATCAAGAATGTGGTTGTATAAGATTGTCAAAGGAAGCTATGAAGTAGTGAAATAGTAATGTCTAAAAGTAATGTCATTTGCTAGCTTTGGCTTGCTGTCTGAAATTGTTTGTGTGTATGTATGTAAGTTTGTATGTATGTGTATGTATGCAGCCAGGTCTTGTGGCTGTCTAAACTTAACTATTCCGTGGACAAGGACAGCTCTCGAGAGGCATGCCTTTTCTGTTGCTGGCCCTAGACTGGGGAACTCTCTTCTGACAAACGTTAGCTCGGCAAAGTCTGTTTTGCCCTTCAGGTCTCAGCTAAAAACTCACCTCTTCTGTGACTCATTTCCTCTGTGGGCTGTCTCTGACTCTGGGATTCCCTTGGCTTTTTGACTGGACTCACCTTGGAATTTGGCTTGGACAATGATTTTGCTTAGCATCGACCATCGACTGATACCTTGAGCATTATTACAGTGGCGCTATGGAAGTTCTTAGATTACATTAGACTAGTATGTAGTTCTGTGTGTGTTTTTCTACACCAGAGACATATTATGATGTGCTTCTTTATAACACGAATTCTGATAGAACGTGGCTGGCAACAAGGATCCCAAAATTAGTTCAGCTACAGAAAATTTACTCTTTATAACATGATCTCATTATAAAGCAGTTCTTGATATGGCTTCCAAAGACATGATTATAATGAGCTTCTAATGTACATATTTATGTATTGGCATTGAGAACCTGTCATAGTTGCTGGAGAATGACAATGTGATAGATCTGAAGAGGTGAGGGTTAAGATAAGTGAAAAATGTTAACTTTAGCATTTGTTAGTAATTTGTCTTGGGGCCATCCATGAAGGATGTCTGCAAAGAGGGAGAAGAGAGAGGTTGGACAAATGCAGACAAGGGGAGGGGATTTTGCCCAATGCAGACGTCTGCACCTAAATTTTCTTATACTTAGTACAGTCTGTGCCGTAAACACCAAATTAAGTCATACAGCAGACAGTCTGTACTATGCTGGATCAGATAAGGGTCCCTTTGCTGGATGAGGCAGTATCAAAATACCCCACCCTATAGCACCTTTCCAGTCCCAAAAAACCATTCACCTTAGCTGTGTGACTGTCTATCTGACTCTTGGGTCTTGACCTGGAACCGAACCCTTCCTGCCTATCAATTTTGCTTTGATTGAGCACCTGTGAATAAGATGGTTCCCGTGACTTAGCTTCCGTTAGGCACTGCAGAAATCTCGAATTTTATTATTACTAATATGCATCAAATCTAATCTACTCTTGAATTAATTATTAATATTTAATATTATTATTTATTGATTCACTATTAATATTTTATGTTGGATGAACTCTAACTTTTAAAGTGATTTTTCAGGTGGGCAGAGCACTCAATTCTAAAGCGTCAGATGTGATTGGCGTTCACTGTGTGAGCAATACTTGTATCAGATCTTCACCTAATGTCTGCATTCAGTTCCCCATGTTGTAATGATAATCATAATCTTTCAGTTGTAACTGTGCTTATTTTTTTGTGATTTATTTGCAGCCGATTCTTTGTGTTAGAGCTTTAGATATGGCTGACATGATATTACTATTCTAATCATTTGATATTTTGACGTTTAGTTCGCAATTGGTGCAACATATTAATGTTTGACTTTTTAAGTTTGTGAACATTGTCTTCATTGTGGCCTTTTGGCCATTTAATATGCAGAAGTGCAGGAATGTTTTTGGGACTTTGTGTTGTTGATGTGCTGTGACTCGAGTCTCTGTACGTATTTCAAACTTAGATGTATTGGTTTGAATTGAACTCCATGAAATGTATACGGCCTTTGAGGCCTTTCTCATTTCTCTGGTATCGACCAACTTGGCTCACTGTTGCCACCTTTGACATTTGTCAATGGCTTCACTCGCCTTCTTGCTTTGCAAGCTGGTTCATCATCTCCACCACCACCATCATCATTATCAGTATCATCATCATCAACTCTTTATTTGATCCAAAATACCACATGTCACATGTAACAAATAGTGTCATATGACCAGTGTAGAATATGCACACCCAGAAAGGACCAGAGTTCTGCTTAATTGGGGTTACCTGTTAAAATAGTTTAAAGTCAGCTGACCAAATAATGAAAATTGTTTGTTCACACTCATCATTGCCAAATGGGTGGCATCAGGAACTGATGATGGTGAAAATGAAAGTCAGATGGCTGTTGAAGTATAAATGTTACACTGCTTCAGTACGTAGTGAGAACACGGGATACGTAGTGAGAACATGAGGTACATAGTGAGAACATGGGGTACACAGTGAGAACATGGGTACATAGTGAGAACATGGGTACATAGTGTGAACATGGGTACATAGTGAGAACATGGGCACATAGTGAGAACATGGGGTATGTAGTGAGAACCTGGGGTACATAGTGAGAACATGGGGTACGTAGTGAGAACATGGGGTACATAGTGAGAATGTGGGGTACACAGTGAGAACATGGGGTACGTAGTGAGAACATGGGGTAAACAGTGAGAACATGGGGTAAACAGTGAGAACATGGGGTACGTAGTGAGAACATGGGGTAAACAGTGAGAACATGGGGTAAACAGTGAGAACATGGGGTACATAGTGAGAATGTGGGGTACACAGTGAGAACATGGGGTACACAGTGAGAACATGGGGTAAACAGTGAGAACATGGGGTAAACAGTGAGAACAAGGGGTACATAGTGAGAACATTGGCAAACTGAAAAGAGCTTTGTGTAAGTTTTGGTTGTGAATGATAATCACGTGGTTCGCACGGATGATCTGAGATGCTTGGACAGAGCATCGCAAGCAGCATTATCTCGTGCTTTGCATATGTGTTGAAGTATGCACTACATTCACTTCATGGCTATCTTATTCATTTGCCATTCTAATCTCATCTAATCTAATCTAGTGATTTCTCTATTGTTGTTATCATAATGCCCAAGGCATCAGTCGATGGTCGCTTCTAGTCAAAAATTGCAATCCAAAATCATAATACTTTGCAGAAGACGGGTCGAATTCCGATAGGTCAGAGAAACCAGAAGCTAGGCTATGGCGCATTTAACAAGTTGAAGCAGATGAGTTTTAAGATCAGGCTTGAATGACATCACAGAACTGGCAGCATGAATAGATGTCATCCTCTCCTATCGGTTCAACCTGAAGTGGAATAATACATATGATGAACAGTTTCAGCCATTTTATCTAGTTCTAAATGCAAGCTTGTGTAAACACTGATAACTAACACTTCTGTTCGTTTCATTGCTGTTCTTCATTTCCTTTCTACATGACTCTGGGTGGTCTATTTTGCTTTCGACTGAAGAGCTCAGTTTAACTGCAGTTTTACTTAAAAATTGACTGTTAGTTGAACAATCTTATGCGGACCATCTGCTGCACATGTTTTTAATATTTATTCAGTCCATGATGAATAGTCAAGATATCCTGAAGCAGTTTTTCTGCAACTTTACTGATCCTGTGCGAGTCAAGCCTGCGATATTCTGGTGCTTTTGTGAGTTTTCTAGAAGGCTTTTAGGTTACTTTACAATATTACTTAATGTGATGTTTCCAATGATTCCTCTTGCTAATTGTTATTTTTATTATTATTATTTTATTTTCATTATCCAATTTTGATGCAATTTTGCTAATATGCTGTGTCCGATCAGTTGCTTCCACTATTTTGTGCCTTATGCCTAAATAGAAGAAGAGAAGACACTTAAGTCAGCCCTGAGGCAGCTATTGGTATGAAATAATCCCTCAGGAATTAAAAACAATATTTTTTAAATTATAATTATTATATTTATTATTATTAATAAATTGTCATCAGTATCTGATAGCTGTGCATGTACATGAATTTATGATTCTATTACTGCAGACAGGCTCACTTTCTGATATGATCAGGAAGATGATTTACAAGGTTTTATTCTATTTGTTGATTCCTGGATTCAGGGAAATGATTAAAAAATTGTTAATTTTTTTAAAATTCCTGGATTTGCTTTCTTTGATAGTTTAGGGAATAATTTCCAGAGTTGTTAAATTTCATTTATTTCTTCAGGTGACATGGATGAGTAATGGATGCAATCCAAAGTTTATTTAGCTTTTCCTTTTATTATTTGTGAAGAAATATTACCATCGATTGGCGAACGATGCTTGGCCATGCTGATTGATTTCATTTTGTGTCCTCCAGTAAGAGGGTTTGGTTTCTAATATGCTGTGCCCGATTGGTCGCTTCCACTACTTTTTGCCTTATATCCAAATAGAAGAAGAGCAGACTTAATTTTCTTAGCCTTGACGTATGAGATGGGTGGCCAGCCTTATTCCTTGCCGCCTGATCTCCCCACTGACAGTGTGCAGTCGGTATATTCATTATAGCCGAGTTCATTAGGGGGCACATGTGGATCAGAAATCTCAGCATATTTCTGCCCTGATAGGGATTGAACCCTCAGTCTCTTGGGTGACAGTCCAGCATGCTAACCATTAGACTATCATGCACCATACATTGATTAAAATAAGGTTCTGAAAGCCTCTGTTTGTGTTGCTACTGGTTTCCGAGTCTTAGATTATAGTCATTAAGCTCTCTTGGTGAATTAAATTGTTATATTTGATTTATATTGTTTTATATTGTTAGTACTAATTGTTATATTTGATCTGACTTAATGACAGTTAGTACTATATTGCCCTGATGAAGAACTAAAACCTGTTAGCAGTGATGTTTTTAGGAGGGAGGGTTAGTCTTCCACGACCCAGATACTGAATCTTCTCACGTACAAAATTCATCTGCTCTCCAAGACCTACCCTGTCTGTGCAGTGTGCTGTAAAACTACTATCAGAAGTTACCAGTCATGCAGTACAGTAGTTTCCATAGTTCATTGACATCTTATGGCTGCCAGCGGGGCCACTGACGTCGATCGTACCTTAGTTCACAAAATTGATAATCGAAACTTACCGATCACACAAATTTACATATGGGAGGGTTGTCCAAGGACTACAGTGGTAAGCAGTTACATCCATCATTTTCAGCTAATCTTAAGGTAGACTGTTTTAGATCTGTTAGATAGCCGTATTGCAGCACCTTTGGATGTTCTTGAATGGCGCTATATAAATGCTCAGGTGCATCCATTAGGGCCCCCGGAATTTCTAAATGCATCACTGTGTATTTGATCTGATTTTACTATTTTACTATTGCACGGTTCTTGTTATAGTGTTTTACTATGAAACCTGGTTTAGTGTTTTCTGTTTACATGAAAATGTAGAGGAAATATATGAATGCAAGTATATGTACAAGTGAACATATACATTACAAATATATATATATATGTATGTATGTATGTTCAAAATATATATTTATAATTTTAGGTATATATATTTATATATATACCTAAAATTATAATTATATATATATATACCTAAAATTATAAATATATATTTTGTACATACATGTGTATATATGCAGTGATAATTTTGCAATATTTTGTGATAATTGTATTCGATTATGTTGAATTAGACAGTTGTGTAGCCAAATGCTTCAAGCCTCAGGTTATTCTTGTGTTTTCTACTGAATGCGACGGCATGCAGCTTTTTGCTTCGTGATTTGATTTGTGCATAATGATGTCCCTGAGGCCACATCCATAATCGGAAGCCTCAGGACTGACCATCTGTCAAACCATGTCACGTTCATGAGCCTGCTGCTTTATTTTTTGTGCCAAGCTTGCATATTTACAATGAACGTATTACTAGAAAAGAGAATTATCTGAATGTTGTTATTTCTTTTTCTTGTTTACGCCTCTTCCTACTTACTTCCGCCCCTCCATGTCTGTTTTTTTGTGCTCTGTTTCCCCACATTTATGGGGCATGGGTAGTTGGTGAAGTCATGAAAATAATAGTGTGGCCCAAACCTTGGCAAGCCTAGCACCTAATATAGAGGTACGAGGAGTCAACCCTAGTTCCATTATTCAAGTTTATGCTTTTTCAGACACCAGAGGACCCTGGGAGCAACCCATTTTATGTAGGCCAATTTCAAGTTTTCTATTCCAACCTGTCTGAAGTTACACCAGAAATTCCTTGTACCATTGGCTTTTGGGAACCATATCAAGAACCGCCTTATTACGAGTTTGTGTTATAGCTAGTTTTATTGTCTGTAGGTGAATTAATTTTGAGATCCATTCCTTGACCGTGTTATATCAGTATCCATGTTTCAATAAAGCAAGTTAAATGAGTCTCCATTGTGTATTATTTACTCGTAAAATTTGTGTGTGAATATGTAAGAAATTATAATATCAACTCTGATGGATAACATTAAACGGGTTTATAGGATCCTTTTCAAGATCGCACCTGACCGTGCGTAAGAAAACCTTCACAAAATCAGAAAAAATATCAAAACTGGGTTTTGATATTGCACTGGGTTGGGTGGTAATTGCTGGATAATTGGATGAAAATCACATGTTTCTGTCATGAATAGTTAAAGAGTTACAATTTTTTAAAGAATTAGAATAGAAATAGAATAGAAATTTTTAGAAAACTTTTGAGAAATGGCGAATTAAAATGCGCCGTAACTGTCACCCAACCTAAATCAATGTGCCTAGTAGTGGTGCTTGTTTATTAGTATTGTAAATTGGAGCATATTCATACGCCTGTGAGGATGCCCATAAAATTATTATCTAGAAAATAGTTCAAGTCCCTATGACTTGTTTACATAATAATTGACGCACACGAATTCCGATTAGTGTACCAACGAGACATTTTAAACTAGCTTTTTGTTCAGGGAATCATAATAAAATTGAAAATAAAAATATCTAGCAAAACTCTACATAAAAACAGTTTGGTAGGTACCACGACAAGGATTATAAATGTGCAGAGGCAGTTTATGTCTACTTACCTTCTGAGCACCTTTATCGATAGGCCGAATTACACTGGACATCAAATTTTTTAAAATTTTTGCTTTTCTGACGACATTTGGTGTTCTTCATAGAATTTTTCATGCTGAATACGCTGGTGTTGTCGGAATCTTTGTATCACGTGGAGCTTCTGAGAAAAATGCATTTATGTTGTGCACAGCAGTAGGCCAAATAGTTCATAAATGCATACAGTTTCCATGTACTTGCGTTGTCAAATGAAACTAAACTAAAAGCGTTTTATGGCTGATTTAAGTTTGTAATAGGTTTCTGAAGCTTCAGTAATCAATGTCTGACAATAGTCAGCCAGTATACTAGGACTCCATCTGCCCTGATATCGTTTTTCCTTGCTGGCTGTGGTTTGGTGAAATCTTGCGTCATGTGTTACACTGCTAACGACACCGAGATTGGCTGAGAAAACTCCAGATGTGAATGCAATGAAGTGTGTCTGCAGTAAGATATTGCACTTCGTCAGCTTGAATGCTTTAAGCCTCTTGTCAACCAAATGAACGCAGTTTCGTGTCTTTTTTGCCCAGAGGGTTTTCGACAACAGCCTTTAAAAAACCGGCCATGTCATTAACTCAACACCATGTGGGATTTCATTCAAGTGATTCTCCATCAATTCCCTAATCTGTGGATCAACAAATACTATTAAATTCTATTATCTTGACATTACTTATACGTGAAAACTTCGGTTATAGAACTGTGTTTAAATTAATTATTATCTATATAATAATCCACTTTTAAGCCTGTGTAAGTGGTCCAGCAGTGGCGCTACCTGGCGAATTATAAGATACTAATTAGAAGAATGTTTAAAGAGCGAATAATGTTAGCAGGGACGGGAACAGGTACACACACAGACGTATACATAGACTGACTGTGAATAAGGAGGGACAGGGAGAAACGGTGAGCAACAGAGGATTTTTCACAGAAGGAACATTAGCAGAAGGTACTCTGAGCGGGATAGGCTAGTTCCAAATTTCAAGTTTTGAACAACTGCCATCTTCCAAACCAGGTCTAATAGTATTAGTCGATGTGTTGTGTGATTTGGTCACTTTGATGCTGAGTTCATCTTAATTCCGACCTACTCAGTGGTCTCCTTTGTAGGCCTACTTGCATACAAGAAATGTCTGCAGAAGCAGACTAATCTAATCTAATATAACCTTAGAACTTCTACAGCGCCATTATAATAATGCACTGGGCATCAGTGGCGGCCCAGGATTGTTTGTGTGGGGCCAGATCATTTGCATAGGGGCGCCACGTTCTGGTAGTCCACCACGCAGGGGTCTGGCCTGAGGGGCGCCGGAATATCTCCAAGAGGGGCGAACCGCCCCTCCGACGCTAAATCCGCCTCAGCTGGGCTTCAATAGGAACGTCATATGTAGGACTTGTGAAGCCCATATGGGAATACTGATTCAGCCGTAACGCAAAACAGAATATCTGCGCGCTCGTTTGGAAAATGTTCCTTCTGTATAAAATCTCGTGTTGTTCTCTGTGAGTTAAAACCTTTATTTTTTAGAACGTATGAAGCCCATGTAATAATATTCCCATTTGGGCTTCAGATGTCCCACATATGACGTTGATGTTGGGGAATCAATAGCGCTGCAAAACAGATTAGCAATCCGGTCATTTCCAAGGGTCAGTCTAGTGAGACAAAAGGGCAACCCATGGAGGATAAGCGCACTGAGAGACAAACGTCTTTCGTCGATAATGGAAAGATGCAAATTATTCCGGAGAACAAACTTTAAGTCTGGCGACTTTATAAATAATGTGGCGAAAGAACACCGACTGAAAGAAACAGCGTGATAACCTAAAAGAGTCGTTACGTTCAGGAGCCCGGGAGCCATGGATCCAAAGGCGCAGATGCTTACACAAGTTTTGGGTCTGTGACGCCGAGGCTGAAACAACCTTTTGGGCAACGGAGATGTCTACCTCTACCTCTACCACTGAACAAACATTAATACTAAAAAATAGTAGTGATATATAATCTGATATTACGTCACAAATTTTGCAAGTGACGAAATAGCCTGTTCTTTTCCAGTGGTTGCAAAAAATGACAAAAATGTCTTACAGATTATATCGGATATAACGTATGTCTGTACTTAGGTCTGTACTTGTCTGAAGTTGGCTCGCACAACTTTTAAACACTTCCCAGGCCGCTGTGTATGGTTCTGAGAGTGGGAGGAAGACACTGAGGAATCCGGAAATCTACAAAGGCCCTCTGCAGGTTCCAGACTTCCAACCAGTTCATTATTTATGATCTTCCCAGGAGGCATCCAATATACTGTACGTTTATCGAAACCTAAACTTTACGGTCAAAATAGGAATAGGACTAAAAGCATCTCCCTTTGGGGTCCAACTTTTCGAGTAGGGGATAGCCCCTGGCTTTCTACTGTCCCGACGCCTCTGAAACATGCTTGTCAAAGCGCATATAACATTGTCCAAATCCAGAAAATTTTGACTAACCAAAAAGCAAGCCACAGTGAAAGTGCTTTATTACAAGACAATTGAAATCTGCAAATTTACATGCTTGCCACAGCAGTGTTTGCTGTGTCGAGACCTTACTTTTAAAAGCGTATTCCCCACAGGCAGTGACATTAAATTCATTTCAACGTCTTCCTATTTTCCGGAAACGGAAGTTGACATAAGACTTAATATAACCATATGGGACAAACGAGGCATGTAAGATTATCAGATGTATACACGCACACGCACATACATATATTTGTATGTCTATGCATATATTTATATATGAATATATATATATATATAGATGCACATATAGATATTTATATAAGTATATGTACATATGTATATATACGAGACGGGATATGTGTGGGTCGATAGAATTTGGCGTCTTCGAAATTCAATGGTTCAGTAAATTTGTCGTCATTGGAATAACAGACGAGATTTTAACCCGTGCAGTTCAACTCTACTCTCTTTGATTTAATCCTGACGCAGACACCAATGCGAATAGGATAAGCAGCCGGCAGACAGCCAGTGACCAAGAGACAGACAGAGCACCAGGAAGATGAAGCCAAGAGCAGCGAGAATGAAACACAGATAGAAAGCAAGACACTTCGTGGAGTTCACGAAGGTCTGGTTGGATTCTTAAAAAGCTGAAGCTTAGAAACTCGAAGCCATTTGCCCGTTTTAAAAAAGACACAGAATTGATCTCTGGACGCATGCGCAGGTGGCAAACAGACTAGACAAGCTATCATCAGGTAACCTAGAGCATCAGCTCTCTAGTTTCACAAAATGTTCCTTCTGTTGAAAATCTCATGTTGCTGCCAGTTAGCTATGATCATTAGTGTTCATATTATTACCTTTCCTAGATGTACTAAATGGATCACATAGCAAGCACACGTCTAAAACTTTTGCTATATAGTAGTTGCTCATATAAGATTGCCATTTCGCAGCGCAAACCGTAGTAGCAACTGTGGTTATGATGAAGCTACCAGAGATGACCTTTATATGACCACTAAAGCTTCAGTTTTTAATAGGACAACAGCAGTAGCAACAACAACGACAACAAAAAACAACAAAATAAATTGCGACAATCGAGCCTTTACAGAGATTTGATGCGGATAATGTCATGACCGACTTGGCTATGCTCCTTATCGCATATATAGGCTTAGTCTGTCGTATAAATAGCGATTTTGGCTATCTGGAGTGATCGAGTTCGTCCTTGTGTGATATTTACAGTGAGTCTAAGACTCTGCTGCTCCGGCAAGTATCGCCTCTGGACCACTTGAAGATGCGCTATATAAATCTACGAGTGGCTAAATCTATCTAATTAGGCCTATTTATGGATAATCAAAGCCTCGTACGTTGTTTCGTTTTTTGATTGTTTCGTTCGACCTATTTATTTTCCTCTCATAGAATTCTTGTCAGCTTTATCTTCTTTCACGTCGACAGCCATCGCTGTCCTTGGCCGTTCGTGGCATTCGGACTTCAAGGAAGTTACATGGACAATGGGAGTCAAGAAGAACGATTTACTACCGTCTTTTTCAGCAGAAAATATTAGCGTCTGGCATATTAGTCGATTGAAAAAAAACTTTATGGTTGGGATTGTTCCTGCGCATAATAAAATGCTGACGAGTGACCGAATAGACTACCTCTAGGGTAAGAACTGGCATAAGATGGAAAATTCTGTGTTCGAGTGGCCTTGGTCCAGAGGCAGTGGCTTGGTGCAAGCTGTAGGCCTACCTTACCAAGAGCGCTCAGTGATGACGTCATTCATAAAAAATTACTATAAATATAACGTTCTACCCCTCTGGAATAAACTCCCGCCAGAATTACGACAATTATCTGATCCATCATATAAACTCGCCATCACCTTTCACCTCTTGCAATCTCTGCGCAGGTTCCACTCAAAACTGAAAACATTCCTCTTCCTCAGATCCTATCCTGATTTCTCTTCTTCCCCTCATCTATCTTGCCGCTCTAATTCCAAACACCACTCACCGTAGCCGTCTGACTGCCTGCCTGCCTGCTTCTTGGATCTTGACCTGGAACCGAACCCTTCCTGCCTGATTTTGTTTTTATTGAGCGCCGATGAATAAGTTGGTTCCCGCGCCTTAGCCTTCGTTAGGCGCTGTAGAAATCTCGAGCGCACGATTACGATTACGATTACTCCATCGAAATAGATCCTTTGGGAATGCCTAATAGTTATGAGGGCCTAATAATTTAGAGTTAATTTGAGATCGTTTAAGTGTTGCCTTATTGCAGCTACTATATATAGTAATAGTTTTGTATATCACAACTGTCTAAATTTAAATCATATGTACAAGAACTGCCTCTCTGTGTAGGTGTGTGTATGTGTGTAGGTGTTTGTAGGTGTGTGTATGTGTGTAGGTGTGTGTGTAAGTGTGTGTGTGTGTGTAGAGAGAGAGACAGACAGATATATAGATAGACATACAGGCAGGCAGGCAGGCAAGCAGAGGAAGCAGAGGAAGGAAGGAAGGGAAAACACATGTCCAGGACCTTGGGATTTGTCCATTGACTGCTCAAAGGCCTAAGAAAAGAAAATCCCACATGTGAGACGTGGGACACTTCACTTTTATTGTTACTTTACTGTTCATGTTATTGAGAAAACATTCTTACTTTTACAATCATATTTTGTTCATATGGGACAAAAATCGTTAGGTGGTAAGACTTTGCTGTCCGTCGTTTGCTCGAATCCTGTGAAGTCGTCCCCGAGGCATAATACTTTGAAAACCAGTGGATTAGCTGGACGGAGGAACAGGGAAAGATGGAGCTGTTTTCTTCCACAAAAAGAGTGCGAGGTCGGTCGTTGGCACGGTTTTGATAGGCAGAGAGGAATGGCCGATCCATCAGCTTTGGAGGAGAAGCCAAACAAGGAAGATTTATGGTTTATGTCGGCAAACATATTGACAACCTTATAAGTCATCGCCAATCTTAGACAACGGTTCCCAAGTCGCCGAATGTTGTTTGCTACGACTCATCGCTGTTTTCATTATGTATCTTGTCTCCCCTCCAACGTCTTCTGTTATGATGTCTATAGGATTTCGACCCGGCTTCTTAAACGGATTATGATTTTGGATAGCAATTTTGACTCAAAGCGACCATCGACTGATGCCTTGGACATTATAATAATAGAAGTTTTTAAGGATATTACTTTTTGATTATGTGTTCCACTTTTCTTCCCACAACACCTTTGAATGTGCGCTGGTAGGCTACACTCAAGGTTACAAAAGTGGGGTAGCATAAAGAGCTCGTCAACTTCTGTTTTTGGGGTTTCGAGTTGGGGTTGCAGCCCCTCAAGCCTATTTAATAATTGCTTATGACTCTGAGCGAACTGTGTACCAGCTTAATCGCAATGCGGCGATGGAAGGGAAACATGCAGAGTAGCCATTGACGAGTCAGTCTACAAAGCGGCTGTTAAAGTGAAGTCTTATATAACCCTAGAACTTCTATAGCGCAATTATAACAATGCGATAGCATGGGTATCGGAATGTATATTGGTTAGACGATTTGAACCGTCCCAGTTTTCACATCAATTCTTAAAAATTTTCAAAGTTAAAAGTTGGCTAAAAGAGGCAAATCACGAGCAAAGCCAAACTTTGCCTACCCGACAGTAGACGTTTTTGCAATACTTCAATTATATTTGCGGCATTGATTTCTCGCTTTCAGCAACTCGCTTTCTCCTCGGATAGGAGTGAGCCGTTCCACTTTTAAGACCGTTCTGACGCCCATGTGTTATAGGCAGCAATCGATGGCGCTGCAAAACAGAATCACAGTTGGTCAATTCCGACGGTCTGTTCTTTGAGACAGAGGGACAGCCTAATAAGGAGGGTGATAATAGACGAGCGCACTTTGGACAAGAGGGGATCCTGAATTTCAATCTAAATATGTAAAATTAAAAACATAATTTTAAATAATTAAAATTAGTTATACCAACACCTGGTTTGCATGCTTGCTAACGTATTCAAGCTGTGTTTAGTAAAATGCGTGATCGAGGGTCATAACTTGTGGGGCACGGTAGCATATTGGAAAGAGCTCTCGGCTTGCAACGCGGAGAGTACAGGTTCGAGCCTCAGTAGAAATTGGTATTGGAATTAACGACAAATCCTGCGATGCACTGGCGCGGTGTCCAGCACCTTGGGATTCGTCCATTGCCTGCTTAAGGGCCGAAAAGCGGAAAATGAGCGTCTGCCAACGTTTTCACCAGGGATTTGGGAACTTCACTTCAGGTTTGCAAGTCGTGGTCGTAGCCCCTCAGGCCCCTTTGTGCGACGCTTTTGTGCGTGCCTGAATGTATTAGTGCGGACTTTGGCGTTGGCGGCGTGGGCCCTCTTGTGATCGGTGTAGCAAATATTTGTGCTTGATCTGCGTCTCTCCTGCTTACGAGACAAGATGTGCAATTGATTCACTTACGGAGACTGTGACGTCAGAGAGTTGACCATTCATCACGAAAGAAGTCGACAGCAGAAGAGAAACCGTCTCTCCATATATAGTCCGCTTGTAGGCTGTATCCAACCACGCGGCCTAAATTAATTAATTAAAGTAATTAGTTTACTGTACATCTTTTAGGTGTGTGCTCATCTGTGCATGCATGCATCTTGACATTCAATATAGCGCCTTTAAGTACTACACAGAAACGCTGCTAATGGCGCTATCTAAATATTTTGAACCACACTGAATGTCAAGATACAGGCCACAGTTTCTGCGTTTCATTACTAGGCTAAATATTGTATTGTAAATATAATGTATTCGCAGTTTTAAGATGTCGAACATGAGGTGTAGACTAGACCTGTTTTCAATGTCGATGTGCAATATTCCTCAAAACGAAACACTCTTCATAATAGTAATCGTAAGCTCGAGACTTTTCTACTGCGAAAACTACATCGTGAAAGCTATATCGTGGGAACCAGTTTATTCACAGGCGCTCAGTGAAAATAAAATCGATAGGAAGGAAGGGTTCGGTTCCATGTCAAGATTTAAGAATCAGGCAGACAGTCAGATGGCTATGGTGAATGGTGTTTGGAATTGAACTGGAAAGTGAGATAAGGGGGAAGAGGAAGAATGAGGATAGAATTTGTGGAAGAGGAGTGTTTTCAGTTTTGAATGAAAGACCGGCGCAGAAATAATTGCAAGAGGTGAAGTTGGTGAGTTCTATGATGGGTCAGATGCAATAATTGTCACGTTGGAGAATGCTGATATATCAAACGACTGTAGCAATATGTTATTCACCTTCGGTCTGGATATAAAACTGAATTTGACCCTTGCTGCCTATCGAATTTGCTTTGTCTGAGCGTCTGTGAATGAGCTGGTTCTCGCGACTTAGCTTTCATTTGGTGCTGTAAGCCTGTAAATTTCTGCATTGGCCTTCCACTCAAAACTGAAAACATTCCACTTTCACAGATCCTGTCCTGACTCCCCTTCTTCCTCGTATCCCTCTTTCCGCTGCAATCCCAAACATCACCCACCGTAGCTGCCACGCTGTCTTTCTGCCTGACTCTTGGATCTTGACCCGGAACCGAACACTTCTGCCGATCGATTTTGTTTTGACTGACGGCCTGTGAATAAGCTGGTCCCCGTGACGTGAATTTCGTTGGGCGCTGTAGAAATCTCGGGATTACGATTACGATTAAATATCTCGAGTTTACGATTACGATTCGTGCAGCTGAGCCCGAGGCAGTGCTTGATCTTGATCAAATATCAATTATGACTCACGTGTATGACGAACAATTCAGCGGTAATCACAGTCGACATTTGACAAATTGAGACAGATAGCCTATTGAAAAGGCATCTAATGTTCGACTGCGGTGTTGAACCCATGCGTTTCCTTCTAGACAGTTCCCACGGGCGACTCCGCTTGCCATGTGGGCGAGTTATCGGCTGGCGCACAATAAAGTGGAGATTAATGAAGCCGGATTCAAGTCTTGCCGACCCACGGCTGTCAACTTTGGTTTTGTCAGGCGATTAGCTGATCGGCTGAGATGGCGAGAGGCGGATCAGCTGATGGTCATCGTGGTCTATTTCTGTCGACTCTCATATCGACGACCACCGGGAATTTTTTAACTCGTGTAAACGGACTTACTGACCAGCGACGCCTACATTTTGGTGCCAGATGAAAACAAGCTTTCCCTTTAGGTCAACTAAAAGTCAAGACTCAGCTTTTTTGACAGGCGAAACAAATGTCTTGGCAAAGATATGAGCTATTTTTAGCTATTTTTCAACAGTGGATTAAGGGTCGATTTATTGGAAAGAACGGATGGACGGACAGATGAACAGAGGGAAGAACAGATGGACGGATGGATGGATGGACGGAAGAACAAATGGACGGATGGACGGAAGAACAGATGGACGGATGGACGGAAGAACAGATGGGCGGATGGACGGAAGAACAGATGGACGGATGGACGGAAGAACAGATGGGCGGATGGACGGAAGAACAGATGGACGGATGGACGGAAGAACAGATATACGGACAGATGAACAGAGGGAAGAACAGATGGATGGATGGAAGGAAGAACAGATGGACGGACTGATTGATGGATGGACGGAAGAACAGATGGACGGATAGAAGGAAGAACAGATGGATGGATGGACGGAAGAACAGATGAAGGACAGATGAACAGAGGGAAGAACAGATGAAGGACAGATGAACAGAGGGAAGAACAGATGAAGGACAGATGAACAGAGGGAAGGACAGATGAAGGACAGATGAACAGAGGGAAGAACAGATGGACGTGTTGATCGATGGACGGACGGAAGAACAGATGGAAGGAGGGACGTATTGAACGAAGTATGCCATTAGTAAAGGACAAGACATGTTGAAGAATAGGGCGTCGGATAAGCCATTCAGTGAAAATGGATGCAGAAACGGAAATGCGGGATAAGGGAAAGCAGAAAGAAGCAAGGATGGATTGATGGATGGTTTCAGAAAGGAAAGAATCAACAGACATGATCTTAAGCAGATAAATAAATAGGCTGAAATCGATTGGTCGATCGATCACTAACCCTAATAGGTTGGATTATCCACTCACCATCGCTTGACGTCAGATTTTTCTTACTCATCCGATTAGGCAGCAAAACCAGAAGTCAGAAACACTTGGCTTCTGCCACGGATTGCGATTTTTGACAACGGTTTCATTTGAAGCTAAGATCAAATAATGCCTTTTGCATTATCATAACGGCGCTATAGAAGTCATTAGAATACATTAGATTAGATTGGATTGGATCGAATCACATCAGATTAGATTAGATTAGGCTTCTTGGATCTACAGATTGATTGATAGTCAAGCAGTTGAATGGTCCAATGAAACTAATTGCACTGACCAAGTAGGCCTGTTCAATAACCATTATGACTCGGTCAATGAAACAATGAACTGAAAGGCCTATGTAGGCCTACATTTGGTGACCTCTGACCTAACAGGACAAATTTGGGACAAGTCAGCAGACTACAACCCTGTCAACGTTCTTATAAGAGGGTTATTCAATCTGCAACTGCACATTTGGTCTTCTCATTTTCTGCATTCTTCTCCTTTCCCCTTCTCTCTCTGGTCTTCTGGCAACCGGACTTGGTTCTTGACACGAAGTCTTTGGACAACCCCACTGACTTGACGCAGCGCTCGTGAATAAGCTGGTTACCCCATGCTTAGCTTTTAAGTAGCGCTTTAGCTGTGTGGAGATTGCGATTACGATTCTTCAATACATTTCGACAGACGTAAACGTCAATCCTATAGTCAGTGAAACGCTCGCAAAACACGGTTAAACACGCCAACTGGACAATTTTTGCAATCATTTTCTCGGCTGAGCGACCCACCTCAATGCAACCGAGATCAATCTGGCAATCTAGGCTCGAAAATTAAACTTGACCTACTGCATTGCTATCTATAGAACTCGTTCATAAAACGCGCACAGTGACGTTAAGGGAAAGTATCGCTCTTTTACAACGGCTTTTTCGATTCACGATCTCCAGCGTAAAGACAATTTCTTTTATGTCTTGCATGCTTTTGGAAATAATTGATGAAGGTCATCTCATCCCCGGGTGGCATAAAGCCAATGGACCTGCCTTCGGGTAGAGAATTCATCATCATCAGCAAATGTACACAGTTACAAAGCATTTGAATGCTTGAGAAAAAGCAATGAAGAATATTAGGCCTACAACACATTGAACCAGGTCCATATTATTCGCTTCATTAGCAATGAATAGTTGTCATTCACTGAGCTCCCTTAAGAGGATTACATCAATCAACTTTCATCGAAGCCGAGTTAGCAATCAATCATAGCGACAGATTATGTTTCATCCCGTTGTTCAACTTTTCAGTTCCTGGTTTTCTTTATTTTATGTGATAGTCGTAATCGTAATCTCGAGATTTCTACAGCGCCCAACGAAAGCTAAGTCGCGGGAACCAGCTTATTCACAGGCACTTAGTCAAAACAAAATCGATAGGCAAAAGGGTTCGGTTCCAGGTCAAGATCCAGGAGTCAGGCAGCCAGACTGTCGGACGGCTACGGTGGATGGTGTTTGAAATTGAAGCGAGAAAAAAGATAACGTGAAGAGGAAGAATATATATATATACATATATATGAAGAATATATAATAATATGATATACATCGTCATTCAAAACATAGGCTTAAACGGCGATACGTAGGAAGTGCAGACTGTTTTCTCGACTGTTGTAGACAACACGCTTTTAGAAAATGAACTTGTCGTTAGTTACGAAGAGTGTTGTAAGATGGCGCACAGTGCATGCAGAAGCACAGGCGACATGGTGCTGGTTTGCATTTCGGCGACGTGGTTGTGCTGACATCTGTTGATGGTTTCATTTCCTTTCTAGATGTCGTCTGATACCAATATTGACTCGAGCTGTCGGCGAATGCGAGTCTGTCGCTCTCGAGTAAGTGGATGACTGTTCTGCCTTTGTTCACTGAACTCGTCTCACTTTCTTTAACAAATGGCTACAGACAATCGATTGGCGTTCGCTGAACATCGATGGAACATCAGTGGACATCAGTTGAATGGTATTCACTGGACATCTGTAGACATCGAAGAGAAATCAATGGGTAGCAATCGAGTTACACTTCCTGGACTTGAACAGTGGGAGCAATGAAGTAGTCTTCTCGTCGCTCTCCTCGTCAAAACCCGACTAAGGCCGGGAAAGCCAATGATCCAACCAGCGGACAGAATTCTACAAGGAATCCCGGTCACGTGCCATCGACGACGGCGATAGCCACTCCTCATGTCTGAGCCGTTTATCTGTCTTCCAGGCTTCAACTTGCCTTACCGACTCTGATCTACATTTAACCCATTTCTGACGGGCCAGGGTTGTTTGTCAAATCGCCCTTCGTAAAATGGGGTCAAGCCTCTAATCCTTCGTGGAACTCTGGCGCAGTACATACTATGGCGCACATTCTGAATGTCTGTTCGTGAACACGTTTCAATGGCCGACCATTGGATTTTTATCTCACTGATCATGACGCTTGCAAGTGGCTGAGCACGAACCGTATACACTGGAAGAAAAAGACTGGATATCATTAGTCGTTCACTATTTCTTACAATATGGCTTATTATGTAGATCCTCCCTTATATCTGCCTAAGGGAGAATCTACATAATAAACCGTATTAACTCCAAATTTCCAAAGCGCTACTTAAAAGCTAAGCGCAAGGTACCAGCTTGTTCACGAGCGCTGCAACAAGTCATTGGGATTGTCCAAAGATGCCATGTCAAAAGCCAAGTCCGGTTGCCAGAAGACCAGAGAGAGAAGGGAGATATCTACCTAAGGGGGGACCTACCGCTTCTGTCTCCCTTCTCTCTCTGGTCATCTGGCAATGGGACTTGGTTTTTGATATGGCATCTTTGGACAACCGCTCTGACTTGATACAGAGCTCGTGAACAAGCTGGTGCCCTGCGCTTAGCTTTTAAGTAGCGCTTTAGAATTTAGAGTTTACGATTACCATTGGTTAGAGCGCTTGGCTTGTAACGCGTGAATACGGGTTCGAGACGCCATTAAGACGGTTACTGTGTAAGGAGCTTGAGCAGATCCTTAACTCGCAACTGCTCAGCGTCATCTGCCTAAGGAAGACTGATGCTTAATCATTAGACAGTGGCGCTTAATAAATGCAGAAATAAATCATAAAGCTGGTGTCTGATTACACATGTCTAGACAATTTGAAACAATATACGTACAAATGTGTGTGCATGTGTATGCGCACGCTGCTTTCATGGCTTTTGCCTTGAATAAAAGCTGAAAGGAAGACGATGGATGCGTTCAAACGGTGCGTGCCGGCGAGGACATTGAATGCGGTCAGTCTAGCATCACGCTGTCCATGATGCAAAGAAGCACTCGAGTCGAGCTATAGAGGGTCGTTCTCTGGTTTAAGAATGCGCTCGACAGATCGGCATACTAGCAATCGTCATACTCGAGGACAGTTTACTTAAGGAATAGATAAAAGTAAGGGGTGGACTCTAGCCGTCGACAGGATCGTGGAATTAACTGGTGCACGAGGGTTGGTCTGTGCAGTAAAGAGTCAAAAGATTTCATTATAAAAGTCAACGTAGTAGTAGCAGTTGATTTGCAGATTACAGCAGGGTGAGTTCAATGATATTTCTAATTTTCTATAGCTGGTGTATCTTCAGTGCAGATCGTGAAGTGGGACAATTTTAAATTAATTGTTGAGTGCTAATAGTTAAAAAGCACCAACGTGTATTCTTTATTATTTCAACAATGTATAAAGGCGTTATACATGGATGCTATAAATGTAAATATACATGTTTTTCTAAGGCGACCGTACGTCCTCAACCCTGCTCATTTTTCAATGAATAGATGGGTCAAATCCGTTTGAATGGGTGCCATGCCATTTAAAGTCCCCGTGTACGGACCGCGATACCCCGAGGTTCGTAACGACATTAAGGATTTGTAGTTCCTAGATAACGTATCTATGGTCTGATTATTCATTTAGCGCCTTAACTTCCTCTTAAATGCGTTGATGTGTGCATGTATCTAGACAATTATTATAGCGCCTTTTAAGTACATCGTAAAAATGACGCCTACGCCTAGCCTAATGACGCTAAAGTCATTAAGAACAAAGAGTTCATCCGCAAGGAAACAATGTGCGGATAACTAAAGAAGTCTTCGTATGTTGGCTCGTGTACACATGCCGAACCCACCTAAAGGATTTCCATTCACAGTGATAACACAACGAGAAGAAACATAAGAAAAGAATAATCGTTTACATAAATTTTATGTATCTATTTCGAAGTAGAAATTGCACTTGTCTTGTGACGTACAGTTGAATAATTTTCATGAACCGTGTCCGATAAATTCAATCAGGTGAGTTAATTAATCTATGACGTTCTTCGGGTGTTGAACGTATCTTTAATCCAAGCCGTGTAACCGCTTTTGAGCTCGTTCATAAGAAAACGAAGCGTTTTGCAACAAATTAACTAGGTGCTTATGGTAGCAACTGGCAGTTTTAAGAACAAAGTAAACAAATCAGCCTTCATAGAGTAATTAATAGTTCAAATTATGTTGGGGTTTTTATTTTCATCCGAACGGCTGTATACGCTAACTGAACACTGTCTCAAAACAGCTTTTATAATAATAATAATAATAAAAATAATAGTAATAAATCATATAACTATAAATGATATTATTATCATTATTACTTTTATTATTAGTATTATTTTTGTTTTTATTTGTATCGTTGTTGTTATTATTATAATTATTGTTGTTATTATTATTATTATTATTATTACTACTACTACTGCTACTATTATTATTATTATTATTATTATTATTATTATTATTATTATTATTATTATTATTATTATTATTATTATTAGCTACACAGTCATGTATATTAGATGTGTGGGTATATATAAGTATATGTTACATATATATATACTTTCTAAATTACAATTACCATTACTATTACAATTGCAATTACAGTTTAAAGCTGATTCCATACTCTGTGAATTGTTCTGATAAGGTTGCGGCTATACAGAAACTGTATGATCGAAAGATCATCTTTTCATTCTTGACTCTGCCTCAGGACCTATCCATAAAAAACAATGACTCTAGCAACAAAATACAACGACAGTGCAACGACCGACACACCAGAAGACGTCTTTTCGAGTCATACTCTGACCATGACAACAACGACGACTACGTTGTCGTCGATGATGACGACGACGATGATGATGACGACATCTCACGTGGAGTTCTATCCGGTGGTGAAGCAACCGTTGCACATGATCGTCATCTACACGATCGCTTACCTGGTTGTCTTCGTGCTGGGCGTCGTTGGCAACAGCCTCGTCATTGCCGTTGTCTGGCGCAACCCACAGATGCACAACGTCACCAACTACTTCATTGTCAACTTGGCAGTTGCTGATGTCCTCGTCAGCCTCTTCTGCCTCCCCATCACTCTCATGTCCAACATCTTCTCAGGTCAGCCGCACCCATTTTTATATGTATGTCTGTATGTATGTCTGTATGTATGTCTGTATGTATGTATGTATGTCTGTATGTATGTAGGTATGTATATATGTATGTGTGTATGCATATATATTTATGTATGTGTATATGTATGTATGATGTTTGTGTGTATGTATATATGTGTGTGTAAGTTTGTATGTGTGTATGTACTAATGTCTGCATGCTTATATGTGTGTGTAATTATGTATGTAGGTTATGTATGTATGTGTGTGTTATGTATTATGAATATGACTATAGGCCTGAATAGTGTAACCTTTTAACCTGTATATTGATATGGCGCCTGGTAGGAGACTCTCATGCCTCTTGACTTCTCTAGTGAGTTGGTAGTCTAACTCCACGATCGATAGCCACTTTCGCTGCGCCAACACTGGGCCCATAGCTGGTCAACTCTTTCCACCAGTGGTACAGTGTTGGCTGGCTATTGGTTCAATGGACTTATCTGTCTGAGTTGTAGTCCTTATTCTTATTTAAAGCCTATTACATTTGACTTTTGAACTCAGATGAGATGATACGCATCGCATGCAACGAAACGTCTAATTAAACGTCTGTAGTTTATGCGGTTCATCGTAAAACCTCGGTAAACAGATTTTTGAAGAGATTCGAGTAATAAACCGGAATCAAGACGAGTTCCCAGTTCCATGGTCCGCCAAAAGCAAAACAGGATTATAAACAGCGGCTTTATGTGCAAGCGATAAGGGCTCGAAACATAACCACAACGCTATGCATAAATAGACAGGCAAAATAATATTGCATCACAATGATATGCATAAATAGACAGGCAAAAATAATATTGCATTATACATGAAATAGATACATAGATAAGTACCTACGGTACGCATTCGTCTATAAGAGTGTATGCCACTGGCACATCTAATTGCAATACGGCAATAGCCCCGTCTGAGACTTGCCTTGGTCAAATTGCCCCCTCCAATACGAACTTTGCTCTGCTTGCCATCATCCTCGTTTGCCGTAAGCTGAAATGTTCTAGGGATGCTTTTCGGGACTCTAAACTGCAGTTAATCAGTATTCTAGATCGTATATGACTGTGTATAATGTATAATTAATACGTAATATTATTATGCATTACATATATTGATTCGTTTTATATATGCACACACGAACATGTATATAGTTCTTGAAACTATATATATATATATTATATATATATATATAACAGTAAAATCCGCCACAGCCGTCCAAGTGTATTGCCAGTCCCAAGCCTGGATAAAGGAGGAGGGCGACGTCAACGACTTTGGTGCCATAAGTTGCCGTTAAACATTGGAACTGTTACTATGTAACAGTTCTAGTGGGGTCTTTTGACCCCACTGAGGCGTCACCCAATGCCTCCATTGTGTCGCCTCTGTGAACTCCTGAAACCACCAAAAACATATGCATTAGGCCTACACACGTTATATTACATTTATTATACCATTTTAAATGAGCTCCGTTAACATGTATGAAACACAGGCCTATATATAAAATGCGATGAGCAAATATATAATAGTGTTGATATGGAGTAACCTCTTATCGATCGAGGCGAATATCCATCACTTGAAAAGGCTCACATCTGACAGACTGAAAGACAGACCGACAGACTGACTGACTGGCTGGCTGACTGCCTGAATGCCTCACTGACTGACAAACAGACAGACTGACTGGCTGACTGTCTGAACGATTGACTGACTGAGTGACTGACTGGCTGACTGACTTACTGACAGATGGTTGCTATTCATGTGCATCAACGACGTCCTATACTTCTGTTCGATACCCACTGCCACGAGGAATGTGGCTGTCCTAAAGATCAATGGATTTTGGTGTTCAATCAACCGGCGAATTACAGGCCACTGATCGAAGGCATTCCTGTGACTTTAATGTAGGCAGAGCTGCCAGCAGATTTTCCTCCCCAAAAAGAGGACTCTTGTGATTTTTCCGTCAGAATTAGGGTAGTATTATAACCTCTACAGCAGCAATCGCTCAGTCAAAACAAAATCGATAGGCAAAAGGGTTCGGTTCCAGGTCAAGATCCAAAAGTCAGACGGAGAGACAGCGTGGCAGCTAGGGGGTGGTGTTTGGGATTGGAGAGGAGGGAGAGATAAGAGGAAGAAGGGGTGTCAAGATAGAATCTGTGAAAGAGGAATGTTTTCAGTTTTGAGTGAAAGACCGAAGCAGAAATTGCAATCGGTGGAGCATCGATGAGTTTGTATGATGGGTCAGAAAACATATACATACATACATACATACATACATACATACATACATACATACATACATACATACATACATACATACATAGACATAGATGAGTTTGTAGGATGCAGTTTAATGTCGAAAATATCTCGTTTAATATTGCAAGAAAATCTTTAGTACATTCTGAATATTCACGAGCCTCGTAATGTATACATATAGGCTAAGATTTAAGGAAATTCTTTATTTTAATTGGATTGCTTGTCCTAATGGTAAAATATGATACCCTAGGATGCAAAAACAGTCCCCCCAAACTCCTTCCATGGATTCAGTCAGTCACTGCTAAAATATAGAAATAAATTGCGCTTTCTACCGCAGTTAAGCAACCGGGCGACACTGTGTCTATGGAACAGTTAAAGTAAACACGTGGAGTGGAGTCCATAATTAGCTGATTCAAGACCATGCATTACTGATACTGTGATCCTGTCCCTTATTCCTTGTGATTTATGCCCATGTCGGTCGGTGTTTGCCTCAAAATAAATTTCTGAAATGCTTTTCGCTTTAATGAGAAAGAACAATTTAGTTTATTTATTCAGGTTTTCAATTTCCACGATTTGGCAACGACAAGTAGGCCCAATTCTTGTCTTGATGTAGTGCTGAAACTTCACTCCGACCGCCGTCATTAGTTATTCCAATCAATTGGTTTTGCACTTCTGCCCTGAACCGTCGCAAATTTATTGTGGACAGCGATGCCCTGTCTCTAAGATATATTATCTAGGACAGTCATCAAGAAACTGGCCCAGTTATCTCAGGTACAACGCTATTTTCTTCGGCCTCGGCCGGGCCACTGCGCTATATAAGTCATCTAAGATATATTATCTAGGACAGTCATCAAGAAACTGGCCCAGTTATCTCATGTACAACGTCCTTTTCTTCGGCCTCGTTCGGGCCACGGCGCTATATAAGTCATCTTATTATTATACGATTTATCTTGTTAAGTGTATTTTGGTGATCGGCTCTCACGAATCATGCAGCTATTGCCCGATTATCGCTCAGTCTCGTAAAGAAAACTTCTGATGGCAAAACGGCGTCTTTGAGGGCAATTCGAATCCCATTTATCTTGTTGCAACTCTCGGCTGAATCAATCTTCCATGAATGCCCAACCAGCTACAATTTACCCTACTAAACGACCGCATTCGATTTAAAATGGCACAAATGTGCACCCGAACGAATAGGCAAAAACATCACTGGGTGGAATAAGAATCATTAAAGTACATTCTATGATGATGATGATGATGATGATGATGACGACGACGACGATGATGATGATGATGACGATGATGATAATGACGATGATGACTATAATGATGACGATGCCTTTTCACTGACTATGATGATCATGATCATGATGAGTTCTCTGCCCGAAGGCCTGTCCGTAGGCTTTATGCCACCCGAGGATAAGACGAGTAAGATGATTTCCCGTTGCCTTCCTCACAGACAATTGTGGGTGAGCAGCATGTCCAAGGTCGCTACGCAGTGGCTTGAGGCAGATTCGAACCCGCGACCCAACTGTTACGAGGCACAGACCATACCACTACATCCTATATACATCACAAAGTGCCAATACAGCCTGTATTTTCTCAGTATCCTAAGCAGTGCTTGTTTCTTGAGGATCGACAGATTATGAAAAGCGATTGACTCTCAACATTTGTGTCTGTAGATGAATCTCGGTGCGTCGTTGAAAACTCTCCTTGTCAAGCATTAAATACAGTACAGCTGATATCTGATAATGCCCCTCCTAAGGTTCAGAAATGCATACAAATGCAGGCAGGCAGGCAGGCAGGCAGGCAGGCAGACAGGCAGGCAGGCAGACAGGCAGGCAGGCAGGCAGGCAGGCAGGAAGGCAGGCAGGCAGGCAGGCAGGCTAGCATGAACTACATCAATTCGCGTCGACCTTTCATCTCTGAGACTTGAATTTCATTCCTTTACACTGACTAAGGAGTTCAGAAGTATTGGATTGTAGCCGTCTGCCCATCGATCAGAAATTTGTAAAAATTCTTCAGCCTGGCTCAGGCCTCCTATAGTTGATTAGACCTAAGGCGTGTATTGAATAATTTGTGGATATCACAGCGATGATGGATAAAGATAGAAGACGGGGCTACAAAGACGTTAAAGAAAGGGCGCAGAACACAGAAGAGTGGCGTCATTGGACTCTTGGACCTACTGCCTAAAGGCAGAACCCTGAAGGAGATAGCGATACCCTAAGTGATTTTATTCTAGTTGAGCGTCTGTGATTGACCTATATTGCTTATACGATGGTACTTCGCAATGCAACTGGTTCCTGTTCTTCGCACCGTGCACATCTGAGAAGCCCCTTTTGACTTGACGCAGCGCTTGTGAGTAATCTGGTGTCCTATGCTTAGCTTTTAAGTAGCACTTTAGATATTGGTGAGTTGCAGTTACTATTACGAATACGTATCTTGAATACCGTCCCTTGAAAGTAAGCTTATCTTAACTCTAAGATCTGCTGAACTTAAAATTCTTACTGAACCGAGTGCGAATATCCTTCTGCTGTAATTAAGGCCTGGCCGATCATACGCCCAAGACATATTGGAAACAGGCGCCCAAACAACCGAAGGTTATATTGAGAATCGATGCAAGACGATTTGAAAGGAAGATTCGATTCTTACGTCGACCAAATCCATTTCATGATCACCGAACGGGTGACCGTGAAATTTAATGTCTGGCAAAGTCTACGCTGCGAATAATCGAGTTAGACGAATGAGAAAGCACAAATGAACCAGAGCAGATTGTAACAGGCGTCGGTGTCGTAGGTGACGTCACATCCGGTGATCCGTCTCAGATTCGCATTTCTGTATGGCTGCGCGTTACAAATTTTCGGGATTACACTTACCTAATAAGAGTAATAGAAAGTTATTGTTTTCTTTCCAGATTAATCATAGATACCCCTTGTGAGATGACATAATAATAATAATAATAATAATAATAATAATAATAATAATAATAACAATAATAATAATAACAACAATAATAATAATAATAACAATAGCTATTATTTTTTATGCCCGAGGTACTTATGATCCCTCTGGGACTAACAAAAAACGGCTCCGGAGAAATAAACCGTCTGGGTTGGCTAAATCTCATCAAGTTTATTATTATTATTATTATTTTTATTATTATTATTATTATTATTATTATTATTATTATTATTATTATTATTATTATTATTATTATTATTATTATTATATAGGGCCTTTCCATCTGTATATAGCGCTATAATGCCATAGCTGAATTCAAGGCACCTTCATCGATGTTAACGAGGATGAGGTATGATTTCCATAGACCAGTTGACACCTCCTAGCATTATTTTTTTGTTCATGAATGATTACACTAACCTGGGGTAAATAATAATAATAATAGTAATAATAATTTGTCTCCTCTCTGGAATGATTTTATATTGCTCTTTGATGCGTAACGCCTTAGGGTAAAAAATAAAATTAAAACCCCTCGTCGAAAGCCGATGGCTGCGCGATACGATGATCAAAATGCCTCGATACTGCATATCTCCGATGTGCAGTAATCTATTCAGGAGCTGGAATAATGAGACTGCAATAAAGAAAAGCCGCTGACTAATAATTAGCTTTGGTGAAAAGGCGAAAGGAAGCCAGGAAAAGTCGGAAGCAAACAGATAAAGCCATGTCATCAAGTAGCAAAACAACCGTGATCAACGGCAACAATTGCGAGTGCTGCACGTGGCGCCGCATATAACGAACTCTAACAATGGAGCTTTTCCATCAAGTCCTACATAAGTCACTGTGTCATATCGATCCACCTGCTGTTAATAAGAGTCTAATAATAGATTACATTATGTGCTGAACACGAATATGACAGTGAAAATGCCGAATTGGCTCTAGTTTTTTTGTAATCTGAAATGAAGTAATTTTATATCGCACAATGCATGCCAATAGTGATACACTTACAGTTAATATTTGTAAAAACCAGGTCATAGACTAGTTCTTAGATTTTTTTGCCTGTCTCTTGTACAGCTGTTCGGGAGCATCTCTGCGGAGTGTCCAGCAGTAGTCAGCCAACATTGTAGTGGACCATTTTCCCTGGTACCTTTGCTCCATTGTTGCGATATCTTGATGAAAACGTTCGCCATGTTCGTCACTAACCATACCACAGTTGTCAGGGAAGAAATCCAGATGGGAATGAAGGAAATGCATCTTCAGAGACATATTGCAGCGAAATTTCTGGTACTGCTTGAGCATGTCTTCTACTAGTTCCTTGTAGTTTTCTGCCCTAACATTCCCCAGAAAGTCTGTAGACACTAGACGAAAAGCATTCCATGCTTGTTTCGCATCACCCTCCAGCAAGTTGTTGAAGCGGTCATCTTTGAAGAGTTCTCTAATCTGAGGACCCACAAAAACTCCCTCTTTAATCTTTGCTTCGCTGAGTCGAGGGAATTTTTCATGCAGGTATCGGAAAGCTGGCGAAGTGCGGTCCATGGCTTTCACGAAGTTCTTCACCAAACCTAGTTTGATGTGAAGGGGTGGTAGTAGGATTTTGTGAGCCTCGACCAGAGCTGGTTGCTGGATATTCTTCTGTCCAACTGCCATGTTTTGTCTGGGAGTCCATTCCTTCCGCACGTAGTGCAACTCTCTTGCTCGGCTATCCCACTCACACAAGAAACATATATTTTGTATATCCTTGCTGCAGTCCCATTAAAATGGCAACTACCTTCAAATCACCACACAGTACCTGTTATAGTCAATGGAATGCAGTAGCTGTTTTAGGTTATCGTATGTCTCTTTCATGTGGACAGCATGCGCTAATGGAATAGATGGAAGACGGTTTCCATTGTGCAAAAGCACAGCCATAAGACTCAGTGTTGAAGAGTCTACAAAGAGTCTCCATTCTTGTGGGTCATGAGTGATCTGTAAGGCATTCATGAGGTCGTCAATATTGGAACAGAATACCAGATTACCTTCCTTCATAAAGAAAGGTTCCAACTGCTGATGGCGCTTTCTATATGAAGTAATTGTGACATCTTCTTCTAGAAGATTCCATTGTTGGAGTCTTGATCCTAGCAATTCTGCCTTGTTTTTGGATAAGTCCAAATCACAAACAAGGTCATTTAGTTCTTCCTGTGTTATTCTGTGTGGGGTTGATGATGCACCACAGTGAAAATCGGGATCACTGCACGCTGACGGACCAGGAGAAGAACATGTCGGCTCACCCTTGTCCTCATGAGATGAATCAAGGAAAATATATTCTGCTGGAGGTTCTGGAATAGGAAGTCCATCACCATGTGGAACTGGTCTCAATGCTGACGGAATGTTTGGGTAGACTATTGTCGACTTCTTTTGCTTCGTTATTCCACCGGAAAGAGGAGGAACCAAGCAGAAGTAACAGTCATCTACGTGGTTGCTTTGCTCTCTCCACACCATGGGAACTGCAAACGGCATTGATGGTCTTTTGCCATTCAACCACTGTGAAAGCTGTGTTGTACATGTAGCACAGCATATATGCGGGGCCCATGGCTTGTCTTGGTCACCAACCTTGCATTCGAAGTAAGCATGATATGCCTTCTTGACTTGATAAGTGATACTTTTCTTCTGGTTGGCAAATGTCACTTCCCCACAAATGTAACAAAAGTTGTCCACAGTATTTACGCACTTCCGAGGCATTACTGTTCTGTATTGTATCTAAATGGATAAAGTAATAATAGTTTTATAAAACAGTAACTTAAACTGTCTCGCACAAAGTCTGTAATATTGTAAATGCTCAACCGTTCCGACTCGCTTTATATAGTACACTGCTGACGTCATCTTACGTCAGCAGCCGACTGGCTGTAGTTTTACATTGCATCAGAAAATGACGTAATCAACTGTGCATGATGTGTCCATGATGGGATTATGCAATGAGGTGGAATATTACACCATTCTAGACTTATTTAGGATATTGTCGCAGTCCTACTGCATAAATTTACATGGTGAAACATAAAAAATGAACTATATGAAATATTTTCAAAACGAGAGCCAATAAAAACTTTTTATGGTTATATTCGTGTTCAGCACACCAAGATGCTACACATTAGGGCCTTTTCCAGTCAGTAACGATTTCTATGTTGACCAGTGTAATAGATTACATTATGTGCGTGCGTACATAAAAGACACACATACATCATTATCATCATCAGCAGCAGCAGCAACAACAACAAAAGCAACAATGGGATCATCATCTTGCGGCGTGCCCCCTCTGGAGCGTTGCCGTTTCCACAACACGTTGTCACCCGTCCAAATCCGGGCTCGACTCCCGGCTGTGTGTAGTCCGAAATATAGCGGTCACAAGTCGGACTTGTATATGTGTAGCGGGGGTGTCCATCCGGTCTCTTCCAACCACTTGGAGCCGGATATCATTGCTCGCATATACATACATACCTCTATATATATATATATGTGTGTGAGTTTGTGTGTATATAATATACATTATATAGATATATATGTGTGTGTTTGTGTGTGTGAATATGATGTTGATCCGTATAATCTATGTGTGTACGCCCGTAAGTTTGACATATCGGATGTTGATTGCCATTTTCAAATATCCGAAAAAACCTACCCAAATTATTATAGCCAGCCTTTGTTATCGTACACAATTTTGCATGTCTATTCTATGATACACTCGCACGCATATGGCTATACGATAAATTAATCAGAGTAATTTCGATGCCATCGGCTGTCGTCAGGTGGCACGCACAGACTGAGTCTGGACTATGATGTATGAAGGATAATGACTGCCAAAAAGTGACAATTAACGTGATTACTACAACCGAATTGAAAGAAAATATTTACGTTAGCCAAAGTATGTATTGTATCAATCAATGTTCAGCAGAGGGAAAATTAGTCTTAGGCAAACTATGGTCGATATACATATACTGTGCGTTGGAAGCCTGCTTTGTTCTTTGCGAGATTAAAGACTGTTTGCGTGTGATGTTGCAGCTAATGGGTTCCATCTTCATTATGTTAAGCTGAACTGCAACTTTTAATGATCGAAAAAGCTAAAATATTACCTAGAACTAATTGCATTTTCACTTTTAATGCCAAATCCAGTTTTAATGCGTCAGTTGTACATGCATTTGTGTGAGTGTCACTGTCGGTATCCCTATATCTGTGTTTGCATATGCTTGTCTTACTGTTTTTGTTTACATAGCTGCACCGTTTACTTTCTTTGTCTCAACGTTGCATACTAAACCAGCGGACTGACTCTTTATGGGGATGGACTTCACTATTGTTTGATTTGGTGGGTCATCGGTGTTGCCTCGTTCATTAGACATCGGCGCTATAGAAGTTGCTAATTACAATTACATTTCTACCTGTCTGATTCTGGCTTTATTTTCTTCTTTCCAACTTGAAAGCGACAGCTAAAATGAAGACCTGTGAGATAAGGTAAAGTCGACATCAAAGGCCCGAGTAGCCGACAGATGTCATTCAAAAACTGGAACTACTAATCGCAACTTGTCTTCGTGTAGACACTTTTAAAACTAATTGTCTGACTTTCTACCGGTTTTCGTTCACAGCCTCTTTTCTATTTATCTACGTTATTGTTTGTCTCGCTTTCTATATCTCTTTCTGTATCATCTTCTTCAATTCACTCTCCTCAATGACTGTTTCTCTTTCTGTATCTCTCCCCTTCGCTTTCTCTTCCCCTTAACTTCTTGTTTCTCTGACCTATTGGAGTTCAACCTGGTTTTCCAACGGATTACGATTTTGATTGCGATTTCACTTGAAGTCGCCATCGATTGTTGCCTTGGGCATTACGATAACTGGCCTGTAGAAGTCATTAGATTAGATCGTTGTCTTTTACTTGTTGTATTTCTGTCCATCTCTTTCTCTCTCAGTCTCTGGCCTACGCTCTGCTGTGTCATTGTTTGTCTGTTTCACTTTCTCTGTACATCTGACTGCCTTTCTGCCTTTCGCTGTCTACATCTGTCACACTCGTTTACCCTCTTTCGTTCTCGCTACGAGATTTCTCTCGTTTATCATCCTCTCTGTCTTTCTTCTCTTTATTTACATTCACTCTAGTGCATCTCTTTCTCAGTGTTTCCGTCTGCCTCTGTCTGTCTGTCTGTCTGTCTGTCTGTCTGTCTGTCTGTCTGTCTGTCTGTCTGTCTGTCTCATGTTCTTCGTTATCTTTGTAATATGTGTGCCATGTCAGATTATACGTGAAACTGATTCAACCAGCTCCATTGGTCATGAGCAGTAATTATGTGAATGTGCACGAATACAGGCGTCGACGACATCGGTTCAGCCTCAGATTAGAAAACCCAATAAGAGAATTTCATATCTGCCCGCTGCATAAATAAAAACTTCTGATTATTCCCTCTGAAAATGGCGCTGCACAAATTTCGGTAGGTGCAAAGGTCAGCGTCCTGTGCGCGTTTGTTTAGCCAGGCAAACCGGTCAGCAATCCTTAAATCTGGTTAATCCATTAGTTCGCCGATTGACACGAAGTCGATGCGAATCACGGCCCGCTCGACTTATGCTTGGAATCTCAGACGGGCTTTCGCTCGACGTCCCGTCTCCTGCATACGTGTCCCTGAAACTGGATGTGTTTTCGCTGCAAAATAAACACAAGGTGATTGCACTGCGGCTGTTCGCAGATAAAACGCACTCCAACAAGACGATCTGCAAGCTGCATAGAAAGCCACGTTAGAGCCGATTTACGAAAGCACTTAGCGCCACGGATTCTTCATTTAATAGAAAATATAACCAGTAATAATATGTATATAACCAGTAATAATATGTATATAACCAGTAATAATATGTAAATTGTAAACTCAACTGCACGTAAGACAATCATGATTATGTACTTACTTTATTCCAAATACTATTACATGTGCAGTGATACTGATATAGTTATACTGGTGGTAGGGATTATGAGATACTGATACAAGAATGTTTATACAGGGATACTGTCACTGATAATGATATCGATACAGTTACAAAAGACCGATTAATACTACCAGACTGTAACATACTATTATTGCCACTATCCCGTTAGACTACTACTAATATTAATAGTAATAAGCAATAAATTAATTAATAACAGTAATGATTAATTAGTTACTAATAATTAATAATTAATTAATAGCTAGGAAGGAAACGGCAAGTTCTGCGATGTCCAGGACCACTGGATTCGTCCATAGCCGGCTCAAGTGCCTAAGAAAGACAATGAACGCCTCCCCTAAATTCTACTAAAAGAACACGGGACCTTTGTATGGACTACTACTATTCAGAATACGAATGCTTACATGCAGATGGTGAGTGCTGGAGGCGTTTCCAAACATAGCCTAACTGCTACATCTGTGAAGATGTCTTCTTTAACTGCTACATCTGTGAAAGATGTATGCTCTAACTGCTACATCTGTCAAAAATATCTTCTCTAACTGCTACTTCTGTCAAAGATGTCTTCTCTAACTGCTAAATCTTTCAAAGATGTCTTCTCTAACTGCTAAATCTGTCAAAGATGCTTTCTCTAACTGCTAAATATGTCAAAGATGTCTTCTCTAACTGCTAAATATGTCAAAGATGTCTTCTCTAACTGCTAAGTATGTCAAAGATGTCTTCTTTAACTGCTACATAAGTCAAAGATGTCTTTTTTAAATCGCTTTGTTATTAGCGGAAGCAGACCTTGCGATGTTCGAATTTTATAAGGGAGCAACGTTCATTGCCTTCTTTACGTGCTAAGCGAAAAGAGGCAGAGAAAGGGAACTGAAAGTGAATTGCAGTGGACTAGTTCAGCAAGGACTATGGATGCAGCGATGGGAGATGTGGTTTGAAGTCAAGCAAAAGGCGGATTCTGCGTAGGCCACGGATATGCATAAAGCAAGTGCTGGCCACTGTTACCAGTGCTTGCTATGAAGTATCATGCAGTAAGCAAAGGTTGAGGCCCACTTTCTCAGCAGTGAACGATAAGATTCTTGCCCCTTCGACGATGCTTCACGTGTAGACTATAGGCCTAGGTCTATATCCAGAAATTCATATATCGCATATAACATGCAGAACCTACATACATACATACAAAGGTCCATACATAAATACACACATATATACACACTTACATGCATAGGCCTATATATATAGGAATATATACATGCATAAAATACATGTACAGGAATAAGCTATTAAAATAGTCCAACGTCCACCGGACATGCGTTTAACCCAGCAGTGTTTTCATCTGGCCTCTTTTAAACTGCATAGCGTCGATATTTCTCTATGGCACAATTCCACGGAAACCTCTAAAAAACCTCGGGAATTGATCCATTACAAGGAAATCCGACCAAGAACTTTCGTAATCCTCCGGCCATGACTTCGCACATGGGACATTATTCATGCTTGTCAGTTGTTAGCGAATGCAGGACCAGAATAAGCGATGGTTTGGCAACGGTGTTCTGCGAGCGGTGAATGGACTTACGACCCTCGGGAATATCGTCGGGGGAAGAGCGTGTAGCGCTAAACCAACATCTGCTTGGGAAATGCAATTCTAAAAGACCACGTCAGTCGGCGTCTCTTGCTGCGTGTGTTTGCGTTGCATGTTAAACGCTCAAATTAGCTTTGATAAGCCTTCGAATTAAGCACATTTCAGGCAGTAGTTGATCGTGTATGCATGCGCATGTATGTATGTATGTATGCACGTATGTATGCATGTATGTATGCATGTATGCATGCATGTATGTATGTATGCATGTATGTATGCACGTATGTATGTATGTATGTATGTATGTATGCATGTATGTATGCATGCATGTATGTATGTATGTATGTATGTATGTATGTATATATGTATGTATGTATGCATGTATGTATGTATGCATGTATGTATGCATGTATGTATGTATGTATGTATTTATGTATGCATGTATGTATGTAAGTATATATGTTTTATGTTTGTATGCATTTACGTAAGTATGTAAGTAGGTATGCATGCACGTATGTATGTATATTGTAGGTATTTTTTATGTATGTATTACGTATGTATGCATTTATGTAAGTATGTAAGTAGGTATGCGTTTAGCCAATGTATGAATGGATGGATGGATGGATGGATGGATGGATGGATGGATGGATGGATGGATAGGATGGATGGATGGATGGATAGGTGAACGTTATTAGCTCGAGATTCAAATCTCTAAAATTAGCCACGACCGGACGCGAACCGGCATCCTCACCCTTAGAGGAGCCTTGACTTTCGCGTTAACCGATGTACCGAGCCAGGGCAGTTTTTTCTATCTTGCTGGGTACCTACGCTTTTCAATGTTTGTCGGAGAGATCCGAAGCAACTGGAATGGACGATACTCACAGTCCGATCAATATCTCTTAGGACGCAATCCCACTGACAGCAGACGTTAATGGCGCAAAAAACCAACATGAACATCAAAGAATGAATTCTAGGAACGAATGAGGCTGAGGTTATCACTGCAATGTATCCATCCAGATATTTTCGTCTTGTTTGTCACAATGCATGCATGCATGTAAGTAAGTATGTATGTATGCATGTATTTATTTATAATTATCATTATTAGTGGGACACGATGGTGTAGTGGTATGTTCGGTGTCATAACCGGAGGGTCGCTGGTTCGAATCTGCCTCAAAACTACTGTATAGCGACATTGGACAAGTTGCTCACCCACAGTTGTCTGTGAGGAAGGCAACGGGAAAACACCTCATTCATCTCATCCCCAGGTGGCATAAAGCCAATGGACCTGCCTTCGGGCAGAGAACTCATCATCATCATCATCATCATCATTATCATCATCATCATCATCATCATCATCATCATTATTAGCTGTGCATTTATTAAGTGCACAGCCTAATGACTTAGGGCACTGAGCAATTGTGAATGAAGGATTTGCTTAAGGTTCCTACACAGAAACGGCCGCAGAGGAGGCTCGAACCCGTACTCTCTGCGTTACAAGTCGAGCGCTCTAACCAATCGGCTACTGTGGCCCAACTCAAATATGTATGTAGGTATGTATGTAATCTATATGCATATATAAATGCATTATATACACATATATACATACTTACATGCATACATACATTGCATATGTGTATGTATGTAGGTTTGCATGTATTATGTAGCTTTCTCTTTATATAGCGCCTTGTGAGTACCTCATGAAGGCGTATAAGAGAGCTGTCTTACAGATCTTAAAGGTGTGATCTAAGATAGGTTGAATGTGTTTCTAGAGCTGTTTTATGGCGAAATCGGATGCAGTTTTAGTGAAAATCAGTTCCAGAAGAACATTCCTTTGACGAGAAAGCACAAAATGGCCACATCGTCGTAAGGGAGCGCGGGACCAACAAGTCCCCACGGGCTGCAGAACGTGATGAACATCAACATGGCTGGCTGGATGCAGGAATATGGAGCTTTACGATGTATTTCTGGGACCTCACCGACTATCGAGGCTCTCGCTCCACGAGAGATGGCAACGTGCTTTTATTGCTGGGCAAAGTATATTATGTCAGCGTTCTGACCAATTTATGTAGTGCCTGCGGTTATGAGACATGCTTTTAGGAGAATAGGAATCGTTGACGTTAGCTGGCTAATGTTGGTCTCTGTGTCTAGAATCGAGGGCGCCTATGATGACATACGTTGCGTCGATTGCGACGTTGACCGACGACAGGGAAGCCAATTATTGCTTTCGGTCTTTACATTAGGCCATGACAAATTGTCGGCTGCTCAGTGCCCTAAACCAGAGGACTACGGGAGCCCAAGTGGCCATGAGAGATTTAGGCTTTGTTCAAGCACAGGAGAAGCTTCACGGATCGGGTTTTTTGTGGTCAATCGATCCTCTTCTAAAAATCCTGTCCTGATTCTTCCTCTTCTCCTTATCTCACTTTACGGTTTTGTTCCAAACTCCATCCACCATAGCCGTCTGACTGTCTCCCTGCCTGACTTGGGTCTTCAACTGGAACCGAACCCTTTCTGCCGTTCGATTTTGTTTTGACTGAGCGCCTGTGAATAAGCTGGTTTCCACGATTTAGCTTTTGTTGGGCGCTGTAGAAATCTTGAGCTTACGATTACGATTACGATAGTGGACTCTTTACACGACGTAGTTTGTATTTTTAAGCATAATTGCTCTACGTTGAACTGCAATGCAATACAAAATGTTGTATTACTTTGCATCGATTTGGATTCTAGTCTAATCTAATCTAAGAACTTCTATAGCGCCACTGTAATAATGCTCAAGGCATCAGTCGATGGTCGCTGCTAAACAAAATCATTGTCCAAGCCAAATTCTATGGTGACTCTGGATCGAAAAGCCTAAGAGGAGTCCAGAAGACACATTGAATTTGTTGCGTTGCTTGGTGTTCTGTGGTGTACTGTAATATGTCATGTCATGTCATGTCATGCACCAACGTCGCTGCGCGACGGTTGGCTACATGAATGGACTAGAGCTCTCCATTGGCGCCTATTGCGTGCAGCGGCGAGAAGATAAGAACCAGAAAGGTTAGTCCAGGAATGAATATTGTCGATCCAGTTGATTTAGTCGATCCAGTACTGTAATGTAACTAGAGAAATTAAACATGAGCTGCTAAAAACTTCTCAGTTTGTTTTGACTCCTACTTTAGATTTAGTGCAAAGCACGGAGACTTTGTTGTAGAGTAAATGGCATGTAATTATAGGCGTTATGTGCGTCGTAACGTAAATGTTAAATGTAAAAAATTTTAAAAATTCGTTCCTAAGCTGTGCAAGAAAAGCTTTTCTACTGCTTCTATCTTTAGTCAAATTAAGTCCATAATGGATTGTTGCTATTGGGGAATCAGATTTCAATATTCAAAATTTTCCAATTTCTTTTTCATCAAATGCATTGGATCGCCTTTCGTGAACTCGCTGGTGTATTAAGTTTGCAATTGCATGCTTGACCTCTAAGGCCCAGAACATCGGCCTTCCATCATATCTTCGTACTTTGCTGATTCCATATCAATCTCCTAAATTCTTGCGTTCTTATGATACTAGTCTGCCGCAATATAGTTTTGTCTAGTTAGTTCAGAAGGCCACTATAATGTCTGACCGTAGGCCACAGCAACTTTGCTTTTTAGCTAGGTAGTTGATGTTTCAGAGCGTCGGGCTATACTTGTGTCTGCTGTTTACAGATATTACTTGTATGAGTGAAGACCATGTAATTATGTTAGCTACACAATCTATTCATAAAAGCTTCTACGTATTACAGTGTTGGAGAATTCTGTATTTAAATGCCTGAGATCAGCGAGAGCCCTTTAAAACCAGGAATTTTATGTATGGAAACGTCACGCTACCACAGTGTCTGTAGTTTCCAGATATGCGTAGCAAAGCTTCTTTATATCTTAGAATGTTGGAACAGTTTGTAATGACATAAAGTCCGACTTAGACCGGAATTACAGCCCAGTGTTTTTGTAGACAAGATACCCTGTTATTCTCTTTTTTTGCAACTCCATCGCATTCTCTTTCTGTCACTCGACGAGGGGGAAAACACTTGAAGACATCTGCGTTTCCTTAGCAACTTCCTCAGTCGTGAAGCTGCCTAAGTTTTTCGGTAATTAGTCAAATTATTGGTAATTAATAGGAAGGAATACACGGCACCTGCATGCGATAAACTGATCATTCAGCCGTGGACATTGCTGACAATTCATCAATCGATTCGGTCATAATTACCCCTCACCCGAGAGACAGACACTCAGCATCTTGCAGACTGCGCCGAATGGCTCCATTAACAGTAAAAGTGTTTAGAATGCGCAGACCGAGTAGGAAAGGATCCGAGCGATTAATGGACGGAGCGAAGGAGCGACGGAAGAAGGTACATGTAGAAGGTAGCAGAGGGAGAAAGGTAAGGTGTGAGGGAAGATAAGAGGTAACAATGGAGAGAGGGAGGGATGGTGTGAGGGAAGATAAGAGGTAATAAGGTAGCATAGGGAGAAAGGTAAGGTGTGAGGGAACATAAGAGGCAATAATGGAGAGAGGAAGAGAGAAATGAGGGTAGATAAAAGGTGACAATGGGGGGAGAGAGAGAGAGAGAGGAAGGGTGTGAGGGAAGACAAGAGATAACAATTGAGAGAGGGAAAGAGGGAGTGAAGGAAGATAAGAGGTAAAAATGGAGAAAGAAAGGAAGGGAATGAGGGAAGATAAGAGGTAACAACGGAGAGAAGGAGAGAGGGTGTGAGGGTAGATAAGAGGTAAAAATGGAGAGAGGGAGGAAGGATTGAAGGAAGATAAGAGGTAACAATGGAAAGAGGGAGGAAGGGTGTGAGGGAAGATAAAAGGTAACAATGGGGGGAGAGAGAGGGAGTGAATGAGGGAGGGAGTGAGCGAAGGTAACATTAATTATAATATACTAGTTGATAATTAACTATGTTAATTATAATTACTGATATTAATTAATATTTCATTTAAAAAACCACAGTCGAAGCCTTACTTATTTTGGTCGAGACACAGAAATTCTATCTAGCAGTCAAATAGACCCAATACCCGTTATACTGATGATTAAATCACTCAGCGGCTTAAATTAAATATACCTATAAAATAACAATAGAGAGAAGGAGGGAGAGAGGGAAGAAAAGATGGAAGGATGGAAGAAAGGAAGGAGCGAGGATCGAAAGGGAGAGAGGAAAGAGCGAGGGAGAGAGGAGGGCGAGAGAGAACATGGAAAGAGAACATGGAAAAAAGGAGATGAAAGAGATAGCAATGATGAAAGGAAAGGAGGGGAGGGCTGATTCTGATATACGAATGAATTTATGGACAAAGTAGCGAGGAAGATGAATGTTAACCGATAGGAAGTAAAGGGAACATGGGAGAGAGACAGAGGGACAAAAGGAGAACCAGGCAGAGAGGTAGAGAAGGCATAAAAGAAGAGAATATTAAGGAGGAGAGAGATAACAAGGAAAGACTACGGACAGATCAATACACCAGCAATTATGTTTCTTTATGTCTTTGCGTCTGCGTGTGTGTATCTGTCTGTCTTTGTTTCTGTCGGTCGATACGTGTGGGTGTCTGTCTACATGTATGTCTGTGTGTCTGTTTATGCCAGTCTGTCTGTATGGCTAGAGTCGGACAAACAGGCAGATAGTCACACACACAGAAACACATACATACAGACGTACATACGGTGACGTAAGCTGAGTTACATAAACAAAGCTGTTCTGATTTTTAGACAGTATCGGTGTCGAATATTTAGTGCGATTTTGTGTAATATGTTCGGCGCATCCAACGCACGTGATCTACGTGATAACGTACTATACATATGCATGTATAACTGCGTTTATTAATATATATATATATACATGCATGAACATAATATTACATATTATATGTATTGTGTAGTTCTGTACGTGTATCAGGTTGCCACACTTGGATAGGCTATTATTGCAACATGCTATTAAGATATTATTTAGGAAGACATATAGCTTACTTTATTCGCTTTTGCGTTTCTTCAATATGTAGCTCAAACAGCTATCTGATCATATATAGTATAAATAAAATCGTATATATTATATATAAAGTTGCTCTGAACGCGTTATATATATTGTTGGTCACGATGTATGCATGCATATATGTGTATATATATATATATCTGTGTATGCATGTATGATCTCGCAATTTATATGGAGCATTTGTAAGTACCAAAAAAGGCGTTTAACCGTGACCATCTAACAGACCCAAACAGGTGCGATATAAGATAGACTGAAAATGTTTCCTATCTGTCAATGGTGTGGCATAGGTAATTTTGCAAATAATAATGGTATCAATAATGGTATTTCGTACATAACTAATTACTTCCATATATGAGTAACGCAACTAGTTATCTGAACATTATACATAACACGCTATATACATTTTACTGGCCGATATAGCTGCAATGATTAACGCGCTCGTCGACACCTATGTGTGGGAGGAATCCGATTCGCATACCTCGTTGCTTTATTCAGAGATCTAAATCTGGGACTACCACGATGCGCACGTGGGGACCTTAAATGGCGTGACACCCATTCAAACGGCGGTGAAGGATCTCACCCGATCAATTCCTTGACAAAAGATCAGTGTCGAGGCCGTACGGTCGCTATAGAAAAACGTATACGTTTGCATTCATACATGTATATATAACAAAGAAGAGATTTTCCGCGCATGGCAACTAGACGTACATGTGGCAACAGAGTAACTGGTGCAGCGTAGAGCAAGTACGACATTGAAATCGTCCGACAGACCAATTCTATTCACCAACGATCCAGCTCCGACAGAAATTGAAACTTTTAGAATTCTAATAAATAATAGCTTTTACACTGTCGGAATTATAAGCATCCAACAAGAGATTTATGCGCGATTGCCTACTGGTTAGTGTGCCGGACTGTCAATCCTTAGGTCGTGGATTCAAATTTTAGTTGAGATTCATATTTTAAATATGCTTTATATATTCATGTAATATACATATGTGTGTGTGTTGGTCCCTTGGACAGTAATCTCAAAAAGTAATACAACCTATTGTATATATGCGCTATATGAATTTTAAGGTCATTGTGCAGTGGGCTATTGACCTGATACTTTGCCCCCAGATCCCAATTATGGGCTTGGACTCACCATATTCCGGGTTCTCGAATCTTCGCAGCGGATCGATATCTCTTCTCTTCTCTGTCTGAGGCGGTTACTGTGAAGAGACCTTGAGCAAGTCCTTCACGTACAACTGTTCAGCGTTTCTGTTATTAGCAACCCATCCTTCCAGTCTTCTTTCTTTCTGTCTTTTTTCTTTCTTTCCTTCGTTCTGGGGAATATTGCCCGGCCGGTTTTAAACTAGGGTGTTTTCCTGAGGGGTTACTGGCCGGAGGATGTTTGCCCAGAGCGTTATAACCCTAAAAGATGGTAGTAGGAACCAAAGCCCTGATTATTATTCAGTCATTACAGAGAGGCGCGTAATAAATTTAGGAATAAAAGTAATATTAACAATGAACGATTTTTGATACCAGGTGGTTTTTGTGCGTATCAGCCTTGCTTCACTTACGAGTCAGATGTTTTTTAGGCATCATTGTCTAGAGTGTATAGAACGAGTATTTCATTTGCGCTGTCTGGACTACAGTTGCTTCTTCCGGACAAATTGATTGATTGCGGCTTGAAGGACGGACGAAAGGAGAAAAGAGAAGAGGAAGAGGAGGTTGACGGGGTGGGGGGACTCTGACCATGGGCTGTTGCGTCCAATGAATCCACTCCTCTGCCGTGTGGCAGACTGATCCCAAATGGATGAAGCCATCGCAAAGTTCGGTCTAATTAGAATCTGATGGATTGGCTCTCGATGTTTACTTTCAAACAATTTCTCCAGAGCCATGTCTGACAACGGTAACACTAGTTCGTCCTCAAGGTTCGTCGGACTATTAGGTCTCGAAACGCTGTGGCTCATAGCCAGACAGCCGAGTGTGGCTTTCTGTGTCAATCATGCGCAAATTTTTAGTTGTATAGACAACAGTGGCTGGATATTTTCTCAGATTAGTGTTTGCTACCGCGAGTCAGTTTTAGGACCGTCCGCTGAAGGGACGCTCTCTTATCTATGTCACGCAACGAATGTGGCCTCCCTTTATGACGGCTGATCTCGCTAGTACATCCCTTAGCATCCTCTACCAGGTCTGCAGTAAAGCAACTTGATTTAAGACACAATAAAGAAGATTACTGCTTTTTTATTACCACTTCTATCAGCTTTTGTCACCACAGACCAATTTCTGTTTTGAAGGAGGATCATTCAGCTGAAGCAAAAACACGAAGGATTTAGTCAACAAGGTTTTTTCTTTAGCCTATTGGGATTTGCAAGCTCGAAAACAGTCTGTTTGCTATGAAGTGAAGCATTCAGTTCCAACAAGGACGCTTTGAAAGCGAGCTGCAGCATAAGCTTTGATTTGCAGGCAATTGAGTTTTGCGACTGAAATTACCAGGGAACATTGAATTGGAAAGTAAATAAAAATCTAATTTAATGACTAGTGCTGTTGTCATATTGCTGAAGGCATCAATTGGAGGTTGCTTCAAGTGAATTTTTTAAAATCAAATTCATAATCCATTGGAGAAGCCTGACCGAATTCCGGCTGAAACCAGAACTTTGGCTGCGGTGGGTAAACAAGTTGAAACAGATGACTCTTAAGTTTAGACCTGAATGGCATCAAAGAACTAACAGAAAGAATAGAACTTGACAGCGATTATATATAAGTATAAAGCATCCGTATCCAATGTACGTAATCGTAATCGTAATTCCGAGATTTCTACAGCGCCCAGCGAAAGCCGCGCCGCGGGGACCAGCTTATTCACAGGCGCTCAGTCAAAACAAAATCGATAGGCAAAAGGGTTCGATCCCAGGACAAGATCCAATATATATAATTTATCTGGCACAAAATTGTTTACATGCGTACTAAATCTCTGCGTTCAGAGATCAAAGAAAAAGCGATTCTTCTTTTATAAAGAAATCTTGCAAAATATCACCAATAAAAACTTGGTCACATTTTCAGATATTGCTATGGCTTGTTCAACTAATATGAATCTGATTGTTTATCTGGCGCTTATAAGGAACCTCTCCAACGTGCTGAGAACCTCTTATGCCTTTTCTAATATATACAGTATGACGTAAAGTGTAGAAGTGTACGAAGTCTTCTGGCAATGCTAAGAAGTAAGATGCAGAAAATAAGGGCAGCATGACGGTTTACAAAGTCTTCTGGCGATGCTAAGAAGTAAGAACTGCAGAAGAGAAGAGCAAAACGGAGGTTATATGATGTCTTCTGGCGATGCTAAGAAGTAAGAACTGCAGAAGAGAAGAGCAAAACGGAGGTTATATGATGTATTCGGTCGATGCTAAGAAGCAAGAACTGCAGAAGAAAACCACTGGGAGGTTAAAATGCGAATTCAAAGAATACCAAGTAGTCGGTCGTTGCTTGAGTGACAGTTGTAAGTCGAGAGTCAATGCAGATGAATAGAATCTGAAACCAAATTTAATTAATCAGCGGACGACAGAACACGGCATATCCATTCGAAGTCCAGGCATCTCTTATCAACAAAACAAAAGGAACGAGACAAAAGAACGAGAAAAAATCATATTATTAATCAGCAACACGAAAACAAACCTGCGTCAGAAAACGTCACCATTTCTATCAGTACCGCGAGCGTCACCGATAATAGGGTCTCTGTAACTTTCAAAACACCTTTCAATCATGGGATGGCTTCAAGGAGATTCTAATGGTGGTGTTAACTAAAAGAACCTCAGTAACTACCACTGACGTCATCATTTACGCTATGTATTTCCACGAATGCAAAACAGCACGAGTATCACTAACATTCTAGTGCTTTTGAAAGGTCGTAAAAGGCGCTACAGAAACTTTAAGATACATATTGACCGTTGAATTTGAACTTGGAACTGAACCTGATCATAACTGCCCATCAATTTTGTGCATGACCAAGTGACTGTGAATAAGCTGGTTTCACGACTCAGCTTTTTTGGGTGCTAAAGAAATCCGGAGATTACGATCACAAGCATTCTAGCACTAAAAATGTCACGCTAGCTTTGCTACCACCATCTCAAACATCAACAAAAGTCTCTACCACGACTTAATACATCAGCTCAACTTCATAAACCACACCTATAAACACATCCAAAAATACGACTAAATACTAAACCTAAAGAAGCTGATATTGCAACCACTACATTCACTGCTCAGGTTCCAGGGTACAACAGGTTTGGACTTACAGAAACTTTCGCAAGCATACTGAATTGAATTGCGGTTCTGATGAGGCTCTCCTAAACAGGCGCTATATCAATTTATCATTCATTATATTTATTATTATTTATCTCTAATTATTTTATCTATTATTATATTTTATTGCTATTTATCTCTGATTATTTTACAACTTATTCTGAACGCCGTACATATTTTACTAGTAAGTCAGCAGATAATTACTATGCAAACTCCGTCCGCACAAATACTAGGACATTTTCTATTGAATGTGTTGATCCTTCTCAATGGAACAAATTGCCTCACGATGATCGTTCATTACCCAGTTACACTGTTTAAAAAGCACACGGGTATCCATTTGAACACAATATCCATTAGTTAAGTTGTTTTGTTGCTCTTGGAATAGTGTTTCAGTTGCATTTTCTGTTGGCTCCGAAGTGTTCCAAATAGTATGGTCTACTTAGACTACTTAAGTTGTTCATTCATCACTGCATATCTGTATCGTGTTATCGGCAGCTCCATTAAGAGGGACTTTAAGCCTTTTGTAACCCACGGCAAAGATAACTTGTATATTTTTGTTACGATCTTTATTACTAGGTTCAATAAACGGATGAATGAATATCACATTTACAAATTGCAAATATATCAATGAATCGGTGGTTTCCTCTTTTCCATAAGCGCTTGGCAACCATTCTAGTCGGTAATGGCTTTGTGTTCACGGGTCGGAAGCGCCTCTGATGAGTTTCTCTTGAAGTGGCGTTATATAAATTCGCACTTAGGCCTACAATTACAATTAACATTACAATTACAATTATTGCTCCAATGCAATGGGCAGAAGACGGTAATACTATTCCAGATGTCCCAGAATCATAACCATAAGGATGATATAACCACCTCCTGGAACTATAACCACCTCCTGGGAGTATAACCACCTCCTGGGAGTATAACTACCTCCTGGGAGTATAACCACCTCCTGAGAGGAGGTATAACCACAAGAATGGAATCGAACGAAGTGAAGAGTGCTAGGTAGTTACTGGTGACCCCAAAAGTAGTACAGAAGGTAAGTTTAGGTGACACATTTGGTTATATGTCTCAACAGAAACACATTGTGGTCGGATTGAACGATCTTTTTGCTAAAACGCCAAAAACGACTTGTGAATATAAATGCAGACCAGCTTACAATAAAGTGATTTACTCATTCTTTTCCTATTTTACGCTATTGCCTGCAGAAAGATTGGTGTTATAGTTAGTTCTGAGACTTACTAGGTTTGAAATAAGTCGAAATAGACTTTACTACATGGCAACAGATTCAACGGAGAATCCACACACTGAAACCCCTTACCGACCAAGAAGGCTTTCAATTTAGGCATGAAGCCAGGACCCTTTGGAATTTCATATAAACCTATGAAGTCAGCATGAAACGAAGGCAGAATCTAAAAAAGGATTACCGATCCCGTTTCGAAATCGACCAGTTAATAATCGTAATCGTAATTCCGAGATTTCTACAGCGCCCAACAAAAGCCGCGCCGCGGGGACCAGCTTATTCACAGGCGCTCTAGCGGCAAGTCATCTTAAATGAATTCCGAGTCGTACTCTAGATAACTCGCAGCGGAAATATTAAGCAACTGTTGTTCTACGTCACGGCAGCATTCAGCTAATCTGGATCGTGGGTCCATGGAGTAGAAAAAACGAACACCGAACATCAAGGTGTCAGTTACAGTTCTTTATAGCTCGGAATCGGAAACAATAGAAAAAAGCTGTACTAGATAATCGCAGTCTGGACTCTGTACTTGAACAAGTCGTTCGGGAAAAGTAATAACGCAGAAGCAATGTGACCAATATCAATTAATAGACTGAACACAAGGGGCAGTTAATACGTCGGCTGGTCTTTTGTATCACTTCTCCGACAACCTGAACTTTCACCTCCATTTTCAGCTTCATGAACTAAAGAAAAGTAATAAACATAAACAATGAAGCTAGTTTTTGAACTCAACTATTTCATCGTCTGGAAACAGCGGACTGATAAAAACGTCGGCTGGTATTCCGTCCGTTTATATCTAGAAAGATAAGAATTTGCTGAAATCAGTCTCAAACATATCCTTCAGTACCCGGCTGCTTGACAATTAAAACTGCTAGGGTACTGTGTGATACATAGACGATAATACAGATAGACTGTCGTCTAATGTACTTTACAAGTAATGGCTAGAAAAAGCAGACATTAATATTATCTGACGCTTTCAGACGTCAAATGTCTGGGTTTAGAACACATCGACATTAAGAAAAAATTTATTAGGCGAACACAAATATGCAGAACAATCCTAAACATAACCTCAGATAATTGCCTAACTGTCGAAGCTCGCACTCTTTCGTCACGTAGCCACCACAGTTAGTGAAATTACACCGTCTCAATACCTAGCATCATATCAACACGTGAAATTATCTCATCAGCCCTTGGCAACATGTATTCAGCACAAGGAATTCGCATCTTATGTTACCATTTTAGACTTCTAACTACTTTTGAATAAGTTATTCAATCACCTGTAAAATATTTCTTGGAACACAGTAAGATACATAAAAGACATGTGAGTACTACCACATTCGTCATCACATGACTAACTCGTCTGTAGAAGCCAAAACTAAGTTGGAGTCTATTATCATTATTATCATCATCATCATCATCATTATTATTATTATTATTATTGTCATTATTATTATTATTATTGTCATTATTATTATTATTGTTGTTGTTGTTGTTGATATTGATGTTGATGTTTTTGTTTTAAAAACTTCTAGAGCGCCTGTGTCTTTTGCACAAGGCATCAATCGATGGCGCCTCAAATTTAAGCTGCATTCAAGTCAATATCCAGTCGATCAGTCCACTAAGACAGAGAGGCAGCCAACGGCGGAAAAGCCAACTGAAAAAGATAAGTCTTAAGACGAGAGCGAAATGACACAAGAGTCTTAGAAACGACCCTGGTTGCGGACTCAAGACGTAGCGTCATTCTTGCAATAAATCCTTACACACAGCCAATCAATAACAACTCAAAAGTGAAACTGCAGAATACGGGTTAAATCCACGGGAACTGAACCGCGTCAGATGACTCTCGTAACAAGTACACATTAGATGACATCAGCTCCAGAGAATGTCCATGTCACAGACCAGACATTCGTCAATATCTCGGTGGTTACTGTTCGCAATGGACGGATGTGATCAGATTGAAGGGGTGCTAGGCAGTCTAGCCGGGCACGATTGTTGCTGCCAGCCGTTTCCACGGATCATTTGACACGCCTCGTATGCTTCCAGCGTCCGTCGCAGTTTCCCGATGGTCCCCTGTTGATCAAAAGCGTCCTCTGCTGCTGACGACCGTTTCCAAAAGCGCACTGTCGTCAGTGATCAATGAGTCAAAACGGAGTCGAAGATGCCTTTGAAAGACTCCCTCACAGGAACAGCGTTCTAAGAGAGAAACAATACGACGAGGCATCCAAGCGGAAACACTGAGACGGAACATTCAAAGGCTATCGCTATGAAGGGGAGAAACACCGTAACGTGAGCGATGCCAGCGGATATTCAAGGATTGCAGTTCGACTGAGCAATCAACGGGCAATCAAAAGAAAGCACATCAGGCAACATTGACGAAAGACAATGTACCACATCATTACATCTAGCGCGCTTCGATGCTTTCACTGGTATTCGAAATTTTTCAGGAGCAGAACAAATTCTAACATCGTAACGTGTAAGTATGCTAACGCCATCTGTTGATTCTAATGTTTCTGGCTGTGACAAAACACAGGCCAGTAATAATAATAATAATAATAATAATAATAATAATAATAATAATAATAATAATAATAATAATTCGTTGGCTGTTCAACGAGGAAATGCCATCTGCCTCTCTGGAACATTGCCATCATGCTCTGAACCCTCTAGAGATGGCGATTATTAATTCAATTTATTTTATTGAAACTGACAATTGATTAGAAAATACTTATAATAATAATAATAATAATAATAAATAATAATAATAATAATAATAATAATAATAATAATATATACCGGATTATGGTATATGCAGATACAGGTCTGACACTAATGGGTCGTTTTCGCTGAAGAGACCAAAATAGAGTCGGAACAGAAAATCCAACGATAACAAGAGAGCTTAAAGCTAGCGCTTAAGTATGATGTTGACGGTCGTTTCCTGAGTGACTGTCAGGAGATCATATAAGGCACCAGACGTGCCTCTGTAAGTGAAAATACGTTCGCCTAATATCATTCTCAGTAACGAGTTTAATCTGTGTCCAAGCTGTGAGCTAATGATGGCACTTTTTACAAACCCAGGTGCCGGTTGGCCTGGTTAGAAGACATCAGCATGTAAATATTATATATATGTGTGTGTAATTGCAAAGGTAAATGGAACGGTTTTTGGGCAAGCTGTCAACCTCAACGTGCATTTCGCAATATGCCAATCATCTTTAAACTATTTATTTTGTATTACATTTACGTCATTATTCATTTTGTTGTATTGCTTTAACCGATTAATTTAAATCTGATTATAAAACGCGTAATCTAATCTAATCCAATCTATTCTATTGTATTATATTCTAATGCAGTCTAATCTAAAAGCTAATACAGCGCTGTTATCGTAATGCGGAAGACTATAATTGATGGTCGCTTCTAATCTAAACCGCATTCAAACACACAAAAGCCTGTATAGGTTTCAGGAAAAGGTTTCCGTTTCGGTTTCAGTGGTTGGTCATTTATTTGTTGGTCCAAGTGACCACAAATCCCTTGACCAGTCCAGCGCGCTCTATAACACCACACACAGGTGCAACAAATCGTTTGGAATCTGTGCCTGAAAGACAGGTCGCATTGTCTGCGATTTTTTATGCTTCCGTGAGGATATGAGTTGAAATGCCAATGCCATAGGACAAAGGTAAATGCCATCGGATGCCGAATGCCAATGCCACATGACCAAGACTTATATCAAAGACTAGAGTAATATACAGCTTATATTGTCAGCTTGTCTTATGCAACTATCTGAACTATCTGTCATGTATAACACGTCATATTTAATATCGAATATCATACATAATACAAAAGATGCTCTGCATGTTTATTATGTCGAGTATTATGTAGACTACATAATAAATTAACTGCAGTAACATATGAGTATAATTATAAATTATTATAATTATGTAATGATAATAATTATAGAAGTAAGTATAATATTATTATTTTATAATTAATTATATTACTACTACTACCACCACTAGTATTATTACTACCAATAATAATAACAATAATAATAATAATAATAATAATAATAGTGATAGCAACAGTGATAGTAATAAAAATAATAAAATGCTCTCCCACGCTCACATTTTCCGCCATATTTTCATTAGATGTTATCACAAAGTCCAAAGTTATTGCCCTAGTAGATTCCATGACACGATATTGCATAAAGCTGGCATTAACAAATCTAGGCAAATCCTATCTTTTTCTCTCTCCCCATCCCATTTCCCCTAATCAGTAAGTTAGCTGAAGTATCCCGTAATCACAGACGTTTCCCTGTTAACCTATTTGCCTCCGAGCTTTCTTTCTCCGGCTCTAAACTTTTCTCTAAGCAGCATTTATGAGCTGAATCACAATTTTTGCACCGTTATAAATGCCACGGCGAACACATATCGACAATAGCTGTGACAGATTTGCACTTGGATGCCACAGACGTGCTTTCAATTCTACACGCATCAGTGAATCTATAGAGATTCTATACAAAGGTAGATAGATAATACACCATAGTAGTAGTAGTAGTAGTTCCGCAGTTTAACGACACCTTATGACATCAAAAACCGTTGACGTCGCCCTCCTCCTTTATCCAGGCTTGGGACTGGCATTGCCCGATAAAATGCAGTGGCGGAGTTAATACATCATATAACATATCATGCGATATATATTATATATTATTAAATATATATAGTATATAATATAATATGTTATATTGTGTCATAGTATGTTACGTATTATGTGTCATCTATTATGGAGTATGCTATATGATACATATTAACTTCTTAGACAGACAAATGGATGGATGGATGGGTGGGTGGATGGGTGGATATGCATGCATTCATACATACATACTTGTATACAGATACACAAATAAAGATACATACATTCCTGCATACATGCATACATTCGTGCATATGTACATACATACATACATATTTACATACATACATATATTGTTACAAGTTGACGTGTAAGCGGGAGGAATATATATGTTGGACAGAGACACGTGTCCATGTAATAGCTGAGAAGTAACAGATGCTTGGGCAGTTGGGTTATAAGAAGTGTCTGAGTGGTGTCTTGCTTATAAATATATAAAAGAAATAAAGATATAAAAGAGGGAGCCTAAACTGCAGAGAGGGACTTCTTCTTCTTGATGAGACAGCTGTCTCCTGTTACTATTTTGGAAGTCGAATGCCTGATGTTGTCGAGGAAAAAGAAGTTTTAACCTTATAACGTTGTTGCAGGTTTCTACACGCAAAGACAACGAGCCTATAACGGCCAGCACACAACAACATACATACAAAAACACATATAAACATACATACATACATACATTCAAACACGAATGCATGTAACGTGTTTTATTCTACAGCATTGATGAATGTAAAATAGCCACTGGTATGTTCTACATCAATGCATGTGAACGGCATGTGCGCGTGTGTCTAAGTGACTTGTGTGATGGCTTCTGCCTGTCATCTGTGATGTGTCGTGCGTGTGTTCGAGCTTGCAATATGTGTAAGTCGTCTGAAATCGATAATTCGTGTTCGAGCCATGCGGGTTGCTGACACTCTTAAACGTATGTCTGGAAAAGGCAGACACTGAAGCAGTTCTAAAACAAATCTGTCAACCTTAGCACGACCCACAGTGGCAGCTCCTCTTATTTCTTCATTCTCTGGTCTCCTCGCAACCGGATTTTTTTCTTCATTCGATATCTCTGGATAACCCCTCTGACTTGACGCAGCTCTCGCAAATAAGCTGCTTATCTGCGAATTTGCTTCTAAGTGGCGCTTTAAAATTTCAGTGTTTACAATTATGATAGTAATTGCAATTGTAATAGCAACGCTTCAAGAAAAGCTAATCAGGTGCACGACATACGTTTAAGAGTGTCAATTGTCTGCTAATAAGGCACAACCACTGTGGTATATAGCTTTGCATTTTAACCCTAAACTGTCTCGCATGAAATTACACTGCATACATGTATATGACTGCATATCAGACAGTTTATGCCGGCGAATATTCTGGCCAAATTAGTGTTCTTCGTGGCATACATTACTTTTCAGAGTTTAAGCGTATGTCATGCTTTCCCCTTTTGATGCTGTCGCTTGAGCCGCGTGATCTAAGAACCTCATTAGTTTGCTTTTCCCACTAAATACCTACCTCGGATGATGGCAGATAATGGCAGGCGCTTTGACATTCAGACATTTCGAGTTCGGTTGCTATTTGTATGGGTTATCGTACGTGCAATAGGATCAACAAGATTACAGTGAAAACTGTACAATTTTTTCCAATCCATGTCAACAGCCTTTGATGCCATAAGCTGTCGCTAAACATTGGAAACTATACTATTTTCGTCTAAAAAATTACTGTGAAAACTTTACAACATTTTTTCCAATCTGCGTCAACGGCTTTTGATGCCATAAGATGTCATCAAACACTGGAAACTACTATTTTCGTCTAAAAAATTACTGTGAAAACTGTACAACATTTTTTCCAATCTACGTCAAGGGCTTTTGATGCCATAAGACGTCATCAAACACTGGAAACCACTATTACGTACGTGGAATAACACGCCACCTGGCGCGCACAAATTTCTCCTTCCTTTACTTGTCAGTAAATGAGTACCAACGCAAGCTGTGAGTTTAAGAAAGGTCTCCTATCGTTGGATTGCTGTGGTCGTGTTTGCACCTCGGTCGAAGGATGCTTCAATCTGGGGACCACGCTTTTGAGTAGCTTCTATAGAGGCGCTCGAACATGTACACAAGTGGTGTTGTATTTTTACCTTTTAACCTATGAATTATATATGAAGCAAGCGAAGGACACCATGTAAGGGCCTTTATTACCTTGACCTTCCTTTAAGTTGGCGCTGTATAAATGCTTTCATTAATTTTATAGGAATATACTGTTATTGAGGCGTTGACTACATCCTGAGCCAGCGACTGTCAAATTAGTTGCGCATCTACGTTGACTCTGTGTTGGTCAAAGACCCGTTTGTGTGATACGGGAGCATTAAGGAGACGAATGCGAGGCATCGGCTGCAAATGAATGCATTATGCACTAAACTTAGCAGTAAAGAGATTCGCTCTGACTGCAGGCAGATGATTCATCACGTTCCATAAGACGTTCAACTAATCGTTAGTGAAATCGTAAACTCGAGATTTCTACATCGCCCAACGAAAGCTAAGTCGCAGGAACCAGACGCTCACTCAAAACACAATCGATAGGCAAGAAAGGTTCGGTTCCAGGTCAAGATCCAAGAAGCAGGCAGGCAGGCAGGCAGGCAGGCAGGCAGGCAGGCAGGCAGGCAGGCAGGCAGGCAGACAGGCAGGCAGGCAGACAGGCAGGCAGGCAGGCAGGCAGGCGGCTAAGTTTGGGTGGTGTTTGGAATTGGATCTGTAGGACAGATAAAGAGAAGAAAAGGAATCTAACCTGCATGTATGTATGTATGTATGTATGCATGTATGTATGTATGTATTTATATATGTATGTATGTATGTATGTATGTATGTATGTATGTATCTATGTATCAAGTAGTCCACATAAGTAACGAACTTGATCTAAATGTATAAACTACTGATTTTATATAGACCTGTACGTAAACTAGTACACATAAAACAGTGTATATTTTGTGC